>OZ014500.1:25438068-26638068 GCA_963966045.1 Xestobium rufovillosum
TTTAAAATATCGAACTTATACCTATTAAAATTTAAATTATTATAATTAGGAGAACTATCTGTAGGAAAATCGTATTCGTCGAGTTTTTCTACTAGAAGTGGTTCTTGTATAATTACATTTTGCTCTGAATCAGAAGAATTCAGAATTGTGCAAAGTTCTTGATTATTTTCTACCCTAGAAATACACTCAGGAATTTCTATATTAGAAAATTTCATGTGTGGTATTATAACATCACCGTTTTCAACATTTTCAATATTAACTTTAACAATCTGTTCAGATCGAGGAGACACTACTATGCAATTCATGCTCTCATGATCTAATTTATGTTAGTCAAGTTTTATTTCACTATACGGAGTGGTTAATAAATTATTATTTAAATCTACAACTGCTTTTAAAATTTGCAAATTATCTATTCCCAACAAACAATCGAAATAATTGTGGAAGTTGAATAAATAGTACTTTAATGGAGTATTTTCATTATTAAAAATTTTGGAACAGGGAATTAGGGTACTGAATTTTTCTGTCGATGTCTCATGAGCTGTAGAGATTTGAAAAGCGTCATCTTTAATGAATTTTCTGAAATATTTATTAGCAATAGCTGGTTTAACGAAAGATTTAGAACTACCAGTGTCGATGAGAATTTTTAGGTTGTTTTCAGGAAAAATAATGTAAGGAAGTTTACTTTCGTTGTAAGTTAAGTTAATAAGTTAGAAACTTGATAGTTTTCTGGGGGTTCTGAGGCTGGTTGGTGAAAAAACTCTTCGGCTTGATCGGGATTTTGTTCAACTGCGGGCTCATCGTCAATGTTATGTAATTCTTCCACTATAATTTTATTCCTATTATTATTATAATTTTGGTTTTGACCAAAATTTTGGGAATATCGGGGGACTTGATTAGGACGCCATGTGTTCCTTGTAGAAATAGACATTGGGGTCGGTTTTGGAAGGTTGGGAATTGGATTTGGTTTAAAGGCGTTAAACTGTGGTGTTACTTGGCTTGTATTTTTGTTAAATTGAGGTCGTTGACTGAAGAAATTGGGTTGGCTTGGCCTAAATTGAGAGTTGTGGGCAAAATTTGTAATCTGCAGTGGCTGATGATTTGGTCTATGCCTTTGTTGATTGATTTGTGAAGATTGAGGGTGATTTTTAGATACGAATTTAAATTTAGAATTATTTTGAGAGTTTGTCAATTGAAAGTCATTTGTTAGCATGTTTAAAGCTTCATTTAAATCGGATGGATTTTTTGTTCTCATAAGAGGACCAATAGGATCTTTTAATCCTCGCAGTAAAACTCGGAGGGCGAGTTTCCTACAATATGTCGATAAAACCCGACCTTCAATAACGCTACCACTATGAACAGTGATATAGGAAATTTGGAGATTTAAGGCATGTTGAAGACGATTGAAAAAATCGAAGGGAGTTTCATTATTTTGAGACATTTCGACCATTTCTATATTAAGAGTAAATAAATCACGTTTATCAGCATAAGCATTAAGAAGAGCATTTTTACAATCTAACCAAGTTTTAACGATACAAGACGAGATATTTATAGCTGCGTCACCTTTAATTTTTGCCAAGATGCTAGACATTAAATATTCATTTTGGAAATCGTTTTCGTCTTGAAAATTATAAAATTTGTTAACCAATTTTTCGCATATTTCTATAAAGCGAGGGAGAAGTTCAGTTTCGCCGTTAAATTCGGGAATCATTCCCAAATATTCATTTTTTAGGACGGGGGTGTTGTTAGTCATTTTTTGAGTGGTTATTGGAAAACTTCTTAAAAAGGATATGGGAGATCTTGAACGATTCAAAGAGGATAAATTTGAGTCAGAATCAGTATCGATTGAACTATCAGTATCGGAATCTATAATAGAACCTCTTGTGGCCTCCGTACCTACGCTACGCCACTGGAGAAACGTTTGACCCACTTCTCGCCGAAGTGAAATCAAGCACATAAACGCTGACAGAACACATTCCTATTATAGTAACCTTAATGTAATGTAGACCCCTTACTTAGCATTTGTAAATATTATAAATAGCACGCACTGTAAATACGACAGGACGATGATATTATACACACTCGATATACACAATAAACGATTGTCAGTCGACACGCATCTTTTCTTCATTCTCGCCAACGAACACAATATTATATGGACCAACGCCCATAAAGTGGTGACCCCGACGTGATCCCCGACGTGAAGCCTCGGACAACATCCCCATAATTGGTGAAGCCCGACGAAGCATTATTGGCACGAAAATGTAAGAAGAAAACCGCCGTCCGTACGTCTCTACGATTTGCTGACCGCCACGACCACTCCTATGGAACCCACGATCAAGTAAGCGACAAATTTTGTTTAATCTTACTAATGGGCAATCCACAACCGCAAGAGGAGGTCATCATAGCACAGACTGCTAGCGGTGACGTGTCAGCACAACGAACGACTGGTCCAGATCCGACATTTCCGGCATATGTTTGTGGTAATTTCGGCCACCGAGCTGTCAAGATCTGATGTCTAAGCAACACCGTCCACAACAAGCCTCCACCCGCCGCCGCTCCCGCTGCCACAGAACGTTGAGGGATACTAATCCCGCCCTTCTGGCGGTCCGACCACGAGATTGTTTCGCTCAGGTCAAGCACGCAGCGGAGGTAAGTGACATTTTTGCTTAACACTCCCACTTCCGCTATGAAGTTGGACATAAACTCCACTGCCGCACCCCGCCTCCCACGTTCCAGAGCTCATCCAGCGTCTCACTCACGATCTCGCTCTATTCCCTGGAACGAAGGTTCAGTTTCCTGGTACCACCGTACCTTCGGCCAAGCAGTATCATCCCCCGTCCAATTTTCAACTTTTGGGAAACGCACAAGCCTGTGACGGCAACCGGTGACCTGGCCGTGAAGAAGTCCCGCGTCCTGCCGCCTCTTCGCACCCGTTCATACTTATGGCTACGTCACACTCGATCTCAACCTAGGAATCCGAAGATTTTTCACTTGGAACTGCGTTCACGACTCACCGACGCATCCAAGCCCGTCACTGGATTTGATTTTCTTCACCACAAACGTGTGGTCTGGAACCTCGCTTCAGCATCGTTTTCTGCTGAAGTTCCCAGAAATCGCCCGACCCACAGGACTTCCTCACAAACCCATGAAAACAGTGAAGCAGCTTAGGCAATTCCTGGGAATCATAAACTTCTATCGTCGTTTTACTCCCAGTGCCGCGACGCTTCCAGCTCCGCTCAACGACCTCTTACACGGCAAAGCCAAAGGCAAGACACGCTTCGTCTGCAACCCCGCCTCGACATCCGTTTTTCACGCCTGTAAAGAGAGTTTCCTTTTCGACCCGACTCTGTACCTCGACTCACAGAAGTACACGTACCCTCTCAGGGATCTGTATTGGGACCCCTATTATTTAATGTGTATGTTAATGATTTGCCCTTGTCGACGTCCCATAGGATTGTGATGTATGCTGATGATATTACTTGCATTGTAACTGGACCCAATCATGATGCGCTGTGGGTAAATTTGCAGTCCGCGGTGAATGATTTGTGTGCTTGGTTTCTGAGAAATGACCTAACTTTGAATGTATCCAAAACAGGCATTCTGGTGTTCTCTGATGTTCCGGGTAGTGGTCGTGAAGCTGTTATGCTTGAGCAACAGCACATGTCGGTCGTTGATAATTGTAGATTTCTTGGACTGCACATTGATACTAATCTTACTTTTGGGGATCACTTACTTCACCTAAATAAAAGGTTACGTTCGGCAAATTATTCGATCAGTTACTTTAAATCAATTGTACCGCAATTCACATTGCTCACCATTTACTATTCTTATTTTTATTCACTGATGTCTTATGGCATTCAGTTTTGGGGTCATTTGCCCTTACATAAACAAATCTTTAAGACTCAAAAAAGAGCCATACGTATAATTTGCAACTTATCGCCTAGAACATCATGCAGATCCTACTTTAAGCAATTGAGGATATTGCCTATGCCTGCAGTCTATATATATTTTTTACTGAAGTATGTTTACATGCATAAGAATGAGTATCGAAGTTCAAGTGCTGAGCATGCGTACGTACTGAGACGAGATCTGTTGAGACCAGCATTTCCATCCTCAACAGCTTACTTGAAAAGTCCATTTTATAATGGCCTTATTCTTTTTAATCAGCTTCCAACGCACATTAAGGACTGTTCAACTTTGATTGCATTTAAGTGTTCACTGAAGTTACTGCTATGTGATGGATGTCCATATTCTCTTGAGGAGTTTGTGGGCTGCTTGGCTGGTGTCTGATCGGATTTTATGTTGCTGTATTAATGTCGCCGTGTGCGTTGTGTATTATTATTGTATTAGTATATTAGTGTATTAGAGTATTAGTGTATTAGTTATAAGGTTATGTTGTTGTATTAATGTCACCATGTGCGTTATGTATTAGTTTCTTTGTATGTATGCTGAAGGCTGTCTGTACACCGTGAAAGGTTATTTATGACAATAAACATCTATCTATCTATCTATCTATCTCTTCTGACATCCCAATTTACTGCGACACATCAACGTCCAGCATCCGCCCTTTTGTCTCGAAGCCTTTCAAAAGACAAAATTTTCGATGCTATCCACGGACTTTCGCATCCTGGCATTAAAGCGACGACCAAACGCATAGCACGACGCTATGTCTGGCCCGCCATCCGAGCCGACTGCAGGAAATGGACCCAAGCACGCATTCCATATCAGAAACCGAAGATACATCGACGCATCTCCAGCCCACTCGCAATACGAGCAGCCCAGAGAGATGATCAAGATTTCAAACCGTCCAGCAACCCCACCGAGTACATCAAGGACCTCAGACGCTATTTCGATGCCCTGCGTCCTACTCCGGGGACTCGACATAATAATGTAAAAGTTTTAATTTTTAGAGACCTTGCAACAGCAGACCATGTGTTCCTCCTCCACGACGCCGTACGAACACCGCTGCAACAGCCCGCATACGTCCTAAACAACAACGCCAGCACACCCCTGAAGATCAAGAACCGCTCCACGTTCACGATCAGCCGACGCCTCCAGCAGCCGTCCCACGGACGACCCGAGCAGGCCGGCAAGAGACGATTTCCAGATCAATTATCGTTAATCACTCCAAGGGGGCTCCTGTGGTCTCCATACCTACGCTACGCCACTGGAGAAACGTTTGACCCACTTCTCGCCGAAGTGAAATCAAGCACATAAATGCTGACAGAACACATTCCTATTATAGTAACCTTAATGTAATGTAGACCGCTTACTTAGCATTTGTAAATATTATAAATAGCACGCACTGTAAATACGACAGGAGGATGATATTATACACACTCGATATACACAATAAACGATTGTCAGTCGACACGCATCTTTTCTTCATTCTCGCCAACGAACACAATATTATATGGACCAACGCCCATACTCTAAAAGACATAAGTTGTACTCACGCAAAAATCAGTATCCTGTCCATGTGCGTTTGGTTCGATGTTCGTTCGAATTTCTTCACGTTAGGTTACTCGATTCGCCTAACTGGATCTGGATACCAAGGATGCGAACAGCTTGAGAGTTGCCAAAATTCGCGAGGACTTGTCAAATAAATCGTTGAAACGAAACCGGAATTATTTTCACTAATGCCATTTTGACAATCCTACTGACTGCGCCACTTTTGTAAAAAAGATTTTGGATTAAGTTTTTAAAAATTTTATTTATTTGCAATTACAACTTGTTCGGTTCGAATAAAGATAAAGACTAAAGTTAATGACAATAAAAAAATGCTACTGTACAATTTTTATTACACTGTGGAAAAATACGGAGAGTCTGCTGACACTGCATAGCGGATAAGAATGTCATCTTCCATTTCACAGGATAGTTTGTTTATTTCTTCCAGATTATTATGCGATAGATCTTGTTTCACAAATATACACACACCCCCATGCTGGTGCTGTTCTCTTGAATAACAGGCAGTAAGATTGTAGTTTGTCAGGTTATACAGATTATTATTTTAATAAGTCAGCCAATGTTCGCTAACACAAAGGACATCAACCCCCAGAGCATGCACCAGACCGTCCAGTGCCTCTAATTTATTTGAAATTCCCTGAATATTCTGGTGCATAATTTTGAGTTGACTATGTATTGGTATACCTTGAATGTCAATATGCATGATCGTAGATTCTCCTGTCTTGGTTATTTTGTTACTATGTGCGGGTCGGGTATTCGAAAATTTTCATTTGTTCTCAACTTGTTATAGAATATAAATTTACTCATCTTAATTCCTTCAGGCCAATTTTCGGGTTTTATTACAGTATCGTAATATTTTAATTTGACTCCCAATTTATAGCAGTTCGTATCATATTTTGTCACCAATTTAGTACATTCAAAGTTTTTGTGATTCAACAAATTTGTTAAATACTCATTGACACTTTCTGGTGTACAATTTTTATCTATGTTTCCGACAAATATCCACATTGTCTTTTCTGTAGCCCTGATATTGCCATCTGCATCTCCAGTACCAACTACTACTTTTCTTTTATTTTTATTTCGCTTTTTCTTCACAACTTCATTCCAGCTGCTTGTTTCATTTTCCAAGTTTATCATGTCCTTCATCTTCTGAAGCTGGTTTACCTCTACTATTGCCGATGAGACTCGTTCAGCTGTTATACCTTTAATGTTTTTGTTTTTGTTTTTAATGTTGTTTTTATTTATTGAAGTGTGTCCGTTGGATGGGACGCTTTCCTGTACTTCTCTTGTGTTACCTTTAGCTTGACTTTTAACTGCCTCATTGTATCATTTCAATGTGTTCTGCTGAGCAAACTGAGCTTCACCATCTTGTTCCATAACCTTCTTCTCATGATGTTGACCATTTAATGAAACAGTTATCAAAGATTCCAGGTCCATTAGCTTTTCGAACAATTTGCCGATCCTTGTATGACTATCCAACGAGACAGCTACCAAAGACTCCAGGCCCATCAGTTTCTCATACAAATTGTTGATTCCAGCATCATACTCTCATACTCTCGATTTCCACTCTCACGCTCTCGATTTTCAATACAGTTAGGATCACGACAACGAAATTGCAGCACGCGCTTCTTCAGTTGCATACATTTTATCTCTGATGCTGTTATTCCAGAGCAGCCATTGCAAACCCAGTTGTTACACTTATCGCATCCATATCCCAGTGAACTCTCTATTCATCCGCAGCATCACAAGTCATGCATATATTGCATATACGTCTTTAAGAGTCTCTTCCTAGTTTCTACATTAACCGTTCCCGAGCATAACAGTTGTTTCTTTTTGTTAAATGCAACTCGACCCTGCGCTATTCTTTGTTTTATGTCTTTAGTGCTTCGACATCTCGAGTTATTTTACTTCCTAAATAGCAGAAATCCGTGACTTCCTCTACATTCTCATTTCCTATTTGTATTTCAGTTTTAGTTCTATTTTCACAGTCTCTTCATACCAAAATTTTGCTTTTCTTTTTATTGATTTGCATGCCGAACCTCTCTGTCAACACTGCTTCCATTCCATTCAAAGCCATTTCTAATTCTTCTTTGCTAGATGCTAACACTGCTATATCATCGACAGATCTAAGCATGTTTATATTTTGACCCTGTACATCAATCCCTGAAGTTGTTCTGTCCTTACCAATATTAATGTCCCCGGATTGAGTTTACAAGAGGAAAAACTTTTTTATTTTTGATTTCTCAGAAGAAAATATTCGTAAAAAGTGTTGCTTATTTTCAAACCCCTAATACACCCATCAAATTTTATTATGCCCCATTGGTAGAATACTTATCACATCCTTTTCGTAAAAAACTGACTTGGAACATTTTTAATTGTATAAAAAGAAATTTTTCTAGTAGGCTCATTTTACTTTAATTATCATAATATTAAGTATGGCAGAATCTAATGCTAATAATTCAACAAAAAAAGTAAAAATAAAATTATTCCATTAACGCTCCACCCTTTTCTACACTTAATTCTAATCTTAACCTCAATTCATTAAAACTGTTCCTGATTTCTTGAATTGTTAATGATTCTGCAGCTTCTCGTATTCTAATTTTTAAATCTTCTATGTTGTTTGGCAAAGCTTGCTTGTAAACAATCCGTTTCAAGCGTCCCCATAAATAGAAAAATCCAAAATCATCAAGTCGAAGCTTCTTGAAGGCCACAAAACTGAACCATTTCTACAAATCCATTTGTTCCCAAATTGTCCATTTCACCAATTAACAAACAACGTTTGCGTAATGCGCAGGACATCCATCTTGTTGAAAATACATACATGGAATGTCGATACATAATTGGTAAATTGTCTGATCCTTCCATAAGAAAATTTTGTAACATTTCTAAATATGTATGCTGATTAACATTGCTGTCAAAGAAATATGGACCGATTATACCGTGGTATGAAACAGCACACCAAACATTCACTTTGGAAGAATATTGTCGCTTATTCAGTACCCTAAAGTGTGGATTATTTTCACTCCAATACCTTACATTTTGGAACGAGACAGTTCCATTCGTTGTAAATGTAGCCTCATCCGAGAACATCTATTTTCCATAATCTCATTCCTCATACCCAAACAAAAATCTAATCGTTTAGCATTATCTCCTGGCTCTAGTGTGTGATTGAAAACGGGCTTATAGGGGTGACATTTTTGAGCTTTCAAAATTCGTTGAATATGAGATATACTAATTTCATGGGTTTACTGAGCAGAAATCTTAGTGGGTGGTCTAAACTGTTAATATATAAAACTATAATTCTCCCGTACTTCAATTTTTGTGCTAGTATACTTTATGAATCTTCTAAATTACTACATAAGTAACACCGAGATATATAATCTTCAAAAAAAAAAACAAAATCATGCACCAAGACTTATATTAGGCTGTAATACACAAGTGTAAAAAATATGTTAGAAGCTACGTCTCTGTTAAGTGTTAGGCAATCAATATTTTATAATACAATGTTAACTATCTTTAAAATTAAAAACAGGCTGTATCCGGAACACATATTGAATGAATTGACGTTTGTGCAAGACGTTCACAACTATAATACTAGAAACAGAAATAATTTTTATGTACATACTGTGAAAACGAACTTAGGGCAGAATGACTTGTTTCATAAAGGTCTAGTTGAATATAACTCACTTCCAGCTGACTTGAAATACAGTTTAAGAAATGTTGTAGGGACTATGTAATTAATCATGTAAATATTTGAATATGTGAAGTACGAGTATGTTTATATGGATCGTCTTCTTAAGGAAATTGTTGGATCATTTCGCACAGATTCCACAACAAGCAGAGTAGCGGCATCATCTTCGAAGATGATCATCACGTAAAACCTGTGCTTCCTCCAAATTTAAAACCGATCCGGTTCTCAAAAATTTCTGAATAACCTTTCGAGCACCCGTGCGAGACACATAAGTACCGGGAAATTTCCTCAATTCCGTGGTGGTAACTTTGGTCTCCCATACCATAATACTGAACTATGTAAACATATTTTTTGCTCGAGTGTTAACATATTGTTGACGATTTAAATAACTGGTAACGACAGATTGTAACTAATTAGTTTATTAATGTCATTCAATATAAAATGAGCCTACTAGAAAAATTTCTTTACGAAAAAGATGTAATAAGTATTCTACCAATGGGGCATAATAAAATTTGATGGGTGTATTAGGGGTTTGAAAACAAGCAAAACTTTTCACTAAGAATATTTTTTTCTGAGAAATAAAAAATAAAAAAGTTTTTCCTCTTGTAAACTCAATCCGGGGACACACGGTATAATTTAAAAACTAGAGGTGACAATGCACATCCCTGTCTCACTCCCTTCCGGATATCTACTTCTCTTTGTACCTGCTCAAATTCTATAACTGCTGTTTGTTCTTTATAAAGATTATGTATTATTTATTCTTCTGCCTCTATATTTCAACTAGGATTTTCAGAATTTGGGCTCGGGATTCAATTTCGGGATCGAAATTTAGAATCCCGGGATCCCGAGATTGAATACCGAACCCGAAATTCCGAAGTTGAAATAGGAAACACTACTATTTAGGTGAACGTTTAAACGAAATGTAAATAAAATTTAGATATCATTAAATTTCAGATAAAGTCGTGGCTAGTGCTAGGCGCGCACCGCGTAAGAGCAAAAGCGACGCGGCCACTTAAATATTGCAAAACCGTCATGCACTTTTCAAATTTATTGTTTGCATCCCTTTGAGGACTTTCGCCGCCATAGCCGCGGCCATTATTCAACGGAATATGTATTATTTTATGATTTATAATCCAACTTTCAAACGACGTTTGATTTTTTCTGGAAGCCCTGAACGGCCAAGTTCAGTTGACTATTTGGAAGTTTCCAAATACTATCCAGAAATTTCCAGATTTCCAGTAGCAAGGCAGCTCCACTGTTCAATACCGACAGCACAGCTGGTGGAAATTGTACAATTCCTTTACACATGCCACAATTTGCATTATGGTGGGGTGCAGAGCGATTTTAAGTCCATGACAACCATCTTCCCGATATTGGAAAATAATAAAAAGATTATCTCGATTAGTCGCGAGTTGCGTTTAACAAAAAGAAACAACTGTTATGCTCGAGAACGGTTAATATAGAGACTAGGAAGAGACTCTTAACGTCGTATGTATGGAGTACGGCATTATACGGGTGCGAAACTTGGACAATAGGAGAAGCGGATAGAAAAAGAGTAGAAGCGTTTGAAATGTGGTGCTACAGACGCATGATGAAGATACCGTGGATAGATAAGGTTAGCAATAGGGAAGTATTAGAAAGAGTTGGGGAAAAGCGAAAGGTATGGAAAACAATAAAGAGTAGGAGAGATAGGATGGTAGGACACCTTCTAAGACACGAAGGAATAGTTCGTGACATACTAGAGTCAGAGATAGGAATAAAAAGAGGTAGGGGTAGGCCTAGATTAGACTACTGCTCTCAAATAGTTAGGGATGTAGGATGTTCTACTTTTAGGGAAATGCGTAGGTTAGCTCAGGATAGAAAAGAATGGAGGTACGCGTCCAACCAGTCTTCGGACTGAGAACCTTATGATGATGATTAGTCTATACACTAGGAATCTGAAGAGAACCTTCAGACTGTCGTGTGTGTTCAAGGCAACTAAAAGTTGCTCTATCAAAAATAATTCTGAATTACTCCGAGCTCCAGCTAACATATTCAATGAACGGCCAAACAACAAAATATTAATTTACAATTATATAATAAATTCATTTATTTATTTATATAATACATAATATTTATTCTCGAGAAATCAATAACTTACATTGCAAATTACAAAAGAGCGTTTAGTTCTCTACGCAAAACAGAATACAAATTCAAGGAATCGTAGGGATCTTCAGCAGCACGGGTCATGTGTAATTCATCTAAAAGGATGCTGCATATGTCAAAAATATCTTTGTCGCAAGGTATATTTAGATTTAGATTTATTTTGATCAAAATATACAGAAAATGTACGGGCGGGAGACCTTGTCAATACAAACAAAATATTCATAGAAATATAGAACTACAAAAAAAGATATAGCAAATTATATAAAAAAATAAAAATATATGTATAAGTATGTTAATTATTAAGTAGGTTACTTGTGTCCATATCTAGGAATTCTTTTAGGGAATAGATGGCTTTCTGAGTTTCTGACACAAGATTCTTCAACTTCTTCTTGATTTCTTTGATGGATAGTTGGAGAAATACTTTGGGCAGCTTATTATAAATTTTAACACTTTTATATTGAACATTATTCAATACATTGTATAATTATTTGTGCCATTTTTTTTTTTTAATAATTTTAGTAATATTTGTGAAATTTATGGCAAATGAAACACTATGTAAAAATATTATCGATAATATTTTTACATAGTGTTTCATTTGCCATAAATTTCACAAATATTACTAAAATTATTATTCAATACACGTGTCAATCTAGGTATTGGTAGAACCAAGCAGTGACCAGGGACCAGTTGGGTATTTGTGCGCTTGTTGGTATTCTTGGAAAAGATCATAATTCTCCTTTATGAATTTAACACTTTCTCCTACATAAATTGAAAAGACTGTAAGTATTTCATGATTTATAAAATATGGTTTACAACAATCAGTCTGTTTTATATGGAAAATACTTCTGATGCATTTTTTTTGAGATTGAAAGATTCGCTCCATATCCACAGAGTTCCCCCATAAGACAATTCCATAGCGAAGTCTGGAATGGGGTCGTTGCACTAAATAGAAAATCGATATAATTTTGATAGAAATAAGTAACTAGGTGTTTATTGGCCCTCTGGGTTACATTTATTTACTCACCAGTAGCTCAAAATTTAAACAATGGCGATTTTAACACGAAGCGCGCCTTCAGAGAATTAAACAGAACGTGCTGCCCTGGTTACGTTATTAGCTTGGAAGCGCTTGTGATTGGTCATCTGAATTAATGTTTTAATACCCAGAAAGCTTAACGTTACGTGGAGTTTGAGCCGGTAAATAATGATTTGCCCTTGTTAGCAGGAAGTCAAAATGATCATATATCTCTTTTGAAAAAATGCGTGAGTCTGGTGCGAGGACAGCTTAAGGGGCCTGTTTAAAATGCGTGTGTCAACTCTGGTATCTGTTTTAAAAACTACTAAGAACTACTACGGGCAAGTGTTAGAAATAATCAGAATTTGACATTTGGAAATTTATTTCTATTTGTATTGTGTCTGGGTGTATAAATAGTTCTGTCGTTTATTTATGTGTCTTTATTTCTATTTATTGTGTCAATTAGTATATTTGTGTATGGAAAATAGAGCAAGGTTTCGTTAAAGCCGATTTTAGGGGTAGTGAAATGATTGACAATTATTATTTATCCAATTTGGACTACTTCAGTGCTGAAATGAAAAATTTTAAAACTAAACGGTGAGCGTTTCATTTATTTGGGAACTAGACAAACTGAAAAACAACGCTCGGCACTATCTGTCAAACGATTAGACTGCCACTTGCCGTCACGAAGCCATGATTGTTTATTAATTCAGTAATTCAGTTTACGTTTGACAAGCAACGGTTGTACTTTCCGGCTAATATCGACAATTCTCGGCATTGCCCCGGATACGTCATCATTTAAAAGGCTTAAACTTTGAGGCTGGTTTAGATGCCCAAAACGTTCGCTATAAGAAAAACAAAAATACGGGTCAAATGTTTTAAGGCAATCTTCGGGAAAATACGATTTTCAAAAATTGTGTAACGACCCCATTGTATATTCGCATAATAAGATCTAAGTGCAGCTTCTCGGGATATAGACCAAGAGCTGGCAGTAAAACTTACCACCTCATCTGTTACCAAAGGTTTGCCATTTTACAGTTTTTGCACTTTTCCCAGGCTATGTCAAACCGCTCGTCTGCCTGCCGGGTGTGGTCACCTTACCTACAACTGAGTTTGATTTAATTTGTTTAATTTTGACTTATTTTTGCCTCACAACTACCAATTTAAAATGCTTGAGAAAATGAGTAAAAGTATAAGCTGCACGTATATTCAAAGCGTCTGCCGCGCCTCGCGGTCATCCGTTTGAAGCAGACGCCCGTGAAAATGTCAAAAAAACACCCATAAACTCCCCATGAAATACCAGTGTAATTTTTTTGCAGAAATGTAGTTCTTGATGCACTTATTTGATCTGTAAAAAGCATTTGTTGGCAGACGGTAGCATTTAACGAGCAGACGAGCTCAAAGCTAAAAAATAAATACGCGTGTATTAATAACGAACGGTCCTGCCTCGCAAATACCAACCAATTTTTGGAATGAAATTATTTAAATTATCATTGGTTTACTGTTTCACTTAGTCTGCCATCCACGGGTGGTCATATTTTTCAAACAGACAGCATGAAACCTATACCAAAGTGTATTTATCGGTATTTATTAACTTCGTAATCCTACCAAAAGCACATAAGTAATTAGTATGTCACTAAAATGGATAACTTTAATAAATTACAATGATAAGTGCTGACTATAGTAGATAAGCTATGTGGGTCCGGGACCACGATTAACATTGAAACTCCCATAAGAGCTGAAAAACTGTTTTATTTCCGGTCTGGGACAACAACCCGTAATTAATATTCATATTATGTTTTCCCTTCATGGCAACAGGTTTTTGAACAGAACCAAGGGCTTTTCAAGCGATCGCATGTAGGGATCGCATAAAAAGCCCTTGGTTCTGTTCAAAAACCTGTTGCCATGAAGCGAAAATATAATATGAATATTACTGGTTGTTGTCCCAGACCGGAAGTAAAACAGTTTTTCATCTCTTATGGGAGTTTCAATGTTAATCGTGGTCCCGGATCCGCATAGCTAATTTACTGACCATGCACCAATTCCTCGCTGAACGTAACGAAGTGATCGAATCTGTTTGTTTATGTCGCTACGTTTATTACGTATGAAAATTTTTTACCTATACAATAATCCAATAGAATTTGTGTATCTACAGTCACGTGTTCAAAGACAGCCAATCAGAAGAACATTTAACTGAAGAGTGCTTATGGGCTATTTTCACTTATGTCATCTGGATTACTGTAGCAACGGAAAAATGTCTATTTTGCACTGCTGTCGAATATTTTGCACAAAATGTCATTTCCAAGATTGTTCTTTTCAATTTTAATTTCTTTTTAACAAATTGTTCTTTTTGGGCAAAAAATTTTCTTACCGAATAGCCCTCGAGTCTTGATAATTCGAAATAACTTGATAAATTTCCTCAAGCGGGTTTCTCTGTGGCAACATACCTCCGCCTTCGGCGTCAGGATGTTGCCGAGCAACCCGCTTTCGAAAATGTATCAAGTTATTTCTAATTATCAAGACCCTTGGGCTATTATAAGTGATAATAAGTGTTTTGTAAACAACCCCCGTGCGTCGCACAGAACATACCTACCTACCTACCTAGTCACCCACTGCGTTTTGTTCGGTTTAGACATGTTATGTAGTATATTAATAAATAGGCACTTTGAGTGGTACTGGACCGTTCGAACAACTACTCCTCGGGCAAATACCCCGCCAGGCATTGAATTATAGAACTAAATTCAGATTTTGTGTACTACGAGATTTTATACGGGTTGCTACCCCAAACATATCATTGCGGGCATGGAACATCCTTAGATCTCTAGGTACTTTAGGGCTCTACCAGCAGTAGTCTTAAGTATATTAGAAGGTTTTCAATATTGCATGTCGAAACACGCAATATTGAAAAACTTCTAACATACCATAGGTACATTGTTTGCATTCTGACTGAAGTAGCGTTTGTGATTTTTCTGTACTTGTGCGCAATCGGAGAGTATTAGGTAAGTCGATTAAATACATATTATGATAATTGGGTACTTGCATAAATTTAAATTGGCACTTTTTTTATCATATTTTGCAAATATGTGTTAAGTTTATCGTGACCGTATAAAATGAGACTATTTTGTGTAGTAATAAGAATATAATTTCATTTTTAGTTTCAAATCGCGGAGCACGCGCTAGTGGGCTATTTGGCATTCAGCAGTCGTATTGACGTCACATAATCTAGCTGTCGTCACAGCCTGACGTGCTACTTTTGCCTATTGCCAACATTTCGCGTCTGTTGTCCCTACTCGCCTAACTGTATCACTTATTATCAGCGCTTCAATTGGATGTTGTTACTTTACTGAGCAGTATCAATATTTTATTAATGCACAATTAAACACTGGAAATAAGTTAAGAAGAAGAATAAACTAATTATTAGTGTATTTCAGGATCATTAGTACATTCCAATTTTTCACAGTGGCTGCCCTGAGCCCTGTCATACAGTGACAGTTATAGGTTAGCCAAGCACAGAATTTTCGTTTCACTCATTTGTGTCCACGTTGTTGTTATTTCACAACTAGTACGAATATCACAAATCCATCTGTAAAATATCCGCAGAAGTTTCTTACAAGCAGAATCCCATAATCAATCTTAAAATAGCCGCGTTCACGATAGATAGTAGAGTTTAGAGGTTAGAAGTGGTTTTGTTGTACCTATTCACAGTTGGGAATTATAAAATATAATGGATTTCTAACAACAAATTGCTACTGAGCTCCACCATAGTTCCATTCTCCCAGCAAACACCATTCACGTACACACCAAACAATTTCAAGACTTACTAGACAGCTGTCAACTAAACCGGAAGCGGCCATTTCAATTTAGGAATGCATAGGTGCGTCATACTGACGTCACCGTATAGTTTCAATAATTCACACATGGCGCAATAAGCATATTTAGCGGGAAATATTTTTTCCCCGATAATTTGAATTCTACAAGGCTCAGAGAAAGATCGCTTTGGGAATGTATTTCTGACCTACCGAAGATTATAATTTCGCAAAATCCCAAATTCATGCAAGTACCCAATTGACAAAGACGTACGAAATGATTAATACCTACCTATAAAAATTGAACTAGGAAATTTTCTATAAAAAATCGTGTCGTACTTTGCAGGCAATGGAAGCAATATCCAGCAGTTCTCGCGGTATCGTAAGGGGTTCTTGCATTCATTTTAATTTGGATAATGACGAAAATATAACTAAGAAAACTAAACAATTCAGCGCCGAAACGTTTCAAAAATGTAAAGTAGCTTTGGCTTGTAGACGGAAGTTCAGTTTGAAATATGTACGCTCACATAGAATTTCTGTTTGAGAACTTTTCTCAATTAGGATACAATTCGGCATGTTGTCGAAAATTTACGGGAATTACGTATAAAAACCAAACCGATAGCATAACAAGAATGGATAAACGTATCTGGTGTGAAAATCCATCTCAAGAAATAGAAGAACCAAAAACACAATTTACTCCATCTGTTGAGAGAACTAGAACTATTAGTTTTATATAATTATTCGTGCCAATTTTTTTCTTTAAGTTTATAACTTTTGTGAATTTTTTGGCAAAATTGAAACTTCTTTTTGTAAAACACCAACGTTTCGCCTCCGTTAGGGGGCTTTATCAAGGTTTTATTCAAAATTGTATAAAGTATAAAAAAGTGACATTTTTTTTCTTAATAAAATTTTATTAAGAAAAAAAATGTCACTTTTTTATACTTTATACAATTTTGAATAAAACCTTGATAAAGCCCCCTAACGGAGGCGAAACGTTGGTGTTTTACAAAAAGAAGTTTCAATTTTGCCAAAAAATTCACAAAAGTTATAAACTTATAGAACTATTAGATAGAAAAGCACTTTTCTAAAAATTCGGAATACTGGCATTTTGAAAGAATGTTGCATATTTTGCAACAACGATAAAATTTACAAAAATAAGAGACTCGTTCCACTGAGTATTTGTGAAACAATAGATTTTGAGAATACGATAAAAATATGCGGTAACATTAAAAGATCCGGCATAATTGGCGAAAATAGGGGATATATAGACTTCGTCGCCAAGGAACTACATTATCATAGAGCATAGACGGTTTGGTTCTTTTTAATTGCCGTAAATTTTCGATAACATGCTGAATGGTATCCTAATTGAGAAAAGTTCTCCAACGTAAATTCTATGTGAGCGTATTTCAAACTGAACTTCCATCTACAAGCCAGTAATATTCATATTATATTTTCGCTTTATAGCAACAGGTTTTTGAACAGAACCAAGGGCTTTTTATGCGATCCCTACATACGATCGCTTGAAAAGCCCTTGGTTCTGTTCAAAAACCTGTTGCCATGAAGCGAAAACATAATATGAATATTAATTACAGGTTGTTGTCCCAGACCGGAAATAAAACAGTTTTTCAGCTCTTATGGGAGTTTCAATGTTAATCGTGGTCCCGGACCCACATAGCTTATCTACTATAGCCAGCACTTATCATTTGCAATTTATTAAAGTTATCCATTTTAGTGACATACTAATTACTTATGTGCTTTTGGTAGGATTACGAAGTTAATAAATACCGATAAATACACTTTGGTATAGGTTTCATGCTGTCTGTTTGAAAAATATGACCACCCGTGGATGGCAGACTAAGTGAAACAGTAAACCAATGATAATTTCAATAATTTCGTTCCAAAAATTCGTTGGTATTTGCAAGGCAGGACCGTTCGTTATTAATACACGCGTATTTATTTTTTAGCTTTGAGCTCGTCTGCTCGTTAAATGCGACCGTCTGCCAACAAATGCTTTTTACAGATCAAATAAGTGCATCAAGAACTACATTTCTGCAAAAAAATTACACTGGTATTTCATGGGCAGTTGATGGGTGTTTTTTTGACATTTTCACGGGCGTCTGCTTCAAACGGATGACCGCAAGGCGCGGCAGACGCTTTGAATATACATGCAGCTTATACTTTTACTCATTTTCGCAAGCATTTTAAATTGGTAGTTGTGAGGCAAAAATAAGTCAAAATTAAAAAAATTAAATAAAACTCAGTAGGTAAGGTGACCACACCCGACATGCAGACGAGCGGTTTGACATAGCCTGCGAAAAGTCCAAAAACTGTAAAATGGCAAACCTTTGGTAATAGATGAGGTGGTAAGTTTTACTGCCAGCTCTTGGTCTAATACTAGGTAACTTACATTTCTTATGCAGTATGAAGCTTGCGATAATTTGCTGACAAGGGCATCTATATGGGCTTTCCAATCCAGTCGGGCATCAACAGTTACCCCCAGAAAATTTGTACTGTTTTGTGTTTTTACGAATTTATTGTTATCGACTTCTATTTGAATGTTATCAGATGAACCACTAGGGCTGAAAATTATTGATTTGGTTTTGTCCACATTTAGTTTCATATTATTGTTTGTAAACCAGTAATTTTTCTTAAACATTTCTGATGATGGGATCGTTTGTAGATCTTGAAACCGGTTAAATAAAATAATTTTGTTATACTTATTGGTAGTACGCGAAGTAATTTTTTATTTAATCATGGATTTCTACCAAATAGTGAAAAGTGAAAATATTAACTACAGTAATTTAAAGTTTTAAAGGAATTCAATATTTTTGTCTGATTCTCTTGAAAGCTGTTTTCATTGTAGATGATGGAGGTATTATCAGCATATAGAATAGAGTGTTCTTCTACCCAATTTGGCAAATCATTAGTGTATATTATGAATAATAGCGGTCCACTGTGTGGGCGCCTTTCTTCACGTATTCATAGCTTGACTTAATTGTTATATTTTGCTCCAAATTATGTGTTGGTGCTTGCTTTCTATTTTCTAGGAAGGTTTGTAGGAGTTTATGTGGCATACCTTTAATACCATATTTGTCCAGTTTCTGTAACAACACTGTGTGACTGATAGAATCAAAAGCCTTACTCAGATCAAGATAAATTCCAATTGATTGTTTGTTGTTATTAAAGCTTTCTATTATATTGACGACTGCCTGATAAATCGCCCTGGTAGTAGATTTTCTTTTGCGGAAACCATTTTGAGCTGGATGTAATAGGTTGTTATGTTCAAAATAAGATATTAGTCTTTTATATATAACTTTTTCGAAAATTTTTGACATGTTGGGGAGTATTGCTATTGGCCTATAGTTTTTCAGATCATCATGGTCACCATTTTTAAATAATAACAAAATTTTGGCGATTTTCAGTGTCTCTGGAAATGTTCCCGTTACTATGGCGAGATTTATTATGTTCGTTAAAGGATATTTTAATATATCAGCTTGCCTTTTTAGTAAAGCCATAGGAATTTCATCATATCCCACAGATTTTGTATTATTTAGTTGAATAATTACTTCATAGACTTCTTTAGGATCCCTGGGTATAAAAAATGCATTATTATGAGAGTACTGTATCTTGGATAGGTCAGCGTGACTGGAACATATATCTGTGCATAGATGTAGCAATTTTCTGTTGGCTTCATTTAATTTAATCTTTATCTTCTCGTTATCATGCAAGTCCTCATATAGTGATTTTTTTTCTTTGGTGCACTATTTCTATTTTTATTTATTATGTACCACATGGCTTTTTGTTTATTTTTCGCATCATTTATAAATTTCTCATTAGCCCACTTCACAGAAAGTCTGATCACTCTGTTTAATATTCTGCAGTATAATTTGTATTTGTTAAATGTTATAAAATTTTTATTATACAGTTCGTACATCTTTCTTTTATTTTGGCAGGAAGTACGAATTCCTAAGGTTATCCAGCTAGTGTTATCATGCATTTTGATAGTTTTCATCATTTTTGGAAATGAATAGATTACGTAATTATAAAGTATATGTATTATAAAAATTGCCATAAGCTTTATTAGCATCGCTCTCTTCGTATATAGTGTCCCATGATTCTTTCTGAAGATATTCCGTAAATGTAATCATTCTTGTGTCGGAGAATATTCTTTTTTCAATTTTTGAACCGTCTTGTTTCTGCTTTAGTCCATTCGCAGGAGTTGTTAATAATTGTCCTGTATGGTCTGATAGTCCCGTATGTAATACCTCACAACATGTAACTTCCACATTATATTGTCAATAAGAGTAGCACTTGATTTTGAAATTCTGGTTGGTTCATTAGGTATGGCTGGTTTGAGGTTGTAGCTTTCAAAGAGCTCTAATAAGTATGCTGTTGTTTTGTTGTGTTCCAAAATGTTCAAATTTAGGTCGCCACATACAAGAAAAGAGCACTTTGTGTATTTAGTATGAAAAGTCTGTATTGTGTCAATTTAGAAATAATGCTTCGTCTTTGCATGATCTAATTAATTCATGGTTAACTTGGACTGAATATTCTTCACAATTATACAGTTCCGACGAATTATACATTACTATAGGACGCCCATATGGAAGTACACCATTTCTTGCTGGTCTTATGCGATGAGTATTCCATTCTTCTACTATTATATCAAGTTCTCGCTAGAAATTACATATTAATTTGTAAATTGATATACTGTAACTGCTAATTACGTAAATTTAAGATCGACTCACCTGCACTATATCCAGAAAACGAAACTGAATGAGATGTATCTACAAAACCTCCCATAAAAAACTCCCAATTCGCTGATTATGTTGACTTGTTCCATATAAAAATTGTGGCAATGCTGATGTATCTATTTCACTTTCTTCTCTAAGAAATATCTGCATATTTTCAATGCAACCATTTTGGTGCCCATCTGCCTGTATCATTCGAGGACAACCACCAAGTTTTTCAATAGATCGTATATAATAACCGCCTATAACTTTAGGGCATTACACTGATGTGCTTTAGTGTTACTGTTGGTATGAGAAGCTTTTAACCATTTATGATATGCCGGGAGAATCCATCTATGCATTATGCAACCGTTAATTCCAATTCCGTACGGTTTAAGTTTATCGTAAGAATCAAGATGTCACATATAATTTGGACCGTTATTGGAATAAGCTCTTCTCCCCAGTCTTCTTCTGCTTCTCTGCGCAACACCAATAGGGTCCATCAATTTTAATAATTCGCGAACCGTTTCTCGTTTTAATGTAAAACCTGCTTGAATACATTTGAGATGCATCCAACGGTAACCATGAAGTTATCCAGATTTTCGAACACTTTCTTCGATGAAAGAGGCAACCTCTTCAATTTCCGAAAATTGTTTCCTCCTAAACACGTTTAATGCTCTAAAACGTCTTCTTAAAGTCCTTTCGCCGCTAATGACAATATGGTGATATTTTGTCATAAATCTGATAATTTCAGCTTGAGTAAGACCAAGCGCATGATAATATTTCAATAGATAACTTTCATATGGAGCAATATTCATAATTACAAATTAATGTAATTCAGTTTACTTATGTAAATTCACCACCTTAAATACTGACACTACCGTTAACTGTAAGACACTAACGAACAGGATGGCAAATGCATTTACTGTGGGCTTTATAATAACAGTCTTTTTGCGAATTCTAGAAACATATTTCCATGTACTAACTGGAAATTTCCAAATATTATCTGAGAAGTTCCAAATATCTGGAAATTTCCAAATACCATCAGGAAATTTCCGGATAGTATTTGGAATTTTCCAGATATTATCTGGAAAGTTCCAAATATCTAGAAATTTCCAAATACCATCTGGAAATTTCCGAATAGTATTTGGAAATTTCAAGATAACATTTGGAAATTGCCAAATAATATGTGGAAATTGTCTGATAGTTTTTGGAAATTGCCAAATACTAAGTGGAAATTTCCGGATAGTATTTGGAAATTTCCAAGTAGTCAACTACTTATCTGGAAAGTTCCAAATATCTAGAAATTTCCAAATACCATCTGGAAATTTCCGAATAGTATTTGGAAATTTCAAGATAACATTTGGAAATTGCCAAATAATATGTGGAAATTGTCTGATAGTTTTTGGAAATTGCCAAATACTAAGTGGAAATTTCCGGATAGTACTTGGAAATTTCCAAATACTATCCGGAAATTTCCACTTAGTATTTGGCAATTTCCAAAAACTATCAGACAATTTCCACATATTATTTGGCAATTTCCAAATGTTATCTTGAAATTTCCAAATACTATTCGGAAATTTCCGGATAGTATTTGGAATTTTCCAGATATTATCTGGAAAGTTCCAAATATCTAGAAATTTCCAAATACCATCTGGAAATTTCCGAATAGTATTTGGAAATTTCAAGATAACATTTGGAAATTGCCAAATAATATGTGGAAATTGTCTGATAGTTTGTGGAAATTGTCTGATAGTTTTTGGAAATTGCCAAATACTAAGTGGAAATTTCCGGATAGTATTTGGAAATTTCCAAGTAGTCAACTAGAAATTTCCAAATACTATCTGACAATTTCCACACATTATTTGGTAATTTCCAAATGTTATCTGGAAATTTCCAAATACTATCCAGAAATTTCCAAATAGTATTTGGAAATCTCCGGCTCAAAAAAATTACCTTGGCCGTTCAGGGCTTCCGTACAAAACAATATTGCAATATTGTTAAGTTACGCTAGGGTGCGCGATTAAACGCTGTTTAAACGTTTAATATACGCGTTTAAACGCGTATATTAAACGTTTATGAAAGGTCGCCTTGTTGAAGCAGCCTTCTACTCAATCCAGGAATATTTTGAGAAGTCCTTTAGTTGAAGCTGAACAGTATATTTGTTATACATACCTTTTGACGTTGTTATGTTTGAATTCAAATATTTAACAATAAACATTATTTGTATTTGTATTATGAAAAATCACTAAACGTTGCATCCCTGCCGCTATTTATAACTAATAACACCCCGATCGAATTTACGTATTTACACAAGTACTATTGGCGACCAGGGAGTGAGTCGGTGATTTACCGGATTATTTACGCATGCAGCAGTGCCGCGCCGAAACCGGCCCACGGTGCTGATAGAAACTTTTAAGGACATGGGCGTAACGTACTGTGGGATACAGGAACAATTTCGCAATGCAGAAAAATTCCTTTTGCGTAAATGAATATTTCGGTATTTTTCAGTTTCACGGGATTCTGGGATTGAAAACCCTAATTTCAACCCTACCTTTTTGAGCACTTCGAACATCTTCACCCATTTTACGTTGTCGAAGGCTTTTTCTAAATCTACAAATCCTATATACATACGAGCCCAGTCGCATATGAATTGGACCAAAGAGATATAGAATAAAATTTTGTATTTCTAAAGTAAATATTTTTTAAATTTTTATAATTTCAACAAAGTCAACTACGCTACTTGATACTATGTATTGTTACAAATTAATCAACCGTATAATTATATTTATCTTAATTACAACAGCAAAAAAAAAATAAAGAAATATGTTGTTATGTCTGGCGCATATTAATTGGACCATAACTTACGAAATAAAGTAAATATGCATTTACCAAGCAAAATAGCATACACAATTTTTTGAGGCGAATATATTATTAAGTGGGCGTTAGAAACAAACAATTACATTATTACTTGCGCATTTAATGTCAGTTAGTTGTGAAAATGCGAAATTCTATTGTTGCTGCCCAAAAATGGACTTGCTGGGCATAAAATTGCAAAAAATTTTAAGATTCCTCAAGGAACAGTGAGAAATATTATTTCAAAATTTAAAAGACAGGGAATATTCAGACAAAGGCTAAAACTGGCCGTCTTTCGAAGATTACGGAATGAGATCAGCGTGTTCTTCGTGCACTTATTAAACAAGACCGCCGAGCTTCCTCCAGGGAAATAGCTGTAAAATGGTCAGATGCTATTGGTGGACGAGTTTCAAAGGACACTTGTTTGAGAAAAATGAAGAAAATGGGATATGGGTTCTACAAAGTCAAATATAAAAATATCAAGCTTATCATTTTTCATTCTAGGCAAAGGAAAAACCACTTCACACTCTAAAACAAAAACGTAACAGACTTTTATGGGCACGGGAGCATAAAAACTGGACACAACGGCAATGGGATTCAATTATCTGGAGTGACGAATCTAAGTTTGAAGTATGTGTTGGAGATTCAAGAAGTAGAATTATTCGAATGCCAGGGGAAGAATATCACACAGACTGCCTCAAAAGAAAAGTTAAGTTTCCGGCATCAGTAATGGTATGGGGATGTATGTCTTCACAAGGAGTTGGACGTCTTCTCTTCGTTGATGGTACCATCAATACTGCTGGGTATAAAACAATTTTACACGAAGAATGTTGCCCTCCATTGACAAGATTGAACTTCCAGAAGGGGAATTTATATTTCAACAGGACGGCGCAGCATGCCATTCCGCCAAAGTGATAAAATCATGGTTCCAAAAAATGAACATTCCTGTTTTAAAATGGCCTTCAAGTAGCCCCCACTTATCTCCAATTGAGACCATGTGGCACCAAATGAAAAAAGTTCTTCGAACTGCTCCAGTCCGCATCATTCCCGAATTAAAGCAGCAACTTGTGGCAATTTGGAATGGATTTCAACCAGAGTACTGCAAAACATTAGTGGATACCATGCCAAAGAGAATCGATGCTGTGTTAAAGCGAAAAGGTGGCTGCCCTCAGTGGTAACTGTAATTAAGTTTTCAAAACCATTTGGTCCAATTAATATGCGCCAGACATAACAACATATTTTTTAATTTTTTTTTGTTATTGTAATTAAGATAAATATAATTATACTGTTGATTAATTTATAACAATACATAGTATCAAGTGGCGTAGTTGACTTTGTTGAAATTATAAAAATTAAACAAAAAAATAGTTTAGAAATACAAAATTTTATTCCATATCCCTTTGGTCCAATTCATATGCAACTGGGCTCGTAGACGCTCTTTCCCCTTTCTATAGTTTTTTCTATAATTACTCGTAAAGCTAGAATAGCCTCACGCATTCCTCTATTTCATCTAAATCCAAACTGATCTTCTCCTAATATTTCTTCCGCCCTTTTCTCCGCCCTTTGCACAATTCTAGTTAAAATTTTTGACGCGTGGGAAGTTAAACTGATAGTTCTAAAATTTTCGCACTTTCCTTTTTGGCAGTGCGACTATGATGTTCTTTTCGTAATATCCTGGAAACCTGTCTCTTATGTACGTCTAACTAGTTTAAATAAGCGCTCTCTTACCTCTTGACCTGCACCTGCTTACAATCCGTCTACACCTGGTGCTTTATTGTTTTTTAAACTTTCTAATGCTAGCGCAAACTCTTCCCTTATTATGGGACAGCCTAGGGTAATCCCTCTCTAAACTGATTTCCTTTTCTAATATATCTCCTATTTCTTGTCCTGCATATAAGATTCCCAAATGTTCCTTCCACCTATCTGCCTTTTCCTCTTCCGATTAGGATGTCACCTGCCTCGTTTCTAATGTTCTTGCTACTAGATCCAATTTCTCTGAAATTTCTCACTTTCGTCAGTTTTTCCTACTTCGAATTTATCTTCCACTTCTTTGCATTTGTTATCAATCCACTGTTCTTTCGCTTTCCTACATTTCCGAATAATTTTCCACTTAACCGCTTTATACCTTTGTTTCCCTCCTTCATCTAACCTATTTTTATATTTTCGTCTCTCGTCTATTAGAGTCACAATATCCCTTGTTATCCAGGGTTTCCTACTTTCCTTCTTTTTGTGACCCAATATATCTCTAGCTGCAGAACCTAAACCACTTATAATGCAATTCCGTTCTGCCTCTACGTCCCAACAGAATTTTCATCCGCGCCCTTTATTACTTTATTCCTTTTTCTCTCGAACTGATTGCGCGAATCAGTCTTTTAGTTTCTCCTATCGTTTCGTTTTTCAAAATCTTACATTTAAGATTAGCCTTCATAGATAGATAGATATAGATAGATAGATAGATAGATAGATAGATAGATAGATAGATAGATAGAGATAGATAGATAGATAGATAGATAGATAGATAGATAGATAGATAGATAGATAGATAGATAGATAGATAGATAGATAGATAGATAGATAGATAGATAATACTTCATTAGCTCCATTGTACAAGTACAGTACACAATTAAACTCCTAGGAGTGTGGAACATGCCAACAACAAATAAATAAATAAATAAATAGTTTCATATACATCAGCACTGACATGATCATGTTCCTCGAGGAACAAATACATTTAATTGTTAACATCAATACATTTAATTGCTAATATCACCCAAATTTACAATCCATATTATCATCAAAAAATTCCTGTATGCTGTAGTATGGCTTTTTAAGCAGATAGTTTTTCAGACATTTTTTTAAGGTGGCACATGCAAGATTTCTGATATCACCTGGAAATCTATTATAAATATTTATAATGCTGTATTTTACATTCCTTTGGATATATGTATATTTACATTTTTCGTTTTTAAGGTCTTTTTTTGTTCTTGTATTGTAATCATGATCTTTTTCACAGTTGCTGAAGAATTCTGTTTTATTTTCTGTAACAAATATAACCGCTTCATATATACCGGGTGGGGATTTAGTGTGTAATCGGCTCATATCTCTGGAACTATTTAAGATATCAAAATGAAATTTTGCACGAATGTGGGGAACCACTTGGAGCATTTCCCAAAATTATTTAGATATAACGTATGTCCCAAAAGTTTTGAGAAAAAATATTAAAAGTCATATTTTATTTTGGTTTAAATTTGTAATAAATTCAACTACAAGTAATTATTTCTACATCTATGTTTTATAAAACTTTAAGTTTAAACTACGGATAATGGTCCATGTTCCTCAACGATGCACAATTTAACACGAACTTGCGCCATTAGCCTTTGGGCGGCAACAGTGTCGATTTGTCGAATTTTCTGGTAGATCTGGTGACATAATTGTTCAACTTTTTGGGTTTCTCAGCCATTATCGTAAAGTTTTCCAGTTAGTAGACCCCAAAAATCTTCTATAGTCCTCGTCTGAGGCACGTTTAGGCGGTTGTCTACGTTCGGTACAAAATTGATGTTATTGGCAGTTAACCAGTCTGTCGTTTGTTTTGCATGTGACACAAAGCCGGATCTGGTCAAAAGATAATTTCGTCATTTGGGTGATTCGCAGTTATAAACTGACGAAGTTCTGTTAAATATTGCCGTTTACAGATGTCGGCATTAATGACTTCACCACGAATAATTTCGATGTCTCGTTGGGAGACACCAGCCTCGAAAATGGTATACCATACTAAAATCGTTTCAGTAAATTTGACTTTTCCTTTTGGTCTAACTTCATCCGGACTGCCCTGTATGTTATCCGTATAGAAGCCGTCGTTGCCCTTCATCTCGGAATTGGATAAAGTGAAATAATTTTCATCATCAATGAACACGACCTCATGCACGGCATCATCTCGGATTTATTTTTTGAGTTGGGTAGCGTTGTATTTTGGAGCCTTTCTTCTTTCTCTGTATTTTAAATGATTTCGGGAGATGGCTCTGCGTACTGTCATGCGAGATAATTTATGCACGATGTCTCCACTCTGTGTTTAACCAATTCAACAAGAGTTTTCGTTCATTAGCTAAACTTAATATTTTAGGTCTTCTGCTTTTTGGCAGGTTCACACAAGGTACTCCCTCCTCACAGTTTTTGATTGTTCGATAAGTCGTGACCAATGAAATATTTTGATCCCTGTACAATCTTACAATTTCGCGCTTGGGTAGCCGTCCAAATAGCCTAGAAATATTTTTGCGAATGTCAAGCTTGTAAGCCATTGTAACCACAAGATTGTTGAAAAATGACATTTAATTGCAAACTGTGATTAATTATGAAGTTTTGTTTCCAACGTCAACCAGGTTGAAAGCATTTTTTGTTTGATAAGCTCCAGCGTATTTTTTCTCAAAACTTATGGGACATACGTTATACTTACAGAATGTTCACATTCTAAGTACCAGACCTAAGTTCTATTTCTTTAAATGGAAACCCTACATGTCCTTGCATAATATGGATTCTCCATAAAATTGCATGAAAACTGATATACTACATGATGTAGTTTTGACTAAGGAATGTTGAGATATTGACATTTTTGTGCCATTATGGACCCAAATTTATGACGCTACTGACGCATACTAACCAAAGCCACCTAAAATTTTTTTATTGAAAAGGGTTCACACACTGCTGTATTTTTGAAATCTATAAATAATTTTATCATATTTTACATTATTTTCCACGATCTCCCCTACTTTGTCACCCAAAACTCCAAAAAACGTCTGCATTTTGTTTCTATAAAATATTTAGCAAATGAAGTGAAATGAAGAAATCCCATTGCAAGATTATTTCTTAAAGATAATATTATTTTCTTCCATGGCACTCCTTGTTTGAACATTATACCCGATTTTAAAAAGACATTATACATTTAAGAACATAACCATCAAGAAACAATTTTATAATAAGATTTATTGTCTTTATATTGATACCAATTTGCAAATACAAAATATAAACATTATTCAGAGTTTTGAGCAACAGAATAGGGGGAATTCGCCAAAAAGAGTATAAACTAATAATGAAATTCAAAAATTTTGATGTTTAATCGTAATATCTGCCGAAACTATCAGTAGTAGACCTGGCAATATCTACAACAATTAAAAGCTTAGTTAACTGACTTTCAATTGTGCAAATAATATACATGGTATTCTATTTGAAATTTTTGAGAAAAATTCACTTTTGCATAAATTAACCACCTTGTATAATCCTAAGTATTATAGTGAAAGTATTTATAGATTTCACAAATACAGCAGTGTATAAACCCCTTTCAATAAAAAAATTTTAGGTGGCTTTGGTCAGTAGACGTCAGCAGCGTCATGAATTTGGGACCATAATGACACAAAAATGTCAATATCTTAACAGTCCTTCTCAAAACCACATCATGTAGTATATCAATTTTCATGAAATTTTAAGGGGAATCGAAATCACGCAAATACTTGTGGGGTTTCCATTTAAAGAAACAGAACTTTGGTCTGGTACTCAGAATGTGAACATTCTGTATATACATAAATAATTTTACGAAATGCTCCATGTCGTTCCCCACATACGTGTAAAATTTCATTTTGTTATCTTAAGCAGTACCAGAGATATGAACCGATTACACACTAAATCCCCACCCAGTATGTAGGTTTATTAGCGTTAATATTTTGTTTTTAATAAAAACTTCCCTACAGCTCTCCATTCGTTTCATTTTATATATATACCTAACACACTTCTTCTGTAAAATCAATATCCTAGAGATGTCAACTGAGCTCCCCCAAAAGATGATTCCATACTTTATCCTCGACTGTATGTACGCATGATATGCCGCGAGAGCAGCCTCAGTTGAGACATGCTCTGACAGCACCCTCAATGCATAACAGTATTTTGCAATATTTTTTGCTAGATAATCTATGTGACTCTTCCAGTCCAATCTTTTGTCTATTATTAATCCCAAAAACTTAACTTCAGTGCATATACTGAAGTTTTGCTGTTCCAAAGTATCTGTCCCAGTATTCCTATTTGAAAAATGTATTATTTGGGTTTTATCGATATTGAGTGACAAATCATTTGCTGACAAGTAAGTTCTTAGCAAATCCAGCACCTCTGTCATTTTAGTCATGATCAGCCTAGAACTCCCTTCCTTCAGAATACATAATTAAGTCTTCATTTACGACCTCTTGTAATTCATTGGTGTATAGGATATATAACAATGGACCCAGAACTGATCCTTGGGGTACACCTTTTCTTATTACGTTTGATTCAGATTTAATCTTATTTCCCATTATATCACTTTCTATTAGATATTGAGTTCTGTTGGTCAGATACGATAACCACTATGTTGTGATCAACAGAACAACGGGGCAATATTTCAGGAGCATATAGTTTGGGTCAAACTCAAAATAACACTTCAAGTATCTAGGTATAATTTTTTTTCTAGGACGCCTCCCTTCGAAGCTATTCACCCTTAAAGGTCAAGTCCGGAAGGTTTTTTGCTAGCCATTGCATTCCCACAGTTGTTTACTAATTACAATATGTGTGATACATTTTCTGAAAGTGTAAAAATGTTAAAGATCTTGTGTATGTTGCGTTCGAGGGGGTAATCACTCTTGTAGTATGCTGACCACTCACTGACGTAGTCTTTTTGTAGTATGATGTAGTACGTTGTAGTCATGCAGTACAATGAAGTACAATGTAGTATTTTGAAGTATAATGTAGTATTGTGAAGTATCGGTGTAGTATCGTGAAGTATCGGTGTAGTATCGTGAAGAATTGGTGTAGTATCATGAAGTATCGGTGTAGTACTATGAAGTACCGATGTAGTATTAGTGTAGTAATAACGTAGTACGAAGAAATGCCGTGAAGTAATTGTGCAGTAATATAGGAATAAAAAATAATAAAAGCTTATTTAGTATTCTCACAACTGCCACTGAAAAGAATGTGTGCTTCAAACGTAAAACTGACCGGCGGATTAAAACCTTCTGTGGTGTAAAGCCAACAACGCCGGTCGGCGCAGATAAAGCTTCGGTTTTCCTGCCGATTTTTTTGCAATTGATTGCTTATGTTGTATTATTTAAGCCGCACAGCCCTAGAATTGTTATAGATTTATGCATTATAATACAACAATACCACAAAATTATTTACTTACAAATAGTGGCAGGTTATTCTCATAATCAAATCAACCACTCTTTTTTTGCATTTTGCCGCAGCTCATTTTGTAATCGATACCAGTCTGTATTACTTGCTACGTGTCAGGCGACCATGCAGGCCATAACGTATGTCGAAAAATGCAGACTAAGCGAGATACTACAGGTTGAAATTTCTTAAAAAATGTGTTTTTTTTTAATATCTGGAAAACTACCAGAGCTATTCATTTGAAATTTGAAGCATAATAATTTATTGAAGTTTTTTACTAACTCGTAAATTTTGAATTTTGTACTCTCACAATTGATGTCACTTACGAGGTGGAGAGACTGGCTTACACAGATATGTTTCAAAATATTTGAATCTTTGTTCAATTTACAAGAAAAAATCGCCCTTTATTTTTTCTGTACAAAGCATAGTTTCAGAGACTCTCGAAGTTTGTTACACTTATTATACAGGGTGTCTCTAAAAGATCTGTACAGGGTGTCCTATTTTCGTTGTGATTTGGCGGTTTCTCATAGAAGCAGCAGAGATAGAGCCTCGGGGTTTTCGCGAACCTTAGCTACTTTTTTGAGTATAATAGAAAGCTGAAACCAGAATTTGGATATCGTTTTTAGTTTTCGAGAAAAAAAATAATGTTGATTTTTATCGTTTTTCGAAAACTCTCCAATTCTTTTTGTACTAAGCAGACTAAAACTGTTACGATTGACTCATATAGAACTTTTTCCAAGGAATTCAGTGGTGTACGTATTTGTTTTCTAGGGAGCGTATTTTTTGAGTTATGACATAAAGTTAAATTTTTTTAATGGAAATCATAGTAGGCTTTGGTCTAGTTCGAAAGGTCTTTTTTTAAGCTACTAAAATATACAGTGTGTCCACGGATGGACTTAACTATACTTGTAAAAACTTTTATTTTCAGTTTTTCGAGAAAAAGTCATTCTTCATAATTTCTTTTGCTTGTTATATAAATACGATTCACGTTGAGAAACTTTGATTTTGTTGTACAGGGTGCGCAGAAAATATAAAAATGTATATTTGTAAAATTAAAAATTCTTGAATCAAGATTTTTGAAGGCTCAAAATGAAACAGATTAGAAGGAGAAATCGAAAAGCCAAATAAAGTTTTTCCATCGAAGTTATACTTAGTTGCTAAGAAATACCGGGTGTTCGGTTAAGGTTGGCGACCGGCTATATCTTAGGAACTATTCATCCTACAGCTTTCAGAAAAATATTTTTAGTTTTAGTTTTTTAGTTCTCCCCGCTAGGGGGCACAATTTTAAAAGAAAATAGGCAATCTGCATTTTCTTCGAAAATTCAAATGGAAATTTATGAATCCTTTAGCTTTCTCAACAGGAAGTTTTTATCTTTAACAAATAGAAGTTATCATCAAGAATATCGTTTAATCAAATCCCAGTGCACAGGTACCAAATTTTCTCAATTTTTTTTGAATGGAATGGTACATTTTCACAACATGCTGTTAGTATACATAACATAAAGAACAGAAAGCCGCAAACCGAAAGTTCCTATCTTTTTCAAACGAGAGTTGTGATCAAAAATACTGTTTAATCATATCTCATTGCGTAGGTAAATTTGAGAAAAATTAAATGCCTAAATGAATATCAATTTAATTTAGTAAATATTCAATTTTCCTCAAACGCCTTGCCAAGGCTCGGGAGGCAATAACGGCATTTTCTTCATTTTGAAAAACACCGCGAGCTTGTCATACGCTTCAGCAACAGAGCTAGACATTATTCAAAAAGTTATAAGAAATTCTAGCGAAAAGACACTGAAATCGAATTTAAATTAACTAATAATTAATACTTAGTTAAGTTAAACTTAACAATTAGTGACAATACTATGACCAGGTATTTGTTTTTATTTTCCATGGAGTGCTTTTTGTTTGTAATATTTCTTATAATTCTGTCTGATGAGAGATACAAAAATGCCCTAATATTCTTAAGAAAAAAATTATTTTCCTAAAATTACCCATGCAATGAAATGTGATTAAACAGCATTTTTGATTATAACTTTCGTTTGAAAAAAGATACCTAGTAACTTTCGGTTTGCGGCATTCCTTCATGATATTTGTACTAACAGCATGTTATGAAAATGTACCATTCCATTCAAAAATTTTTGAAAAAATTTGGTACCTATGCGCTGAGATTTGAATAAACCATATTCTTGATGATAACTTCCGTTTGAAAAAGATAACAACTTCCGGTTTGAGCCATTTTGTTCTCAATTCTATTTGTAATGACGCCATGTTCTAAAAAATATACCATTCCATTTAAAGTTTTTGAGAAAATTTGACATTTTCGCAAGTTTCGAAATAACGCCATCTGGCGGCTCCCTTGTAAAATTAGATTCCAGCGTAAATGCAGATTTCTATTACGCTATAAATTCCTTTTCCAACGAGACCAAATTCATTAAAATTGGTTCAAGCAATCCAGAGACATGGCATTTTTGGAGTAAGGGAATTTTTTCCTCCTCCCAGCCCTTATTTCGTAAGTTAGATCAAAAAGTTATTAAACTAATTTGCTGGATATTACAATGAGATTTTGAGAAAGATAAAGGATACCTACATTTCCATTTGAATTTTCGAAGAAAATGTGGATTGTCTATTTTCTTTTAAAATTGTACCCTCTAGCGGGGATAATTTAAAGCTAAAAACATTTTTGATGAATTTTCATGGTCACGTTCGTAAGAAGATTTTTTTCCGAAATCTGTAGGAAGAATAGTTCCTAAGATAGCCGGTCGCCAACCTTAACCGGACACCCGGTATATCTTAGCAACTAAGTATAACTTCTATGGGAAAACTTTATTTGGCTTTTCGATTTCTCCTTCTAAGCTGTTTCATTCCGAGACTTCAAAAAGCTTGATTCAAAAATTTTTAATTTTGCAAATATACATTTTTGTATTTTCTGCACATCCTGTACAACAAAATCAAAGTTTCTCAACGTGAATAGTATTTATATAACAAGCAAAAGAAATTATGAAGAGTGACTTTTTTTCGAAAAACTGGTAATAAAAGTTTTTACAAGTATAGTTAAGTCCATCCGTGGACACACTGTATATATACTTTTATATTGTTATTTCAAAAAGCGGCAACGGTTTTGGTACTTTTTACCTTTAGAAAATATAAGATAGGTACATACATCCAAGATACCCGTGATTTTATGTTAGCAACTTTTAATAACAACTGAAATAAAAGTCACAAAAACAGAAAACCAGCAAACAAAAACAAGAAAAACAACAAACAACAAAATTATAGAAACTGCTCAAATTGATCGCCATGTTTTTCAACACATAATCTACAATCTACATCTTTTAGTTAATACACTGACGTACAAAAAAAGTGACGCACCTAGATTTTGCAATAAGTTCGAAATTCAATAACTTTTGAACGAGGCAATCTCTTTTAATAATTATTTTTTTGTTGTAAAGGGTGACTGTTCTAGATGACTATGGTGTATTTTGCTTTCCAGTAAAAATTTTTTGGTTCTTCTATAGTGCCTTTAGATGTCAAGTATGTTTTTTATGTAAAGTTTGATTGACGCTATGGAGTGAAATTGTAAGGTTATTGATTTCTTCATTAGTTACGTGATACCCCATTTCCTTTTCAATAGTTTTCCTTTTATTTCACCTTTTTATTCCTTGTGTTACCGAAAATGCGACACTTTAGACGAAGCAGTGTAATTTAGCTTGTAAATAACAAGGGGGCCATGGAACTACAAAAGCCAAAACATAACATCGTTTTATGAAATGTGTTGAGGAAGTGTTTGAGAAAGAAGAGTAACAATTTCGTAAACAACTGTAATTAATGGTTTTCCGTGGTCCGCTAGAAGCCCGGATAGAATCCTATCGAAAATTTGTGGGATGAATTGGGATGCCGCAATCATGAATTGCGGGTCCCTCTTATAGAAGAATGGGAAAATATTCTTCACGTCAACATCACAAATTTGACTAGAAGCATGCCACGACGTATGGAAGCTATAATTAGAATCACAGGAGGAAATACTCGTTATTAACCAACTTGTTTTTCAGTTTATTTTTAAGTTTATTTTTTATGCTGCTGTTATTTGTTGTTTTATTTATTAATTACAGTTGTTTACAAAATTGCTGCTCTTCTTTCTCAAACACTTCCTCAACACATTTTATAAAACTATGTTCTTTGGCTCTTGTAATTTCATGGCCTTCTTGTTAATTACAAGCTAAATTACACTGCTTCATCTAAAGTGTCGCATTTTCGGTGGGACAAGGACTAAAAAGGTGAAATAAAAGGAAACTTATTGAAAGGGATATGGGGTATCACGTGACTAATGTAAGAATTCAATAGACTTACCATTTCACTCCATAGCGTCAATCAAACTTTGCGTAAAAAACATACTTGACATCTAAAGGCACTATAGAAGAACCAAAAAAATTTTTAGTGGAAAGCAAAATACATCATAGTCATCTAGAACAGTCCCCCTATACAACAAAAAAATAATTATTAAAATCGATTGCCTCGTTCAAAAGTTATTGAACTTCGAACTTATTGCAAAATCTAGGTGCGCCACTTTTTTGTCCGTCAGTGTAGATTGATGGCATTAATTAAAAAAATAAGACGGGCTTGCAAATATCGGAAAGCTGCATGTATTGCCTCTGCTAGCTCGGCTTGATTGTTGTATCTTCGCATGTATATTTTTTCTTTTAAAAATGCCCCAACAAAAAAGTCTAATATATTCAGATCCGGTGATCTTGCAGGCCACAATATAGGTCCATTTGTACCCAACCATCTACCCGGAAAATGATTTTCTAAATAATTTCTAACTATTGCAGAATTGTGTGCAGGGGCACCATCTTGTTGGAAATATACCCTGTTTATGTTTATTAACGGAACATTTTCCATTATCACCTCTGTGTTAATATTCAATAAATTAATGTATCTCAATCCCGTTAAGTTTCCATCAAAAATATGGTATGCTAGTTGACTACCCAAAATAAAACACGAAACGTTAAATCCAAAACGTCCTTGACTCTGACGTTCAAAAGTTTGGTGCTGATTTGTATGTGACGCACATTATGTCTGTTAAATAATCCTACGCTGCTTATGTTAGTTTCATCTGTCCAAATGACAGACCGCCCAAATTCTGGATTTTCTTGAATTTTATTTAAATACCACCTACAAAAATTAAGCCTTCTTTCTTGATCTCCCAGGAAGAGATGGTGAATAATTTGAATTTTATATGGCCTATATTTGCCTTTTTAATATTTTTTGAACTTTTGATTTGGAAACACCAACTTGTGATTCGATTTCGCGACAAGAAGTTTTTGGTGTCGCCTCAACCAACGATAAAACATTTATTTTTTCCTCTTCCCTATTTTCTTGAATGACCCATAGTGAATTAAATTTGATTTTAATCTCGAAAACATCATTTTGCTTGGTTGTCTTCTTTCTGGGTATCTAAATTTAATAAATTGATGGATAGGTATTATACTGGAAATGGGTAACTAGGAATTTTTTTGTGTACCTGTTGAGATATAGATCCATTGATTCATTTACATTCTCGCGACATTCATTGAAAACAGCAATTATGTCGTATTTTTCGAAATTTTGAAGTGCCATTATGTACTAAAAGTTCCAAAAGTGGTGTTCCAGTTTGCGACGCGAATCGTTTATGCTGGACTTTGCTATGTTTTCGCCAGCCCCACCCCCCATAAGCGATGTGATTTTTCGTTAAAAGAACATGATTATTTATCTATTTTTTGCTGCCCTTTGTTTACTAGTGCAAGGCTAACACGTTTGTTGTCATTCAAATTTTCAAATAAAATCGTTTAGATCCTCCTTCAAAGCTTTAATTGGCGGACAGTTGCTAAGGTTTTTTTACCTCAGAATGTAATTGGTTATGGCATTTTAAGCGGAATTGAACCCTAAAGTGTAAGACCAATTTTGGCACCGATAGTACATAATATTAATAAAACTAGCTGCATGCAACTTTTGCTAATGTATGTCAACAGATAATTATTCAGTTGTTAACATAAAATCACAGGTATCTTGGATGTACCTACCTATCTTATATTTTCTAAAGTTAAAACTTAAAAAGTACCAAAATCGTTGCCGATTTTTGAAATAACAATATAAAAGTATATATATATTTTGATAGCTTAAAAAAGACCTTTCGAACTAGACTAAAGCCTACTATGATTTCCATTAAAAAAATTTAACTTTATATCATAACTCAAAAAATACGCTCCCTAGAAAAAAACTACGTACGCCACTGAATTCCTTGGAAAAAGTTCTGTACGAGTCAATTGTAACATTTTTAGTCTGCTTAGTACAAAAAGAATTGGAGAGAGTTTTCGGAAAACGATAAAAATCAGCATTATCTTTTTTCTCTAAAAATAAAAACGATATCCAAATTATGGTTTTGGCTTTCTATTATACTCAAAAAAGTAGCTAAGGTTTGCGAAAACCCCGAGGCTCAATCTCTGCTGCTTCTATGAGAAACCCCCAAATCACAACGAAAATAAGACAGTCTGTACAAAGCGATATCACATATTCCTGAGACCAAAAAAGAGCTATTTAACCAAACTTACCTCTATCCAAAAGTGTTACGTTAAGGCGCTATCGAACGTCAAAGATCTTCAAAAAATGTTTTTTTTCATAAAAAAAGATTGAATTTAACGACGGAGATTAAATTTGGAATGTGAATCCGTAGTGGAAAAGGGTGTTTCTTGATTTTTTTGCTAGAGGGTGTTACCCAAGTGGTCTAAAGTTGATCATCCACATCCATCATCATAAGGTTCTCAGTCCGAAGACTGGTTGGACGCGTACCTCCATTCTTTTCTATCCTGAGCTAACCTACGCATTTCCCTAAAAGTAGAACATCCTACATCCCTAACTATTTGAGAGCAGTAGTCTAATCTAGGCCTACCCCTACCTCTTTTTATTCCTATCTCTGACTCTAGTATGTCACGAACTATTCCTTCATGTCTTAGAAGGTGTCCTACCATCCTATCTCTCCTACTCTTTATTGTTTTCCATACCTTTCGCTTTTCCCCAACTCTTTCTAATACTTCCCTATTGCTAACCTTATCTATCCACGGTATCTTCATCATGCGTCTGTAGCACCACATTTCAAACGCTTCTACTCTTTTTCTATCCGCTTCTCCTATTGTCCAAGTTTCGCACCCGTATAATGCCGTACTCCATACATACGACGTTAAGAGTCTCTTCCTAGTCTCTATATTAACCGTTCTCGAGCATAACAGTTGTTTCTTTTTGTTAAACGCAACTCGGCCCTGCGCCATTCTTTGTTTTATATCTTTAGTGCTCCTACCGTCTTGAGTTATTTTACTTCCTAAGTAGCAGAAATCCGCGACCTCCTCTATCTTCTCATTTCCAATTTGTATTTCCATTTTAGTTCTATTTTCACATCCCCTACATACCAAAATTTTGGTTTTCTTTTTATTGATTTTCATGCCGAAGCCCTGTGTCAAAACTGCTTCCATTTCATTCAAAGCCGCTCCTAATTCTTCTTTGCTAGATGCTAACACTGCTATATCATCCGCAAATCTGAGCATGTTAATAGTTTGGCCCTGTACATTGATCCCTGAGGCTGTTCTTTCCTTAACAATATTAATCGCATCTTCGATATATAAGTTGAAAACTAGAGGTGACAATGCACATCCCTGTCTCACTCCCTTCCGGATATCTACTTCCCTTTGTTCCTGCTCACATTCTATAACTGCCTTTTGCTCTTTGTAGAGATTATGTATTATTCTTCTGTCCCTGTATTTCATCCCTACCTTTCTCAGCACTTCGAACATCTTCCCCCATTTTACGTTGTCGAAGGCTTTTTCTAAATCTACAAAGCCTATATAGACGCTCTTTCTCTTTTCTATCGTTTTTTCTATAATTACTCGTAAAGCTAGAATGGCCTCGCGCGTTCCTCTATTTCGTCTAAATCCGAACTGATCTTCTCCTAATATTTCTTCCGCCTTTTTCTCCATCCTTCTTTGCACAATTCTAGTTAAAATTTTTGACGCATGGGAAGTTAAACTGATAGTTCTAAAATTTTCGCATCTATCCGCGCCTTTTCTTTTTGGCAAAGCTACTATGATGTTCCGTTTGTAATCTTCTGGAATCTCGCCTGTCAGGTATATGCGACTAACTAATTTAAATAAACGATCTATTACCTCTTGACCTGCGCACTTTAAGATTTCTGCCTGCAAGCCATCTATACCTATACTTCTATCCAAAGCTCATATTTTTTTAACGGTTTGGTCAATATCGTTAAAACTTTTTCCATAGACAGACACTTTTATTTGAAACATTTCATGTATCTTTTTTGATTTCGCTATCTGGCATACATAAGCCAGAATTTTGAATTTTGGTTTGCAGCACGCCGTGCACCGCAGCCATAAAGTACCTAACTAACGTAAAGTTTGTTGGCGTTTGAAAAACGTTAATAAAACAATAATTATTTTTCTATGTCCGTAAAGAAATTTGTTTTATTTATTTACAAGAAAACAATGTATCCAAATGTTTCGTGTTTAATAGTTATGGAGCGCCAACATTCTTTAAAACAAATTTTTATTCTGATAAGCTGAATCAGTACACAAAGCTAGCTCTGCCTTTTCAATTGTTATTAAGACATGGAAAAATAATTTTTTTTATTAATTTTTTTCAAATGCCAACAACCTTTACAGTCACTACTGCGGTGCACGGCGTGCAGCAAACCAATTTTTTCTGGTTAAACTATGGCAGATAGAGAAATGGAAAAAAGAGACAAGAACTGTTTCAAATAAGAGTGTATGTCTGTGGAAAAAGCCTTAAAGATGTTGACCAAACCGTTAAAAAAATATGAACTTCTTTGCATGTGGATGAACTTTTGACCACTAGCAAAAAAATGATGCCAAAAACACCTTTTTCCAGTACGGATTCACATTCCAAATTTAATCTCCGACGTTAAATTTACTCTTTTGTTATTAAAAAAAATACATTTTTTGAAGATCTTTGACGTTCGATAGCGCTTTAAGGAAACACTTTTGGATAGAGGTAAGTTTGGTTAAATCGCTCTTTTTTTGGCCTCAGGAATGTGTTATCATTTTGTATATACCTTTTAGAGACATCCTGTAGATCACCCTGTATAGATACCAAGTTGCTCATTCTATTTTCGGACAAAAAGTCACATTTGGCAATAACTCAGCAACCTTGATTTCGCAAGTTTCCGAGTTGTCGGTGTGTGAAAAATTAAATAGTTATGTAAAAAATGAAAATTCAAACGACGTTTAAATGTCACACAAATTTATTAGCGAGCTTAGGACTTCAAATTTTATATTTATACCTAAAGCGTTATTTTGTTTGACTTCCTAAGATATTGAAACATATGCATCCCAAAAAATTATACCCTGTTAAAAATACCACCAGAGTCATGGCGCAATATCATACAATTTGTCTGATGACCGATGTCAGCAAGGAAAAAACCCGAAAAAAAACTGTTGGAGGCTACTATGCATTATTATTTGCATTAAGATTGATAACTCCTCATCATCATTATTGAAATCGACTCCCTCTCTTTTGTAGGAAGAAGAGTTTTTGCCACTTGTAGGTATAAATAAAAAACATTCCCCGATATTAAATATTAGATTCAGGTTGGCTTGGAACTTAACATCTGCTACTGTCAGATTAGCAATTACCATATTTTGAACAAATGCGAACTTTTTACTTTACGCTAATTTTGGGAACCAACCATTTTTGTACTGAGTGGATGAAAACAACACTTAATGCCTTTGTTTTCTGTAAAAGTAAAGTTTTATCATTTATTTCAAGAACGTTTCATTGAAAAGATCTCCTAGTTCGCAATGTAGATTGATGTAATATTTTGCAGTATATTTTAGTATTGATGTGGTATCGTGTAGTCAATATGTAGTACCGTGTGGTATTATGTAGTAGTGTGTAGTACAGTAGAACCCCTATTATCCGTGCCTTACGGGACCGGGCAACTCACGGATAATTGAAAAACACGGACAATCCAAATACCTTTTATTTCACATAACAAGCTTTATATTATACATATTATGACATAAAATAAATACTTTTTATTTCATAAAACAAACTACCTATGTATATAAGCAATATAACATAAACCAAATACTTTTTATTTTATATAACAAACTATACGTGACGTAATAACGCAAAGCAAACTAAAGTGAACCAATGCAAACACAAGGAAACGTGTCAAAACAAATTCTCATGTGCCGCACGGATAATCCGCATGCCGGATAATCCGCGCACGGATAATAGGGGTTCTACTGTATTATATAGTACTGTGTAGTATTATGTAGTATCGAGTAGTATTATGTAGTATATGTAGTATCGTGTAGTATTATGTAGTGTCGTGTAGTACGAGCCCAGTCGCATATGAATTGGACCAAAGGGATATGGAATAAAATTTTGTATTTCTAAACTATTTTTTTTGTTTAATTTTTATAATTTCAACAAAGTCAACTATGTCACTTGATAACATGTATTGTTACAAATTAATCAACCGTATAATTATATTTATCTTAATTACAATAACAAAAAAAAAATAAAAAAATATGTTGTAATGTCTGGCGCATATTAATTGGACCAAATGATTTTGAAAACTTAATTACAGTTACCACCGAGTGCAGTCACCTTCTCGCTTTAACACATCATCGATTCTCTTTGGCATTATATCCACTAATGTTTTGCAGTACTCTGGTTGAAATCCATTCCAAATTGCCACAAGTTGCTGCTTTAATTCGGGAATGGTGCGGACTGGAGCAGTTCGAAGAGCTTTTTTTATTTGGTGCCACAGAGTCTCAATTGGAGATAAGTCGGGGCTACTTGAAGGCCATTTTAAAACAGGAATGTTAATTTCTGGGAACCATGATTTTATCAATTTGGCGGTATGACATGCTGCGCCGTCCTATTGAAATATAAATTCCCCTTCTAGCAGTTGAATCTTGTCAATGGAGGGCAACAATAATTCTTCTTGTAAAATTGTTTTATACCTAGCAGCATTGATGGTACCATCAACGAAGAGAAGACGTCCAACTCCTTGTGAAGACATACATCCCCATATCATTACTGATGCCGGAAACTTAACTTTTCTTTTGAGGCAGTCTGTGTGATATTCTTCCCCTGGCATTCGGATAATTCTACTTCTTGAATCTCCAACACATACTTTAAACTTAGATTCGTCACTAAAGATAATTGAATCCCATTGCCGTTGTGTCCAGTTTTTATGCTCCCGTGCCCATAAAAGTCGGATACGTTTTTGTTTTAGAGTGAGAAGTGGTTTTTCCTTTGCCTAGAATGAAAAATGATAAGCTTGATATTTCTATATTTGACTTTGTAGAACCCATATCCCGTTTTCTTCATTTTTCTCAAACAAGTGTCCTTTAAGACTCGTCTACCAATAGCATCTGACCATTTTACAGCTATTTCCCTGGAGGAAGCTCGGCGGTCTTGTTTAATAGGTGCACGAAGAACACTCTCATCTCGTTCCGTAATCTTCGAAAGACGACCAGTTTTAGCCTTTGTCTGAATATTCCCTGTCTTTTTAAATTGTGAAATAATATTTCTCACTGTTCCTTGAGGAATGTTAAATTTTTGGCAATTTTATGCCCAGCAAATCCATTCTTGTGGGCAGCCACAATAGAATTTAGCATATCTTGCGATAACGCTTTCCCGCGAACCATTTTAACAACTAACTAACGTCAAATGCTCAAGTAATAATGTAATTGTTTGTTTCCAACGTCCACTTAATAATATATTCGCCTCAAAAAATTGCATATGCTATTTTGCTTGGTAAATGCATATTTACTTTATTTCGTAAGTTATGGTCCGATTAATATGCGCCAGACATAACTAACATATTTCTTTATTTTTTTTGTTATTGTAATTAAGATAAATATAATTATATGGTTGATTAATTTGTAACAATACATAGTATCAAGTAGCGTAGTTGACTTTGTCGAAATTATAAAAATTTAAAAAATATTTACTTTAGAAATACAAAATTTTATTCTATATCCCTTTGGTCCAATTCATATGCGACTGGGCTCGTATTATGTAGTAATCGTGCAGTATGTAGTACGCTGACCACTTTTCCATGTAGTGATTACCCCCTCGGTTGCCTTTGATAACGGTGGAAAGTGAGCGGTGTTTTTCTACTTTAAATAAACTAAGAACTTTTTATGTAGTTTATATTTTCTTGAGTTACTTCTTGGTAGTAATTTATTTACAATTTTACTTTATGTAAACATATTCTGAAGACGAGATTTTTAATCTTGAAACTGGTCAATACTCTAATAAATTATTCCATTGGTATAGTACGCGAAGTATTTTATAAATTCAAAATAAAAACTTTTTTGAGGGACAAAATGGGTCAGGGCAATGTGCTTTAGCTATGCAAACATAGAAAACACCCTCGTAAAAGACATTCAAAATTTTAATCAATTAGTTATTGACCATTTTTCGGAAAGTAAGGACAGAAGGATCGATCTTAAATAAAAGAAATAAAGGTACACAGATAAGTAGTTTAGATTTTTACTTCATTATCATTATCTTTCTTGTTGCATTAACTTATTATTTAAAATGCTCTCCCAATTAGCGGATCACGAGCCGCCACTATTCAAATCTGTCAAATGTAATTATTGTAATAAACGATAAAATAATTTACGTTGGATGATTAAAAGATGTTATACTAAACTTTGGATAGTACAACTTTTCTATGTATACTTAAATGATGACTTCGAATATTTTTCATGTAGTTCATAAAACTAGATAAACAATGTGCGTTTTAAAGGTACCTATTTCAAATTTGGTTAGTTAAATCAGAAATTTTCAGGATTTGTATTAAATTTTAGATGCTCGCTAACTTCAGAAAATCGCAAGTAGGTTAGTCCTTGTTCTTAGCTTAACTACATTACATGTGTAACTTTCAACAATGTCGGTCAGGAATAGAGCTTAATATAAGCTACACATGAATACAACCAAAATCAGGCAAACCAACCAAAATTTTGCGAACTGTTACAGGTACTTAAGCACTACATACTTACCTATCCATTGTTAGAAATTTCTTAAAGGTCTTCTTGGCATCGGGTAGAAAAAAATGGTTATTGAACATATTATACCAGCAAAACTGTTCCGGTCCGAAAAAACTATAATACCGATTATCTAAATCAAGCATTAAACTTTTCATTTTTGGATGCTCGCAATTTATAAACTCATGAATCCTAGGAGTACCAACACAAACAACATTCCTGAAAATAAAGATGAAATAAATAAGTAGTATTTAGTTATATATTTACATATAACACATTAGGATGTTATGTTATATAACTCTGTTACCTATAAGTACATAGTTTAGAATAAAAAGAATGTAAAACTCCCAATAATGAGCGAGTCGCTCGTGGAATCTTTTGTGACACAATAAATAAATAAATAAATAAATACATTAAATCAATCAATAAATCAATGAGCCATCCTCCTCACTACATGCAATCTTGAAGGGACATGTATAAACAGCATGTAGGTATGTATTATCATTGTTTAAATGCGTTAACAACCTTAAACAATGATATTATTATTAGTAGGTGATCGTATTCAATATTTTTTTTTATTCAGAAAGTAAAATAAGCATCCCTATGCCTTTTATAGGTGCTTAATGTTATATACATTTAAGAATCTCTTGCGGGAGTTTTTAAATCAGGAATTGTGGATACACCCCGTAGCTAACCACATCACCCGTCCCGACCAAACTTTGAGGAAAACACCATACACCACTCCTGGAAGCCACCACTTTCCAGTCACTCACATCGGGGTGGTTCTCACACTACCATCTTCGCTTCCACATCATCGCAAAGATACCACCAACCCATTCAGGATGTGAACCTCTGCGAACACGAAGCTGAATAAGTATTCAATATACGATACACACAATCTCATTGTAAAGTAAATTCACGATACTTAGCGTTTCATGCCAAAAAATTATCACCACCCATTTTTTAAAACATTTGTTAATAAACTATTCATTTAACCCTTTCGGGACGGGAAACCACCGGAGTTGCAAAAAATTTTCTTGTCCGCCAGACGGGAAAAAACTAAAGTTGAATGCATGGAGAGCAGGTTTAGAACGGGAAACGACCGCTGTTTGATAGTGGGGCAACATTATGGTGACCAATAACGTCCATAATCGGAGCTCATTGGCTGATTTAATCTCCCTCCATTTCTTCCCAGCATTAGTGTTAAATCATGCAGTATACTTTGTTATGCGTTTGGGTGTGCATCTTGTGCTTAGATCTCAGAAAATTGCTCGTGATCAAGCAATTGAAATGAAAAGGAAGCAAAATTTAACATTTTTTGGGAGGAATAATTTGACGCACATGGACGGCAAACGACCGGAGTCTGGACGCGGTCCGCGCCCGTTTAGCCAGCAAAAATTGTTGATATCGCTGCCGACCCGAAAGGGTTAAAAATGAAAATTGAGAAACGGTAATTTGTGTGGGTAGCAATTTTTGACGTCGTTTGTTTATAGATATCTAGTTAATCGGTTTTAAACAAATGTCATATTTGACAACCTTGCAAAAGCTAAAATTCATTGACAGTTGTACAGCGAATAAAGGCCTTGTAAGTATGTATTTCAATTTATTTGTTAATATAAGGGTAGTTTTGTATTATTCAGATGACGTTCCTTTTATACAGAGATTGACCAGACCGTCGTGAAGATGAAGAAGAAGGTAAAGGCTGCAGTACCTTATTAGAAAAGTAACTGTTGGTGGAGTTCATGAAGAAACATCCGGCATTAATATAATATAATATATTTTTTCACAAAAATAAGGTTCACTTGGCATAAAGTTCTTAGTCTGAAGACTGGTTGGACGCGTACCTCCATCCTTTCCTATCCTGAGCTAACCTACGCATTTTCCTAAAACTAGAACAACCTATTTGAAAGCAGTAGTCTAATCTGGGCCTACCCCTACCTCTTTTTATTCCTACCTCCGACTTTAGTGTATGTTGCGAACTATTCCTTCGTGTCTCACAAGGTGTCTTACCATCCTATACCTTCTTTATTGTCTTCCACGCCTTTCGCTTTTCCCCAACTCTTTCTAATACCTCCCTATTGCTAACTTTATCTAAGCACAGTATCTTCATCAAGCGTCGGTAGCACATTTCAAACGCTTCGATACAATTTCCTGACCATCATTAGCCTTCAAAATTATCTACTTTTTACTTTTACAGAATTCAGAAATCCAAAATTAAATTCCAAGGAAACTAACGAATTTGGTTACCTGTCACAAAAGTAAAATTTCAGTATTTAAATTTAAAATTCAGATTCAGTTCTTTTCTTATGTTTATTCATAATCGGTCAGTAATAAGTCAACTGCCAACTTTTAAAAAGCTTGCTAGTAGGTTATTCCTAATTTCTACTTCCTGACCGGTCTGGGAAATTTTCCACCCAGGTGGAAAATTCAGTGCCTATTTGATTTTATACTTATGTATTATATAATAAACTTGAAATAAAATTTCCTACCGTTTTTTCTGCGGTCTCGGGGAGTTCTGCTTGAGTGTATTGTGTATGTACTCCAACTGACTACCAGACATATTTTACCACCAGAAATACTCTTTCATATTCATTTATTTTATTGTCAAAAACGATGCTTGTCAATTTAATAACTAATAAAAATATAAATGTCAATTTCACTGCCTACCAAGAATTATCGAAAATGCAGTATCACTACATCGTATAAAACAAAGTCGCTTTCTCTGTCCCTATATCCCTATGTATGCTTAAATCTTTAAAACTACGCAACGGATTTTGATGCGGTTTTTTTTAATAGATAAAGTGATTGAAGAGGAAGGTTTATTTGTATAATAACATCCATTAAATAGTGGAGAAATACTTTTATTTTTGAGGTTTCTAATGTGATGACGTAAATAATTACATTTTTTCCGCTTACATTGCAAACGCAGGCTGAACCCTACGAGATTTATCAAAATAATGTACTAAGTATTGTACACATTGAAAAGGTCTACAGAAAACTCCGCGATGGTATATGTCTATCTCTTATGGATATCCCACAATAACATTTTTTTTAAATTTACTTTTTACGACAAATAATGGCTAATTTTAGAAGCGATTTTAACCAATAAAGCATTAATCCTTATCCAAATCAAAACTACTGGATCGATTTTAATCATTTTTTCAGTGAGTGACATAGGCTATATATTTTATACCCGTGCGAAGCCGGAGCGGGCCGCTAGTTTAAAAAATAAAATGAATTATTTATTCCTTACTACGACATGAAGGTAATATGGCGGATAACTGGATTTTTTACAACAGAAGTTTGAAATTTATCTACGGGCTAGATACAATACAATGAAAATGATACTTGTTGTTAAATAGAAAAGGCGACAAAGCATTTAAAATATATAATACTTTCCAATTTGATAATGAAGATCACAAAATAAATTATACGGAAATCGTAAAAAGGTTCAAAGACAAATTTGTACCCACAAAAAATGTTACCTATGAAAGGCAAAAGTTTTTACAAGAAACAAATCAGATATGGAAACATATGATGAATATACCACGGAGCTGAAAAGACTTTCGGACACCTGCGAATATGAACACCTAGTAGACGGTTTAATACGGGACGGATTAATTCTTGGAATCGCAGATACAAATATAAAAAATCGCCTGATGAGAGAACCTAACTTAACACTGGAAAAAGCGATGCAAATCTGTCGAATAGCAGAACAAATAAACAGCTGAAAGAAATTGAAAATAAGAAAAATTCAAATTTGGAAGCCAAAGTCAACTTTCTCAAGAAAGATAGTAAAGCAAGGACCAAGTCCACTTTCTTCGCAAAGTGAAGGCAGGCAACTAGTCAAGGGCAAGATAGCAAAGCAGCTGAAACTGGAAGCAGAGCATCAAGGTCAACGTTGTCAAATAATTTCCCAAAGAATAAGATAAGTAAACAGTTTTATTAATAACTGTAGTCAGTGTGGCAGATCACATGACTTAAATAAATGCCCAGCATATGGTCAGATATGCACGTCGTACAGAAAATTAAATCACTTTCAAATAATGTATAATTTAGTTGATGTTGAAGGTACAGATGAATCTGACGTTTTAGATGACAATTTATTTTTTTTTAACAATATATAAAATGAGGGTGTAAAAAGGGAGAGATGATTTCAGATTTTTGTGGTAAATGAGAAATTTAAAATTAATTTTCGACTAGATTCAGCAGCAGATGTGAATATCTAACCAATGACAGTTGGTGAAAAAATGAATTTCAAATGAAATAAGCCTAACAAAAAGTTATTTTTTATATTGCCGAATATTAAATTTAATAATTCCCATTAAACAATCACTTTTGAAACCGAAAGTTCTGCAACATCGATTTATTCGTAAAGCATTACAAGAAAGACAAATTGAAATGAAAAATCAGTATGATAAAGATGCTAAGGATTTAGGTACCTGAGTTGCAAAAAGTGGATAGGGTCAAAGTAAAGAGCATGGATGGGGTGAAGTGGATGAATGGAGAAATCATAGAGAAAGTGCAATCGCAGCCAAGATGTTATAAAGTTAGAATAATAGGTTCAGAAAGAACTTAAACTAGAAATAGAATACATCCAAGGAAGTTTTATCGCGACTTAACCCAAAGAGGAAATAATAGTAATTTTAAAAATAAAGAAAATTATAACATTGAATACGATTTTGACATTCCTGATAAGACTGATAACCAGATATATGACAGTAACATTAATAACAAAAATACAGAAATACAGAATTCCTGATAATGATAGTAATAATGATGGATCTTGTGGTTCTCCTAAAGTACTCGTAACTACATCTAGATATGGGAGAACACTTACAAGACCTTATCGATTAAGAGATTATGTTGAATAAGTTGTAATATGTTAAATTTAATAATAATGTGTGTAAAATATTTGAATAAGTTGTAATATGTTAAATTTAAGAATAATGTGTGTAAAATGTTTATTTAAAAAAAAGAAGGGAGATGTCAGTGGTATACTTCACTATGAATTCTTAATAAGTTAACCCCACACGCCAAAAGACAGTGACACAGTAATTAAACTCGACACGTGTTTCGCTGACAACGTCAGCATCTTCAGGAGTAGAAGATAATCTAAATTCTAAACTTAAATTACGTTGCTAAAAATATCCAACCCCCACTCACCCACACTCCACTACTGAAGTGAAAAGGATCGATAAACCTATAGGGTTTCTCAGAACTAATTTGAACATGAGAGCAATAAAATTGTATTCTTAAGCGAAAGGGATCAATAACCTATAGGGTTTCTTAAAACTATTAGAGCAATAAAATTAGGGTCTGGAGGGTAAATATTTATGGCTAGACTTAATCTATCTACCTGATAAATCTATACAGGGTTGAGTTCGGAATCGGACCATAGTTACTGTTAAGACAACTACGTTTATTTTTATATATCTCTATACCTTCCAATGCGTTTAAATCAAATTTATTATTTCCTGGTTTTAAGAGTTTGAGATTATTGCTATTGAATTTATGGCCCGTTTCCAACGCGTGTGACGCCATGCTAGACTTATCAGTGCGGCCGTATTTGTAATGAGCTTGATGCTCCTTAAAGCGAGTTAAAATAGACCGAGTTGACTGCCCGATATATTTTTTGTCGCAATTTCCGCATGCTATTTCGTAAATTCCCGCTTTATGAATGGGTTCCGTTTTATCTTTCGCATTTCCTAGTAGATTTTGTAGATTTTGCTCGAAGTGTGAACCACTTTGAAGCCCGCTTTCCCGAAAATAGTATTCATACCTCTAGTTATTTGCGGTACGTATGGTATTTTTATAAATTTAGTAATTTTATTATCCCAATTTAAAGTGGTGGAATTTCGCAATAGCATTTTAAATTTTCGTTTCCTAATTAACCTATTGACAATCTCTGGATCGAAACCATTACATTTCGCTATATCTTTAATTGTATTTACTTCCTTGCGGTATCTTTCAACGGATAACGGTAGACTCAACAGTCTATTAACTAAAAAACCAAAACTAGCCTCTTTGTGTTGACTACAGTGGTTCGAATCTGCAGTTATATACCGAGCTGTACTGGTTTCTTTCCTATAGATGTCAAATTCTAACTTACTGTCTTTCCCAATTACCAAAATGTCCAAAAATGGAAGCTGTCCTTCCCTTTCTATTTCATGGGTAAATTTGATAGAATTGAATCTACTATTTAAGTCGCTCAAAAAATCTTCAATGTTACATTTACTAGTGTCAAAAATGGCAAATATATCGTCTACATATCTCACCCACACCTTTGGAAAATATGGGAGCTCCTCTTTCAGTTGGGTTTCAAATTTGCCCATGAAGTCCGAGCGCGGACGTGAGAGTGATCGGACGTGTATTGAACGCGTGCTACCTTTTGCTCTTAATTTACTCTCGAATATCTAAATATAGTAATACTATAGTGAGTGTGTAAATATTTACCAACAAACCTATAATGCACCATGTGCAGCCAGCTGATGCAGAGCATACCGATGGGTACGTAAATGGACAGTCTGATAACAAAAATCAAAATAACATACAAAACAAACTTCCAAGATCATATGCTCCTCAGCAGCTCCCTCCTTCCAATACTCAGTATTCTCCCACTAACAGCCACACACAACGAGGCCCTAGTATATCAACTGCATCGGAAATGTCAGTAACCGTCCAACCGCAGACCCAGAGTGGACAATACTACGACGCTATACAAAATAAACAACCGACAGACATGGATGTATTACAAATGGACAGCGAAACTGAAGACGATGTAACGAACATAAATAAGCACACATGGCAAGTTGTCAAAAAACGAAAACTTAATAATCTATCACCAAATGGCTCTCCTAATGTATCTCTAACGCCAGATATCAACTTACGAAACAGATTTAGCCACATAGCAGTCGATGAAGATGCATCACCAAATAACGACGAAACAGCTAAAAACAATCAGACCCCAAGAGACCACAAGCCTCCGCCAATCTTTGTTTACGGCGTAGTCAATTATACAGCAATGACTGACGCTATTGCCAATGTAGCTGCAGATGAACAATATTATACGAAAACACTCTCAAACAACACAGTTAAAGTTAATGCACACACACCTGAGACATATAGAAAGATCATTCAATACCTAAGAGAACAAGACATAATTCATCACACTTACCAACTCAAACAAGATCGGGCTTACAGAGTAGTAATTAGGAACATGCATCATTCTGTACCCGTTGATGAAATAAAATACGAACTACACAAATCTGGCCACGAAGTGAGAAATGTGTTAAATATTAGACACAGAGTAAATAAACAACCACTTCCTCTATTTTTTGTTGATCTAGAGCCAAACACAAACAACAAGGAAATCTACGACATAAGATGCCTAAACAACACGAGAATAAGTGTGGAACCGCCAAGGAAGAAAAACGATATTGTACAATGCCTGAGATGTCAAGCATATGGTCATTCTAAAACCTATTGCACAAAACCATACAACTGTGTTAAGTGCGGAGACCAGCACGACACCAAACTTTGTAAGAAAAATAGGGATTCACCGGCAAAATGTGCACTTTGTGCAGGAAATCACCCAGCAAATTACAAGGGTTGTTCGGTATACAAAAATCTCATAGAAGCAAGAAACAAGACAAACAAACCCGAAAATGCGTACAAAACGCAGGAACCAACTAATCATGCTAAGCCTCCAATCCCAATAAAACCTCAAGAACAGAGCAACAGTAAACAGACCAATAATTTCACATACGCACAAGCCGCCGCAGGAGAAAAACGACGGGAGGACGGACAACAAAATGGAATTGAAGTTATTCTAACAAACTTCCTAAACGAATTTAGAACCATGTTTACCCAACTAATGAATCAAAACAACACTATGCTTAACATACTTACAACTGTCATCAACAAAATACATCCCTAATGGCGAAACTATTACGCATTGCAACGTGGAACTCTAACGGACTAATCAACCATAAACAAGAACTAATTGCATTTCTAACTTTAAACAAAATAGACATTATGCTGGTATCGGAAACCCACTTTACAAGCAGAACTGTTTCTCGCATACCATACTATACTCTTTACAATACCATCCATCCTGATGATACTGCTCACGGTGGGGCAAGAATTATAATAAGGAATTCCATATCGCACCACGAGTTACCACACTATTCGACGGAACCGATACAAGCTGCAAGTGTATATTTGAACGCTAATCCTTGGTCTTTCGTTATATCAGCAATTTACAGCCCACCTCGACACACAATTTCTTCCGAGCAATATAAACATTTCCTCCAAACCTTAGGAAACACATTCATAATAGGGGGTGACTGGAACGCGAAACATACGAGCTGGGGATCTAGGCTAATAACCACAAAAGGTCGAAATCTTCTCCGCGTCATAACTGAAGGCAACTTAAACTACCTATCCACTGGCGAACCTACATACTGGCCTACAGATCAAAACAAGATTCCTGACTTGCTCGACTTCTTCGTGACTAAAGGCATATCCAGAAATAACACCCTTTTAGAATCAAATCACGAACTCTCATCAGATCACACACCCGTCATAGCCAACCTTAGTACAACAGTAATTAAAAATGCAACTAGCCCCAAACTTACGTGTACAAGAACTGACTGGGAGAAATTTCGTCAGATCATCGATGAAAAAATAAATATGCAACTTTGCTTAAAAACCCACGAAAAGATCGACCAGGCGGCAAATTACTATACAGATCTGTTGCAAGAAGCGGCCTGGGAAGCTAACCCGGCCAAAAATCAAGAAAGGCCAGACACGGGCAGCATTCCGTTACATATCCGACAGCTTATCTCTGAAAAAAGAAGGGCTCGAGGAAAATGGCAGAGATCGCGCAATGCTCGCGATAAACTGGAGTACAATAGGTTAAACCGTAAACTTCGAAGCGTCCTGTATGAATTTCAAAACTCTGCTTTTAACGATTATTTGTCAAATCTCAAAAGAGAGGATCATACAATATGGAAAGCGACAAAAAAATTTAAACGACCTCAACCACACGTTCCACCTATAAAACAAGAAAACGGAGCATGGTCTCGTTCTGACATAGAAAAGGTGGACACTTTCGCAGGTTACTTCTCCAAGGTTTTTGAACCATCTCCCTCTGCAACACCAGATCGAGACCCAGAAGTCGAAAATTTTTTGGATGTTCCTTGTCAAATGTCACTACCAGTAAAATCTTTTAAACAGAGTGAAGTCCGTCAAGTAATAAAGAAACTAAAGCTAGATAAAGCACCAGGTTACGATTTAATAACGGCTCAAATTCTGAAAATGTTACCTAAAAGGGCAATAACGCTTCTTACTTCGCTATATAATCGAATGCTTAGTACCTGCTACTTCCCAATTTCGTGGAAATATGCAGAAATAATAGTTATCCCGAAGCCAGGAAAACCACCACAGGACGTTGCATCTTACAGACCTATCAGCCTTTTACCCATATTAGGTAAAGTTCTGGAACGATTATTTCTTCGAAGAATTCATGAAGATATTGACTTACAACAGTTGCTACCAACACACCAGTTTGGATTTCGCCAAAACCACTCCACGCTACAGCAGGCACATAGAATTGTCAGCGAAATAGCCAAGAGCATGGAAGCAGGAAAATATTGCGCAACGGTTTTGCTTGACGTATCGCAAGCATTTGACAAGGTGTGGTATACAGGGTTACTATACAAGCTAAAACTCCTACTTCCTAACTGTCATTACTTATTTCTAAAATCCTACCTGTCTGACCGATTTTTCTCAATAAAACACAATAACGTCCTGTCAGATATACACCCAATAAATTCTGGAGTACCCCAAGGCAGTGTCCTAGGTCCCCTACTGTATCTCCTATACACAAGTGATATACCACAAACCCCAAGAACGTTAATCGCTACCTTCGCTGACGACGCTGCAGTACTGTCTATACATGAAGACAGACAAATAGCATCGCAACATCTTCAAGACCATCTCGACCTCCTCACAGTGTGGCTAAAGAATTGGCGAATAACACCAAATCAATCGAAGTCCGTACAGGTTACTTTCACAAACAAGTTCTCCGTCTGCCCGCAAGTAAATATTGACAGTATCCCAGTACCAGTCAAAACAGAAGCGAAATACCTGGGACTACACCTAGACCAGCGCCTAACATGGTACAGGCATATACAGTGCAAAAGAACACAACTGAATCTCAAGTTCCAACAGATGTACTGGCTCTTAGGGCGAAAATCAAAATTGTCTATTGATAATAAAATTCTTTTGTACAAAACTATTCTGAAACCGATATGGACGTACGGAATTCAATTGTGGGGTTGTGCCAAACCAACACGAATTAAAATTATTCAGCGCTTTCAGTCAAAAGTAATGCGCATAATAACCAATGCACCATGGTATGTGTCAAACCAGACGCTTCATAAAGACCTTGGAGTTTCATTTGTCACAGAAGAAATATCAAGATTTGCGACGATGCACTTCAAAAGCCTTCATGATCACGAGAACCCACTTGTGGAGCAACTCACTGACCCGGATATTGGTATGCCACCCATCAGACGCTTAAAACGACAATGGCCACAGGACCTACCACGATAAGATAAATATCTAAATCTAGGAGAAGAATTATCACTGGATAATTTCTTCCTACAAGTTAAAATTCAATCATCTCATTTACTTAATACTCCGCTGTAGAGTAGTTGTAGATATGCAGTAGTATTAAAATATAAAAAAAAAAAAAAAAAAAAAAAAAAAATTGCCCATGAAAATTTCTGCAATGAAAGGAGAGAGGCAAGAGGAAACACGTGTCGAGTTTAATTACTGTGTCACTGTCTTTTGGCATGTGGGGCTAACTTATTAAGAATTCATAGTGAATTTACGTCAAAGTTCTTGATCCATTCACTGTGTGTACGAAATGGCTTCCCGGTCACAGGATCTCAATTTGTATCATAAGGTTAGTACCAAGATTAAATTATTGAGTGCCGATATTCAATTTCTCAAAACTTGCAAATTTAACAGAATATTCCCAAATTTCATTCATGTTAAAATATCGTGTAATAATAAAAGAATTAATGATGTAGTTAATAAAGTTGCAAAAGAGAAATGGTTGAATATGGAACTCAATCATTTTTACGGTAAACGTAGTATGTTAGAATTAGAGGCGTACAATCTGTACCAAAAACTTACATATAAGCTAGACAGTTTAGGAAATCTAGAATGGGATAATTTTTTGAGGAGAATGGAGGTCACAAATACTGCTAAATATCTGAAAAAAGTTATGTCTAATAAGAAGAAGTTAATAAAGTTGGGAATAAACCCCTGTCAGAAATTAGATGCGACTAATTTCCCTCAGAAAAAGATCGACATTGTAGAAAATCTATCTTCTCAAACCTTTGATAAAGCCGAACTTAACTTATTAAATAAAGGCTTGAAGTTTAGCTTGCCAGAATCTCGTCGCGTAGGCACCGAAAATGTAATAGCTAGTATTGAATCCTCAATTCAGTACTTAACTGAATCCAAAAAAAGTATGATTAGGGGAACAGTTGCACAAAAATTATCTGAAAATATTATTAAATATCATGGTTCTCTTCCCCGTCACACAAACCACTCTAAAATTATCAAAGGACTGAGAGAGAAAGATTGTTTTTATCTTAAGGCAGATAAGGGTAACAAGGTTGTTATATTGGATAAATGTGACTATTACGAAAGAGTAAATAATTTAATAGAAAACGGTCCATACGTGAAAATTAACAAAGATCCGTTGCCTAAAATGATTTCAGATACTCAGAAAACATTTAAACTATGTAATAACCTCATTACCGCGGATATCAAACGTAAGCTACATGTGTCTAACCCAAAAGTACCACGCATGTATTGTTTACCGAAAATCCATAAAGTAGGGAAAGCCGTAAGGCCCATAGTTTCAGCTATAGATTCTCCTACTTACAAACTGTGCAAATGGTTAGTCAATGAATTTAATAACCTCGAAATCAAGCAGTCAAGTTTTTCAGTGAAGAACTCTTTAGAGTTTATAAACCAAATTCAACACATCACACTGCATGATAACGAATTATTAATTTCATTCGACGTCAGCTCACTTTTTCCCAGTGTACCTGTACCAAAGGCTTTGGAGTACTTGTATGAACTCCTTAATAAAAATAACATTGATGAACAAACTGCCAATGAATACATTAATTTAACAAATCTGTGTATGCAGCAGAATTATTTCAAAGTCAGTGGATCATTTTTTCAACAAAGTGAAGGTACAGCCATGGGAAATTACCTCTCTCCTTTCATTGCAGAAATTTTCATGGGCAAATTTGAAACCCAACTGAAAGAGGAGCTCCCATATTTTCCAAAGGTGTGGGTGAGATATGTAGACGATATATTTGCCATTTTTGACACTAGTAAATGTAACATTGAAGATTTTTTGAGCGACTTAAATAGTAGATTCAATTCTATCAAATTTACCCATGAAATAGAAAGGGAAGGACAGCTTCCATTTTTTGGACATTTTGGTAATTAGGAAAGACAGTAAGTTAGAATTTGACATCTATAGGAAAGAAACCAGTACAGCTCGGTATATAACTGCAGATTCGAACCACTGTAGTCAACACAAAGAGGCTAGTTTTGGTTTTTTAGTTAATAGACTGTTGAGTCTACCATTATCCGTTGAAAGATACCGCAAGGAAGTAAATACAATCAAAGATATAGCGAAATGTAATGGTTTCGATCCAGAGATTGTCAATAGGTTAATTAGGAAACGAAAATTTAAAATGCTATTGCGAAATTCCACCACTTTAAATTGGGATAATAAAATTACTAAATTTATAAAAATACCATACGTACCGCAAATAACTAGAGGTATGAATACTATTTTCGGGAAAGCGGGCTTCAAAGTGGTTCACACTTCGAGCAACAATTTACAAAATCTACTAGGAAATGCGAAAGATAAAACGGAACCCATTCATAAAGCGGGAATTTACGAAATAGCATGCGGAAATTGCGACAAAAAATATATCGGGCAGTCAACTCGGTCTATTTTAACTCGCTTTAAGGAGCATCAAGCTCATTACAAATACGGCCGCACTGATAAGTCTAGCATGGCGTCACACGCGTTGGAAACGGGCCATAAATTCAATAGCAATAATCTCAAACTCTTAAAACCAGGAAATAATAAATTTGATTTAAACGCATTAGAAAGTATAGAGATATATAAAAATAAACGTAGTTGTCTTAACAGTAACTATGGTCCGATTCCGAACTCAACCCTGTATAGATTTATCAGGTAGATAGATTAAGTCTAGCCATAAATATTTACCCTCCAGACCCTAATTTTATTGCTCTAATAGTTTTAAGAAACCCTATAGGTTATTGATCCCTTTCGCTTAAGAATACAATTTTATTGCTCTCATGTTCAAATTAGTTCTGAGAAACCCTATAGGTTTATCGATCCTTTTCACTTCAGTAGTGGAGGGTGGGTGAGTGGGGGTTGGATATTTTTAGCAACGTAATTTAAGTTTAGAATTTAGATTATCTTCTACTCCTGAAGATGCTGACGTTGTCAGCGAAACACGTGTCGAGTTTAATTACTGTGTCACTGTCTTTTGGCGTGTGGGGTTAACTTATTAAGAATTCATAGTGAATTTACGTCAAAGTTCTTGATCCATCCACTGTGAGTGGTATACTTGAAAATGTGTCATGAGTAGTTAAGTTGGCAACCCTGGCTCCCTCTTCGTGTAGATGTAGAAGCGGCAGCAGTATTCTGAAATACAATCTAAAAGTAAGATGTTGTTTTAGTGTTCAAGCACACAGCCCCACTCAATTAAATAATTACATTAAATAATCATTATGAATTCTTAATAAGTTAACCCCACATGCCAAAAGACAGTGACACAGTAATTAAACACACACAGTAATTAAACTGACAACGTCAGCGAAACACGTGTCGAGTGAATTTACGTCAAAGTTCTTGATCCATCTACTGTGGGTTAAATAATCATAAATAACAGAAGATAACCCACCTGTCTCTAACCTCAAGCAGGGTTGCCACCACATTTCTCATTTGGGATTCCCTGACTTTCCCAGGTTTTCCCTGACCAAATTTGTAATATTCCATGACTTATTCTAAATTATTTGAGAAGTCACAAAATAAACATTTATTCAAGTAACAAAAATAATAAATAATTCTTACAGGTAGAAAAATTTCCATTTCTGTTGACTAATTGAATTTTAAAACACAGAAAAATATGAATTCTTATTAAATTCCATGACTTTAAGTAGAATATTGCAAATTTCCATGACTCTTTACAGAATTCCCTGACATTTCCCTGACATTTTTGAAATTTCTAAATTCCCTGACATTTCCAGGTTTTCCAGAAAAGTGGCAACCCTGTCAAGGGAGCTGTGGGGGCTCAAAAATCGTTCTCTGCATATATTCATCAAAATTCTGCATAGGCATCATTTCAGAAAAAAAGGCGTCTTAGGATGTATGCATGTTTCTGATTTCTCGTCTTCCGTATTATTCTGAATAGGAGTTTAATGCTATACGTATAGTGTTCTTCAGTTTGAATGCAGCATTATTATTTTCTAAACCTGTGGATGTTGAAACCCCACCCTAACTCTTGAACCGCTGGCCTCACGAGAAAATGCCAAGAGACGAAAGTCTTAGATTTCGATGTAGAATCCGAATAAAATGGAAATAATTAAAAAATTGAACTTTTTGGTTGTGACCTTGTAACCTTGACCTCCACTATGACCTTGGCCCTCACACAGAAGAGAACCCACCTGCCTCTAACCTCAAGGTAGCAGTGGGGGCTCAAAAATCGTTCTTTGCATATATGTATTCAACAAAATTCTACATAAGCATCATTTCAGGAAAAAAGGCGTCTTAGGATGTATGCATGTACCTACTGTCTGTTTCTGATATCTCGTCTTCCGTATTATTCCGTTTAGGATTTTAATGTTATACCGTTGATTGAGGTTATACATTATATGTTAATGGTTATACGTAGTGTTCTTCAATTTGAATACAACATTATTATTTTCTAAACCTGTGGAAGTTGAAACCCCGCCCTAACTCTTGAACCGCTGGCCTCACGAGAAAATGCCAAGAGACAAAAAGTCTTAGAAGTCGAAGTAGAATCCGAAAAAAATATTATATAAAAATATAAAAGCCCAGTATTATACAGGGTAGGCCGATAGTGTGTAGTCGGCCCATATCTCTGGTCCTATTCAAGGTATCAAAATAAAACTTTACACGTATGTGGAGAACCCCATGAAGTATCTGATAAAATCATTTTGGTGTATACAGGGTGTTCACACTCTGAACCCCAAACCAAAGTTATGTTTTTTAAATGGAACGCCCCACATTTGTTGGCATATTTGAATTCCCAATAAAATTTTATGAAAGAGGGTGTACTACATGATGGGGTTTAGAGTAAACGATTTTAAGATATTGCCATTTTAGTGCCAGTGTGGACCCAACTTTGAGGAGCTGCTGACGTCTACTGGTCGAAGCTATTTAAGATTTCTTTATTGGACAAGGTTCACAGACTGCCCTATTTGTAAAATTCTTCAGTACTTTTGTCACAAAACTTAATATCATACAGGGTGGACAGCTTAGTTAAATATGCATTTTTTTAAAATTTCAAATGGAACACCCCATATATTATTTTCATATTTGATAGACAGTTTACTAAACTTTTGATTGATGTAGATATTGTTAGGTCTGCGACTGACGTTTTCGGTAGAATTGAAAATTCAACTTTAAAATGTAGTAATTTGACTGGTAGTTTATTCGTTTCTCCTATACAGGGTGGCCCGAAATTAGCGTGCAATATTTTACCAGCGTGTTCTGTGGTCAAAAATAAGACAGAAAGCTCCTATAAGCGTGCACCGAAATATGCTTCGCAAAGGAGCTAGAGCTTTTTAAAAGAGAAGGCCTGAAGACGTTTCCTTCTAAATATCTCCGAAACAAGTCCAGTTAAAATTATGAAATTTTATGGAATGTGTAAGTACCAAATTCTAAATCTTTTGCTGTAAACATAATTTTTAAAATTTAACAGGGGCGTCTCAAATCTGGGGGTGGTGGAGGTAAGATTTACCCCAACTTTTTTTACAACATGTCGTTTTCAATTTTTCCATAAAAATTTGAAACTTCAGAGTTTTTTGCAAAAAAATGTGCTCTTGTCTCGTTTTGATAGGAGGCACCGTTATCGAGCACAATCGGTTTCAAAATTTCGCTGCATGCCCAAAAAATTCCTACAGGAAGTGGAAAACTTCGTTTGTGAAACTTAAACGAGATAGAAACACATTTTTTTTGCAAAAAAACTCTGAAGTTGCAAATTTTTATGGAAAAACTTCCGGAAAAATTGAAAACAACTTGTTCTGAAAAAGTTGGGCTAAATCTTACCTCCACCGCCCCCAGATTTGAGACATTTGAGGCATGCAGCGAAATTTTTAAATCGATTGTGCTCGATAACGGTGCCTCCTACCAAAACGAGACAAGAGCACATTTTTTTTGCAAAAAACTCTGAAGTTTCAAATTTTTATGGAAAAATTGAAAACGGCATGTTGTAAAAAAAGTTGGGGTAAATCTTACCTCCACCACCCCCAGATTTGAGACGCCCCTGTTAAATTTTAAAAATTATGTTTACAGCAAAAGATTCAGCATTTGGTACTTACACATTCCATAAAATTTCATAATTTTACCTGTACTTGTTTCGGAGATATTTAGAAGGAAACGTCTTCAGGTCTTCTCTTTTAAAAAGCTATAGCTCCTTTGCGAAGCATATTTCGGTGTACGCTTATAGGAGCTTTTTGTCTTATTTTTGGCCACAGAACACGCTGGTAAAATATTGCACGCTAATTTCGGGCCACCCTGTATTTTAGTACCCAAAACACAAAATATGATTTCCATTTTGTTTCTGGAACTTGATTTCACATTGAGACAAAAAATTTCATCGCCAGATTGCTTCTTCATGGTCATATTCTTAAATAAATGGTAACTTATTAAACCTAGGTATAAACTGAAACAAGGAGTGCCATGGAAGAAAACTGTCCTTTCAAGATGTAATCTTGAAATGAGATTTCTTGTGTCGGTGTAAACTCTGTTCCCTGAATTTTCTGTAAAAACGAAGTGTCAGCATTTTTCTGAGTTTTGGGTGGCAAAATGGGGGAAATTCACCAAAAATGGTACAAAATTACGGAAAAAATCTCATTTCTTAAGGTCCAATCTTTATTTCTACCTAAATTATCAGTCGCAGACCTGCCAATATCTGCATCAGTCAAAAACTTAATAAACTGGCTATCAAACCTGCAAATAATATACGGGGTGTTCCATTTAACATTTTTGAGAAAAGCTCCATTTTGCGCAAATTGGCCACTCTGTACAATATGAACTATTTTGAAAAAAGTGTTAATGGATTTTACAAATAGAGTATCCTCTGAATCTAGTCCAATAAAAAAATCATAGTTAACTTTGACCAGCAGACGTCAGTAGCGCCACAAATTTGGGTTCACACTGGTACTAAAAAACGGCGATATCTTAACATTGCTTATTCTAAACTCCACCGTGTAGCATATCAACTTTCATGAAATTTTATGGGAAATCCAAATATGTAAACAAATGTGGGGCATTCCATTTAAAAAAACATAACTTTGGTTTGGTACGCAGCACGTGAACATCCTGTATACATCAAAATAGTTTTAACAGAAGCTTCATGGGGTTCTTCAAACACACGTAAAATTTCATGTTGATATCTTGACTAGAATAAGAGATATGGGCCGACTACACACTATTGGCCCACCCTGTAGATATATGAGGCTGAAACTCATTAAAAATGCATGGTGACTGTAACCAGGCTTCATTTGTTTTGACCTCACAAACGCATACATCTGTATATATCAGTAACTTTCATAACATTTAAGGCAGAAGAATGGATAACTGTTCCCTTAGGGTCTTGTTAATTTATTTACAATTTTACTTTATGTAAACAAATTCTGATGATGAGATTTTTTAAATCTTGAAACCGGTCAATCTATACATGTATATAAAAGTCGATGTGCGTATGTGGGTATGCATGTATGTTCCCTATGGACTCCAAAACGGCTGGACCGAAGTTGATGAAATTTTCAGGCAATCTTCAGATTAGCCCAGAGGGTGATCCTAACGCCAAGAGAGGAAAATGTCTTAAAATTCGAAGTAGAATCCGAAAAAAATATAATCGGAAAAGTGAAATCTTTGGTTGTGACCTTGTGACCTTGACCTCCACTATGACCTTGGCCCTCACACAAAAGATAACCCACCTGTCTCTAACCTTAAGGGAGCTGTGGGGGCTCGAAAAACGTCTCTACATATATTCAACAAAATTCTACATAGGCATCATTTCAGGAAAAAGGGCGCCTTAGGATGTATGCATGTATCTACTGCCTGTTTCTGATATCTCGTCTTCCGTATTATTCTGTTTAGGATTTTAATGTTATAAGTACGAGGGGTCGTTTTTATATTCCCGAACTAGGCATGAAAACAAAAGACAACAAAAATTTATTTTTCAATATGGTTCCCTTGCTTTTGAATACAGGTATTACACCGCTTTAATAACATCTTTAGTCCGTTACAAAAATATTCATCGGTTTCTCCATAAAATGGTCCTCAACAGGCTCAATAAATTCGTGATTGTCCCTGTATTTTGTCTCCCTGAGTGTTTTTTTGAGATTAGGAAACATAAAATAGTCACTAGGTGCTAAATCTGGGCTATAAGGCGGGTGTTCAATTTCTTCGAAGCCACAATCAGCAACAGCAGCTTTTGCAAGTCTTGACTTGTGCACTGGTGCATTATCGTGAAGCAACAAAACACCTATCGTCAGTTTTCCGCGTCTTTTCACTTTAATTGAATCCCTGAAGCGATGCATTAAGCTTGAATAATACTCTCCCGTTACTGTTCTACCCCTCTCCAGATAATCAATTCGCAAAATTCCCTGACAGTCTCAAAAAATGGTTGCCATTATTTTTCCTGCCGAAGGGGTGACCTTAACATGCCATTGCATCAACTCTTGTTTTGATTCAGGTTCATAATGATGATCCCACATTTCATCTTCAGTGACAAGTCGGTTGATAATTATATCTGGTTCATCTCCACAAAGCGTCAAGAATTGTTCACACACCTCTACCCGAACGTGCATTTGAAATGGCGAAAGCATTTGCGGAACTCATCTTGCACTAACCTTTGTCATTCCAAGGTATTCATGGAGAATTCTGAAAACCGTGGTTTCTGAAACTCCTAGTAAAGCTGCTAATTGCCGCTTCTTCAATCTTGCATCCTCCAGTACTAAACATTTGGTTTTTTCAACAACATCTGAAGTGATCACGTCAACAGGGCGACCTGGGCGGGGATCACCATCCAATGATTCTCGACCATTTTTAAACGGTTTTGGCCACTCGCAAATAGTTGACTTAGAAGGACAATCATTCCCGTACACAACAAACATTTCTTCAAGAATAATTTTTGGAGTTTTTCCTTGTCTGGTAAGGAATTTTATAACAGACTGATATTCGATTTTATTCATTTTGATGCGCAACAACACAAACTGACAGTTAATGAAATTAAACACGTTGCAATTGTTCTGTAATTTGGCATACACGTTTCCAAAGCATATGTGATTACAAAAAAAATTAATGGAAAATTGTCACAAAATTTAAAACTGCCCAGTCCGGGAATATAAAAACGGCCCCTCGTAGTGTTCTTCAATTTGAATACAACATTATTATTTTCTAAACATGTGGAAGTTGAAACCCCGCCCTAACTCTTGAACCGCTGGCCTCACGAGAAAATGCCAAGAGACGAAAAATTCTTAGAATCGAAAGTAGAATCCGAAAAAAATATAATATAAAAATATAAAAGCCCAGTATAGATATATGAGGCTGAAACTCATTATAAATGCATACTGACTGTAACCAGGCTTCATTTGTTTCGGCCTCACAAAGGCATACAACATCTGTTTCGGTCTCAGGCGTATAATATTCATATATCGGCAACTTTCATAACATTTAAGGCAGTAGAATGGTTAACTAGGCAATATGATTTTGGAGATATGAAAGAATATGGCATACAATCTCCATAAATGGGTAACTTTCTTAGTATTTAAGATAGACGAGCGGTTAACTGGACGGAAATGGGCAAAATTGTAGGGTAAATAAATTACAATTTCAAATTTTACTAAACGTGGCAATAGTTTGACACATAGAAAAATTTTTAATTCACGTCAATTTATAATTTTACTTTATGCAAACAAATTCTGATGAATGTTTTTAAATCTTGAAACCGGTCAATATGCTATAAATCGTTACATTGGTAGTACACGGAGTACTTAATTAATTCGAAATAAAAAATAAATAAAAGCCCAGTATAGATAGAGAGGCTGAAACTCATTATAAGTGCATACTGACTGTAACCAGGCTTTATTTGTTTCTGCCTCACAAAGGCATACAACACTGTTTCGGCCTCAGGGGTATAATATTCATATATCGGTAACTTTCATAACATTTAGGGCAGAAGAATGGTTAACTGGGCAATAGAAGAGATCATTTTGAAGATATGAAAGAACACGGCATACAATCGCCATAAATGGGTAACTTTCTTAGTATTTAAGATAGACGAACGGTTAACTGGGCGGAAATGGGCAAAATTATTGTAGAGTAAATAAATTACAATTTCAAATTTCACTTAACGTGGCAACAGTTTGAAACAAAATTCCAAATTGTCGTCAAGCTACCCATGCAACAATACAAATAATTAAAATAATGATATCCATGAAATAAGCTAACTAGATAACTGAATTTCAGTATTTATCTACGAGGTATTCGAATTTCCTTTGCGTGTTTCTAATGCCTCGTAGGTAAATACCACAGAGTTGCTTATTATACAAATAGAGGGATAATGCCTCCTACCTGCGCGTTGAAAAATGACCCAACTACGGAGATTGTCTAATGTCAAGATTGCATCAAAATTGTCTGTGTAAAATGTTTGATTTATTTAGGAAAATTGAAATAATTTAGAAAAAATATTGGAATGAAAATTAAGAAGTGGATTATTGAAGAGAAAAAGTCATAATTTTTGGATGGGGATGAGATTTTTTCAAGAAAAATATAATTTTTGAAGAATTTTGAAGTTTTGACATTTGGAGTGACAGATATTTTTGGATTCATCATTTGGGACTTTAATTCTAAATTGTAACGTTAATCTGTAATAATGAGCCGAAGGCTCGCACGGATGTTACATTGTAAATTTAATAAGCACTGCCTAAATAAATAAATAAATAAATAAATTTGCCAGTTGGGGGGAAGGGGAGCATGCGCTCTGAATTTGTTTGGTCTGTCACTTGTCATCCAAATGAACTAAACTAAATGTCATTTGTCACACGTCGTTTGCTATTTTTTGTACGAAAACGTTTGATTTGCGGTGAAATTGTTGAAATTTATCATACATTGATTAATTCTTTGAATTATTGTTATACGTACATTGCTACAAAAAGTAAATAAAGTTGGAGATGCCACGTATATGTATGGTACCTTTTTGTAGCTGTCGATCACCAGCGCCAGTTGTACGTTTTTTCTTCGGTAAGTATACAGTTTGTTATAATCATTTTGAAGTAATTGCACGATATGTAAAACCAGGATAACTTTAAAGCTCATTACTGCAAGACGAGAGTCGTGGTAGCTGTTGTAGGAAGGAACACCGATTAACCCTTGACTGAACAGAATGCAGTTTGTTCCCGCCACTTTGCAGAGGATGCCTTCTTGAATAATGGAGAACTGAAAAAGGACGCAATTCCAACATTGAGATTGAAACCAAAAAGAACAATATTGATCTCTAGTAAAAGTCGTGTACGTCTTGAGTATGTTTTTAGATACCTACTTATATTTATCGGGATCTGTTACACATGCATTTTTGCAGCTTTGAAATGGATGAACTTCTTCCGCTATCTGGGAAACAAGTCTCACAGCCCTCAACTTCCAGTGATGCGTATGTTTATTTTTAATGTCTGTATAATTACTTAACAATAATTGTTTACTGACTATTATAGGCCTTCAACACCTGAAATGAATTTAGAGACTGTTCCGCATGAGGATGCAGATACGTATTGTAGTTTGTATTTGCAGATCGTCACTTGCAAGTACCATATCACTTGAAACATCCCCTGCTATGTCAAGTGGTGACATGAAAAGGAGAAGAGATGAGGGTGAAGTGCATACTTCTACTAGTGATTCTATAGGTTTGCGAGGATTTGCGAAGAAAAGAAGGCGATTGGTTAGGCTGGATCATATGTATTAGTAAGCACTGTATTTTTGTATTAACCAGTAAATAATAAGTACCTACCTAATTTATACTTGGAGTCCAAGGAAAATGAAATCTACAGTAATTGAAGCTCACTCTGCCCAAAAGTTGTTACGGCAGAAAAAAAGGAAAGCAAGAAGAAGAATTAAAAGATTTGTAAAGAAAGTGAAGGGTCTTATGTCACTTACTGCTCATTTGTGGAGCAAAAAATTTATTAATGATGAATCACACTCCATTATTAAAAAGTCCTGCTCTGGTGTACTGAAAGTTGTAACTAGGATTAAGGGATTATTGGTGGCATAATGAGTCAATAATTATTGTATTTCAAGGGCATTCTCTCCCGAAAAATGTATCGATAGTAATCGAGAGGCAAACGCAGAATCTTCTGTTTGCCGGGTGGAGTTCTGCCTGTTGGAATTTGTGATAACTCAATTTGTAGGGCACCTAACCAACGGAAGATCCTGGGTTCCACTCCTGATCAGCTATCCATAAATTTTTCACGGTTGAATACCAAAAATGCCAATAAAAATGCATTAACTGTATATGTAGGTATATACATTGTTTGTTTCGTTATCATTACAAATATTTATTTATTGTTATTCTGCCCACAGGTAAATAGTGTGGGTTGTGTTCAGGTTGAATATGTTCCTAATTATACATATTTGTATCAAAATAAAAATAATTTCGTTTTCTTTCTAAGTAACTGAATTTGTTTTAATTATTTACTTTTGTCATCTATTATATCATTGTATGCTTCCTACTCACTTTCTTTTTTGTAAGAAAAATTAAACACTGGCTTGTCTAACAACTTGGAAGTAATTCAATACGAGTTTTATCTTGATGTGAACTGACATTCTCTCTAAATAGAATGCAAGCAATATTTTACAAAGTTAGTACTTTATTTAATGAACTACTTATAAGTGGCTTTTGCGATATGTGAAAGGGCCTGAAAATTTTATAAGCCGTGCCTGTGCTTTGAATACAATTTTCTGGTACCTGCTCTGTGTTTGCACTACGCGCATGCTCCCCTACCCCTTGCGCAGTTTCAATTTGGGTCAACTTCTCAACACGACATTATCCCTCTATTTGTATATAAGCAACTCTGTGGTAAATACTGAAATTCGGTTATCCAGTTAGCTTATTTCATGAATATCATTATTTTAATTATTTGTATCGTTTTGTCAATTTTAGTTTCCTTGTTAACTGTTCCCTTAGTGTCATATTAATTTATTTACAATTTTACTTTATGTAAACAAATTCTGATGATGAGAATAATTTTTAAATCTTGAAACCGGTCAATATGCTATAATAAATTGTTACATCGGTAGTACGCAGGGTGTTTAATTAATTCTAAATAAAAAAAAAATAAAAACCCAGTATAGATATATGTATGAGGCTGAAACTCATTATAAATGCATACGGACTGTAACCAGGTTTCATTTGTTTCGGCCTCACAAAGGCATACAACATCTGTTTCGGCCTCAGGCGTACAATCTCCATAAATGGGTAACTTTCTTAGCATTTAAGACAGACGAGATATCAACTATGCAGAATGGACAAAATTGGTGGGTAATTTGATGACAATCTCAAATTTCACATAAAGTGGCAACGGTTTGAAATGTTGCTGCGAGATAGCTCGAAAAATATGGTTGTAAATTTTTATTTATAAATGTTTTTATGTAAAATATTAAGTTTGTTAACATACTTTTTTTCAAATTTAATTTCTGTTCAAGTAATAAAATTTTTGGTTTCCCTTTTAATCTTCGCCTTATAGAGGGGGGAGCATTACAACTGTGTGCCTAGGGGCGCATAGGTACCGTAATCCACCCCTGCACGGGTAACATCCCAACCACTTAAGGTGGCAATGTTAGGATTTCCTGCATTTTTCATGAATTCCCAAGTTATTCAAATTTCTATAAATATTTTTAAAAAAGGACTTGTTAGCGACCTAAATAAATTCGACATTCTTATCAATACACATTTTTGAATGGTATCATTAAGTATTAAAATCAGAAAACTGGAGCTTCACGAAAAACGACCCAAATGAATTTATGCAGTGTCTTCATTATATTACACAAGGAAACGATCCAAAAATGTGCATGGGTATAAAGTTTGAATATATCTAGGTCGCCAACAAGCCCTTTTTTAAAAATATTGATAGAAATTTGAATAACTTGCGAATTTATGAAAAATGCGGGAAATCCTAACATTGCCACCTTAAGGAAGAAGAAAGCTTAATTTCGAAAAATTGAATAAAATTGTAAAGTAATTTGACAATTTTAAATTTGAGATAAAGCAGCATAGTTTTTGGATTTAGCAAAATTTGAAGCTGCCGTCAAGTTAGCTATACAATTCTGTCCAATTTAACCATTAAAGTTCCATTAAATTTCTCTTGTTGCCAAAAAAATCTGTTCTACATTGTGCTTTGAATTTACTCCATTAAATTTCTCTTGTTGCCAAAAAAATCTGTTCTACATTGTGCTTTGAATTTACTCCACCGATTGTTTTAAAACTACCAATTTCAATTAAATACATGATGCAAAAATTTGTACGCCGGACGGACTTTCAATTTTCTGTAAATAACAAAACAAACTACATGTATAAAGTTTGAATAATATAACTTGGCGTATGATTGAAATAATCTACGCATCATGTTAGTTTGATGTCTCTCTCTCACGCAACTAGTTGATATGGCCGCTAATTATTAACGTAAGGTGAAATAATCAAGATTTTCCATTGCAACTCTTTATTTCACTCATTCTCATTTATAATGTTGGATAACAATGTATTTGTACGTCTTTGCTTGTTTCGTATGTTATCATGGAAACTAGTATTATACTTGGGCTGCCCAACACACGGAGTGATTACCCTACAAAAACGTGCTCTAGAGGGGCCAATAGTAATTTATGACGACCGAATTGGAGTGATGCGACTTCGTTGGGTCTAAAGAAAGCGCTTCACTGCGGTTCGGTTGTCCTAAATTGATAGTGGTCCCGCCTAGAGCACGTTTTTGCAGGGTAATCACTCCGTCTGTTGGGCGGCCCAAGTATAGTGTCACAGTACTGTCAATGTCGAAACAAATTAGTTCACATGCATGTGTCAACCCATACGCCAAGTTATATGATTTAAACTTTACATTAGTATTATTCAAGATTAACCCCCGCTTTATATGCAACCAGTCGTACCTAAATAGTTTTTTTAAGAGCCATATTGTGCAGTTTAATCGCTGAGGTCAAAAGTTATATTATACGTGACTGCCAGGTACGGCCTCGTTAGGCCGAAAAGTAATTTTCGAGGCCGAATGTAGCGTGGTATAAAGTGATAAAAAGGCCAAAGGCAGAATACACCTAGATATTTATATAAATGGAGGTATTAGTCTGGGATGCAGTCGGTGTGGGCAGAAATTAAAACTATCTTTTTACATTTACAAGCTTTCGGCACTATTTTCTTGCCATTTTCAAACTTTCACCCCACGCCTTCTTTTGTTTTTGTTGTATTTTGTTCGCTGGTACAAATTTTAAAACAATTACTAGTTTTATGGAAAGAGTAAACGATTAACTGTAAAAGAGGTATACTTGTTGCGAGTCCCTAAATGCATTTAAAGTTAATGCTGATTCGATATGCCAATGATGCTGATCAGAATCCGGCCCCCGTTTTAAGCACATTAATCATGGTAGACGTCAATAATATACAGAAACATGAGACAGCCAACAATTTTCATTTGTAAAATAAGAAATAAAAATTCTTTGGAAACCCATAAGGAAACAAAATAGTACCAAGATAAATTGGTTCAGAAGGGTTTTCCAAAACATTTTTCCATTTTTTTCAAATGAAAATTGTTGACTGTCCCATGTTTCGATGTATTTTGCGTCTACCATGATTAATGTGCTTAAGGGTGCAGAATTTGAGCACTAAAAACGGGACATGTAGACACATTTTTATTCCAACACCATTCTGAAATTAAAGTTGATAGGGCGTGCTAGATTTTGTGAGAGGACACGAAAATTTAATAATTATAGGAGATTTCAATGCAGTCGTAGGCACAGGGCGAGAGGGCGGAATAGTTGGTCCCTTTGGATTAGGCAATAGGAACGATAGGGGAGTGAGACTGATAGAGTTCTGCGATAAACATAACTTAACGGTCGCGAACACTCTATTTCACCATCATGTTAGGAGACGATACACGTGGAAGATGCCAGGAGACCTAGGGAGATATCAAATAGATTACATTCTTGTTAGGCAAAGATTTAGAAATCAAGTTAGGGATTGTAGAAGTTATACAGGAGCAGATATAGATAGTGATCACAATATAGTCGTTATGAAGGCCAATCTTAAATTTAAGATTTTGAAAAAACGAAGCGGAAGAAGGTATCTTGACCCAGAGAAACTAAAAGATGAGGATACGCGCGATAAGTTCGAGAAAAAGACAAACGAAGTACTAAAGGGCGCGGGCGAAAATATTGTTAGGGACATAGAGGAAGAATGGAATTGCATTAAAAATAGTTTAGTTTCCTCAGCTAGGGATATTTTGGGTCATAAACAGAATGAAAGTAGGAAACCCTGGATAACAAAACATATTGTGAGTCTAATAGAGGAAAGGCGCAAATATAAAAATAGGTTAGATGAAATAGGGAAACAAAGATATAAGGCGATCAAGTGGGAAATTATTCGGAAATGTAGGAAAGCGAAAGAGCAATGGATCGATGATAAGTGCAAAGAAGTGGAAAATAAGTTCGAAATAGGAAAGACTGATGAAGCATATAAAATAATTAGGAGAAATTTTAGAGAAATTGGATCTAGTACCAAAAGCATTAGGAATGAGGCAGGAGATATCCTAATCGAAAGCGGGGAGAAGGCAGATAGGTGGAAAGAATATTTAGGAAACTTATATGCGGGACAGGAAGTGCAAGATATATTAGAAAGTGAAAGCAGTGTAGAAGGGGATAACCTAGGGAGTCCTATAATGAGAGAAGAGTTTGAGCTAGCACTAAAAAGTTTAAGGAATAATAAAGCACCAGGTATAGATGGCTTGCAGGCAGAAATCTTAAAGTGCGCAGGTCAAGAGGTAATAGATCGTTTATTTAAATTAGTTAGTCGCATATACCTGACAGGCGAGATTCCAGAGGATTACAAACTGAACATCATGGTAGCTTTGCCAAAAAGAAAAGGCGCGGATAGATGCGAAAATTTTAGAACTATCAGTTTAACTTCCCATGCGTCAAAAATTTTAACTAGAATTGTGCAAAGAAGGATGGAGAAAAAGGCGGAAGAAATATTAGGAGAAGATCAGTTCGGATTTAGACGAAATAGAGGAACGCGCGAGGCCATTCTAGCTTTACGAGTAATTATAGAAAAAACGATAGAAAAGAGAAAGAGCGTATATATAGGATTTGTAGATTTAGAAAAAGCCTTCGACAACGTAAAATGGGGGAAGATGTTCGAAGTGCTGAGAAAGGTAGGGATGAAATACAGGGACAGAAGAATAATACATAATCTCTACAAAGAGCAAAAGGCAGTTATAGAATGTGAGCAGGAACGAAGGGAAGTAGATATCCGGAAGGGAGTGAGACAGGGATGTGCATTGTCACCTCTAGTTTTCAACTTATATATCGAAGATGCGATTAATATTGTTAAGGAAAGAACAGCCTCAGGGATCAATGTACAGGGCCAAACTATTAACATGCTCAGATTTGCGGATGATATAGCAGTGTTAGCATCTAGTAAAGAAGAATTAGGAGCGGCTTTGAATGAAATGGAAGCAGTTTTGACACAGGGCTACGGCATGAAAATCAATAAAAAGAAAACTAAAATTTTGGTATGTAGATGGAGTGAAAATAGAACTAAAATTGAAATACGAATAGGAAATGAGAAGATAGAGGAGGTCGCGGATTTCTGCTACTTAGGAAGTAAAATAACCCAAGACGGTAGGAGTACTAAAGATATAAAACAAAGAATGGCGCAGGGACGAGTTGCGTTTAACAAAAAGAAACAACTGTTATGTTCGAGAACGGTTAATATAGAGACTAGGAAGAGACTCTTAAAGTCGTATGTATGGAGTACGGCATTATACGGGTGCGAAACTTGGACAATAGGAGAAGCGGATAGAAAAAGAGTAGAAGCGTTTGAACTGTGGTGTTACAGACGCATGATGAAGATACCGTGGATAGATAAGGTTAGCAATAGGGAAGTATTAGAAAGAGTTGGGGAAAGGCGAAAGGTATGGAAAACAATAAAGAGTAGGAGAGATAGGATGGTAGGACACCTTCTAAGACACGAAGGAATAGTTCGCGACATACTAGAGTCAGAGATAGGAATAAAAAGAGGTAGGGGTAGGCCTAGATTAGACTACTGCTCTCAAATAGTTAGGGATGTAGGATGTTCTACTTTTAGGGAAATGCGTAGGTTAGCTCAGGATAGAAAAGAATGGAGGTACGCGTCCAACCAGTCTTCGGACTGAGAACCTTATGATGATGAGGGCGTTAAATAACAAAAAAGATTTATCAATAAAGGATCAACTTAGAGACTCGCACTACTTTTATAGTAATATTTTTCGTTCGCCTTAAATAAATCTCCCTCAAATTATTGAAAAATTCGTCATAAATCCGTCAGAAACTTGACGCCTTTTTTACTATTTGTACACATATTTATCGTAATTAGAAAGTAGCGTTGTCTAAGTTAATTATTCTTTATTCATTTTCGACCAAGAACGTCTTGATACGTTACTTCGTTAAACCGGGGTGTTGGAATGAAAATTATATTGCAATCTCTCCATTTTGTGTATGCCAATATGCACAGTAAACTGGACGTTTGACAGTAGTAGTAGTGTGGCCACTGCAATGCAGATGGCGGTGGCGCTCCAGTTTATTCTCATATTTCTAATTAGAAAATAATAATTTAAAGATAGGACCGCCGGCGCCGACTAATTCTCACAGATTTATTCGGTTGCCACTAAAGCAAAAAACCTTGAAAATTCCATGCTGTAGAGGTTCCGTCTGAAGAGTTTGCAGCTGTGATAGAAGCCAATCATAATAGATTGTGACTGTATTTTGGGTGGTGGGCGGCAGCACTTTATAGACAGCTGATATATCCCAGCCTTAAAACGGAGACCGGATTCTGATCAGCGTCATTGGTATACCAAAGTAGCATTAACTTTAAATGCATTTTTCTCTAAAATGGTACGTTTTAGCGATTCACAACAAGCATAACTTTTTACAGTTAATGGAGTGCTCTTTCCATAAAACTAGTAATTGTTTTAAAATTTTTACCAGCGAACAAAATACGGCAACAACAAAAGAAAGCGTGGGGTGAAAGTTGGCGCCCTCTATGTTTTACTCAAAAGTAAGTACATATTATTGTTCAGCTACCCAAAAACCTTCCTATACCAAATTTCACTGAAATAGCTTCAAAAGTGCACGAGAAATAATGAAAAAATTAATTAAAAATTGTTCTTGGAAGGCTCAACACTTTTTAAGGAAGCAGAAATGTACTAAGATAAATAAATTGGTTCAGATCGGTTTCTTTTAACCCAAGGAAGCTAGATTTGAAGTATGGCCCATTCTTAACTGGACACCCTGTATATATCGATAGCTTAAAAAAAGAGCTTGCGAACTAGACCAAAGCTTCCTACGGTTTCCATTTAAAAAATGCAACTTTGTCATAACTTAAAATATACCCTCTAGGGATGCAACGTTTAGCAATTTTGCGTAAACGTTTAAGCGCGTATATTAAAAGTTTAAACAGTGTTTAAACGCGCACCCTACGTTTAACTTACCAATATTGCAATATTGTTTTCAACTTGAATAATTAGAAAAAAATCAAAAGTCGTTTGAAAGTTGGGTTATAAATCATAAAATAATACATATTCCGTTCAATGACGACCGCGCCCGCGGCGATGGCGGCTAAGGTCCTAAAAGGGATGCAAACAATAAATTTGAAAAGTACATGACAGTATTGCAATATTTAAGTGGCCGCGTTTCTTTTGCTCGCGGTGGGCGCCCAGCACTGGCAGCGGTTTTGTTTATCTGAAATAATTATATGTAAATTTTATTTGCATTTCGTTTAAACGTTCTCCTAAAAGTGTACTGTCCATACAGGCGGTTAAACATTTAAACGTTGCATCCCTAATATGCTCCCTAGAAAAAACTACATACGCCACTGAATTCTTTCGAAAAAGTTCTTTAGGAATCAATCTTAACATTTTCAATCTGCTCGCGAAAACCCCAAGGCTCTATCTCTGCTGCTTCTATGAGAAACCACCAAATCACAACGAAAATAGGACACCCTGTACATAGGTAATTTATTTTGAATTTACAGCTTCGCTGTACCCGCGCCCGGTTCCAGTTTCGAAACCCTGTCTAAAAAGTTTTAGAAAATTAATAAAGGTTCTTACTTTATATTCAAATCCTCCAAGATATTAACCATGGTTTCGACAGACTTCTTTGAAAATAAATATTGTGCTTCCTTTTTTGGATTTTCCAATGGCAGCAGCAATTCTGAAGGACATTTCAATTCATTGTCAGTAATATTTCTTTTGAAACTGTGTCCAGAATGTTCTTTATCAGACAATGTTAAAATTTCACAGGTGTGGCAGTACAATCTTTTATTACATTTAGTTTCTTGAACCTAAAAAAAGGTAAAATGATCTTTTGTCTTGCCGATATTTTAAAATAATCCCAACTGCTACCATTTCAGTATCTTGGTTCACTTGAAGTGTGAATTCTCTACTGAAAGTATTCAAGTACTTATTCATCAGAAACAGACGAAAGATACGGAGAGAAAAATAGTTGTTACAAATGGAAGTGTATCTACCAATAACAATAAAATGTGCTTTCAACTCGAGGGGTCAATCACTCTGTGCAATTGTGGAGGACATAACGATGTGCAATACTTTTGTTGGATGATTACTGTGTGTTGCTTACTCTGTGCACTCTCTAGGTACATTGTGCTACTGCATTTGTTTCTAGATTTGGTTTGTCTTTAAGCAGGTAGGTAAAACTGTACCTTCTACCTATTACCATTATTGTATATATAATAATCTAATATCGGGGCCGGAATATTTTTGCAATGCAAAATAAATCCTTTAAAAATATTACGTTTGATACTACTGTGGCCTCCGTATCTACGCTACGCCACTGGAGAAACATTTAACCCACTTACATCCTAAGTGGAACGCGATCAAATAAACTCAAAGTCAGCACATTCCTTTCGTGTGTAGAGTAACGATAAGTAGAACGCTTACCGTGCACTTAGAGATTATAAATAGAACATGCACTGCAAATAAATTATTCATATTTAGAGTTGGTAATGTTGTTAAGAGACCTAAGTGGATAACCCAAAGTGTTCAACAAGCAAAGGATACTTTGAATTTGATGGCGGAATTGCTGCAGCATGGTCTCATAGGCAAAAATGAATTTAATGACTATAAAAATTGCTATAATCAATTGCTTCTCAAAGCAAAGAAACAATATTACAAGGATCAGATTGGTGGTTCCGACAATAAGGCGAGAACCATTTGGGACATTATAAATAGGGAAAATGGTTATGTAAAAGCTGGTTCGAATACGTTTGGTGGGATAAAGCATAATAATAAGGTAGTCATGTCCCCTGAGGAGGCTTCTAATATTTTTAAAAACTTCTTTGTTTCAATAGCATCAACCCTGGTAGGTACTGTATTGGATGCTTCGGGGCAAACAAATATTGCGAGAAATCCGAGTTCAATGTTTTTGACAGACACGACTCAGGATGAGGTTTTGAGTATAATGGATGGGTTGAAAAACAAAATTTCATCGGGAGATGATTGCATCTCAAGTGTGCTGATTAAAAATATCTCAAATTTCATCTTGGGCCCCTTAACACACATCATTAACGAGTCGTTAATCAGTGGGGTTTTTCCATTAAAATTGAAGCATGCTGTTGTGAAACCTATTTTAAAAAAAGGTGACCCGATGGTCATTGAAAATTATAGGCCTATTAGTTTGTTGTCTGGTTTTTCCAAAATTTTTGAAATAGTTATGGCAAAGAGACTGGTTTCTTTCCTGGAGTCGGGTAACATTATTACTCAATATCAGCATGGGTTTCGAAAGAATAAAAGTACAACCACAGCAGTTTTTTCCTTTTTGAGTCACCTTATAGAAATGTTGGAAGGTGGAAAAGTGGTGCACGGGGTGTTTTTGGATCTGACAATGGCCTTCGATTGTGTGAATCATGACGTTCTTTTGAGTAAACTGGAAAGCATTGGAGTGAGGGGTATAGCCCATGATTGGTTTAGTTCATATCTATCTAACAGAACCTAATCTGTGTGTATTAGCGATGGTGCTACAAGATACTTTTCTGAGCATGGTCGTTGTACCGTGGGTGTGCCCCAGGGCAGTGTGCTTGGTCCAATCCTATTCTCAGTATATATTAATGACGTTCATTGTATTTTAAATGATCCTTCAATATTTCTTACCAAGTATGCTGATGACACTAGCATCTTAATTTCAGACAAGAACTATGATGACTTGAGGGAGAAGACAACGCTGATAACTGAAAATATAGCTCAGTGGTTTCGGGAGAATTCGCTACTGCTTAATGTTAATAAAACTAACTGTTTGCTTTTTAGACATAGCAGAAATACAAATATTTTCTCAGATAAAGTCAGAATAAATAATGTTGATATTGAATAAATATAGTCAGTCAGTGAAGTTTCTAGGTATCTCAACAGATCACCATTTAACCTGGTTGGACCATGTGCAGGGGCTCTGTGGTAGACTGAATAGGGTGTGCTTCAGTTTGAGGGAACTTAAGAAGGTTGTGGACTTCGATACATTGCTTACAGCTTATTATGGGCAGTTCTATTCGGTTCCCTCTTACGGCATAATTTTTTGGGCTGGCACTACCATGGGTGGCGTTTTCGTTGCCCAGAAGCGTGCGGTACGTATCTTAGCCAATTTGAAAGTTAGGGAATCGTGCAGAACACATTTTAGGGAGAATAACTTGTTGACAGTACCCGGAATTTTTGCTTATGAGAGTATCTGTTTTGTGTACAAAAATAGGCATTTTTTTAGTGATTGCATTATGGAGCATAAGTTTGATACTAGAAATAGAGACAATTTGTGTTATCCACTACATAAAACTACATTATTTGAGAAAGGATGTTTTTATCAGTGTTTGAAATTCTTTAGTTTGCTGCCAATCAGCATCAGGGGTATTACATCTCTTAAAAGATTTCAGAGTGTTATTAAAAGGCACCTCATTGCTGCCGAGCCATACACCTTGGGTGACATTACTGAGCATGTGTTTAGATAGTTTAATTTAGATGTGTGCAATGTTATTTTTTTCTTATATTTATGCCGATGTATCTTTTTGTCCATGTATATTTGACCTGTACTATACAAATATTTGTCCCTGGTATGAATAAATTATCTATCTATCTATCATATTCACATACATATTAATGAATGTAACATACCGACCAAATAAATAACTTACTTAGTCTAGGTATTCTTCTTCGTTACCTGCCCGACGAACACATTATTATATGGGACCACAACGCCCATACTACCAAAGACAAAAGCTCGGAAAGAAGGGAGTCAAGTGACAAGTCTGGAGAAGATCATGAGGAATGTGAATACTAAATGAGATACCAAAACGAATTGGGTATTGACTGTTCCACGGATTGTGATATGGAAAAGACTAAAAAAGAACTACTAATGACTCGACTAATGGAGTGAGTAATGGTGACTCAGACTCAGAAGACAAGGTCGAGAACGAAACAACAGATATTATCACACAGGAATTGTTAGAGGACTTAAGCTTTCTTCATTCTTTGGAACTTAAAGACTATTCTAAAGAATTCTTAAAAGGGGATCGCAACCAAGACAAGGAAAACTATGAATATGTAGCAATCAGTGACAGAACTCCATTTACTGTTGTGACGGATTCCCGCAATGTGAAGTACATAGCCAGAAAATCCTCCATATGTTAACAATCCACATCGTTTAAGTTCGGACTGGTTACAAAGAGTAAAAGATGATCTAGAAAGCCAAGAACGGGTAAGATCAAAGAAAAGAAGGAAAATGTGAAGAATTTAAAAAATGGAACAGAAACTGAAATTTTTATAGGAGACTGGATGATTTTCCAGGAACACGGGATTGAATTGGTTTTAGATTTCACCTACTTGGATGGTAGAACTGACAAACAGAAAGAGTACTCGAAAACGTCTGCAGGTACACAAAATATAAATATTGGAGCTCTTTGTACTTGGTATGAATTACAAGTTGAACTTAATGATCAAGATAATTCGTCATCAAGTTCAAAAATAAAGTTGAACTGAAATATTATCGAGTACAACTTTGTCAACATTACTGTATATAAAGCTACTTTATCTCCTCCAATATTAGGAAATTCGAATTTGATGTATTGTATTAGTACTTTCCAAACTGATGAAGAACTCCTCAAACATAAACTACTTTTTTAATGATTTACCTATATGTATCAATAATATGTCATATAAAGTTCCTTTACTTTGGCCTTTACATTATCTGATTTTGCATTTGACCTTCATGACAAATCTAATTGAAAAAATATCTGCAAAAATGTTCAAATACATTCTATTTTGATATTCAGACTACCTGATTTAGCTTTCAAGTTTTCATTCAAGTTAATGGTATGAAATTCTTGCGAATTATGTGCAATACTAATGAAATGTTATGCAATGCTTGTGAAATTGTATGAAATACCAGTGAAATGCTATGCAATATTACTTCTAAGTACTTCAAGTGTGGGACCCTTTATCACGGAGTGACTAATCCCTCGATTCAACTGTACCTATTTATGTTTAAAATAACACAATGTGTTAAACTTTCACTTTATTACTTAAAATTGTTGACATTGTAAACACGAATATCAACTTTCACTAAGGTCCGGTTTTTCAAAGAATCCAACACCAGATTAAGTCTGACACTGGCTTCGTTGCTATGATACCGGCTTTCTGATTGGTTGTATCATAGCAACGAAGCCTGTGTCAGACTTAATCCGGTGTTGGATTCTTTGAAAAACCGGGCCTAAGTCCACTCAATCCACTCAATGTACCTGTTTACTGTTTATTTTTTGCGAGTATAAAATAACATGGAACAATATTCACAAAAGCAAAACACACGTCTGTTATTTACAACACCACAACACCTCTCGAAGTACTCTATAAAAATTAAAAGATAAACAATATATGTTTAGGGTTTCAGCAAACCGGAGCAGTCGTGACTGCGTCCAAGGCCGTGGCTGCCGTAGTGTTCAGGCATAGAAACTAAGGAAGAATAGAAATAATTTGGATTTTTCGCCCACAGCAACCGCATATAAAGATTTCACTCTACTTGGAGCTCATCAGTACGGCGTGTGCAAATAAACCAAACCAGCATCTATTCATAAGGACAAGCGGCCAGCTTCAGTAAGCGAGAGCCAACTCTTTAGACTTTACATTCAATGTCGAAGAATAAAAATAAAAATTCTGTTTGAACTTGCTTCAACAACTACACCCTGGGCAAAAACCCCGACAGGCATTGAACTACAGAGCAAATCCTTCATGTGAGCATGTACTATATGGTGACACATCAGGAAATCCCCTACTATTAATTAATGTAGGTACGAAGAATCCAAACCCCTCATAGTATAAGTATATATAGTATGCTCGATAGGCAGCCCAATTTTGTCACCACTCGCGCAAGACTTAGTAGACCGGGAGATACGAGACATGCAGGTGGAACCATTCACTAAGCGCAGGAAGCTAAATCTAAAAACTCCACAGCTGCAAGGACTATCGATACAATTTTCCGGAGAGGTAAGGTATTTAGGAGTAACTCTGGATGCTAAACTCACCTGGAGATCTCATATAGATAAAACTCTTTCCAAAGCGACGGGAGCCTTTTGGGCTTGTCGCAAACTTTTTGGGAAAACCTGGGAGCGAAAACGGAAAATGATCTATTGGTCATACACATCAATAATAAGACCCATTGACACATTCGCTTCGTTCGTGTGGTGGACAAAAACCAATGAAATCACGACACAAAGCAAGTTGCAGAAATTGCAACGGCTAGCGTGTCTGGGTATAACAGGGGCTATGTGCACAACCCTGACTGCAGCTATGGAGGCACTCTTGGACCTGCCACCCCTTCACCTACGGGTGAAGAGAGAGGGTCTACAAACCGCCATAAAAATAACCCAAAATAAGAAATTCAAACCGGACGACAAAACAGGTCATCTAAAGATCTTGGATATTTTACAGCCAGAACTGTTTGAAAAACCTTTGGATGTCATTCCGAGAGTGTTTGACTTTCAGACACCGATCGAGGTGGTCATTCAGGACCGCAACAGGGCTGGAAGTCAAATAATACAGCTGGAACCAAATTCCTCCATCTGGTATTCTGATGGATCTAAAACTGAACAAGGAACAGGTATAGGCATATATGGCCCAAAATATAGGGCATCAATAGCCTTAGGAACCTATCCCACAATTATGCAAGCTGAAATACTTGCAATAGACCTATGTGCCCAAGAATGCCTACGAAGGAACACAAAGGGTAAAAAAGTCTATATAATGTCTAACAGTCAGGCTGCGATAAAAGCACTGAAAGCCAATAGCTTTGAGTCTTTATCCACCTGGGAATGCAGACAATCCCTCAAGAAACGGGCTAAGGGCAATAAAGTTTTAAACTTTTACGTAGTGGTGAATTGGTGTAGTAATTATATGTACTTAAAACGTAGGTGCATCCCAGGTGCACCACAAAACATTCCCATAGAATATTCTTAAATAATTAATTGGGTTTCATTTAATACGGCAAAAAACCATTCTACCTACGGGTGCGACGTTGAACCCCAGGTTGAACTACGACTGCGAACAGTACTGAGCAGATCCAAGCGTCCATCGAAATGATGCCGATGCAAGTTTCTTATTTGCGTTAAAGAAACACCTGATTGAGTGCACGACTCACCCATATGATCTCCGACAGTTGAAAAGAGACCGAGCGACCGATATCCCCACCCGTATTTCAAGTGTTGCGCCAGTTCGCTTTTAATATTATGATTATGTTAAAGATTGCCTGGAATGCCAGAGATACAAAGCCTCTAATCAGAAACCGGCAGGCTTACTATATTATATACAGGGTGATTCAGACCACCCGTCCACTATCATTTACGGGGAAAGTATCGGAGCTCCTGCATGCTTCCACTATCCGCCGGATCATATCCTGCTTATCAGTTAGACGATCTTTACAGCCTTCCCCTTTCAACTTTCCAAATAAATAAAAGTCCATACAAGTGAGATTTGGTGACCTGGCTGGCCAGGCTACCGGACCAACTGTTCCAATCCATTTCCTTGGGCATATTTGACTCAATATTTCCCTGGCATGAATAGAGAAGTGAGCAGGGCACCCATCATGTTGACACCACATCAACTGCCTAGTTTCTAGAGGGACATTTTCCAACAAAACCGGTAAAGTGTCTTAACAGAAATCTTCGATAATTGTGTCCGTTTAAAACATCGTCAAAAAAGTAGGGACCTGAAAGAGAAATGTTATGCACCTTTTTCTTAAAATGGTAGGCACAACAACATATCAAAAGCTTCTTCATCAAAATAAGGCATTTTAAAAAATATATAAACAACGTAAAAAATCGAAAATGGAAAAAATTTGCAATACGGAATACTCAACAAAACGGAACAGGGTCAATGAGGAATACCACCAACAAAAAAACGAAAACAACAGGAACAAGAACAAAAACCACAACCAGAAAATCTAACAGAAATTCTCATTCAGGGCAAAGAACTCCAAACATAAAATGACAGCTCAATGACACCAGCCAACTCTTTTTTTGATCGTTTTGGGCTATTTTAGCAGTTTTTCTTTAAATTAAACAATCCCTACTAGAAGTAGAAATAAAAGAAGTCCCAATAGGATAATGGAAGGTAATTATTAGAGACATGAACACAACTGTAACACAGGATGAGGTGCTTAGGGCTGTGCACACAGCTCTCAATCGACAGGGGGATAAGGAGCAACTTTCAGTCCGCCTGTTCCCAGACAGGGCGAGGAAGAATAAACAAATAGCTATGGTAACACTCTCAAAAGAATCTGCCGCTCAACTATCTGAACGCAAAAGAATAGACCTAGGATGGGGCAAGGGTAGGATACAAAACAGTTGAAAATAGCAAGTAACGACAGAAGCAGATTTGCATTTTTTTAGAAATTTTAACAACCTGTATCTCATTTAGTTGCCATTTTTGGACGTATGTTCATTAGGGATTTTCTCAATATTTTTAAGTTTTCTATCTGCCCTCGAAGTTTGTTACACTCATTATAGATCACCCTGTATAATGCGGACTCGTGAATAGAACTAGCATTCTGTGTTTGTCAGTTATAGGTAATATTACATTTATTGTGCTGCGCCATTTTATATTTCTGCAAATTTCTGTGCCATCTCATAATTCAATATAACTACATGACATATTGCAATGTTTAACTTCATCAGTTCCCTTCTATTTTCAGTACGAGAAATGAAGAGTAAATTTATGGTGAATCTGGCACTTTGTCACACTTGTTCGACACCAAACGTTGCGCCTGTTGTAGAAAATGTCCTCCAAGACCCTGCCGAAAGCTGTGTCATAGATATGGAGGTAGGAAGTGAAATCGATGTGGAATCTCAGCCTATTGTTCCAGATCAGCCCATTTAGTTAGGAAGCCGCAATGGTAAATTATTAGTGTATTTTCTATCATGCTGGACATTATTAATCTGAATGTATGCAACACGAGGAACAAGAATATGCATATAACAAAGTTGCATCTGAGTCGCAGTGCAGATGGCGCTCTTTCAAAGTTAACGATTAAATTAAAAGTTGCTACTGACATATTTTCTGCCAACAGATTCTTATTTTACTAATTCTTTGCATCATGAGGAATGGCAAAATAATACTGTAATATACATTACAAGTCGCGAGTGAGTGCCAGAGAAACCCAAACTTGTCTTCAGCGGGAGTGTCTCGTGATATATTTTCTACCAACATATTTTTCTTTTACTGACTTTGTATTATGAAGAATGCCACAATATCAATGCCAGTCGCATTAGATAGTCACAAGTGGGTGCCAGACGATTCCAAACTTTTCTGAAGAGCGCCATCTGCGGTGCGACTCAGACTCTCATAACCATATTCTTGTTCTTCGTGTTTGATACATTAATACTAATAACGTCTGGCAGGGTAGAAAATACAGTAATAATTTACCTTTGCGGCTCCCTAACCAATTGAAAATGTATTAATAGAAATACAGTGAAACTTTGATATAACGAACCCTAGATATAATGAACTCTCGCTTGTAACGAACAAAAAAATAAGTCCCGCCATTTTCTCGTATAATTTAATGTAATTTTTTTCAGGTATAACGAACCCGGATATAACGAACGCTTTTCTATAACGAACCAATTTTAAAGTACCAAACCAGTACTAGCGCTCGGTTATAACGAACCATCGGGTTAAATTTCAAGCGGCGGAGATATTTATAGAATCGGGTGATATCGCGCGGCTTTCGCGTCCCCGATCGTCGCTTAACGGCTTAACGTGCAAATGAAATGAAGTGCGACGTTCAGTTATGTATGTGCATTGAGTTCTTGCGGATGCTCGGCCGGTTTAATATGGCTAGCAAACGAAAAGCGATAACTTTAGAACAAGAAATTGACATCATTAGAAAATTGGAGAATGGATGTGCAAACGCACAAATATGTCGAGATTATAGTCTGTCTAAATCTACTGTTTCCACAATATGGGCTAATAAAGAAAAATTCTTGAATGCTCAAGAGAATTTCAACATTGCCGCAACAAAGAAAATTCGAAAACCCGCAAGACCAGATATAGACAGAAGTTTATTGAAATGGTTTTCTCTAAAAAGAAGTCAAAACATTTCTATTTCTGGCCCTATTCTACAAGAAAAAGCGGAAGAATTTGGAAAATTAGCGGCAGATCGTCGTGGAGCACAATCAAGCGGTACGTTCGATTGTTCGAGGGGTTGGCTTGACCGATTTAAGAGTCAGTACAACATTCATTCAAAAAAACTTCATGGGGAGGCAGCTGCTGTATCGCCAGAAATTACTGATCGATGGCTTCGTTCAGTTTGGCCTAGTTTGAGGAAAAAATATTTGGATTGTGACATTTTCAACGGCGATGAAACGGGTCTATTTTATAAAATGACGCCCGACAGAACACTTCATTTTAAAGGTGAAAAATGTAGCGGCGGAAAGATGTCAAAAGACCGCATTACTGTTTTTGTTTATAGTAACACGGACGGGTCCGAGAAAAGGAAACTTGTGGTGATAGGAAAATCCGCAAGACCAAGATGTTTCAAAAATTGCCACCAGCTTCCTGTAGAATATTTTGCAAACAGAAAAGCGTGGGTCACGTCTGAAATCTTCGAAAATATTGTAAGAAAATGGGATGACGAACTTATTAGGAACAACAGAAAAATATTATTGCTGATAGACAACTGCCCTGCTCACCCCAAAATGATCAATCTGAAGTGCATCGAATTGGTGTTTTTACCTCCAAACGTCACTGCTGTGCTACAACCAATGGATCAGGGTGTCATTCGCTGTTTGAAGGCTAATTATAGAAAGCAACTTATAATGAAAATCGTTCGTGCAAAGGATGTAGGAAATGAAATGAAAATTTCATTACTAGATGGGATATTGATGATAGCAACGGCTTGGAGAAGAGTAACAACACAAACAATAGCTAACTGTTTCCACCACTCGGGATTGTGTGTTGATAACGAATTTGATGATGAAGATGATCTTCCTCTAGCACAGTGGTTGCAAATTCAAACGAATGAGGAGAATCAAAGCCAGGAAAATGATAATTTGGATACTTGGGGCAAGGAGAACGGTTTAATAGAGTTAGAAAATTACAATTTAAATGATTATGTATCATTTGACGACGACTTGGTTATAAGTGACTTTCCTTCTGAAAGAGAAATATTAGAGTCCATCATATCCCATGAAAGTGGTAAAGAAAGTGACGAAGATGAAAATGCTGAAGCAGAGTCAAATTTGCCATCAAATGCTGAAGTTCTTCACGCCTTGGATACTATGAAACGCTACGTCCAGATGAAAATTCCAGAAAATAAATCTTTTGAAGCTTTAGACGTGTTAGAAAAGAATATTCAGAAAAATTTTACCCAGATGAGACAATCAAAAATAACCGATTTTACTAACATCAATCCTTAAGAGGCCTATATCACAATGTGTACATATACCTATGTATAATCATGTATATAATAATACAATATGTATTATATAATGCATTTACTATACTTATATATACCCTACTTGTGTATTTTATTTTATTTTTATGAATAAAGGTTGTATTTTCGCGTTTTCTTTAAAAAAGAACAAAATCATAAATTACATCTATAGCGAACACGTGGATATAACGAACGGTTTTGGCTGCATATAGAGGGTTCGTTATAGCCGAGTTTTACTGTAGTAGAAATGTCTGGGGAAGATTAACCATTTCAGGATTCTGGTTCTGAGGGTAACTCTGCAGAGAAAGAGCAAAACAATCAACAACTGACACTTCTGATAAAGATCATAATTCATAATCGGCAACTATCAGCTAAAGAACAAGGACTTGATGGAAGAAAAGGGCAAGAAAAAGTAAAGAGCAAGGAAATAATTCCAATTGGAAGGGAGCTAAATATTCTAATGTGTCAGGATTATATGTATAAACAAACTGTCGAAAAAGAAAAACGTAAACTTGGGCCTAAATGTGAGGTCCACCCGAGGACTCCTTCAAGAGGACCAAAAAAAAATTCGAATGCACAGAAATATTCAAGCAAGAACGAAAATCAATGTTTGAAGTTTGTTTGAATGTTGAAAGTCATGGGAAGCCAAAAAAGTTTTCGTATCAGCTCTTGTATCACGTAGTCGACCAAAATATACCGATGTACGTCAACTTTACCTGTAGAATCATGTAAGCAGATAGGTTCTTATTACCATTTTAAGGCCACTGGCGGAAAAGAAAAGGTTAAGTGGCTTGTCTGTAAAAAAATATTTTTATCGACTTTGGGAATTAAAGAGAGAACAGTTAGGCTTTGGAGAATTGATAAATGTGAATCTAATACAGAAAGTCAGAATGAAGAAGCCCAAACTCCAGTGCACGAATGTTCAAAGACTGTTCAAAGAATGGGATGCTGTGTGCAAGAAATTTGCCAAAGCTAGAATCGCATTACTGTCGATCCTCATCTAAGAAACTTTACTTGGAACCAGTTTGAACCAGCTACAGGCACTTAGGATCAGGAATTTCTCCATAATTGTGAAATAATTGGCAAGCGATCATCTTCTTGGGAGAACATTTTTGAAAACATTCAATGAATTTAGAAATTTATAAACCTAAAAAGGATTAATGCAACACCTATATAATATACGAAAATGAAAATTTAGAAACATCTATCTACGAAAAACATATAAACAGAAAAATGAAGCGCTGAAAAAGACACAGAAAATGCAGATGATGAAAATACATGTGCATACACAGTTGATTTTTAAGCGGTTTTATTGTGTCCACGCTTAGGAGCATCCGCAATTTGCCACAAGACCAAATTGAAAGTACACAATCTGACATTCTTTAATGTGAAAAATAAAGATGTTACTTGCTATCTTTGGCACGAATTAAGTGGCGGTTTAGAAAGTGACGTTTTTACTAGTGATGCAAAGGTTCCGGGTTTTACGAATACGATTACGATTAACAAACTAATAACCGTACGATTACGATTAAGGTAACGGTTATCTAAAATGAACTGAAAAAGAAAGCAAAATAAACTCTTTTCCTTTATTCTTCAAAATAACTTAAATAAAGTTCAAAACAAAATTCATAAAAATTATAAAAATAACCATCCTAAAGGACTTGTACCTTGGCGCAGTTCTAGTAATACTGGGACGGGTGGGATGGCTTGCGCACTTCAATGATCTAAAGAGCCGAACCATAGGTTCACCCGCGCTCTTTAGTACTTCGTTTGTGTTTTTCTCGAACTTATCGTGCGGGTGAAAATATTGTTAGGGACATAGAGGCAGAATGGAATTGCATTAAAAATAGTTTAGTTTCCTCAGCTAGGGATATTTTGGGTCATAAACAGAATTAAAGTAGGAAACCTTGGATAACAAAACATATTGTGAGTCTAATAGAGGAAAGGCGAAAATATAAAAATAGGTTAGATGAAATAGGAAACAAAGATATAAGGCGATCAAGTGGGAAATTATTCGGAAATGTAGGAAAGCGAAAGAGCAATGGATTGATAATAAATGCAAAGAAGTGGAAGATAAGCTCGAAGTAGGAAAGACTGATGAAGCATATAAAATAATTAGGAGAGATTTTAGAGAAATTGGATCTAGTACCAAAAACATTAGAAATTAGGCAGGAAATATCCTAATCGGAAGCGGAAAGAATATTTAGGAAACTTATATGCGGGACATGAAGTGCAAGATATATTAGAAAGCGAAAGCATTGTAGAGGGGGATAACCTAGGGTGTCCTATAATGAGAGAAGAGTTTGAGCTACCACTAAAAAGTTTAAGGAACAATAAAGCACCAGGTATAGATGGCTTGCAGGCAGAAATCTTAAAGTGCGCAGGTCAAGATGCAATAGACCGTTTATTTAAATTAGTCAGTTGCATATACCTGACAGGCGAGATTCCAGAAGATTACAAACGGAACATCATAGTAGCTTTGCCAATAAAGAAAAGTGCGGATAGGTGGGAAAATTTTAGAACTATCAGTTCAACTTCCCATGCATCAAAAATTTTAACTAGAATTGTGCAAAGAAGGATGGAGAAAAAGGCAGAAGAAATATTAGAAGATCAGTTCGGATTTAGACGAAATAGAGAAACGCGTGAGGCCATTCTAGCTTTACGAGTTTTCCATACACATTCAAAACATGCAATATTTGAACAGAGTAATTATAGAAAAAACGATAGAAAAGAAAAAGAGCGTCTATATAGGGTGATCTATAATGAGTGTAACAAACTTCTAGGGCAGATAGAATACTTAAAAATAATGCGAAAAACCTTAATCAACGTATGACCAAAAATGCCGGCTAAGCGAGATACAAGGTGTTGAAATTTCTTAAAAAAATGTTATTATTTTGGACATAATACTTTATTGAAGTTATTTACTAATTTATAAATTTTGAGTTTTGTACTCTCACCAGTGGCGTCACTAGGAGGTGGGGAGACCACATTTATTACCGAAACTATGTTACGCTACTGACTTACACAGATATGTTGCAAAATATTTGAATCTTTGTTTTATTTACAGGAAAAAATTTCTCTTTTGTTTTTTGCGTACGAGGCATAGTTTCAGAGAGAAATAATTTTGTGTAACATGGTGCATAGTCCGCGATTTTAAAAACGAAATCATCAGTCATCTTTGTAACAGTAAAACGTTGTTAATATTGAAGTGGCGTGTAAATACTGTGAAAATATTGTGAAAATCCCTAATGAATATGTGTCCAAAAATGGCTACAAAAATAGATACAGGGAGTTGATATTTCTTACAAAAATTCAATATTTTCTTGTATCGTTACCTACTATTTTCAGCTGTTTTGTGCTATTTTCGAGTATTTACACGCTAATTCGATATTAACAACGCTTTACTGTTACAGAGAATGCACCATGTTACACATAATTATTTCTCTCTGAAACTATGCTTCGTACGCAAAAAACAAAAGATAAATTTTTTCTTGTAAATAAAACAAAGATTCAAATATTTTGCAACATATCTGTGTAAGTCAGTAGCGTAACCTAGTTTCGGTAATAAATGTGGTCTCCCCACCTCCTAGTGACGCCACTGGTGAGAGTACAAAACTCAAAATTTGTCAATTTATAAATTATAAATTTATAAATTAGTAAATAATTTCAATGAATTGTAATACCCCAAATTCCAAATAAATACCTCTGATAGTTTTCCAGATATTAAAAAAATTACATTTTTTAAAGAAATTTCAACACCTTGTATCTCGCTTAGCCGGCATTTTTGGACCTACGTTGATTAAGGTTTTTCGCATTATTTTTAAGTGTTCTATCTACCCTAGAAGTTTGTTACACTCATTATAGATCACCCTGTATAGGATTTGTAGATTTAGAAAAAGCCTTCGACAACGTAAAATGGGGGAAGATGTTCGAAGTGGTGAGGAAGGTAGGAATGAAATATAGGGACATAATCTCTACAAAGAGCAAAAGGCAGTTATAGAATGTGAGCAGGAACGAAGGGAAGTAGATATCCGGAAGGGGGTGAGACAGGTATGTGCATTGTCACCTCTAGTTTTCAACTTATATATCGAAGATGCGATTAATATTGTTAAGGAGAGAACAACCTCAGGAATTAATGTACAGGGTCAAACTATTAACATGCTCAGATTTGCGGATGATATAGCAGTGTTAGCATCTAGCAAAGAAGAATTAGGAGCGGCTTTGAATGAAATGGAAGCAGTTTTGACACAGAGCTATGGCATGAAAGTCAATAAAAAGAAAACTAAAATTTTGGTATGCAGGGGGTGTGAAAATAGAACTAAAATTGAAATACAAATAGGAAATGAGAAGATAGAGGAGGTCGCGGATTTCTGCTATTTAGGAAGTAAAATAACTCAAGACGGTAGGAGCACTAAAGATATAAAACAAAGAATAGCGCAGGGTCGAGTTGCGTTTAACAAAAAGAAACAACTGTTATGTTCGAGAACGGTTAATATAGAGATTCGGAAGAGACTCTTAAAGTCGTATGTCTGGAGTACGGCATTATACGGGTGCGAAACTTGGACAATAGGAGAAACGGATCGAAAAAGAGTAGAAGCGTTTGAAATGTGGTGCTACAGACGCATGATGAAGATACCGTGGATAGATAAGGTTAGCAATAGGGAAGTATTAGAAAGAGTTGTGGAAAAGTGAAAGGTATGGAAGACAATAAAGAGTAGGAGAGATAGGATGGTAGGACACCTTCTAAGACACGAAGGAATAGTTCGTGACATACTAGTCAGAGATAGGAATAAGAAGAGGTAGCGGTAGACCTAGATTAGACTACTGCTCTCAAATATTTAGGGATGTAGGATGTTCTACTTTTAGGGAAATGCGTAGGTTAACTCAGGATAGAAAAGAATGGAGGTATGCGTCCTGTATAACACAGAATAGAAAATCTAGTAGGAAGGGTCCTCTTAAATATCCTTTTTCTCTAAACTGTATAAGAAAGGTGCAATAGAGGAAACAAGCCTACCCCCTAGGCAATAAAAAACACATACCTTCCAGCTTCACAAACATTACGCATACGCCTCGGAATACACTCTCTAAAACTTTGTCGTTTTGAAGAAGCAGATGGATATTTTCTAGACTTTTTGTCCAAGACATAAAATAAATTGCATGCTTATTACTCACAGATCCAACCAGATTTTTAAAATAGCTTAATTTTGTGATAGTGATTTCTAAATATGTATTCAAAAAATCCCTGCAGTGCTATTCTGACCAACAAAACGCGAGGTGTAAGTTATAAGTTAATGCTGGAAATGAAAATTGTTGCATTAAGATTCAAGAAGCGGCACCGTACTTGCCGCTCCCTTGGGATTGCAGCGCTAAATGATCGATGTCTTTCGTCACATAAATCACTTTTCTCTGCATTTCTTTACACCAAGTCGGCAGTGTACATCTACAGTCTGAAATTGATGGTACTCTCTCTAGGTTTTCTCACATATTAGCAACATTACACCCTTCAGATAAAAGCAATCTTGACCTCTCAATTCTTTGATAGTTTTAGAGGGGTTGGTATGGCGGGGGAAAGAGCAATATTTAATATTTTCCGATATTTTTTTGTGCAGCCAGCCAACAAGTGCCTAGTAATGACCGTTATAAATTATAAGTTTTAAAATAGGAAGAGGCTGGCAATAAACATGTGCGGCACACATTCTAACATAAAATCTACATTAAGGTCTGGTTCGGGGTCTGGTTATTCAAAAAAAGAAAACACCGGCTTCGTTGCTATGATACCGGCTTTCTGGTTGGTTGTATCATAGCAATGAAGCCGGTGTCACACTTAAGTCTGTTACTTTTTTTTCGCTTCGCATACCTGAAAATGAATCATAGCAATCCTATACTTGGGCCACCCAACAGACGGAGTGATCACCCTGCAAGAACGTGCTCTAGCGGGGCCAATATTAATTTATGACGACCGAATTGGAGTGATGCGACTTCGTTGGGTCTAAAGAAAGCGCATCACTGCGGTTCTGTCGTCCTAAATTGATAGTGGTCCCATCTAGAGCTCATGCTTGCAGGGTGATCACTCCATCTGTTCGGCAGCCCAAGTATAAAAAAAATACTGAAAGTTAGATCTTCTGCCCTTGGACTTATAAATTCTGAAAGTCCCTACTTTATAGTTTTTCATCACAATCTGGACACCTTTGACTTTTTAACATTTCACAAAAATTTTTATTAAACGTCAGTTCAAATCAAAACAGACAAGACAAGTTTTCAACAATTTCTGTTGTTTATCTAATTTGGTTTAATGCAAAGCAAAAAAACAATTGTGTGTCACACAGGCAGAAAGGCATTTGCTGGCTGTTAGCCGCCTGCTGCCTTCGCTATCGCTAGGGCATCAACCAGCCGCGGGCCAGCACATGCCTACTTTCTGCCCTTGTGACACAATATACTATTGAACAACCGGATCTAAGAGCATGTAAACAAACCCCAAGACAAAGCCCATGGTGTAAAAACGCTGGACAGCAGTAGTGCCAACAATGGACTCTTCCAATTTTAAAACTAGTCAAATTGTACTGCAAATAAACTATAACTATTACCTATTATTATACAGGGTGAGTCGGGGTTAAACGGCCATACGTAAACCATGCATAGGAAATTTGATTTTTAGAAAAAAAGTTCATATAAATGTGTACTCGAAAATGCTTTCTAAGAGCGCTACAGCATTTTGTAGGCTTGGACAAAAATATAAAAAAAGATTTATAAAAAACGCTTCAATATAACAACAACTTTACTAGAAACAAATAGACAAAGAAAGAGAAGAAAATGCGTCGTCACAGCAGTTAATTTTCAAAAATTTATAAAAATGGCTCAAAATGGCCACCATCATTTTCAATGCAAACTTCGCATCTACGGACGACAGATTGTGCAGCTGCACGGCACTCTGCTAGTGTGATTTCTTGGGCTGCTTCAACAATCCTTTCCCGGAGAGTAGCTTCGTCATTAACAAGCGCAGAATAAACCTTGCTCTTCATTGTTCCCTATACAAAAAAATCTAAGAGGCATGTCATCTAAGACTGCTTCAAAATCATTTTCCAAGAAAAGAAGTAAAGCCTGACCATTAAGCCGTGGAGGCAGAAAATACGGGCCAATGAGTGAGTCATCGCATAATCCCATCCAAACGTTGCACGAGAATTGATGCTGAAACTTGCTGATTTTTATAGCATGAGGATTTTCGTGTCCCCAAATATGAGCATTATGCTGATTAAAAATACCAGCACGAGTAAAAGTTGCCTCGTCAGTCCAAATCACCCTCCGAAAGTAAGAAGCATAATTTCTTATTTGCCCCAAGAACCACTCTGAAAATTCTCTTCTTCGTGGCAAGTCTTCAGGCAGCAAATGCTGAACTTTCTGCAAATGATATGCGTGACGAGCATCTGCTTTCAGTCTTGTTCACAATGCTCTGCGAATATCCTAATTGTAAAGAACATCTCCGCGTGCTACTGGAAGGGATTTCATCAAAGTGCTGTAAGATATTTTCTGTTCTTCTAATATTTTGAAAGGGTGCGAAAATACCGTCTGTTCGCGATTGCCATGAAGTTGATCCTGTTTCTCTTAGACGTTGAAACATACTGGAAAATACTGACCTGTCGGGCAATCTCCTTAGGGGAAATCTGCGGGCGTACTCAGCTACTGCAGCGTGCGCATTACCGTCACAGTACCCATAGACAAACACAATATCCGTGTATTCAGCTTTATTGTAAATTTTTGGCATTATTCCGCAATCTACGCATAAACGCACCTACAATGAACTAAAATTACTCACTTAATAAACTGTCAAACTTCGACACAAACAAATCCTCAATTTTTGTCAAAGCCTATTAATTTTGTCAAAACCTACTAAACGCTGTAGCGCTCTTAAGTAGCATTTACATTGACTTTCATCACAAATTGAATTCGAAATTTCATTGCTCGTCATACGCTTTTATACCTTACCATTTACATTCAAAATTCAACTTGAAATTTTCCCAATTTGACTTTGAAGTCGTGCAAGCGAAAGCTCCTGCTTGGAAAAGGCAAGCAAATACGCCAATTCGTTCTGAAATTGTCATGCGCAGTTGGTATTTCACGCAATGCGCACAATCCAAAAAAAGGGTTTCAAAATTTTCTTGAATTCTTGGTAGTTGATGCAAGACTTGAGTGCATTTAAGTTTCCTTTCAATATATTTCAATTCTATTTGTTAATACAAATTATTATCTTCCATAGAACATCTTGTAAAAAATTCGAACATAACCTACAAATTTGACACAAACTGGCAATGCAAAAAATGCTTCTTCAATTCCATCAGAAATTTAAGAGGATGTGAAATTGAATGTAAATGAAGCTTTAGAAAGCATTTTCGAGAACACATTTATATGAACTTTTTTTCTAAAAATGAATTTCCTATGCATGGTTTACGTATGGCCGTTTAACCCCGACTCACCCTGTATATCTACTTGTTTGTGAAATGACAATTTTTGCAACAAATGACTAACCTTTTTTAAATTAAAATAAGCTTTTACATGATCTATTTGTTGAACATATAACTTTCTTTGTTGGTCCCAGATATCTTGATTTTTGTTCTTATCCTTTTCATCCGCCCATAGAAAGTATGAGCAATTCTTTCTATTTCGACAAGCAGAGCAAGCAAAAAATTTTCGACTCCCATTTGTTAAACGTGTATACAATAACGTTGGTCCATGAATGCAACACGGGTTGTTCTCAACATTTTCACAAATAACTTCAATTCCGGATAAAATAGATTTTCCAGCTCTATTTTCCATGTCTGACAGGAAGATGAAACCCCCAGATAAATGATACTAGCATACTAGGTTGGAATGGAATATTGGAAATGGAAACTGCAATGCTATAAAGTAAAACATTGAAATCAGCGCACCCTCGTGATTTGGTCAAGATACTAGAGTATTATGCTGGGTTTACACGCGTGTCGTGTTTTCCTACTAAATCTTATTTTACACATTATCTTCTTTTATAATACGATTCTCAAATCTCAATGAAAGACTTACAATTAATAATTCAAAATATATATTATGTTTTAGTAATTTTGTCTACAAAAGTTAAATATTATGCATATCTAAACTACACAAAAATAAGAAGGAATAATAAATTACACGATACCAAAGAATAAGAACAATTAGTGCCTATTCACAATGGACGTAAAGATGCACTAAGCCGATATAAATGAAACTGTTCATAATGACCGTACTTTTTACGTACGCTTATGTACATGTTACGTATTGACGCAAGAAGTTGAAATTATTTCAACTTTTCCGTAAATTTTATGTAAATAAGTCAATTTTAGTACTTTTAAAAACATCAGTGTTTGCTGCAGAAAAAATTGAATTGGCAGTTCTGCTTACTGTATGCCTCAAACGTCAAAAGGAAAAGGCGCCAAGCAAGCTGTTTGTGTTGCTGGAAGCTAGAACATAAACTAGACACTATATAAACGTTTAACGCAAATGCAATGACGTTTAAACGAAAAGTAATTCAACTTAATCGAGTGATCGAGTCGCCGCTGGGCGACACATAAAACACAAAAATGTCAAATCATTGTCAAATTGTCCACTAGCTGCTCACTCGATCTGAAAATTGAACACACTGTTAATAAAAAAGCATGCGGGGTTTGTATTTGTGCCGTAGCATGGCAACATAACAAACACAAAATTTAATGTCAAACGTCTTTGAATTTAAATAATTGTAGTTTGATCAGGCGTTATTTTCTTACATTCTTCTTGGACAAGTTGTTTAACATGGACATAACAGATAAGGTGACAGATTTGGATACTATCCTTTGCGTTTTGTGAATGTTTCATAAAATTATCTTGGGACTTATTTTTAACATTCATTGTGCTCTGGACTCTTCACATCAGTGGCGAATTAATTTATCAAGGAAGGGTCTTTGAATTTGTTAGTGTGTTGTGGATAGTAAATACTACTCTATTTTACCAATATTATGTGAGTAATTTTTTATTTAATAATATAATGAAATCTCCTAATATATAAAAATCTCGTGTCTCGGTGTTTGTGGTCGCACTCCTCCGAAACGGCTCGACCGATTTTTATGAAAATTTTTTTGTACATTTGGTAGGTATGAGAATAGGTCGTAAAGTATTTTTCACCCTCCTACCCCCACTCCCTATTGTTTAATCGCGATTTTAGTATTTTTGTATGAACAATATCCAAATAATTGAAATTTCTTTTGTACGAGAATGGTATGAGAATAGGTCGTAAAGTATTTTTCACCCTCCTACCGCCACCCCCCATTTTTTAATCGCGATTTTAGAATTTTTTTATGAATAATATCCAAATAATCGAATTTTTTTTTGTACATTTGGTAGGTATGAGAATAGGTCGTAAAGTATTTTTCACCCTCCTACCCCCACCCCCCATTTTTTAACCGCGATTTTAGTATTTTTGTATGAACAATCTATTTATATACATTAATGAATCCCTATTTCCCTTGGTGACGCCATAACTTGAGAACGACTTAACCGATTTCATTAATCTTTTTTTTTGTGGTTTCTAATACTTCGTAGAAGGTTCTTACGGAACGGAAAATTAAGAAAACTGCCCAGAAAATTGGAAAATTTGAGAAAACGTAACGACTATTTTAACTTCGCGCGTTTGACAGTCTGTACGTGTGTATGTCACCGAATTCCTCCTAAACGGCTAGACCGATTTTGATGAAATTTTTTGTGTGTGTTGGAGTGGGTCCCTGGATGGTTTACATTCACAATTGGACCCGGTAGATGGCGCTGCAATCGGGTTCCAGGAGTTTTTTGAACGGCTGGACCGATTTTGATGATTTTTTTTGTGTTTGTTGGAGTGGGTACCTGGATGGTTTACATTCACAATTGGACCCGGTAGGTGGCGCTGCAATCGGGTGTTACTGAACTCCTCCTAAACGGCTGAACCTATTTTGATTAAATTTTTTGTGTGTTGGAGTGGGTTACATTCACAGTTGGACCAGGTAGGTGGCGCTGCAATTGGGTTCTAGGAATTTTTTTAAAAACGGCTGGACCGATTTTGATGAAATTTTTTGTGTGTGTTTGAGCGGGTCTCTGGATGGTTTACATTCACAATTAGACCCGGTAGGTGGCGCTGCAATCGGGTTCTAGGTTTTTTTTTCGGAAATTCTTTTAATGTCGGGCAGGACAACGTCTGCCGAGCCCGCTAGTAAGTTATAAAATTCTTGTATATCCATTATTGATGTATCTGATTCTGTTTAAACATCGCCTCCTTCACACAATAAAATATGTCACACATCATTTGTTACATTTTTTAAAACGATTTTAAACGTCAAAAGTAAGTAAACTTCAAAAGAGAAATATTCAAAATTCCGGATTTCCGCCCCTAATTCTACTTCCAAACATCAGAGGCGCTGTTAGCAGTTCAAAAATAATATATGTGCGTTGTCTATCTGTACTGTTTAATTTGTGAGCTAGAACGTGATTTGGATTTGGAGTAGTCGTGATTTGGACGAGATCAAACAAATAATAAGTAATAAGTAATAAGTAGGCAGGCAAGGTACACAAATTGTTTGCATTAAGAGGTTATTGGTGGCAAATAATATGATGGTGGTTTTAAGGTGATGGATATGGAAAATGTAAACGTAGAACTGCTTATAAACCCGGTGAGGGCTGATCCTTTTCTCTTGATTCATTTATTGGCCGTACCCACCAACACCTCTTGTTTCTTTGACTTCTTTTTTCAGAATTTCTCCTGTTCTGCCTCCGTTTTAATAACAAAAGAAGTAACAAATTAATTGCAGCAGTTTCCATTTTTTAGAGTACACTGTTTACAATTTTTATAGGTTACCTAAACGTCAGTGACAGCACACAGCTGATTATTTGAATAATTTCGGACGCAGACGGTGACGGAGTCAGAGCTCAGAGCATATGCGCGAATAGCGCGCGCACACAACACTAGCGCAAGAATTTATGTATATTGTGAATAGAAAATGAAAATTGCGCTTGTGTACATATTACGTATTATGCATTTGTTACAACTACGCCATTGTGAATGGGCACTAATAATAATAATAATAACATACATTTACTTTTTGGGATTTGGAAAACGGTGCTGTGTGGGTTTTGTACTTGTACAATACAAGTTCGGTAGCGCAACGGTGCCATAATTCTCACTGTAATAGAAACATGACAATAATACATACCAATTTTATACATTCGAATAAAAGGTACATGAAATATGTAACCAAAAGTACACATAAACTTCTTGAATTTATCAATTAATAGTACTTACCAGAATATAAATAATTCGTATACGGAAACCAAATTTACAAATTATTAGGTACTTAAATTTATAGTAGGAGAGCCCGCTGCAAAATTATGCACCCATCTGTTAACGAAATGGAATGTGCGGCAAAGGCATGTAAAAACATCGTACTCAACGGAACGGCACCCGTGCCGGTCACCATTTGGTGCAAAAGGTAAAAATAATGACAATTCCGGTACGGAAATTTGCGGAAAATTGCGCGATTTGTTAACGAGATGAAAGTTGTGCCATCTTGTAGCCTGCGATTAATTGAATTGAAATCGGTACCCGTGCCATCCTTTACCCTAGGGCAAATCCCCGGCACGGCGACATTTTTGTAGCCCGTAACTCTGACAAATTCCCGTCATGTGTTAACGACTTGAAATAAAGTTCAATAGAAAGGGTATTATGTCCCTTTTACGAATATCCAAGCGTGCCGCGATTCAAAGCAGCCTAAGTAGGTGCCAAAGAAACATGTTGTTTCACCCTTAGATGCTATGCGAGAAAGCATCACTTTTGTTCACTCACTTCGTTTCTTTGGCAACGGGTGGGCGAAAGCAGTGAGCGAAAGTACTTTCGTTCACTCTTATTACTTTCACCCTTTCCATTTCTCAATAAAATTACAAAAATATTCAAAATTAATCTTTCAAATTGACATGTCAATTTATGATGGTTTCTGTCAATAATAAACTAGCTCAATTGTCAAAAAATTGTATTTGTGTGAGTTTTAATAAATTTGGGCGTACATTCGAAATTAATTAGATATTTATTTAATATTAACCAGGTACTGTCAACATTTCTATTAGGTAATATGAAAATTTTTACAGAGTTAAAGTCAATACTTTTAAAAAATATAGCACTATGAAACTTACTTGCTATGTAAGTAATATCTACTTTTTCAAAAACAAATAAAATTTTCTTCAACATAGAATATGTGGATCACAAAGAAGATGGCTCGTAATTTTCTACCAATCCATTAAAATAGGCTAAGATATCACTTCCTCCGTTATAAGATGTATGCATCAAATCACCGAATTTTGTCAGCTATATACATATATACTTTCCTTTAGACTTCTGAAGCAATTGTATGCAGCGGCATCAGCTTCTTTTCATATCCTCCCGTAAAATTAAATCGCAATTTTTTCCATATTTTCTCAGTAAAATCTTATTTTAGGTAAAAATTTAGCTGGAACGTACAAAAATTGACTTCTTCTAGCTTGTTTATTATTTATAGTAACGGTAACCATAACAATGATGAAAGACGCTCTCTATGTTATTATGTATACCTGCCCAATTGTCAGACCAATTTGAATTATTAATCTTGAATATTTTTGAACAAATAATTATTTCAGTGGCAGGATTGAACAAAACGTTATACAGCACTCGTGTAGAAACCGTTTCGCTCACTTATTTGCCTTTGCAAATCTGGCAAATTGCGTGAGCGAAATATTCAGTTTCTCCACTTGTGCTGTAATATACTATTACCATTCTTTCTTATAAATTTACGATAGCAGATAAAGTTTTGTGTGTTTATCAACTTCATGACTAGTAGGTACCACAATGATTGGCGTTACGATACTTATAACATAACAACAACTATTTATTAAGTAATGGGAACATAATAATTATTTACAAGTACCTACATACCAATTTCTTCCTTTCACTACCACACAGTTAAACTACAGTTTTGTTGAGTTTCTCTAAAAATATTGCAAAATATTCATTTCAACACAAAAAACAGTAACTGAGAAACAAATTCAGAATTCCGTCCGATGAGCGAAAATATTCAAATCTGACGTTTTCCTGTCAAAATATTTAAAATACAAGCCTGTAATACCGATTCGGTGCGGAGCCATGAGCCATCTATAGGCAGTGGGAATTAATACATAAACCAAGGAATCAAGTGTTCTCATAACAGTTGGCGGCCACTGGATGCGATGCGACGCGCAAAAATTTTCCAAAGGTAAGCCAGATATTGTTTTATGTTCAACTTCAAGGAAGTAGTCCATGGCAAAGATTTTTCAAAGGTACCCCAGATAACGTTTTATGTTCAGTTTTACGAAGTAGTTCGTGGCTCAGCGTTTAAATTTTTACCGCGATAAACTTTAAAATGGTAACCTAGGTAACATTCCGCGTAGCACCATCGCGCGTTTTGGTTAACAAACTAAAAATAGTATAACAGGTACTAACTGCCATATGACTGAACCGGGCCTGATGAAACCCGAGATAAATAGTACTAGAGATTGGAAACTGCAATGCTATAAAGTAAGTAAAACTTGAAATCAATGCACCCAGGTGATTTGGTCAAGAAACTAAAGTATTAAACTGGGTTTACACACGTGTCGTATTTTCCATATACCTATTACATTTACAACTCCCCATTCCTTGCATGTGCAAAAAGCGTGACAGAGAAAAGGCGATAGAAATAGTATACTTATTCTACTTCGTCGTTTATATTTGGTAAGCCGGCTCCAAACGATATGGTCATTCGTCAAATGTTAGTCAAGTAAAAATGCGTCAAATATTTGTAGACTGTCGAAAATTTATAGCGCCAATTCGTTCATACACACGATGTGTTAACGTGGCAATGTGAACACATGACAAAAAATATGCCTCGAAACATTCGTTACGTTATCCACACTATATGCTTACTTGGCAATTTTTGGCTTGTCTACCCGCTTGTTTAAGTTCACTAAATTTGCAGCGAATATGAGAAGATTATCAATTTCATCAAGTCATCAATCTGGTAAAATGTAAAAATGAAAGTGAACGAAGCAGTTGCGGGTGCAAATCTAATCAAACCGAAAAGGAAATCTCGAAAAAGGAGATGGTGGATGCTATCTTTAAATGAAAGTAGACAACTTGTTAGACCATTCCATAATTTTCGAAAACACTAGATCGCATAGGTAGGCAGTTCAAAAATCAAAACTTATAAATTAAAATACGTCCTACGAAAAGGCAAACTGCTCGGCAAACTGTAAATGCATGCACGTGCTCGAGTTCGATGCGGGGAGATTCGTCTGCTTTGATGTGTGCTTATTTACCGCCCTCGGAGCGAACCTTTAACACATCAAATAAAATACATTCGTCCATGGTCCAAACGATGTGTCGTGTGTATTGCTTTAGAGAATATTTGACGAGTGCACACATCCTCTCGAATGCACATGCATGCATCATCCACACGATGCGGCATTTGTTTGCGCTTGTCAAACATTTGGCGTTTGGACAAATCTACGCACATGACCACATTGGCATACGTCGTATCGTCCACACGATGCTGCATTTGCTTACACATGGCGGATATCTGTCGAGTGACCACATCGTTTGGAGCCGGCTTTAGATGCATCCCAAGCATGCGAAAGTAGGTACGTTCGGTGGACGGTTGCGACTTATGCAGATTTTGTATACATCTGTCTCTTAACGACTGGTACGCTTTCGGAGCGTAATGCAGACCCACTGGTATTTTCCTACTAAAATTTATTTTACAAATTTTCTTCTTTTAAATATTCTGTATGTACGGTTCTCAATGAAAGACTTGCAATAAATAATTCAAAATATATATTATGTTTTAGTAATTCTGTCTACAAAAGTTGAATATATACATAACTAAACTACACAAAAATAACAAGGAATAATAAGTAACACATACCTAAGAATAATAACATACATTTACTTTTTGGGATTTGGAAAATGGTGCTGTGTGGGTTTCCGGTTATTACACCCTTGTACAATACAAGTTCGGTAGCGCAACGGTGCCATAATTCTCACTGTAATAGAAACATGACAATCAGCCTTATGCTGTATCACTTACGTTAAATATAACGTACTGTTATCTTCGCTGTTATGTTATTTTCTCAAAACCGGTATGCTGTATCACAGTTAACGTTACTGCTCCTAACGTGTGACGTCACTACCTTACGTTATTTGTCAACTTAACGTACCAGATTTAACTTCCAGACTTAACATGCAGTTATGAGATAACCTATGCGATTTCGGTTGTTAGGTGCTAATAAAATTTGTTCCTTACGTTCGGAACCATGGAATTCTAGAATATTTTGCGTCTTATTGTTGTTGGGGCAACTGGGAAACGTAAACAAAAGATTATTTTTCGCTGATGTGTGATATGAAAAAATGAGGTTAGGTATGAAACGTTTTATAGAAACCAGGAAAAGAATATTTCATGACGGGGACGGCTACAGCAATCTTTTCCAGAAGAATTTTTCTGTCCCTTTTTATATTTACTTTCTATTTCATTAGAAATCTAAAACTGATTGGAAAAAGGGGAAGAAAAATTGCATATTTGCCTTCAGCCTCTGTAAGAACTGTTATTTACAATTTTTGTTTGGAAGAACTCTCATCATGAATGATTTTATTAAAGTCCGTAATGGAAACATGGCTTTATTTTAAAAAATTAATAAAGTCCTCGTATTGTTTCACTGCTTAGTTTTCTTTGTGTTTAACCATTTTGAGCAGATACGAACTATGTACGTAGGTACCTACGTGAAACTACCAAACAAAAAAATATCGTTTTCATTGCAACTAAAATTTGCCCAATGCTAATACGGGGTTTTACAAATAATAATAATAATAGATTTATTGACACCATTATTGCTAAAACAAAAACAAAAATAATCACAACAATTGCACTGGTGTCAAATGACAAAGTCTGTCAGCTGTTTTAAAGTGGGCGCACGCGGGAGCTTCCTTCGGTTCATTTCTCTCTGACTCATACTAATTTCGTATAGCTTTGTCTCCCTTCACAGAAACTAAACTTCCTTCCCTTTTAACACCTCGGGCATAACGTACTCTGTAACGTAAACGTTGAAAGACAGATACAGCATACCGGGTTTTAGACGGTACGTTATCTGTTATGTTATTTCCATACGTTAAATTTAGATAACGTACAAGTGTTAAATATAACGTATGTGATACAGCATAGGGCTGAATATATACATACTAGGGTTTCATCAAGTCAAGAAATCTTGACTTGAACGCAATTTCTTGACTTTACTTGAATTCAAGATCAAGAAATTTATCATTGCTTGATTTGAAGGTTTCTTGAAAACTGAAGTCTTGACTTGAATTCAAGATTTCTTGAAATTGCTTGAAATGTCTTGAAATGAAGAGTCGCGCGCATCGGCGTAGAAATCTTCCGCTACGTGGTACGTTCTTTGCTGCAGTTAATCACTTGTTGAGCTGCTAGTGGATGTCTAGTTTTGTTAAATACATTAAAGATGGAAATTGAATCTGAAAATGAACCTTTCGAAACAAGTGATGATTCAGAGTATGCACCGTCTGAGTCTACGTCAGAGGATGTTACTGTATTTGAATCCGAAACCAGCAGCAAACAAAATACTGTGCATGCGCTGTTGGCGGCATAACCTCAGAAACAAAACAATGTGGGAGTAAGCAAGAAAAACAGTTTACATTTTATTACGAAACTAGCGGGCCCGGCAGACGTTGTCCTGCCTAAAATTACTTTTCGTATTGAAATTTTGATCAATTGACCACATCGTTTATTCAATGTGAAACATTTTTCTGATTACGTTTATGTTCAACCAAATATGTCGTTCCTATCGTCAGTTGTGATCGCGAGTGCATACAAAAAATTATGAGTTTGACAGTTTGTCCGAATTTCCCGACTTACGCCTATCCATCATACAAAAATCCAAAGCACTTTCAGTTTTTTCCGAATTGACCAATTTTCCGGGCAACTTTTCCAATTTTTCGTTACCTAAAAACCTTATTTTTGAAAAGAATTAGCCAAATCGGTCCAACCGTTAAGCACTTTCAGTTTTTCCCAAATTTTCACATTTTCCGGTGGATTCTCCAAAAATTTTCTTTCATACAAACCTTGTCCTGACAATTCGATAACAACAAAAAAATAAGCCAAATCGGTTTAGCCGTTAAGCACTTTTAGTTTTTCGCGAATTTTCAAATTTTCCGGTGGATTTTCCAAAATTACGATTTTTACAGTTTGTCCGAATTTCCCGACTTACGCATATCCATATCATACAAAAATCCCATAGAAAAAGGCATTTTTAGTTTTTCCCGAATTTTCCAATTCAACTTTTCCAATTTTTCCTTCCCTAATGCCACGTTCGGTCTCTGTTTTGTCGACGTTCCAAATTATTTTGTGCGTAAGCTCCAACTGAGCGCGTCGAACTCGACTGTACCCGTTGTTCCGGAGTCATAATGGATCGCGCTTGAAGCTTAAGAAATTCTTATTCGACTTGGCTCCAAACGCTGTCTACGCTCTTCGTCAGTCTCATTAACTCGACGATCATGTAGTTGGCTTGAATTGCGCGTACGCCGACCGATAGTTTGACTCCTCACTGGTGGCATTTTTTCCAAAGAAACACCAAATACATGATCACCACCGATAACACACTGACAATTCAATTTTTACAACTGTCAAACTGAACGTCACATTTTTGTTTGTCAAACAGATTTTCATACAAACATACCATCCAAATTTTCGACTTTCCCGGTGGATTTTCCAAAATTTTCTTTCATACAAACCTTGTTCTGACAATTACAAACACAGCAAAAAAGAAATCAGCCAAATCGGTCGAGCCGTTCTCAAGTGATGAGCTTACATACATGTGGCAATTGATTTTTATTTATATAGACTACCGGGCCGGGCAGACGTTGTGCTGCCTAAAATTACTTTTTGTATTGAACTTTTTATTCATTAACCAAATCTTTTATTCAATGTGAAACATTTTTCTGATTACGTTTATGTTCAACCAAATTTGTTATGTCGTTCCTATCGTCAGTTAATATGATCGCGAGTGCATACAAAAAATTATGATTTTGACAGTTTGTCCGAATTTCCCGACTTACGCCTATCCATATCATACAAAAATCCAACAGAAAAAAACACTTTCAGTTTTTCCGAATTTTCCAATTTTCCGGGCAACTTTCCAATTTTTCGTTCCCTAATGCCACGTTCGGCCTCTGTTTTGTCGACGTTCCAAATTATTTTGTGCGTAAGCTCCAACTGAGCGCGTCGAACTCGACTGTATCAGTTGTTCTGGAGTCATAAAGTTGACCGCACACGATCAATATTATTGACAATAATATTAACAATATCGTTATTTGACCAATCAAAACACGGTATTATTGGTCAAATCACGATATTGTCAATATTATTGTCTATAATATTGATCGTGTGCGGTCAGCTTATTCGACTTGGCTCAAACGCTGTCTACGCTCTTCGTCAGTCTCAGACTCGACGATCATGTAATTTGCTTGCATTGCATGTACGCCGACAGACATTTCGACGCCTCACTGGTGGCATTTTTTCCAAAGAAACACCAAATACATGATCACCACCGATAACGCACTGACATACTGACAATTCAATTTTTAGAACTGTCAAACTGAACGTCACATTTTTGTTTGTCAATCAGATTTTCATACAAACATACCATTGCATACCATCCAAATTTTCGACTTTCCCGTTGGATTTTCCAAAATTTTCTTTCATACAAACCTTGTCCTGACAATTACGAACACAACAAAAAAGAAATCAGACGAATCGGTCGAGTTGTTCTCAAGTGATGATCTTACATACATGCGGCAATTGACTTTTATTTATATAGATTAGTCGGATGGAAGGCGCAAATAAATACAACAAAATAGGGAAATGCAAAATATGCAAGGAAAAATTTGGGAAGGACACTGCAATTAAAATGAAAAATAGCTGTACTATGGGTTGAAGAGACATTTACAAAACAAACAAAAAGTGAGTAGATATGCTATTGAGGTACGGGACCACGATTAACATTGATTCTCCCATAAGAGCTAAAAAACTACTTTTGTTGCAGATCCCAACCAAGTTTTGCCAATTACTTGAGGATCCCAACTAGGTTTTGCCAATGTACTTTACTTGTGGTTCCCAACTAGGTTTCGCCAATTACTTGTGATTTCCCATCTAGGTTTTGCCAAACTACTTTGTTTGTGGTTCCCAACTAGGTTTTGCCAATGCCTGCTATTATTCCCTTGTTTTCATTAGTAATCGCGGATTAGTTCGAATCCTAGCGGATCCTTTTGCTACCCGGAGCCAGTATTACCGCTGATAGGTCACACTGCCTCATGTCGGTAAGGCAGATTCCTGCAACGTCGTGGTAGAATGGCCCCAGACCTTAAGCCTTCGCCCGCTGGAGGGCGACCCTAAGTGGGTTTCCGTATATAAATTCAGCGCAGCCGCTCGCAGTCTCAATGTGTTATCTTATCTGTTTGCGCGTGTTGACTACAGGAGAGCGGCCAATTCCTGGAACTGTCAGGTCTGTACCAACGCCACAGAGAGTCGGCGTCCGCGTCGGTTCTTACGTCAAAGCTCTAGCTCCCGCCCTGGGAAATCCGAAAGAGGTAAATAAAACACTGGCAATTTTGCATTTTAATTAAAGCCAAATATATAATAACAGACAGCTAACTTATATTAAGAAGTACATACAAAGTTATTCAAAATAATGTCCTTAATTACATATCATATACAATAAAACAATAACAACAACAACATTCCAATCAACACATTATTATCTGTTCTATATACGAAATTTTCGGAACGCTCTTGGTATTGTTGACTAAGGAAAAACGGGTTATACATCTCAGTTGGTTGGTGATACACAGAAAAAAATACATTTGCAATCGTTATTTACAAGATTCCTAACAAATCTATATGCATATAAGAGCTACTACTGATGCATTATTGCATAATGGCCCCAAGGCAGTGTGTCAAAGCTGTTTTTCACTAAATACCTCTTATCATCGTGAGGGCTCAGTCCAATTTTAGTTTGTGAAATTGTGGCTACGTTGTGTTTTTCCGATCGGATTAAATTTTGATTAAAATATTTTTCGCTCGAAGAATTGAGACACTCTAGGTAGTCATCAAAGGTTATTTCATTCTTAATAACGCAGCGCTTTAAACCTTTGGATTTCTTAACTGCATCTGTACCCTCTACCCGTATGGCATACATTTTCGATCGAAGACCAACAAATTCAGTCATTATTCTACCATTGTTTTCGTCTTTCATGAGGCCCAACACTTTTTTATTTACACGCGGTATATGGTAAATATTATTTTCAGGATAGTCACTGGTATCAAAAAATTCATGGCAATCTTGTTGAATGACCTCGTACAAATCATCGGTTGTGATTTCATAAATGAGCGAATCCTTATCTGTATACAAAAGTGTGCAATTATTGTTAAATTTTGCCTTCATGTAGTCGTAGTGGAATTCGTAAATTTTCGTTTTACTAATATCCAAAACGCACATACCTAAATAAATCGGTTTGTTAAAGTATATTTCGGATTTATTTAACTCAATCGCGGCCTAATTTTCCGAGAAAATTATGGAGGACTTAAATTCTGGTTTGGCAATCAATGCGCCCACCCCGTACCGGCCCTCCCATTTGGAAACTAATTTAACAATACTATGCTTGCGTATGTTTTCCATAGTCTTGCCAAACACGGCGTTATTCATTAGTTTGAACAAATTTTTTTCAAAATCATTTTTGGAGTTCTTTCTCAGGGCGGTATTTAAGTCGATGTAGGATTTCAGCCAAGGCGATTGATTGAATTGTAGGGCGCGATGAATTTTCGTTACTCTTAGGCCATGTTTCAGAGCTTGCTGCAAATTTCGATAGTGAATTACGTAACGCTGTTTATTATACAGGGTGGCCAAAAGTTTGAGCTGTTTAGAATTTGGTGGATTTAGATGTTCGGGACAAAGGGGAATTTCTGAATCTATATCGTGCAGATGTTCTGGGTATTCTATGTCTACTTCAAAAATGTACCCTACGTCAGCGTTTTCGGCTATGCTATGTACAGTCTCTAAATCGAAATCGTCGATCCATTCAAAACATCCGTAGGGAAGGTGTTGGCTCATGGTCCAGCCATACTGGTTATTTATGTCGTTGTACATTAAAAAATTTGACGGTTGTGCAGGGTCGAAATTGGGCATGTACTGGTTATTTGCTTTAGAGAAACGTTTCGAACATTGAGACAAGCCGCCGCGTATACCGCGCTCCACAAACAATATCATGTCAATATCAGTCAGCAGTTCCAAGGTGATGTCAGTATGCTTAAGCATACAGTCCCAGGTGTAACCAGGCAGAGTATAATAATGGGCGGGGTCTAGACCATAAGTTCCTAAACAGCTAATTCTGAATTCCTCGAAAACATCGGCTAAGAGCAGAACGTCGGTTTTTAAATAGAGATCCGAATATTCCCCTAAATGTTGAATTTTGAATCTGTCCCAAACTTGCTGCGCATGCGCATATTCAACATCATAAATTTTGGAGTTGTTTAATTTATTATCAAACTTGGACTTTGGGGGTAATAGAGTTTCGTTAAATTTGGAAAACTTGTCGAAATAGTCGTACGAGTAGACGCCTTTGCGCTGCAGCAATTTAAGCTGATCCTCGCTCAAATTTGTAAATTCGGATGTTAATATTGGATAATTAGTTAAATATGATGACAGCTGATCCAAGCCTGAAGCCAAGAACCTGTAGGAATCTATAAATCTAAATTTAACAACATTTTCTTCCAGATGTTTAGTAAAGGCGATGTACTTTTCTTTTGTTAGTGGCAACAAATCAACACGGCCCTGTAAATCTGTAGCTAAATTTTGAATAATAAAATGTGAATCGTAACCGGACAAATTGTGGAATATAACTGGTACCTACCACGTGACTGTCTTGAAAATTGACGTTGCAAGTGTCATGCACTGGACCCCTGTATGCGCCAGTCAGATGGCAATGGTCCCGTACTTTGTTCTCCCCCTGGTTAAAAGACTTTTCGCAAATGTGACAAACCAGTGCGCTACTGAACTGCATTTGTTGCTCGACGGTCAGCTGATCCATGGGAAGAGGGGAAAGAAACACAGTTTCCAAATCCTCGGCATAACTTTCCAGCTCTTTGACAAACCATCTGATCGAATCCTCACCACAATAAGACCTAAAGAAAGAGAGTGAGTCATCGTAAGAACATTTTACATAATAAGCAATACTGCAGGGCACAAGTTTTTGAAATTCGTTTTTCTTACTGCTCGGCTCTAAAATGCACTCCAAATCTGCTTTTACCGCGAATGGGGCTTTGACTTTGTTTGTGTGATTTCGGAAGGATAAATATTTTTGTTTATCGGTTGGCAGTCGAATTTTGCATTCATTCATATTTTTACAGTCGTCATAGTGCCTGTCTAACTTATTTTGACAGTAGAAATAATGTAAACAACGGTCGCAAAAATATTTTTTACTGCCCGTGTGCTTGCTTAATTGTTTTGATAGAAGCCTGGACAGATATTTAACCCATACGAAATGAAATACTATATCACCGTTATCAAAATTATCTGGTTCATCATCATCATCATCATCGGAATACATATCTTGGATAATCAAAAGATTCACGTGCTTGTACTGTTTGTCCTTAGTCAAGTATACGGGGAAAGTTCCAAAATCGTTCATCTTCTTCAGAATATAAACGTTCACATAAATTCCGTTCTGCCGTTCGAAACGTGGTATTTGCTTTAAGGTCATGGGGAACTCCATTCCAGTTAAATTCAAAACGGTAGATGGTTCCGGATAGGATGACGTTCTATCTGAATGGTTGTCTGCAGGATAAAGGGCAGAAACGACGCTATAGGCAAAACACAAGTTTCCAAAGGCCTTCCCGTTGACGCAGGCCTGCTTCCTTTTTATTTGCGGTGGCAGATCGATGTACGATGAACCAACTTGCGAGGTGAATCGATTGACATTAATTTGCAGATTAACGATGACGGACAGCGTCCAGCCTGCAATACATAAATATACATTTAAAAAATAATAATATAAACCCTTCCGAGACGCGAAGAAATATTTAACATCATACTAGAGTCGGAAATTGGAATAAAAAGAGGTATAGGTAGGCTCGGATTAGACTAATGCTTTCAAATAGTTGGAGATGTAGGATGTTCTACTTGTAGATTAAAGATGGCGTGACAAAATAAAGGTACATACCAGAATCTCGCCCCTGAAACTCTTCCAAATGAATATAAAATAAGTAAAAATAAAAGAAAAAAACCCTTCCGAGACACGAACGAATGTTTCGCGACATGCTAGAGTCGGAGATAGGAATAAAAAGAGGGCTAGATAGGCCCGCCGGATTAGACTACTGTTCGAAAATAGTTGGGGTGTAGGATGTTCTACTTGCAGATTAACGATGGCGTGACAAAATAAAAAGTACATACCAGAGTCTCGTTCCTGAAACTGTTCCAAATCTTTCAGGATTTTATGTTGCACATTTTCCAGGAACCAGGCTTTCAAATCATCGTTGCGATAAAGGGCTGCGTTCTTTGTGTTGAAATATTTAAACTCCTGCGTCTCTTTGTTGGCTTTTTGTATTTTGAATTCGGCGCAAAACACGGCATGTATTTTCAGTGCCACTTCGGAACGCAGTAAAGTTCGTATTTTTCTTAGAAATACATCAGCAGAATCTAGGAAAAAGGCCTGGGGGTCTTTGTGAACCTTATTTAGAATAGAGGATTTTTGTATGCCCCACCCCTCACTTGCAATCATTTCAACATAATTCGATTCCGCCTCAGCAATCCAATGGCTGACGTTAGTTTATTTTTCTCAGCGGTGGTCGTTGACCGTTTTAATAAAACTGTTAAAGTTCTAATGCCTTTGGTGCAATTTTTAATTAAGCCAGTGAGATTTTCCCGATCACAGCCGTCGCTATTTGCTCTCAAAAAGGCTGACTTGTTCTTTTGCACAAGAGAATTAACGAAAGACGACATGTTGTCTTAACAGCGACGCGAACTGAACTGAAATGGGAGCAAAGATGAGACTTCCTTTTATAATAAATTCTGTTCTTGCTAGTCCAGGTTGACCTCTGAATTGCTATTCTTGGAAGTATGTAATCATAAATAATTGTCAATTTTTATTGCCCATAAATATGTCTATTTTGATATATTTATGCTCTGATCTCGCATCAACAAGGCCATAAAATAGTCGAGGTTGACATTTGAATTGCAATTATTGGAAGTAATCATAAATTATTGTCAATGTTTATTGCCGGGTGTGTGGTAATCTAATTAATAATTTTGTTTTATGGATTTTAATAATTAGTACATGAGATTTTGTCAAAATTAATGGGATTTTGTTATTTTAACGAAAAATATAAACATATTCAGTTTTGGAGGCCAGATAATAAATCAAATATTTTAGGTCAAACAAGTAGTTTGCTTTTATCATATTTGCCGATAATTAGATATATTTATAATATATTTCAAATCGAAAAAAGTTGAACATCCTACATCGCTAATTATTTGAGAGCAGTAGTGTAATCTAGGCCTACCCCTACGTAAAACTATGTCATTTGGGGTATCAAATTAAAGGACTCGACGAGGGGAATTGGAATTTGGGGGTGGTTTCTAGGGGTGGTTTTTGAGGGTGATTTCAGAGGTGGTTTTAGGGATAGTTTGTAAGGGTGGTTTTTGAGGGTGGTTTTGGGGGTGGTTTTTGGGGGTGGTTTTTGGGGTGTTTTTTAGGGGTAGTTTTTAGGGGTGGTTTTTGAGGGTGATTTCAGGGGTGGTTTTTGGGGGTTGTTTTTAGGGGTTGTTTTTAGGGGTTATTTTTGGGAGTAGTTTTTAGGGGTGGTTTTTGAGAATGGTTTCAGGGGTTGTTTGTACGGGTGGTTCTGGGGATGTTTTAGGGGTGATTTTTGGGGGTGGTTTTTGGGGTTTGTTTTTGGAGGTTGTTTTTAGGGGTTGTTTTTAGGGGTTGTTTTTAGGGGTTGTTTTTAGGGGTGGTTTTTGAGAATGGTTTCAGGGGTGGTTTTGGGGATGTTTTATGGGTGGTTTTAGGGGGTTGTTTTTGGGGGGTGGTTTTTGGGGGTTGTTTTTGGGGGTTTTTTTTGGAGGTGGTTTTTAGGGGTGGTTTTAGGGGTGGTTATTTAGTAGTTATTTAGCCGCAAATTGACCGCCCTCCCGTAAGCCCTGTTTCGGACAAACGTAGGTCATCATCACACCACTCCGCCGCCCTTATGGTCGAGTGACGTCATAGGTCGAGACATCACTTCCGGCCAAACCGGAAGTTCCTGTAACAACTAAATTCGCGTTAGAGGTGGTGCAATGGTCGTGCTCCCTGGCAAGTTCGGACAAGGTTCCGCAGAATTCATTTTGATCATCCTGCGTGACAAGCGGAGTCATGGAATAGAAGAATCCCTTGTCAATAAGGTGACAATTCTCCAGAGCGCATGCGCGATCCTCTTGCTCAGAGGGCTCTTGCCCTGTACACTGGAATCTACACTTACCGAGTGGTCTTCTGTATCACGCTGTATGTGTATACAGTGTTAGAACGAACACCCTGTATATACTAACAGATGTAACACAAAGGCCTTGTATATACGAGCAGATATAACACAAGTGCCGTTTATGTACTATGCTCTGTGCCTGTCCGGAATCTCACTACACGATTGCCACAACTTTTGTTCCCAAGCGCGGGACCAATCAGAAAACAGGGACAAGATGGCCGCCATTGCAACGTGTAGTCAGCGCCCGACGCCAACGTCCACGAGGGCGATCGGTGCAGCGATAAGTTTAGACAAGTCTTAAAGCCCTCGTGGACGTTGGCTTCGGGCGCTGACTACACGTTGCAATGGCGGCCATCTTGTCCCTGTCTTCTGATTGGTCCCGCGCTTGGGAACAAAAGTTGTGTCAATCGTGTAGTGCGATTCCGGACAGGCACAGAGCATAGTACATAAACGGCACTTGTGTTATATCTGCTCGTATATACAAGGCCTTTGTGTTACATCTGTTAGTATATACAGGGTGTTCGTTCTAACACTGTATACACATACAGCGTGATACAGAAGACCACTCGGTAAGTGCAGATTCCAGTGTACAGGGCAAGAGCCCTCTGAGCAAGAGGATCGCGCATGCGCTCTGGAGAACTGTCACCTTATTGACAAGGGATTCTTCGATTCTATGACTCCGCTTGTCACGCAGGATGATCAAAATGAATTCTGCGGAACCTTGTCTGAACTTGCCAGGGAGCACGATCTTTGCACCACCTCTAACGCGAATTTAGTTGAAACAGGAACTTCCGGTTTGGCCGGAAGTGATGTCTCGACCTATGACGTCACTCGACCATAAGGGCGGCGGAGTGGTGTGATGATGACCTACGTTTGTCCGAAACAGGGCTTACGGGAGGGCGGTCAATTTGCGGCTAAATAACTACTAAATAACCACCCCTAAAACCACCCCTAAAAACCACCTCCAAAAACAACCCCCAAAAACCACCCCCAAAAACAACCCCCAAAAACCACCCCTAAAACATCCCCAAAACCACCCCTGAAACCATTCTCAAAAACCACCCCTAAAAACAACCCCTAAAAACAACTCCTAAAAACAACCCCTAAAAACAACCCCCAAAAACAAACCCCAAAAACCACCCCCAAAAATCACCCCTAAAACATCCCCAGAACCACCCCTAAAAACCACCCCTGAAACCATTCTCAAAAACCACCCCTAAAAACAACCCCCAAAAATAAACCCTAAAAACAACCCCCAAAAATAACCCCCAAAACCACCCCTGAAACCACCCCTAAAAACCACCCCAAAAACAACCCCCAAAAACCACCCCAAAAACCACCCCTAAAAACTACCCCTAATACCACCTCTGAAATCACCCTCAAAAACCACCCCTAAAAACCAAACCCAAATTCCAATTCCCCTCGTCGAGTCCTTTAATTTGATACCCCACATGACATAGTTTTACGTAGGGGTAGGCCTAGATTACACTACTGCTCTCAAATAATTAGCGATGTAGGATGTTCAACTTTTTTCGATTTGAAATACAGGGTGATTCAGAACGGGCGTGCCAAATTAAAATGGGTGCTAGAGGAACTCCAAATAAGACGAAAAGTTTATATGACCATATGTTCTAAAGTGACTACTAACAAAGATTCAGGGTGTAAAAGTTTTAATATTTTTTTAAATATCGTAATGTAATAATTGATGTGTTTTCTCGTTCTTCTTTTTAGTTTTGTTAGTGTTATTCTTAATAAACTATTTTATCTAACCCCGCTATGAAATGTCACATTTTAAATGCATTTTTGACATTACGAAACGTCATATTTTTCATAACTGTCAGTTCATTACGTAACTAGTTATGTAATGAACTTTCCTTACATAACTAGTTATGTAATGAACTTTCCTTACATAACTAGTTATGTAATGAACTTTTACGTAACTGAATATTTAAAAGCAAAAACAAAAGTAAGAATTTATTACAGGGTTATTATTGAATCTATTGCCAAATTCCCTGATTCTTCTATATCAGAAGGCATATCTACATCAGAATCATCCATTTTTGGCGTAATTTGAAATAAAAAAACTCATCACTGACAATAGTTATTTATAGTATCCATAGCAACGCCAAGGTAAGCGATGAAGTTGAATTTATTTGTACGGCTACAAGGGATGTTACATTATTTGGAGTATCACAATTTTTTTTTATTTTAAAGCGGAGTTAGATAAAATTTTGTACTTAACACGTTATGAAAAGGCTAATTTTATTTGACTCATATAATTTGCAAAACTCGCTCACTTCGTTCGCTCGTTTTGGCAAATATTATATTCGTCAAATAAAATTAGTCTTTTCATAACTGGTTACGTAAATAACTATTTTTCAATTTTCACTTTCCTTGCATATCGGTGAAGCCATTATTGCATTATGGAACATTTCAGTGCATGTGCACAATTTCACAAAAAGCTATTTCATTCAAAAACTAAGCATTTTACGAAAAATTTTGGATACCAATTTCTTCCCAAATTGAACGTAGATTTCAAATACATTAATATCACCTGCATTCGCCAGTGGCGTAACATTGGATAGGGGAAATAAATAAACAGCCTACCCCGTAGCAACGCTGCTGATGGGACTATCAGAGCAAATTTTTTTTGGAAAACTAGAACTTGGCAAACAAAAACGACACCTTAAATTTCAACTCAATAACTTTCCTAGTTACTAAGATAATAAAAAAATATTAAAACTTTTACATCCTGTATCTTTGTTAGTAGTCACTTTAGAAGATATGTTCATATAAACTTTTCGTCTTATTTGGAGTTAATCTAGCACCTATTTTAATTTGGCACGCCCGTTCTGAATCACCCTGTATATTATAAATATATCTAATTATCGGCAAATATGATAAAAGCAAACTACGTGTTTGACCTAAAATATTTGATTTATTATCTGGCCTCCAAAACTGAATACATATGTTTATATTTTTCGTTAAAATAACAAAATCCCATTAATTTTGACAAAATCTCATGTCCTAATTATTAAAATTCATAAAACAAAATGATTAATTAGATTACCACACACCCGGCAATAAAAATTGACAATAATTTATGACACAGAACACCTAAATAAGAACGCGCAGCTCGATGTTAATAGTTGGAACTGCGTTTAGCGCCATCTCTGTCGGTTTACAAGAACCAATTGTATAAATATAAGCGCGCCTAGACAGAATTGAAATTTAAAATGTATTTTTTTAATATTAAAAATCCAACTAAATTAAAGCAGTATAGAGAATGCTAATTTAGTTGGATAATTGCATTTTAACTGCAAATGAATTAAAGAAAACAAAGACTATGCGTGCTTATTATGTAGGTAGGTATCAACTTTATTTAATTAACATTTTACACTGTAACTAGAAACACAAATAACTAAGTTGTAGGTACACTTAATAGCAAACAGTTTCAAAAAATATTTTCTGGTACGTACTTCACAATCTATGAAGTGAATTTCTAGGCAAACTAATACTAAAATCAACTGAAACTTATTTGTAAACGTCAATTACAAAATTTGGGCAATTTGATGTATTAACTCAACACTGGCAGATGTTGAAGGAAGACATTTCACAGTCGCATTGCTGCTATCTTAATGTCCGAGGAAAAACTCCTCATTCGCAGAGATGTCAAAAAAGTACCTACTGACGGAAGTCAAAATAAATACGTACCGGCCTGCTACTTTTCTGTTCATAATTATTATTTCTTTATTATGTACCTATTTCTGACTCAGTATTATTGCGTATCGAGAAAACGTAATCATAATTAGGTGTTCTGTGAACGTAACCACAGAATCTTAAACAACGCACAATTTTTAAATTTTCAATTTTGTCTGGCAATGCCGGTTGCTACAGAAATAACAACAAAGCGCCTACTTCAGATTTAAATTTCAGGATATCGGCAATACAGAGTTTCGACGGCAAATGTCAGAGTCGTAGTGCCATCTAAAGCGGTTTACAGAAACTGAAGATAACATGGTCCAAGGTCGTGCATAACAGTGAAACCCCCCTGATTTATGATTACTTCCAATAATAGCAATTCAAATGTCAACCTCGACTATTTTATGGCCTTGTTAATGCGAGATCAGAGCATAAATATATCAAAATAGACATATTTATGGGCAATAAAAATTGACAATTATTTATGATTCCATACTTCCAAGAATAGCAGAAACAGAATTTATTATAAAAGGAAGTCTCATCTTTGCTCCCATTTCAGTTCAGTTCGCGTCGCTGTTAAGACAACATGTCGTCTTTCGTTAATTCTCTTGTGCAAAAGAACAAGTCAGCCTTTTTGAGAACAAATAGCGACGGCTGTGATCGGGAAAATCTCGCTGGCTTAATTAAAAATTGCACCAAAGACATTAGAACTTTAACAGTTTTATTAAAACGGTCAACGACCACCGCTGAGAAAAATAAACTAACGTCAGCCATTGGATTGCTGAGACGGAATCGAATTATGTTGAAAGGATTGCAAGTGAGGGGTGGGGCATACAAAAATCCTCATCCAAATAGGGCGAATTATACCAGCAGCAGAGTGAGATGGGAAAATGTGGAATCAGCATTCAAAAGTCGAATAAGAACTGGAGTTATTCTAAATAAGGTTCACAAAGACCCCCAGGCCTTTTTCCAAGATTCTGCTGATGTATTTCTAAGAAAAATACGAACTTTACTGCGTTCCGAAGTGGCACTGAAAATACATGCCGTGTTTTGCGCCGAATTCAAAATACAAAAAGCCAACAAAGAGACGCAGGAGTTTAAATACTTCAACACAAAGAACGCAGCCCTTTATCGCAACGATGATTTGAAAGCCTGGTTCCTGGAAAATGTGCAACATAAAATCCTGAAAGATTTGGAAGAGTTTCAGGAACGAGACTCTGGTATGTACTTTTTATTTTGTCACGCCATCGTTAATCTGCAAGTAGAACATCCTACACCCCAATTTTCGAACAGTAGTCTAATCCGGCGGGCCTATTTAGCCCTCTTCTTATTCCTATCTCCGACACTAGCATGTCGCGAAACATTCGTTCGTGTCTCGGAAGGGTTATTTCTTTTATTTTTATTTATTTTATATTCATTTGGAAGAGTTTCAGGGGCGACATTCTGGTATGTACCTTTATTTTGTCACGCCATCTTTAATCTACAAGTAGAACATCCTACATCTCCAACTATTTGAAAGCATTAGTCTAATCCGAGCCTACCTATACCTCTTTTTATTCCAATTTCCGACTCTAGTATGATGCTAAATATTTCTTCGAGTCTCGGAAGGGTTTTTATTATTATCTTTTAAATTTATACTTATGTATTGCAGGCTGGACGCTGTCCGCCATCGTTAATCTGCAAATTAATGTCAATCGATTCACCCCGCAAGTTGGTTCATCGTACATCGATCTGCCACCGCAAATAAAAAGGAAGCAGGCCTGCGTCAACGTGAAGGCCTTTGGAAACTTGTGTTTTGCCTATAGCGTCGTTTCTGCCCTTTATCCTGAAGACAACCATTCAGATAGAACGTCATCCTATCCGGAACCATCTACCGTTTTGAATTTAACTGGAATGGAGTTCCCCATGACCTTAAAGCAAATACCACGTTTCGAAGGGCAGAACGGAATTTCTGTGAACGTTTATATTCTGAAGAAGAAGAAGAACGATTTTGGAACATTCCCCGTATACTTGACTAAGGACAAACAGTACAAGCACGTAAATCTTTTGATTATCCAAGATAAGTATTCCGATGATGATGATGATGAACCAGATAATTTTGATAACGGTGATATAGTATTTCATTTCGTATGGGTTAAATATCTGTCCAGGCTTCTATCAAAACAATTAAGCAAGCACACGGGCAGTAAAAAATATTTTTGCGACCGTTGTTTACATTATTTCTACTGTCAAAATAAGTTAGACAGGCACTATGACGACTGTAAAAATATGAATGAAGGCAAAATTCGACTGCCAACCGATAAACAAAAATATTTATCTTTCCGAAATCACAAAAACAAAGTCAAAGCCCCATTCACCGTTTATGCAGATTTGGAGTGCATTTTAGAGCCGAGCAGTAAGAAAAACGAATTTCAAAAGCATGTGCCCTGCAGTATTGTTTATTATGTAAAATGTTCTTACGATGACTCACTCTCTTTCTTTAGGTCTTATCGTGGTGAGGATTCGATCAGATGGTTTGTCAAAGAGCTGGAAAGTTTTGCCGAGGATTTGGAAACTGTGTTTCTTTCCCCTCTTCCCATGGATCAGCTGACCGTCGAGCAACAAATGCAGTTCAGTAGCGCACTGGTTTGTCACATTTGCGAAAAGTCTTTTAACCAGGGGGAGATCAAAGTACGGGACCATTGCCATCTGACTGGCGCATACAGGGGTCCAGCGCATGACACTTGCAACGTTAATTTTCAAGACAGTCACGTGGTAGGTACCAGTTATATTCCACAATTTGTCCGGTTACGATTCACATTTTATTATTCAAAATTTAGCTACAGATTTACAGGGCCGTGTTGATTTGTTGCCACTAACAAAAGAAAAGTACATCGCCTTTACTAAACATCTGGAAGAAAATGTTGTTAAATTTAGATTTATAGATTCCTACAGGTTCTTGGCTTCAGGCTTGGATCAGCTGTCATCATATTTAACTAATTATCCAATATTAACATCCGAATTTACGAATTTGAGCGAGGATCAGCTTAAATTGCTGCAGCGCAAAGGCGTCTACCCGTACGACTATTTCGACAACTTTTCCAAATTTAACGAAACTCTATTACCCCCAAAGTCCAAGTTTGATAATACATTAAACAACTCTAAAATTTCTGATGTTGAATATGCGCATGCGCAGCAAGTTTGGGACAGATTCAAAATTCAAAATTTAGGGGAATATTCGGATCTCTATTTAAAAACCGACGTTCTGCTCTTAGCCGATGTTTTCGAGGAATTCAGAATTAGCTGTTTAGGAACTTATGGTCTAGACCCCGCCCATTATTATACTCTGCCTGGTTACACCTGGGACTGTATGCTTAAGCATACTGACATCACCTTGGAACTGCTGACTGATATTGACATGATATTGTTTGTGGAGCGCGGTATACGCAGCGGCTTGTCTCAATGTTCGAAACGTTTCTCTAAAGCAAATAACCAGTACATGCCCAATTTCGACCCTGCACAACCGTCAAATTTTTTAATGTACAACGACATAAATAACCAGTATGGCTGGACCATGAGCCAACACCTTCCCTACGGATGTTTTGAATGGATCGACGATTTCGATTTAGAGACTGTACATAGCATAGCCGAAAACGCTGACGTAGGGTACATTTTTGAAGTAGACATAGAATACCCAGAACATCTGCAAGATATAGATTCAGAAATTCCCCTTTGCCCCGAACATCTAAATCCACCAAATTCTAAACAGCTCAAACTTTTGGCCACCCTGTATAATAAACAGCGTTACGTAATTCACTATCGAAATTTGCAGCAAGCTCTGAAACATGGGCTAAGAGTAACGAAAATTCATCACGCCCTACAATTCAATCAATCGCCTTGGCTGAAATCCTACATCGACTTAAATACCGCCCTGAGAAAGAACTCCAAAAATGATTTTGAAAAAAATTTGTTCAAACTAATGAATAACGCCGTGTTTGGCAAGACTATGGAAAACATACGCAAGCATAGTATTGTTAAATTAGTTTCCAAATGGGAGGGCCGGTACGGGGCGGGCGCATTGATTGCCAAACCAGAATTTAAGTCCTCCATAATTTTCTCGCAAAATTTGGCCGCGATTGAGTTAAATAAATCCGAAATATACTTTAATAAACCGATTTAGGTATGTGCATTTTGGATATTAGTAAAACGAAAATTTACGAATTCCACTACGTAGTTAATATTTTCACTTCTCACTACTTGGTAGAAATCCATGATTAAATAAAAAAAAAAAAAATTAATTCCACTACGACTACATGAAGGCAAAATTTAACAATAATTGCACACTTTTGTATACAGATAAGGATTCGCTCATTTATGAAATCACAACCGATGATTTGTACGAGGTCATTCGACAAGATTGCCATGAATTTTTTGATACCAGTGACTATCCTGAAAATAATATTTACCATATACCGCGTGTAAATAAAAAAGTGTTGGGCCTCATGAAAGTCGAAAACAATGGTAGAATAATGACTGAATTTGTTGGTCTTCGATCGAAAATGTATGCCATACGGGTAGAGGGTACAGATGCAGTTAAGAAATCCAAAGGTTTAAAGCGCTGCGTTATTAAGAATGAAATAACCTTTGATGACTACCTAGAGTGTCTCAATTCTTCGAGCGAAAAATATTTTAATCAAAATTTAATCCGATCGGAAAAACACAACGTACCCACAATTTCACAAACTAAAATTGGACTGAGCCCTCACGATGATAAGAGGTATTTAGTGAAAAACAGCTTTGACACACTGCCTTGGGGCCATTATGCAATAATGCATCAGTAGTGGCTCTTATATGCATATAGATTTGTTAGGAATCTTGTAAATAACGATTGCAAATGTATTTTTTTCTGTGTATCACCAACCAACTGAGATGTATAACCCGTTTTTCCTTAGTCAACAATACCAAGAGCGTTCCGAAAATTTCGTATGTAGAACAGATAATAATGTGTTGATTGGAATGTTGTTGTTGTTATTGTTTTATTGTATATGATATGTAATTAAGGACATTATTTTGAATAACTTTGTATGTACTTCTTAATATAAGTTAGTTGTCTGTTATTATATATTTGGCTTTAATTAAAATGCAAAATTGCCAGTGTTTTATTTACCTCTTCCGGATTTCCCAGGGCGGGAGCTAGAGTTTTGACGTAAGAACCGACGCGGACGCCGACTCTCTGTGGCGTTGGTACAGACCTGACAGTTCCAGGAATTGGCCGCTCTCCTGTAGTCAACACGCGCACACAGATAAGATAACACATTGAGACTGCGAGCGGCTGCGCTGAATTTATATACAGAAACCCACTTAGGGTCGCCCTCCAGCGGGCGAAGGCTTAAGGTCTGGGGCCATTCTACCACGACGTTGCAGGAATCTGCCTTACCGACATGAGGCAGTGTGACCTACCAGCGGTAATACTGGCTCCGGGTAGCAAAAGGATCCGCTAGGATTCGAACTAATCCGCGATTACTAATGAAAACAAGGGAATAATAGCAGGCATTGGCAAAACCTAGTTGGGAACCACAAACAAAGTAGTTTGGCAAAACCTAGATGGGAAATCACAAGTAATTGGCGAAACCTAGTTGGGAACCACAAGTAAAGTACATTGGCAAAACCTAGTTGGGATCCTCAAGTAATTGGCAAAACTTGTTTGGGATCTGCAACAAAAGTAGTTTTTTAGCTCTTATGGGAGAATCAATGTTAATCGTGGTCCCGTACCTCCATAGCATATCTACTAAAGCGGTATGAGAAACAATTTCCTCATGAAGTTAGCAAAAACAAAATTAGAAATGAAGAAGGAGATGCACGGTGGCAGTCTGAAAACCAGAATATTTTATTTATTTTGACTTTATTTTACTCGTTATTATTTTATAATGTTATAAGAATACATTTTGTATACTTCGTATAAAGTGTTTTAATCCATATCAAAACATATTTTGTAACCACTATAAATCACTATAAATCCCCGCATAAATCACAGTTTCAAAATATTCAAGAATTTCTTGATTTCTTAACAAGAAATCTTGGTCTTGAAATACAAATTCTTGACTTGACTTGAAAACAATTTATCACTTCTTGGCTTGAAAATTTCTTGAATTCAAGTCAAGATCAAGAAATGTCTTGAAAATAGTAAAACCCTAATACATACCAATTTTATACATTCGAATAACAGGTACATGTAATATATAACGAAAAGAACAGATAAACTTCTTGAATTTATCAATTAATAGTACTTACCAGAATATAAATTCGTATACGGAAACCAAATTTACAAATTATTAAGTACTTAAATTTACCGTTCGCTTCTGAAGTTTTACGATGCGACGCGCCGCGCAAAGGTAATCCAGATATAGTGTTATGTTCAGCTTCAAGGAAGTAGTCCATGGCAAAAATTTTCCAAAGGTACCCCAAATAATGTTTTATGTTCAGTAGTTCGTGGCTCAGCGTTTAAATTTTTACCGCGATAAACTTTGGTAACCTAGGCGTAGCGCCATCGCGTGTTTTGGTTAACAAACTTAAAATAGTATAACAGGTACTGCCATATGAGTGAACCGGGCCGCGTATTGGCATTGTCTTCTACGATAGGGCGCAACCCTGGTAAATTGTACGCCGAATAGCGGTAGACAATGCCATACGACAACGCCGCGTAACTCAAGACAATCTCTACTGCTTCATGCCGCACCGTGTGCAATTTTAATGCGTCAGAATGTAGTATACTATGACCAACAGAAAGCGCCCTGATGCACGTCATTCTCTACTGCAGTTGGACCGCAACCTGTGTATCTTTGTTTGCAAACTAAACTTAGTAGTAATTTGAGCTGAGCGCCAACCGCCACATTGCATTAGTGAGGTTAGGGGTCGCAGAGCAAAATGATTAAAGAAGATGTTGAGGGGTTGTTACATCAATTTTGCGTTAACAATAAAGCTAAACTAATGCAGTTTACCTTCGATAGTGATTTTAATTATACGTGTGAGTTGCGTGTTTGTTACAATGAAAAGGAGCAGGCTGCAGCCGATTTCTGTGACGAATTGATAAAGGACTTTGGTGACACAACATCAACAAATTGGATTGTTCGATACACCTACCCCAATGCTCAACGTCTTCAATTTCGAAAAGTCTATGTCTGTCAACACAGTTCATTTGGTAAAGTGGCAAATAGAAAAAGAGATGATACAAGGGTACGTGATAAAGAATGCAGAGCGAAAATCGACTTCAAAATTAAAATTACAAATCGAAATACCATAAGGCGAGATAGCTTGTTGAAAGAAGGTCTAAACACCATTGTTCTGGTAACTAGTACTACTTTTAATACGCACCTAAGCTGTTTTGTCTATAAGTCTTAAATTATTGTGTATTCTCTTCTCAGGTTACCTTTAAGCACAGCCATAGGGTTAATGTAGCTGAGGCGTATAGTTATTTGAGAATGACAGGCGAAGTTGAGAAGAAATTTCTTCAATACTTTGATGATGGTATGGGTCCAACTTCCGCTAAGGCATTTCATGAGATATCTTTGATGGAAATCCCTAAATTTCAAGAAACTTTGGCTAATGCTAAATTAAATCCAACGGACCGACAAATAAAACATTTATATGATAAATGGAGGTACGTGGACGCAGGAAATTTTAAAAAACTTAAAAGAAAGGTTCCATAGTTAAATTTAATGCATATCATTCGAAATTTTTGCGAATGTCCATTTCTTTTTAATTTTGCAGGACTGCCAATTTTGGAACGCGCAAAGAAGACAGCATTTTCGAAACAATTGAGAAGAAAAAAATTTTATTTGATGCAAAAGGTGTCACAATCATAACAAAAGAAAATCCACTTATTGTCGTGGTTTTAACTCCGATCATGAAACGCGCACATTCTCAACCGTTTTCCAAAGAAATTATCTTCGTTGATTCTAGCGGATCATGCGATCAAATGAACACATGTGTCACATTTCTGTATAGTGCGTCTAAAATTGGCGCAATCCCTTTAGCATGTATACTTCATACGTCACAAACCGAGAGTAATTATACTCTGGCGTTCAACAGTTTAAAGGAATATCTGGGTACAAACGGGTTTGGAGGCGCAGGAAATCCTTTGGTATTTATGACTGATGACAGCCTTAGTGAACGTAATGCATTGAATTCTGTTTTTCCTTCATCTCGGTTACTTCTTTGTGTATTTCATCTGTCACAAGCTTTCTGGAGGTGGCTTTGGGCGGCTGAGCATAAAATTTCAAAAGAAGATCGTAAACCAATAATGCAATTATTTCAAACAATTATATACTCTTCTTGTATTGAAGAAGGCGAATCTCAATATAGCCTGATGTTATTAGATGACCGCTGCAAAAAATATCAGCATCTTTTGGATCACATTGCTTCAATTTGGGACAGGAGAATGGAGTGGTGTTTGAGCCTTAGAGCAGATGTAATTACTAGAGGTAATAATACAAACAACTATGTTGAGGCGTCTATAAGAATTTTTAAAGACATAGTGCTTCAGCGATGCAAGGCTTTTAATGCATGTGCCCTCATTGACTTTCTTGTTACCGTTTTTGAAATGTACCATAAAAGACATCTATTAGAATTTGCTAATTCAAGACGAAGCCAACCAAAATTAACATATTTAGCATTTTCCAAAAAGAGTAAATCACTGGACGTCCATAAAATTGATGAAAATACTTTTAGAATTTGCTCTGCTGAAGACAAACACCTTTTTTATACGGCATATGTCGATCTAGCATTCTGTGACTGTCGATTCGGACAGGGAGGCCGCTTCTGCAAACATTTGTGTGCGGTTCAAGAACGTTTTTCGGTGGTCCTTAATACTTCGCCATTATTACGTTCTGACGATCGAATTACGCTAGCTAAATTAGCTTTGGGAGATGCGGTATCTGAAAATTTTTACAAAGATATGGATGATACGGTGCCGAACTGTGGTAATTCCGTCCAAAACTTTCAATACGATATACCAATGATGGATATACAGGAAACTGAAAAATCAGTAGATACCGAGGCTATAGTATTTACTGAAGGACCAAATGATCTGTTGCATTTGCGGGAAGCAGATAATTTGAAGAACAACCTTCTACGAATTTCAGATATTGCCCTCCAAAATCCAACTCTTGACTTGACAAACGCAATGCATAAAATGAATCTAGCCCTTAACCGATTAACAACCGCTACCGAAGTGCAGTCCTATTTTTGCCAAATGGCAAGTAAACTTAAAAACAATTACGGACGTCATGGACGCCAAATTGGAGTACAGCCTACATCTAAGTCTAGGCGTAAAATTCGACCAGGTTTGACATCTGTGGCGAAAAGAATGCAGTCAGGAAGACCCTCAAGTAACGAAAGTAAACGTGTAACCAAAAAAACACGCAATTTGTCATTGAATATAAATAAAAATACGCCTAATGCTAAATCGCACTGAGATTTTGTGTTTCATTGAAACTGTGTACCAAATTGGTCTCTTCCACTCGTGAGTGTCTAGCCCAAATTCGAGGCTTGAGGGCGGTGCACCAATAATTCAAAATGTTATGAGTCACTATAAGGTACAAAAGCAACTGACACATAAAAAATTTCTAGTTCAGCATGATGCTACTAAATCGTCTGTCAAACAATTTCACTGCATTAAACAAGAAATTTTTTGATGCTTTAGTTGCTTTTGTACCTTATGTTTGTGGTGACTTATAGAATTTTTTATTTTTTGCGCACCGCCCCGAAGTTTATGAGCTGCCGCTCATAAGTCATGAGTGACAGACCATACTTTTGTGTATAGTTTTCGATGACTTCAAGGTATTTAATTTTTGTACTAGTCTGACTTGTATTTCTTGAATTCATAGTAATACCTAAAATAAGAAACTGTAACTGCTTTAATAATCATATTTTATCATTTTTGCACGATCAATCATTTTTACCTATTTACGATGGATGTTTTCCGAGAGTATGTCGATTTTACTGGTTAATTGCTACGCCTAACAATACAAAACGGTAAGTTCTTGCCTATTCTTTTAAGTAAGAAGTGATTTCCTTAATCAAATTTACATAGCACGTAGCGTATCAAAATAACATGTGCGAGTCTCCCATCGGCGGTAGATTATGCTTTACATTAGACCGTTTTCTGTTGGTCATAGTATACTACATTCTGACGCATTAAGATTGCACACGGTGCGGCATGAAGCAGTAGAGATTGTCTTGAGTTACGCGGCCTTGTCGTATGGCATTGTCTACCGCGATTCGGCATACAATTTACCAGGGTTGCGTCCTATCGTAGAAGACAATGCCAATACGCAACCGGGCCTGGATGAAACATTGAAAATCCAACTTCCAACTATGGGTAAAAACAAGAGATATAAAAGTCTTATTCTACAGAAAATATGAAGAATAATCTTTTTCTGTATGTACTAGGTACAACGTGTTCTTTTAAACTTTTTTCCTTAAAATTAGGTCAGGAATATACGTCCCAAAAGTTTGTAAATTTATTGAATGACATACCTTCTGTATAATATAATTTTGTCATATTTATCTTATATATTTTCCAACAAAAGCAGAAAATAGTACGTTTGTGTCGCTTCTTCACAAAACAAAATACCTAAACGATTTACGATTTCAAACTTCCCTCTCCTACAAAGCGTCAAAATGGCGACTTTCAATTGTGGACTGTTCGCGCATCCCCAACACCTTAGAGGAGGGAAGAAGAGGAGGAATAACAAAGCAGGTGTGCCTGTTACCATTCGGCACCAAAAAAAGGGGCGTAACCTAAACTTCTTAGTCTCTTTACGCCGAGAATTGAACGAAAATTCTTAAAATGATATAACTAATTGTACTATTTCAAACGCTGCTTTCGTTATTTTTAGATAAATTACATGAATTCTAAACAGTAACCTGGTTTCATCACTTTGGCACCAAACACGCTCAAATTTTGGTAATGGTTGTTAACTTAAACTTATGCTGTAACCTTAAAATATAAAACACATACAAATAAATGCGTCTGTTCATAATAGGAAAGAATATGATGTTAACTTATGCCGGTAACCCAGTAGTTGGCGATATTTTATATCTTACAGCATACGGAATAAGTTCGACCAATCACGTTAATGCGCTACCAACTTCACTTTTAACGACGGCCATTTATGTTTACGTTTTGTTCTGCTGTAGGTTATGTTGTTTTATTTCGTTCTTGTTGAATGAGATTTAACAAACGAACAACATTCATGGGACATTCTTGTATAAACAAAAAATTTTTCGGAGGTCAATATTTTTCGTATCTCACGCCGTTTTTGATTCATTGGCGTTTTCTTTTCAGCTTTTTGTATGCTGCTGCTACTACTGTAGTAGTTACGATAACCACAAACACACCTCAAACAAATCCATCAGTATCAAATTCATCCATGTGAACCATGTCCCTTAAGTTAACGGCATAAGTTACCAGACTCTAAGTTAGCAGAATAAGTTAACATCCATTATAAACCAGCTATCACACTCACGTGCACGGCAAGGGTCGGGCGTTACGTATCCATACTCTTCCCTCATCTAAGCCCTACACTCATTCTCTTACTTGATATCTCTGGTAAAAACAAACTACAAACTAGTGATGGGTCGGTATTTGAGCACCGGTATTTTGTCGCGGTATTTTCTTGTAGCTTCCGATACCGTTCCTGAGATTGAAAATACCCGGTACTTTGTAACGATCATTTCTCGCGTTCGACATCGGGACTCGGGTAGCAACGGGTTCATGATTCTTGAATACCGAACGAGATCGATGGCAGACACGAAACGGAGCGTACATATTTACATAATACTAGACTACGTTACGCTGTAACCATATATTTTAATATATTTTAGGGAGTGTCTCCGTAGCCGGCACCGGCCTTGCGTATAGTTGCCGGCGCGCTTCTATTTGGGAACGAAAAAGACTGATACAAAGCATACGCATTTTAAACAGACCCCTTAGCCCTTAGCTGCCCTCTCGCACCAGACACACGATGGCAACAATGCACCTATAAAACTGTAGCCGGCGCCGGTTACGGAGGCACTTCCTATATTTTAATAACATTATTAAGGTATATGATAATGGCACGCTAAAACATTGCATTGGCAAAACCTAGTTGGGATATATATAAACGCAGATGCGACAGACGACCCTTCGTCACGTGCTCGGTAACTAATGGTAATGTTGGTTTTCGGACCCTACGTCTATGATGTACAAGCGGCTACGTATAGAGTACCGAAGCAACAATGAACCCACGAACGGAACGGCGCGCACTTCGTGCTGTGCAATAATCATGTCGGTACTTATTGTTTTCTTTTTTCTTGTAACGTGATTTCTCTTTAAACAGACCCCTTAGCTGCCCTCTCACACCAGACACACGCATTTTTCGTAAAAAAGATAGTGTAGGAACATAAGAAAACAAAACAAGTTTTGCGGGAGTTGACCCCACCCAGCCGGAGAGTATCAAACCACAAGCTCTATGCGATACCTGCCGACCACGGATGTTGCTGGTACGGTTTGCAGCTAACAAGGTACTTATTAATCCGCTAGCGGACCGCTTCCTCGGAGACTTGGGTTGAGCGCGCGCCGTTGCGTTCCTGGGTTCGTTGGTGCTTCGGTACCCTATACGTAGCTGCTTTTCTACGACGTTCCTTTCTTCCTTATAGACTTATTTTTTATTTATATGCATTCATGTCTTCCTGTCAACTGTCATAAAGCTAATAAAACAATAACAAGTCATATTGTGCATCTGTTTTTTCGAATTAGAACACTTATATTGGTTGATTGCAAAAATAATTTCGTTCTTTTTCTGTAATATGGAGCTATTTAGGACGAAAAGTTTTTATATTATTTTTGATGGCAAAAATTCTTTGTGGTGGAATCGACATACTGGCGCTCTAACACCAAAGTTGGGTATGGTATTTTTGATTTTTTTAAATTAGTTTAAACGCCACGTTCATAGATACATACCGTGTGACAAACTTCCATGTGTACATGGGGAAATAACATGGGCAATTACATTTTTGGGGATTCCTGCTCCCCATGTGTAGTTATAGTGGTGGTAAAGGCAGCAATCGAAAGACTATTTTTTTCTGCTTATGAGGATATCAAAAACTGCAATTTTCCAATTTATTAAAGCATTAAAAGCAAAAATTGCACTAATAATTTTCAAATTAAAACACTGATATTCATCAGATTACCTATGACAATTTAATTTATTCTAATCAAAGACTCCCTTGATTCTAATTTCTAATTCGTCTGAACTGTCAACATTATTTATCAACAATTTAAAATTTGGGTTTCAAAATGAACAAAAATATTTATTCAGTTGAAGAAAAGGTTTTCATTGTGAAAACATTTTACAGCGGCAATAGTATGCGGGTAGTCCATGACTTATTTTCTGTACAATTCAATAACAGTCCTATTCCTTCGATAACAACAATAAAAAATTCAGTTAAGAAATTTGAAGATACTGGGAATCTTTCATTGAAAGAAGGTAATTTTTACTAATAAATTTACTTGGTTTTTATTTAGATAATTCTGATTCGCTTATTATTATTACCTAGTTGCTAATTCCTTATTGTTCGATAACTGAAATTTTACTGGGATTATGAGAAATTTAATAAGTGATAACGTGGAGTGAAACAAAACTAAAATTAATCTTATCATTTATTTTTTTAGTCGTTCCAAGAAATCTAAATGTTGAGGTAGAGGAAATGGTAATAGGCCTGATAACTGCTAGTCCAACATCTAGTTTAAGGTCTATTGCCCTAGAATGTATGTAATGTTTCAAGAGAAACTGTCAGTAACATATTAAAAAAAAACAAGTATCATCCCTTTAAATTCCAATGTCACCAAGAGTTACTTCCTTTTGACGAAGAATCAAGGCAAACTTTCTGTGAAGAAATGCAAGAACGGGCTAATCGGGATCGCAGCTTCCTCTCATCAATTTGTTTTACCGATGAGTGTACCTTCACTTTAAATCAAGAGCCAAATTCACAAAACGTTAGGAATTGGGCCCAAGAAAATCCCAGAATAAATCTAGCCACTACAACGCAATACCCTTAGGACATCAATATTTGGGCAGGCATTTTTAATAATCGCATTATAGGACCATTTGAAATACAGGGAAATTTAAATTCAGAAGCTTATTTAGATCTTTTAATTAACCATATTGGCCCTGCATTAGAAGAAGTTGCACATTCGAATCGGGAGGTCTGGTTTCAACATGACGGATGCCCAGCACATTTTGGAGCACAAGTGAGGGAATTATTAAATGAAATATTTCCAGAGAGCTGGATTGGTCGAGGTGGTGCTATAAACTGGCCAGCTAGATCTCCCGATTTGGCACCGTGTGACTTTTTCTTGTGGGGTCATTTAAAAATAAGATTTATAAAACTCGTCACCCAAATACTGATTCTTTAAGGAATGCTATTTTTGCGGAATGCAACTTAATAAACGATCGGCAACTTGCGAATGTGAGAAATTCTTTCTATAATAGGCTGGCATACTGTCTGATACAGAATGGGGGTTTATTTGAATATTTGTTATAGTTATTTTTCTTTTTTTATGTTACTTTAATTTCATTGTATATTAATAAGTTTTTGTCCTTACCTAGATATGAAATAAATAAGTATTAAATTGCCAAATTACAAAATTCATTAGAGCAAAATAAATAAATGTTGCCGCTTGTTAAATTTTTCATAATTGCAGTAAAATTAAAGTAATTTAATTTTTATTATTTAATTTTACTGCTTTAACATTTTCCCAAAAACTTTTTAATAGGTAGACGACACCTACACCCTAAACTATGGACCAGCATTCACCAACGAAACATCCACACCAGTAATCAATTAATTGTCAACTATAGGTAATGACAATAATAATGTGAATGAGAATTATCTAAATAAAAAATAGTATATTATACACGAGTTTATAATAGCATCATTATAACGAGTTGTATACTATACTTTGTCCACGACTATCAAAACAGATTCCCAGAAAGAATTTACCTTCATTTCCCTTCTCCAGTGTAAGAAAGATTCATACATATGCTCTCAGGTATAATTTTCTTGGTTTTTTGGGCAATGAATCTAATGAGGCAAGTTCTGCAGCTTCTTTTATTGCTGGTGCTGTTAAAGAAATCTCGTTTTTACTCTCACTACTCATTGGGTGGTATGCATAAAAAGTAGTACATGCTAATGCTACATGAAAAAGTATTTACTCCGTAGCATTTACTTTTATATATGTAGTATCTACTTCAGTTCCAAAGCATATGCTACACAAACGAAGTTTATACTACAATGCAAAGCATATACTTCGTGCTACTAAATACTGAAGTAGGCTACTACTACGGGTCGGAGTCAAAAAAAATTGACTTGTCAAATTTAGCTTTTCATTTTTCAAAATACCTAACTCAAATTAAACCTTATTTATTTGCCGATTTCAAAAGCTTTTTCTTATTCGCATAAAAATGAATTCCGATTCTGAAAGAGAACAAGAATTCGAAGAAGAAATAAATGAATGCGTTCTGCTTTGTTCTTCTTGTAAAATATTATAAAATTTTGTTTGATAAGAGATTCCAAAAGTTAAAAACGAAAAAGAGGAGGCACTAAAAGAGCTAACTGCTGAATTTAATCATAACACGAAAAAGGAACTTGACACAAAAAAGTTTTAAAAATTTAACAATATGAAAATTAAAATTGAAAAAATGTTAAGACATGAAACAAAAAATATATTTTGTCTGAGTGGCAGCAAGAATTCTATAATCTATGGAACGTATAAAATAATCCAGTGCTGTAGAGCGTACCGGGAGGCATATTCATATCTCACGAATCGTGTGGCAATCCGAAGTAACACTAAGTTGGTTCGTTATTCTTTTCGTTTAAGTAATTCGTTACTTGCGAATGCCGTCAGCGGTTTCCGTGGGTAGGAAAGTATTGCAAACGGTTAGTAGTTTGATGTCCATGGGCTGGGTGAGTTCGACGCCCATAGGGGTTAGTTTCTTTTTCTTGCGTTTTTACACTCGTTTTTTCATTATCTTTTTTACAAAAAATGCGTGTGTCTGGTCTCCGTCAGTTAAGCGGTCTGTTGCAAAAATGCGTTCTATTCTCTAAAACAGAAACTAGTGTTATTTGTCGATTTATAAACCACGTACCATATCGCAACTTGGAGAGCGACCTCGCACGTTGGATATGAGCCGACTTCATGTTACTTCGTATTTCGATACGATATGCGAGATATGAATATGCTACCGGGAGCATGTCAGGCTGGTGAATTACATTCTTTCCCCTTGATGTCTTGATGGACCTCCTCAAACTGAATTCTACTTACATTCTCTTGGAAAACTTGGTCAGGAATTTCCTTGAATAGGTAATTAATATTTTCCATGAGTGCTTCTTTTAGTTAAATATGCGTGTTTCCAAATTGTTTTGGATTTTTACTCCGGTTTCATTGAGTTTTATTGTCTTTTTTTCCTCAAGTTTATTCGCCTTTGAATTTGAATGTATGGACTTCTATAAAAATTGGCCTGTTGGTTATATCTATGCTCTGTACTGAGGGAATGAATAAAAGTATTAGTTATATTTTTATTCTTATTATTGTTGTTGTGTTGTTATTATTATTATTATTATAATTTTTGAAAGACAAATTTTTCAGAAACTATCTGAATCATCATAAGGTTCTCAGTCCGAAGACTGGTTGGACGCGTACCTCCATTCTTTTCTATCCTGAGCTAACCTACGCATTTCCCTAAAAGTAGAACATCCTACATCCCTAACTATTTGAGAGCAGTAGTCTAATCTAGGCCTACCCCTACCTCTTTTTATTCCTATCTCTGACTCTAGTATGTCACGAACTATTCCTTCGTGTCTTAGAAGGTGTCCTACCATCCTATCTCTCCTACTCTTTATTGTTTTCCATACCTTTCGCTTTTCCCCAACTCTTTCTAATACTTCCCTATTGCTAACCTTATCTATCCACGGTATCTTCATCATGCGTCTGTAGCACCACATTTCAAACGCTTCTACTCTTTTTCTATCCGCTTCTCCTATTGTCCAAGTTTCGCACCCGTATAATGCCGTACTCCATACATACGACGTTAAGAGTCTCTTCCTAGTCTCTATATTAACCGTTCTCGAGCATAACAGTTGTTTCTTTTTGTTAAACGCAACTCGGCCCTGCGCCATTCTTTGTTTTATATCTTTAGTGCTCCTACCGTCTTGAGTTATTTTACTTCCTAAGTAGCAGAAATCCGTGACCTCCTCTATCTTCTCATTTCCAATTTGTATTTCCATTTTAGTTCTATTTTCACATCCCCTACATACCAAAATTTTAGTTTTCTTTTTATTGATTTTCATGCCGAAGCCCTGTGTCAAAACTGCTTCCATTTCATTCAAAGCCGCTCCTAATTCTTCTTTGCTAGATGCTAACACTGCTATATCATCCGCAAATCTGAGCATGTTAATAGTTTGGCCCTGTACATTGATCCCTGAGGCTGTTCTTTCCTTAACAATATTAATCGCATCTTCGATATATAAGTTGAAAACTAGAGGTGACAATGCACATCCCTGTCTCACTCCCTTCCGGATATCTACTTCCCTTTGTTCCTGCTCACATTCTATAACTGCCTTTTGCTCTTTATAGAGATTATGTATTATTCTTCTGTCCCTGTATTTCATCCCTACCTTTCTCAGCACTTCTAACATCTTCCCCCATTTTACGTTGTCGAAGGCTTTTTCTAAATCTACAAATCCTATATAGACGCTCTTTCTCTTTTCTATCGTTTTTTCTATAATTACTCGTAAAGCTAGAATGGCCTCGCGCGTTCCTCTATTTCGTCTAAATCCGAACTGATCTTCTCCTAATATTTCTTCCGCCTTTTTCTCCATCCTTCTTTGCACAATTCTAGTTAAAATTTTTGACGCATGGGAAGTTAAACTGATAGTTCTAAAATTTTCGCATCTATCCGCGCCTTTTCTTTTTGGCAAAGCTACTATGATGTTCCGTTTGTAATCTTCTGGAATCTCGCCTGTCAGGTATATGCGACTAACTAGTTTAAATAAACGATCTATTACCTCTTGACCTGCGCACTTTAAGATTTCTGCCTGCAAGCCATCTATACCTGGTGCTTTATTATTCCTTAAACTTTTTAGTGCTATCTGAATAATATTCGATATTCATTTTCCCCGTATGTTCTTAATTCATTGCACACTTTTACAGCAGGTACCTATATTCATAAAAGCGGTCATATTTTTGCAAGAGAAAATTTATTTGCAGTTTCCCAAACAGCAACTTCGCTGAAACTGAAGTAGATACTACTAAGCAGCGATAATTTTTGGATTTTGTAGTAGATACTACGAGAGGTAGAGTAGGTGCTTCTACAGCGAAGTAGAAACTTCTATGTACTACTGTAATTAATAGTATCTACTAAACGAGGGTAGTAAGTACTACAATGGTGTAGTAGGTACTTCATTTGCGAAGTAAATACTTGAAGTATTAGCATGTACTACTTTTTATGCATACCACCCATTATATCTTCTTTTTTAGAATATGCATTTCAAATTAAAAGCAAACCATGCTGATTTGACATTTCAATTTGAACTGACACATCGCGTTCGCGGCCTACTAAATAAATGTAAAAAAGGGTCAAAGCGATGTTCCTATTGGTTTAGTGAATAATATTCATTATTCACTGCAGTGATTAATGTATCTAATTATGATTGAAGAAACACAAGTATAACTAAATGTTTGTGACAGGCTGTGAAATTTTTTGACAGTGAATAAAGTAATAGTAATAGTAAAAGAGTATGTTGTAAGATAGTCGTGGACAAACAAGTTTATGTATTAGTAAAAATTAACTTCTTTCGAAGAAGGATTCCCAGCCTTCAAATTTCTTACTAAATTATTTGTTGTTATACCGAAGGAGTAGGACCGTTATTGAATTTTACAGAAAATAAGGCACGGACTACGCTCTAAAAAATTTCCATAAGTAATATCATAAGAGCTTAGATTTTGCCAGGTAAAATCTAAGCTCGAATGATATTCATCATGACTATTTCACGAAACAAACCACTAAATTCAAACCTATGCTTTATTAGTTAAGATAGATGCATTTCATTAATGGTATGATCCTAACCATACTTTATTAGTCATGTCAAATGCTGGCTACCCCAGATGTGAATAAACTGAGTTGCTAGCACAGGAATCCATGGTTGCTTGTCAACGACCTGGGTGTCGATTCTCGAGTTAAGAGAATGCTCACCTCCTGAGAAAAGTAGGCGTGTTTCTCTCATCTTCTGATAGGACCTATTCTTGAATCATAGGATCATTCACTTCTCCTAACTCTCAAGAGAACGGCCTTCTCTCAGAAATTTTTAGGAGAATAGAATCACGCACAGTCGTTTTTGTGTTTTACAATAATCAAAAAGGGATGTTTAGTAGGAACTAAAAGTTTTTATGTTGTGTTAATCTATTATTATTATAATGATAATCACAGGTATAATATTTCATTCAAAATGGATTCTGACGAAAGAAAGTGTTAGTAGTGATGCATGTTTCGAATGACCTTGTCGATGCTGAAGAATAGTTTCTTGGTGGAGCTCGACGACCACTTTACGACAAGGAAAATTGTTCGATAAGGCTTTTATTAAAAACTTTAGGCTAAATACAGAGCTCACCCAGGAGCTTATTGAAATGGTTGGAACCATTAGCGATAGAATTGAACCCTTCGCTTGTGTCTTCCCATATAATTAGGGAGCTGCAATGGTAAATTATTGCTGTATTTTCTACCATGTAAGACGTTATTAATCTTGTATGAAACAAGAATGGCTATATGAAAGTTGCATATGAGACGTACTGCAGATCGCTCTCTTCAGACTACTTTGGGGTTGTCTGGCACCCACTCGCAACTATGTAATGTGTCTGGCAGTGATATTTTGGCTTAATTATGATACAAAAAGTCAGTAAAAGAAAGATCTGTTGGTAGAAAAACATGACACGTGACGCTTCCGCTTAAGATAAGTTTGGGGTTGTCTGGCATCCACTCGCGACTATGTAATGTTTCTGGCAGTGCTATTCTGGTATTCTTCATGATGTAAAGAGTCAATGAAAATCTGTTGATAGGAAAATGTTAGCAGCTACTGCACTGTGACTCAGATATGCAACGTTCTTATATCCATATTCTTGTTCCTCATGTTTCATACATTAAGATTAATAAAGTCTTGCATGGTAGCGAATACAGCAATGAGTTCAGCAATAATTTACCATTGCACTCCCTAACTAATTAATAACTTTTGGGCCTTTTTAAAAGTAAAGTCGCTGGTAACTGTGCATTTCACTGCATCTCGGACTGCATAAATTAAATTAACATGTCTTTTTGGATGCCAATTTCCGGAGCTGTTATTTTCTTTACCATTATAAAAAATACAAAATGCAGCCGCACGCCAAACAAACATCACCCGAGTTAATGACACTTCAATGATGAAAAGTAGTTTAAGCTTGCAAATTTTTTGGTCAAACTATGGCAAAACATATACTGTTGCCAGGCAAGTAAGTCCGGGAGCATTCTCATGCGTTTTACGGATCACACTAATTCGAGAATATGAGATAAATTTACTAAGAGAACAAGGTAGCGATGTGATCTTTCACTTCTCGTAGGAAAGCGTTCACTTCTCTCATTTTCGAGAATCGCCCCCTGGTAGACCAGGAAACTCAAAAATTTTGCCGCTGTAAAACCATGTAGGTTGGTGAATGCTAACCGTTCATTGGCTTATTACCCTCGATAAAATTTTTAGCAGGTACTTTTTCCGCTGTAATACATCAATATATTCAGAAATGGCGAGTTTGGATAGGTTTAAAATTCGATGAGTGGAATAGTCACAATGAAACTCTTTTCTTGAACTGAATAAATATTTTTGTTAATTTTTAAATGTTGACAGTTCAGAAAATCCATAAAAATCAAAGACGTCCTTGATTAGAATAAATTAAGTTGTCTTGGATAATCTGATAAATTTCTGTGTTTTAGTTAGAAAATTATTAATGTAATTTTTGCTTTTAATGCTTTAATAAATTGGAAAGTTGTAGAGTTTTTGATATCCTCATACGCAGAAAAAAATGATCTTTCGATTGCTACCTTTACCACCACTGTAACTACACATGGGGAGCAGGAATCCCCAAAAATGTAATTGCCCATGTTATTTCCCCATGTAAACATGGAAGTTTGTCACACGGTATAAATTCATGTCTAATTAACAGGAATGAATATGAAAGAATCCGAAGTTCCCATTTGCTTAGGACTATGTGATGGAATCTTGGGAAAAGTAGAACATTCGGTATTTGATGCTAAGTTGTTAATAATCAAAGAAAGTGAGCCAGTAGGAAAACTGCATCATCAGAATATAGTTAATAAGATTAAGTCTGTGGTCTTCATACCATCAGGGTTAGAAGATGTGGATTTGAACCTTAATGAATGTTCAAAACATGACAGAAATGCTAGTAAGAAAACTAGTTCGACACATTCTATTTTTGATTTATCGAAAAGTACTGCTTTAACGAAAACTTGGGGTTCTCTAAAGAATGCTGGTAATTCATTGAAAAGCACAACACAGCAAGCAGCTGCAATTGCTACAAGCACTCAAAAGAAAAGGGACTTGAAAGACAAATTCAGATTTGAAAAACAGATTGTTGAAGAGTTTTACAAGATATTTAATGACACAAATTCCTTTTATTATTGTCGAACCTGTGATATAACTAACTCTCTACAACGATTGTGTGATTTAGAAAAAAATAAACGACTTGCAGATGCTAAATGGAAAACTGTTGATGATCGTTTCTTTTGGAATAAGCATATGCTGAAGGACCTGATTGAATCAAATGTAAGTCTTTCTCCTCCTTAAGTTGTGAGTTTGTGACAGTAGCATATCATTTATATTTTTCTTGGGTAGGTAGTATTCTTAACATTTAAAGTAGGTAGTAGATCCAGAACCCGCTTAAGAAACTCCAAGATGAAGTACCAAATTGGATTTCAATTTGGAGAACTCGAATATATAATTAAAAAAATCTTTTTACTGAAAAAGAAGAAACAACAGGAAGAGCACAAGCGTAACTAATATAATAGAATAATCGAGAATAATATTGTCCGCTCGAAAAATGTAACTAAGAATTACTAACCATTATTAGGAATTCAACGTTTAAACGTGTACACGCACGTTTTGTCGATAAACGTTTAGTTACCTAATATTGTAACAGTTTAAACATAAAGGAAAATAATCTAATATATAAAAATCACGTGTCACGGTGTTTGTGGTTGCACTCCTCCGAAACTGCTCGACCGATTTTTATGAATTTTTTTTGTACATTTGGTAGGTATGAGAATAGGTCGTAAAGTATTTTTCACCCTCCTACCCCCACCCCCATTTTTTAATCGCGATTTTAGTATTTTTTAAAGGAAAAATCAGTCGCATCGGTCTGCGATGATAATTATAACCCTTGCGAGTTTACTTATTTCAGTTAACTATTGTTACGTGTTTTGTTTCAGAGTTTTTTATAAATAAATATACTTTCACTTATCCGCATTGGCGTTAGGGTATATTTTTTAAATTTAACTTACTTCATTGGAGTTGATCGGGCAAAAATACACCTTTAGACGCATTTAACACGTTCAGTCTTGGCGTGCAAAAGTTTAGAAAAAGTCACTAAACGTTGAATCCCTAATAGAGTAGTATTGTTAGTAGTGAGTAAGTACATCACTAAAGATCAACATGCAAGTGAAGGAAAGTATGAGAGGTCATCAAGCTTTAAGGTCTTTTTTTTTTGAACATTTCCAAATATTTCCTTTTTAAGTGTTTCTGTGACGATTTCAGTATTCTAGGCAAAACCTATTTCCATAAAATAAAACCGAGAATAAAAAAGATAACAAAATGTGAAAATGATATGCCATATTATTATAAGGGAGTGGATAGCAATACTGAACCTACATGTCCGGATATCAGGATGGCAGGTACCTATTAAAAATGAGTGGATGTCTCTCTAGCGTGATGGCGATCCCCTATCTGTCCTTTTTGACATGACCGATTTTTTGTCAAAAGAAAAAAGTGAAACCATCATAACAAAAAAGAACTGCGGCGAGGTGCGAACCCCTAGCGTTGCGATTTGGGGGACTGGCACATCGACCACTGAGCCTTGAAGGTATGATGACAAGGACGGTTACGAAAATAGTATATAAGTAGAAAATACGCCAGTTGCTGTAAGTATGGATATCCGTACATGAAGGATTAGTATTGCCATCCGGTTACCGGACAGCTATCCACTTCCTTATTATAATCCAAATACATACTGAGTTTATCATTTTGGATATGTCATTCCGAAATTACACTTAAATTTTAATTTGTGGATCTAAAGCACTTTGAATGTTATTTTAATTTGATCTAAATTTATTGAATGCCAAGTTTCACATATTCAAAACTTGAGCCACTCGCCCACTCCCACTCGAGAAATTTACAATATTGCCAAAATCTAAATTTGGGAGACCGATTTTCTTGGAGTTCGATTTTGTGTTTACATGATATCGAATTTTCATATTTTCGACTTCACAGTAAGGGTTAACTTCAACCAAATATGTTCCGTTCAGGGGTATATTATCTTTATTTGATCCATGATGTTGATCGCCAGCTGTTAGTTCAGGACCAACCCACTTGTGTTCTTCCCCTTTTTCATCTACTTTTTGAATTCCGAGGACTTCTATTGAAACTTGTATTTCTCGAACAGCAAAGAATGTGAATTTGGCAGGATAAATGTTCTATTTTTTTTTCTTTGCTGTTATTTGGAATATAAACAGATGTATAAGTACAAATTTATAAGTTAGTTGACCACTGAAATCAATTGTTTTTAAAGCTTTCCCTACTTGCTGTACCTATACGATTTTCTGAAATGTATCGAGTAAAGGTTTCGAGTAAAGGTTTTAGTACTGTGTTTAGTTTTCGACTAGTACAGTATAATGTGCCGGTTACCAAATTATGGGTAGGTAACCTTATGGGATATAACTAATGAGAAATAAAAATGAAGTTCACTCAGTATGTTACGGTGTAGCCAAAAGTTTCTGTTTTCATAAAAAGTTCAAGGGGACTCAGTGCCTTGGCTATGAAAGGAGGGGTTTTTGGTTTTTCCGGGGGTTTTTCATTTGGCGGTACTTGTTCCGACATTCAATCTTGACTCGAATTTTAGTTAATTATAAGAATCGATCTGAAGTTGAGGTAGAAATATCACACCGCTCCTGTTGTGTAATGTAAAGTTTTAAGCTATATTCCGTTTTGTCCAACCCTGTTCCGCCTTTAAGAAAAAGATTATGTTGCAGTTTAGTTTACATTCGAGTTCGCGAGTAACAGCAGGATGTGCCTTTGCCATTGTTTTTAATTTTTTGTACTTTTGTATTGGTACGTACGTTTTTGTGCTTTATTGATATGATTTAATTTTTATCCAGGTTTTTATTTTTACTATTATTGTGGTTATATCCCGGGGTGTATCTTGATTAGTGCGATATTATTATAATAAGTAGTCATTGGCTGAGGCAATAAGATGAAAATAAAACTTTTCTAGATTTAGAAACTTTCCGACAATATGATAAATATTAAGGATCATCGATTTCTGCATTTCACCGATTAATGTAGGGGAGAGGTACAGGTTGGTTAATTTCCTGGAGAGGGAGAAAGGCAAAAAACTGGTAGTGGATATCACTATAATATTGGGAGGACGACTACACTATCCTGCCACCATTGCTGTCTGATGTCATGAGCTAGGTCAACATACTTCGCTAATTTGGTCTGGATTGGTTTCTGGATGTTGCTTGACACAGCGATGTCGATTAGAAAGGTTTTTGTCTGAATTTTGTTGACCAAGAGTATATCTGGTCGATTTGTTTACATCCTGTCGGATGTTCTCATCCTCTAGGACATTCTTAGGAGTGTATTGGTAATACGGGCTGGTGCTTGTTATTATTATTATCCTGCAAGTACCTCAAGCATTTGGCTTGATGGGAAAATTAAATGCAGATTACATCAAGCATTCAGTTCTCTGTTGCAGCTTTCTGAGGTTATTAATGGGAAATTTTATGACTTCAACATATGTATGGAGTATAACTGATTTTTCGAATGTAATTTATGTTTGTGGGTGGAGGCCTCAGGTCTATTTGTAGTATGTATTTGTCGAGAGATTTGGGGATACCTAACACCTGTTGGTGAGAGTATTATTATAATTTTATCCTGATGCCACATATTTCTAATTTCATTCACTATGGGCAAGTATTTTTCAATTTTTTTCACTTTGCTTTTTCTGCAGATTTGTGGTATTGGGTACGGTTGATTGTTGATTGTTTGTGTGCAAGCGTGATGACGATGTCCGGACTGTTGTGATAGATTGACTTATCTGAAGTGATGTGTTTCCCAGTACCTATAGTTTGGCTTCTTCACTCTCTAGAACGTTTTTTTTTTGATAAATGGATAATAGGGAAGGGTGTGTATTCTGAAATGAGTATTAAGTGCTATTCGTGCTTATTCGTCGATATGCCCTTAGCGTCAAGACGGAAAAAGGCTGGATTCTCTATTGCTATACCAAGAAAATTATAAAACGAAAGTAAATTAAAATGATTCTATTAATTTAACTATGCACACTACGGGTAAAATGGTATAATGCATAAATATTTATAGGAAATTAATTTTGAGTTTTTGCAGTAAAATTTAATCGGTATTTTTTATTCACTTCAGCAAACGAGTACTGGGTCTTGAACCCAAGCAATTCTCGCAGTGACGGTACCCTGGGCAACCGCCGGTCGTCTCGTCGGATGATTTGAATAGTGTACGGGTGTACGCGTTGTCTGGATTTGTCTTCGCAGCACATATGCGCAGTTCAGACGGGATGTGGATCTGGGATGTACGGTTCACCACTATGTGTAACCCATAATAGGATGGTCATTAATCAGCTTGTACGTAGTTGTGTAACCACTCTTCGGCCCAATCGTGCTAGTTGTCGTTCAGTCGCTCACTGCATTAGTGAATGGAGATGTGCGAATATTCACTGAAAGGAATGCATTCAGCTGTGCTAATTCATGGATTAAATATCCACTGCACTTATGGGGTTTCAGGACAAGCCTCAATAATCGTGTTATACCTCTACAACGTGTCAACTATCTTGTGTTTAATTGCTGGAAGCCTCAGAGCAACAATACTTAACCACCGGCAAGTTAGGGACTGTGGAAGTTATCCAGGAGCAGATATAAATAGCGATCACAACATGGTCATTATGAAGGTCAATCTTAAATTTAAGTTTTTGAAGGTATCTTGACCTAGAGAAAACAATACACGCGATAAGTTTGAGAAAATGACAAACGAAGTACTCAAGGGCGCGGGTGAAAATATTGTTAGGGGCATAGAGGCAGAATGGAATTGCATTAAAAATAGTTTAGATTCCGCAGCTAGAGATATTTTGGGTCATAAACAGAATTAAAGTAGGAAACCCTGGATAACAAAACATATTGTGAGTCTAATAGAGAAAAGGCGAAAATATAAAAAATACATGTTAGATGGTAGAGGGAAACAAAGATATAAGGCGATCAAGTGGGAAATTATTCGGAAATGTAGGAAAGCGATAGATCAATGGTAGGAAAGACTGATGAAGGATATAAAATAATTAGGAGAAATTTTAGGGAAATTGGATCTAGTACCAAAAACATTAGAAACGAGGCAGGAGATATCCTAATCGGAAGCGGGGAGAAGGCAGATAGGTGTAAAGAATATTTGGGAAACTTATATGCGGGACAGGAAGTACGAGATATATTAGAAAGCGAAAGCAGTGTAGAAGGGGACAACCTATGGTGTACTATAATGAGAGAAGAGTTTGAGCTAGCACTAAAAAGTTTCAAAATAATATAGCACCAGATATAGATGGCTTGCAGGCAGAAATCTTAAAGTGCGCAGGTCAAGAGGTAATAGATCGTTTATTTAAATTAGTTAGTCGCATATACCTGACACTGACAGGCGAAATTCCAGTAGATTACAAACGGAACATCATAGTAGCTTTGCCAAAAAGGAAAGGCGCGGATAGGTGCGAAAACTTTAGAACTATCAGTTTAACTTCCTACGCGCCAAAAATTTTAACTAGAACTAGATTCCAAAACGCGCGCTTTTAGCGCGCGCCGATTTTCGATTTTCGAAAGTACAACATAAATATTATTTTGATGGGATAAAAATATCGGGCCCATGTGTGTTCACCTCAAATCATATCTAAATGCGGGAGTACTTATGACAAGAAGAATAGAAAGATACATTGTGCTCTGTTGGAAGATATAGTTTATTGACAATGTTGAAAAATATTGTTATATAAAGAGAAAAAATACTTGCATATATTATTATAAAAATATAGCTAATGGAAATAATACAATAGTAACATAATATGAAGTAATAATTAAAATATAACAACATAATAATGATAATAATAATAATAATAATTGTACCTACATTAATCTGTCTTTTTCAATTTTAAATTAGTTATCTACAAGCCACTATTAAAATAATCGACCTTCTCGTAGAAACGCGTTAAATTCGTCACGAACGGCCATTCGAAACTTAATATAAGCTGTTCTCGAAACACTCTTCTTACTATTTACTTTCATTCAATTGCGATGCCAATCTTGGGTACCGTGAGGATAATCCACATTTGGATCCATTGAACTTAGGCATTGCAGTTCTTTTGAATTTCGATTGCGTATAGTAACGTATGATTCTAAAATCTCACCATCAGCAGTAGTAGAAAAAACAACAGCAACTTCATTGACCTGTTGAAAGTTAAATCTTCTACGATTTATGCCAGGCTTTAGTGTGAAAAGTAGTAGCATTTCAGGACAGGCTTCGTTATTGTACAACTCCATTTCTTCTTTTCACCTCTTCGTGCATCACCCGATAAGAGTGGACGAATGCGTTATTATCCCGCATAATTTTATCGAGGCTTTGTAATAATTCAACATCTAGTTCATTATTGTTATTTGAACGATTTGTTGTCACTTCGCTAAGATCAACAATACAATAAACAATTGACCATAACTTGGAGATACGCCCTGATCGGGGTAAATGATAGCAAATTTGAACTTTAATTTTAAAACAATATGGACCAGGACGTCTTGATCTGAATTTGACTAAATTTGCGTTAAACGATGCAAATGAAAAAGCATTATTATAGGGACGTATTCGTTCACGAAAACGTTTTGACTGTGAATCAGTGGATTCAAATAAACTTTTAAGCGGTTGTGGAAAAATAGGTAAAGTATCCAAAACACTGTACCATCCATGACTACAACAATCATTAAAAGAATCCTCCTTGTTAGCTACCTACTTTTTCAACAACAAAATGCCAATACTTAAATAAAACTTAAATAAAACATCCATTTTCCCTATATAATGTTCCACAATTTCATTGTTAATTTTTTGTTGTTTTAAAGTCTGAAACTTTTGTGCACACCGAGCATCATGTCTTCTTCGTTCATTATCTGCACGTCTCTTTCGCCGCAAACATTGAAATGCTTCTTCCTCGTCAGCAGTACGATCAATTTTCCGTCTTCCCATGCCTGTGTATCAATGTTAATAGATTATTGTTAAGTACAATAACAAGTACACAATCTTGTATATGCAATTATTAGTTTTACTTGTTGTCTTGCAAATACTGCAATTATTATAAAATAGATATTTAAAAAATGGGCATATAGCTACTTACCTACCCTATACAGGTTGTCCCAGAACGTTTTACACTGGTTACAGCTCCAAAACTGTAACACATAACGAAATGGAACAAAAACCACTTTGTAGTGTTGATGAAGGAGTATACAACCCCAAGAAAGTAACGACCTCCGGGGGCCGCCATCTCCGACAAACCACCCCACTTATTTTTTTCAAATAGCACTCTGTATATTCCGTGAAGGAATATGACAAAGAATCAAATTCTCTATCCAAGATTTTTTTGAAATAAAAATTGGCCCATCAAAACAAACTTGATATTTATTTTTACGTTAGTCATGGAATTATTAAAACTATTAATGAAAAAGTTTAAAATAAGTTAAACTAATAACACTAATAATGTGATAACATAACCAGTTGATCAAATGGTCCAATTGGAGTCCTTCTGCAACAACACACATTTCTAACCTGGGCAATAAATTTCTTTTACATGCCGCTTGTCCACATACTCATGGCATAAATAAAGCAGGCATTTCAGAACACAACACAAAACTCAAATTAACTTCGACATTTACGCCTGTAGCCGGTAGTCATTTGTTTATCAGTTCCAATAAATGTTAATAAATCCATGGCCGATTTTAACATAAATAAAAAAATCTGTTTTCTCCACCATTGAAGGGTCAATTTTAAATTTCAAAAACAATGTGAGGTAGATAATTCGTCACGCTCCTTCACAGAATATACAGGGTGCTATTTAAAAAATAATAATTAAGGGCGGTATGTCGGAGGCGGCAGCCCCGGGGGTGGTTACGTTCTTCGAGTTGTGTACTGCTTCATATCAACACTGCAAAGTGGTTTTTGTTCCATTTCGTTATCTGTTATAGTTTTGGAGCTATAATCTGTGTAAAACGTTTTGGGACATCCTGTATACCAAAACGTCCAAACTACTACAACTTATTATACACTTTTAATTTCAAGGGTGTAATACAGGCGTTGTGAGATTTGGGAGGCCCGGCAAATGAACTGGCCGCTGCTTCGCGGTTCGTGACATGATGTCATGCCTACGCCGAGGTCAGGTTTTAGTACCAATTAGAAATAATAAACACTATTGGGATATTAATAACCTCCGACCAAGAACCAATAGCAGAGCGAATATATCGGCCAACACCGATTTTTTAAGAATGGATTGTGCAAAGAAGGATGGAGAAAAGGAGATCAGTTCGGATTTAGACGAAATAGAGAAACGCGCGAGGCCATTTTAGCTTTACGAGTATTTATAGAAAAAGCAATAGAAAAGGGAAATGCTGAAATATAATATAATTTCTGGAACCTCTGGTAGTGGCGGTTTCTGGTGTCTGAAACTTACGCTCTGACACTTGCTTTTTTGGTGTGTATGGAACTGTTTCTGTAAAGGGTGCTGGAGTTCAGGTCGTTTTAATCGCCGGTGAGGCCCCTTTACCTTCGACGACGCGTTCGTGTTGTATTAGGTATTGAAACGCTCACATTGCCAAAGGCTTTATTCAAGCAATTAAGTATAACAATACCGGACATTAATAATGTAAAGTAGAACTCTCTGTCAATGTCAATTTTACACTGTCGACTGGCGCTGCTGTTTTCGACAGCCGCTTCACACTGTGTCTGCGGACACACCAAACATGGGAATACCTACACATCTCCCCCCTAAACATCCAAACATTGCGGAGGTCGTACTTGCCGTTTACTTCTTCGAAGATCTTGGACAGGAGACGAAGGCTTCTGGCTCGGAGTATCTTCTGATGCCATAGGCAAAGCATTCGCTGAATCGTTCTGAATCTGATGCTCCATTATCTCTGGTTGCGCTTCGGTTGGCGATAATTGAAAATTATCTGTACGATCAGGAAGACAATGAAGGAACTTCCTATTTTTGCGATAAAGTCCACCCGGACTTCGAACCATGTAAGAGCGTGGTGACTCGTGCTTACTTTCCACCTTACCCTCTTCACGAAGATCTGATATCCAAACTTTCTGCCTAAAGGCAGCTCTGGCAGAGACCTAGCTCTATGACGTCTGTCAAAATATTTCTTTTCATTTTGTTTCTTTCGACATTCCCTCTGGAGAACCTTTTCATGGTTAGCAGCCGGAACTAGCAGACTTGGAGCAATCGGGACAATACCTCGGATTTTTCTACCCATGAGTAATTCAGCTGGGCTCTATCCATTTTCTAGAGGTGTTGAACGCATTGATAATGACATCAAGTAGGGATCTTCACTTTTCTTAAAGTGATGTTTAAAGTTCTTCACTTCGGATTCGATAAACCCATTGCTTTGAGCGTACCTTGGACTTGGAAGTTATAATTTTAAACCCATAACATTTTTCAAACTTACGGTATTCTGAGTTTATTGTCATTCTAGAAAACTGAGTCCCGTTATCCAATCTCATGACTTCAGGCACTCCATGACGCGCGAACATTGATTTCATATGCATATGCATATGCATTCGGAAGTTAAATTTACAAGTTTCGCAACCTCAAAAAAACGCGAGTAATAATCAGCCACGATCAAAAACCGATGACTTTTAAGTTTTAGCAAATCACAACCAACAACTTGCCACGGACGATGAGGAAATTCTGCTGGGATTAATGGTTCAACAGGATCTGGCTGGTGCTTTATACAATCCTCACAATTCTTTACCACTTCTTCGATTTGGGTCGATAGACCAGGCCACCAAACCGACTGTTTGGCCAATGAACGACATTTACTGATGCCTTGGTGACCTTCATGCAGTTTACTTAATACATCTCTTCTTAGACTCTGAGGGATAACTAATCTAGAATCTTTCATTAAGAATCCTTCTTGTAACGTTATTCGATGTCTATGTTCCCAGTAAGGTATGGCTTCTTGTGAGATTTTAGAACGAACAGGCCAAGCATTAAGACACTACTTGGCAAGCTCACAGCAAACAGGATCTGCATGTTGCTCCAACAGAATTTCAGTTAGTCTTTCGTCTGACGAAGGAAACCCAGTTATTACGCTTTGAACATACGCCGTCACTTCTTCGGCTAATTCTTGATTATCCATGGTATCCACTGGACTACGTGATAATGTATCCGCAATTACCAACTGTTTTCCAGGTATATACTTGACATAATAAGTGTATATCATCATACGCAATTTAATACGCTATGTAATCTGCAAATTTCTCGCATCCCCAGGCTATAGCTGTAGCCTCTTTCTCGATCTGCGCATAACGCTTCTCGCAATCTGACAAAATACGCGATGCATATGCTACCGGTTTGAAAACACCATCAACATCCCTTTGCATGAGCACTGCTCCCAGTCCGTAGGATGACGAATCAACGGACAACAAAGTTTCTTTGGAACTATCATACAGTGACAGTAGCGGGGGACTGGCGATGGTTTGTTTCACCAACTCCAATGCTTTTGCCTGGGCAATTCCCCAATGCCATTCCTTGTCAGCACGGAGAAGATCATACAGCGGTTTCGCAATTGTAGAGAGGCTTGGTACAAACTTGCCAAGGAAATTAGTCATTCCCAGAATTCTCTTCAATTCAGTAACACTCTCTGGTGCAGGGAGTTTGAGAATTGCTTTGACTTTGGATGGATCAGGAACTATTCCATCTTTGGATACAATATGGCCCAGAAGGTATAAGGATTCTTTCCTAAACTCGCACTTCTTGGAATTGAGCGTCCAGCCCGCTTCTTGTAGCAACTTTAGAACAGCATTCAGGCGTTTATCATGCTCGACCATATTTTTCCCATGTATTATGACATCATCGAAATGACATATGACTCCTTCCAAACCCTCAAGAACTTGGCTGACCCTCTTCTGGAATACTTCCGGTGCCGAGGACAATCCGAAGGGTAGTCTGCGGAATTTGAACCTCCCAAATGGGGTGATGAAGGTTGTTAACGTCATACATTCTTTTGTCAGAGGAATCTGCCAGAATCCATTATTGGCATCCAGCTTACTGAACACTTTGGCACCTTCTAACTGGGCTAAAGTAAAGTTAACGTCAGGTATTGGAAAATACTCTCTCTCAACAGATTTGTTTAATTGTGACAGGTCTACACACAGACGAATTCGGCCTGTCCTCCTGGGTACGATGACCAACGGAGCACACCAGTCAGTAGGCTCACTGACAGGTTCAATGACACCTTTGGAGCACACATCTTCCAGTTCTTTCTTCAGTTCAGCTTTAAGAGGTAACGGTACGCGCCTGGGAACGCTCACAGCAAATGAGACAGCATCCTTTTTGACTTTGATCTCATAAGGATGTTTAACATTGCCTAATCCATGGAACAAGCCTGGGTACCTTTTGTATGGATCAAAATTTCCAGGTTGAGCGTCTACTTTGAACAGTCTCCGAACAAGTCCCAACTTTTCGGATGCTTGGAGACCCAGTAGTATATTAGATGCTCCATCTATGACATAAAAATCTTCAATGACAGTCTTATTTTTAGAGCAGACTGCCCCGAAGAATACCAGCAACATACAATTGCTCCCCACCTGACCCTGTAACAAGCTTCTCAACAGGAATCAATTTATGTGCAGCAAACATTGAATTAAATGAGGAAATTGGCATTACACTCACATCAGCTCCAGTGTCTACTTTTACTGACAGCACCTTATTTAAAATTTTTAATTCTGTGTTCCACTTATCATTAGACTCAAAAGTTGCCCCGGCGAACGCTTCATCATCTCGACAGTTCGATTGTACCGACCCGACAGCTTTGGATTTTGTCTTACTCAGGCACACACGCGCGTAGTGTCCTTTAAGTTTACATTTTCCACACACTGTATTACGGGCAGGACAGTCTTGTTTTTGGTGTTCTTATGGGTGACCGCACCATCTACAGCACACTTCCGTTTGTTTCTTTGTGAAATGTTTTTTAACCGGTCTTCTCACGGCGCATCACGACACGGTCAGCGGAAATAGGCACACCACGAAAAGTCTCCTGTTGTTTTTTCACAACTTCAGTTTGCCTAGCCGCGTTTACTGCTTTTTCTAATGTCAATACCGAATCTAGCTGCAACTTTTCAGACAGTCATTTGTCCTTTATGCCAACTACGACTTGATCGCGAACGGCTTCTTCGTAAATACCGACAGGAAAATTACAATCCCGAGTACGAGTATGCAACGCGGTCACGAAATCGTCCACACTTTCTCCCATCTTGCTGATACCGAGTATGGAAACAGTACCTTTCGTAAATAACATTTTTGGAAGGCACAAAATGATTTTTAAATTTATTCAGGACAGCATCGAAATCATTTGACTCGGCATCAGTTAATTTAAACGATTGAAAAATAGATTCGGCCTGTGGGCCCATCAAATAAATTAATGAATTTACCTGACCTTTGTCATTTTTGCTTACGAGACCAGATGCACTACGAAATCTCATAAAACGCAGTTGCCATTGTTCCCAATCAGCAGCTTTAAAAGTAAACAATTCCGGTGCAGGAATTTGATAAACAGGTGCAACACTACCTTGACCTTCCACAGCCATTATTTTCTCCGCGTGGGACGTATGTGTTTTGCCTCGTTCTTGTTAGCTTATTTTTTCACCAACTCAAAACTATACACAGCTTTAAACACTCAAATCCGAACGCTGCCACCATGTTGTATCAGGTATTGAAACGCTCACATTGCCAAAGGCTTTATTCAAGCAATTAAGTATAACAATACCGGACATTAATAATGTAAAGTAGAACTCTCTGTCAATGTCAATTTTACACCAGGCCCGGTTCACTCATATGGCAGTACCTGTTATACTATTTTTAGTTTGTTGACCAAAACACGCGATGGCGCTATGCGGAATGTTACCTAGGTTACCATTTTAAAGTTTATCGCGGTAAAAATTTTTGCCATGGACTACTTCGTTGAAGCTGAACATAAAACATTTATCTGGGTTACCTTTGGAAAATTTTTGCGCGTCGCGTCGCATCGTAAAACTTCAGAAACGAACGTAGGTAACTTTAAGTACCTAATAATTTGTAAATTTGGTTTCCATATACGAATTTATATTCTGGTAAGTACTATTAATTGATAAATTCAAGAAGTTTATCTGCTCTTTTGGTTACATATTACATGTACCTTTTATTCGAATGTATATTATTGTCATGTTTCTATTACAGTGAGAATTATGGCACCGTTGCGCTACCGAACTTGTACTGTACAAGGGTGTAATAACCGGGAACCCATACAGCACCATTTTCTAAATCCCAAAAAGTAAATGTATGTTATTATTATTGTTATTATTCTTAGGTATGTGTTATTTATTATTCCTTGAAAATTCTTGCTTAATTTGTGCCAGTTCAAATTTTTAATTCTTTTTTTAAATTTTGTGAATTTCTGGCATTTACATACTTAGTAAAAAAATAACTGTTTTTATCTACGTTTCGCCCCCGCTCGGGGGCTTTGTCAAGATTTATTAACGTTTTAAAAGATATAAAATATTTGACAAATATTTGACAAAATATTTTATATATTTTAAAACGTTTTCCTTTAATAAATCTTGACAACGCCCCCAAGCGGGGGCGAAACGTGGATAAGTAGTTATTTTTTTACTAAGTAAATGCCAGAAATCCACAAAATTTAAAAAATAATTATTCCGTGTTATTATTGTATAGTTTAGATATACAATCATTTATATTTAACTTTTGTAAATAGAATTAATAAAACATTATATTTTGAATTATTTATTCCGTCTTTCATTGAGAACCCTACAGAATATTTAAAAGAAGAAAATGTGTAAAATTACCTTAGTAGGAAAATGCGATACGCGTGTAAACCCAGCTTAATACTTTAGTATCTTTACCAAACCACCTGGTGCGCTGATTTCAATGTTTTGCTTTATAGCATTGCAGTTTCCAATCTCTAGTATCATTTATCTCTGTTTTACACTGTCGACTGGCGCTGCTGTTTTCGACAGCCGCTTCACACTGTCTGCGGACACACCAAACGTGGGAATGCCTACACAGTTCGGTTTTCCGCGTTCCTGAACAATCTCGGGCCAAGGTGTCTGGTTTGCCGCACCAGGAGCAAAATAGCTTTCGGGCGCCTCGGTAATTTTCTTTAAAATGGCCTTTTTCCCCACAACGCCCACAGCGCTCTGGAATAGGTGTGTCTCTTCTGCAAGCCTCGTAGGCGGGTGTCCTCTGTTTTTTTTTTTCGGTAACAAGGGTGAGGTACTCTCTCCCCTACTTCATGGGTTTATCGGCAGTACAAGGTGTTTCGGGTATGTAGGATTGAGATTGGTTGAGTGACGGACGATAGGATGCATAATCTTTCAATACCCCCTCGTAATCTGATGCTAGCCTAAGTAAATTTGTAATACTCGTGATCTCGCACCTTTTTGGCTGGTATTGAAGGGTACAGGCCAAACGGTGATAGAAAAGAACTGATACCGGTTCCTCCAGCTTTTTTTTAGAGCTCAGTTTAGTGGTGCAAATAAATCTTGGCTTACTTGATTTGTTTTCGTTATACTGAATGTTTTTCGAATTTGACGGAATCTATTGATCTTTATATCGCCGTTATTTTAATGGCTGTCAAAATGATTTTTAAACCACTTTTATGCTCTTTTTCCTTAGAACGCAGTGGCGTACTCAGTTTTCTTCCATAGTTTAAGGTACGGTATTGAACTTTGTTTTCTCTTATGGGACACCTATATATTTTTACGGAACTAGCTTGCCTTTATCTTCCCAAAATTGTTTTTTCGGATAAAAGGTACTATACTTGGTTTTATGAGACAACCTGTATATTTGTAGCTTACTAATTCGCCTTTACGTTTCCAAAATATTTCTTCTACCGAAAGATAAAGGCAAAGACAAATTAGTGCTGTGAAAATATACAGCTTGTCCCATAAAACAATCAGGTTCAGTACCACATCTCCAAAAATACGAGTACATTTTTGGAAAGGTAAAAGGAAAAGTGAATTAGTGCCGTAAGAATATATAGGTGTTCCACAAGAGAAAAAGAAATACCACATCTCCGAAATTATGCAATTCAGAAAAATACTGAACATGCCCCTGCTTTCTACGGAAAAAGACGTATGAAATTGCTTTAAAAGTCATTTCTATATCCATTATAACAACGCAGATATAAACGTCAATAGAATCGGGCCAAATTCGAAAAACGGTATACCGAACACTAACCAAGTTAGCCAAGGTTTGTTTGCACCACAAGCAGACCTCACAAAAGGAATTCGAGAAACCACCATTCGTTTTTTCTGTCTATTGCCGTTTGGCCTGTACCCTTCAATACCAACCAAAATGGGTCACACTTATACTCCGACGGTAAATTTAGGCACAAGTGATGTTTTTCCATGCCTACCCATCATGGTCAAAAGAGATACCGCAAATTCCTTCGCTGTTCTTTCGTGTTCGAATCTCTTTCCCCAAATAAAACATACTGGGGCGGACAATTTTGTGATTTAAATTTTTCGAGATAATCATCCCAAGTTTCCCATATAATTTTATTATTACCATACCATAGTTCCGGCAGAGATTTTAATAAACCTTGCGGGTCAGTTCCATAGCACTCTTCTAATTCTTCTAGTCGTTCTAGAAAGGTAACTAGATCGGTGTTTCTGTCAAATTCCAAATTCCATTTACTGGCAGTATCACAGAGTAGTTTTTTTTCCTTCGAGACAGTCTGTGCTACTTCCCTTTCAGGTTTTTCGTTCTGGCCGGTGATACCTTCCCTTAGAAAAGTGGTTTTCTTCTCGGGGTTAAGTTAAGTTAAGTTAAACTTTCTGGGTTCTCGGGCCAGTTCTCCTTTATTTAATTGGTATACCCAGGCCACTTCGGCTGCGGTTACGGTGAGATTGTTCCTCTGGTAGGAAAGGACCTGCTGCGTTCTCTTCCTCGCTCATTTTGGATGCTATGAACATAAAACAGAATACGTACACAATTTATTTGTTTTTTACCAAAATATTGCACGGTTCAGATTCTGGTTCTGGAAGTAATTCTTCCACCGTCCTGGATGCAGTAGTGACGAATCAAGTTGTCCCTGCTTGCTCGGGAAACGGATTTACTTCATTCTATTTTAAGCACGAAAGTACGTAGAGATACAAGCGTGTTCCAAGCCCAACGATATCAAAGCACCTTGCTGATGAGCCCCACAAGGACGAAATCAGTGGTCTACGGTTTTTCCATACACATTCTAAACATGCAATCGAGAGGTAACAACGATGATTTTTGATGTACACCGGAATACAGGTTACAAGAATATTTACTGTGAATACGTGGAATACACGTGAATACGTGAAATACACACGATTCACATTTGAAGACATTAAACCGTGGAAATCTTTTAATTTTGAGGCCACCGTTGAAACTCCCGTGTTTTGAAGGTATTCGACTTATTTATGTCGAAGTAATCTGCCGACTTTTCATTTATGAAATGTTTCATTGTAAAGTGCCCATGTCCCGGGACAAATTTTAATGATCTTTTTTCTTCGATGTAATTGCCATAAAAATTATTCAAATTGACATTTTTGGGAATAACATTTGCTATATCTTCTTTTACGAAAGTTTCAATGCTGTACAGCCGACTCAGCCAATTTTCTAATTATAATATATTATTATCATGTCCTGTAAATTTCAGAATATTAATAATATACAAGGTGTTACAAATTAGTAGGTCAAGTCGTTAACCACAGATTATCTGGCCGAAAATAATGAGACTTTCCTTATGCCATTTTTCATTTAGGCTTCTCTCTTTCAAGATACAGGGTGTTAAAGTTAAAATTTAAAAAACTATTTTTATTAATAACTCCTCTGTTTTTTACGATATTCAGTTGAAATTTTGTGCAATGTTTTTTCATATACCTGCGCAATGTTTGTGTAATTTTGATCAAAAATATCCATGGGCGAAGGGAGGAAAGGGGGGTCGTAATACCCATTGACCCCCCAACTTTTCCCTGCGCACGTCTATGGTTCAAAGGTATTGTTTTTTATAACAAGCGTCCATTTCTTTACATTTTTTCACTCTTGTAAAATTTTGATTTAGGGCTTGGTTTACGAGATATTGCAACTCATTTGACTATGTGTTGTTGATCCGCTCGCTGTTTAAATCTTCCAATTTATTTTTCTTAGGTGACGAACTAAGCTCGAGAAAAATATTCTTGGATGAATATGTTCCTGCATAACGTCTAATCTTCAGAAAATTGCCCTTGGATGGTACCTTTTTTATCAATAATTATTTTGACAACTTAACGCCTACCTGTCTTTCTTTCCAATGCTAATTTGGCTGTTAGATGTTATGCAGGATCATGTCGGAATCGATGCCATCCAAGGGCATTTTCCTGAAGATTAGACGTTATGCAGAAACATATCCATCCAAGAACATTTTTCTCGAGCTTAGTTCATCACCTAAGAAAAATTGGAAGATTTAAACAGCGAGCGGATCAACAACACATAGTCAAATGGGTTGCAACATCTCGTAAACCAAGCCCTAAATCAAAATTTTACAAGAGTGAAAAAAATTAAAGAAATGAACGCTTCTTATAAAAAACAGTACCTTTTAACCACGTGCGCAGGGAAAAGTTGAGGGGTCAATGGGTATTGCTACCCCCCGTTTCCTCCGTTCGCGCACCGACTTTTTTGATCAAAATTACACAAACATTGTGTCGGTATATGAAAAAATGTTGTACAAAATTTCAACGGAATATCGTAAAAAACAAAGGAGTTATTAATGAAAATCGTTTTTTTAAATTTTAACTTTAACACCCTGTATCTTTAAAGAAAGAAGCCTAAATGAAAAATGGCATAAGGAAAGTCCCATTAATTTCGGCCATATAATCTGTGGTTAACGGCTTGACCTACTAATTTGTAACACCTTGTATATATACTACAACCTAATAATTTTTGTAATTGAGTCCAAAAAATTTTTCTGCTAAATCACCATCATTATTTTGATTTGAGGATGTTCACCTCGTATTTCGAATTCTTCGTGTTGGACCTAACATGAAACAAAATATTGAAAATAATGTCTACTTACTACCTACTTGGTTCAACTTCATCAATTATTTATTTATAAAAATGAATATAGGTAATATCGAGATAATACCACCTAATGCATAATAAAATGAAACATTTAGGAAATTCTATTTGCAAAATAAATCATCTCACATCTGTGTAGATAGTTCAATTAAAATGATAAAATGAAACAAGGAATAAACCTATGTATTTACCTGCACTACGTTTTTATCCATACTTTAATGGAGCAACAGAACAGGGTCAACACAACAAAAAACAGAGAACTAATTCAGAAGTTGAGCACACACAGTGGTTGGATCGAAAACTTCGACGTAAATTCACTATGAATTCTTAATAAGTTAACCCCACACACCAAAAGACAGTGACAACAAGTGAGGATGCTGACGTTGTCAGCGAAACACGTGTCGAGTTTAATTACTGTGACACTGTCTTTCGACGTGTGGGGTTAACTTATTAAGAATTTATAATCAGAAGTTGAGGTTATGTAGTTATAGGTTATGCGGGAAGCGGGAAGTTATGTGACAAATTTGTAGGTTATGTGAATGCACAAGGAATACGTGTGAATGCGCGTGGAATACGCGTGAATACGCATGGAACACGTGTGAATACGCAATGAATACATGAATACGTTAGGAATACATGTGAAAACTATAGAATACATAGGAATACAGTATGAATACCACACAGTTGTACCTACACCAGTTGTAATTTCGGTAATTTTGGACATGTTCGCGGATAGTCGTTGCATGTTAATACTTGCGAATATTCGGTAATCCGAATATTCGCCCCCCCACACACCGTGAAAACTTGGTTAATTTTAAATTTTCATTACGATATTCATATTTGATGTAAAGAAAGCTGCGAGAATTTCGTTTTTTATGTGCAAGTATGCTGCTATTTCGTGTCAAACATCTTGTCACCTATAGGAAAGTGTTATACAGGGTGTTACATTTTATTGGCTTACCACTGCAATCTCGTTTATTATTGAAGATAGAGAGAAGGTTAAATGCGGTAAACCATGGCATTTTTGATGCTTGTTACTGATTTTTCAAAGCTTGTCCACTCTGAAATATCCCGAAAAGACCGAAAAATTAGTTTTATTTCATTTTTTAATAACACTCTTATTGTTAAATGGATTTGAATAAAATTTTGGTTGTATACATAAATGAACATTCTCCATCCGCTGGTGAAAAACAAATGAATACCTATCGATAGACAAGTTTTTTATTTATTATGGGCGCCATATTGGATTTCTCAACTTTCTGGTGTATTTTGTCATCTTGAATTCGAAAACATGGTTAGTTCGAAAAAATTTAAACATTTCTTAATAATAATTTTCGAATAGTGATTAAGAGAAATCTGAAAGAACCTTGGAATAAATAACTATTATTTTTTAATTTGTCTACACATTGCTTGGCGGTTAAAGTATTTAATGTATTTAACAAAACTAGACATCCACTAGCAGCTCAACAAATGATTGCTGGATAACTGCAGCAAAGAACGTGCTTACCACGTAGCGGAAGATTCCTACGCCGATGCGCGCGAGTCTTCAGTTCAAGACATTTCAAGAAATTTCAAGAAATCTTGAATTCAAGTCAAGACTTCAGATTTCAAGAAACCTTCAAATCAAGCAATGATAAATTTCTTGATCTTGAATTCAAAGTCAAGCCAAGAAATTACGTTCAAGTCAAGATTTCTTGACTTGATGAAACCCTAGTTACCACCTGTGTTGAAATTGATTTGGTGACTTGATTTTGTAATAAATATCATCATCATAAGGTTCTCAGTCCGAAGACTGGTTGGACGCGTACCTCCATTCTTTTCTATCCTGAGCTAACCTACGCATTTCCCTAAAAGTAGAACATCCTACATCCCTAACTATTTGAGAGCAGTAGTCTAATCTAGGCCTACCCCTACCTCTTTTTATTCCTATCTCTGACTCTAGTATGTCACGAACTATTCCTTCGTGTCTTAGAAGGTGTCCTACCATCCTATCTCTCCTACTCTTTATTGTTTTCCATACCTTTCGCTTTTCCCCAACTCTTTCTAATACTTCCCTATTGCTAACCTTATCTATCCACGGTATCTTCATCATGCGTCTGTAGCACCACATTTCAAACGCTTCTACTCTTTTTCTATCCGCTTCTCCTATTGTCCAAGTTTCGCACCCGTATAATGCCGTACTCCATACATACGACGTTAAGAGTCTCTTCCTAGTCTCTATATTAACCGTTCTCGAGCATAACAGTTGTTTCTTTTTGTTAAACGCAACTCGGCCCTGCGCCATTCTTTGTTTTATATCTTTAGTGCTCCTACCGTCTTGAGTTATTTTACTTCCTAAGTAGCAGAAATCCGCGACCTCCTCTATCTTCTCATTTCCAATTTGTATTTCCATTTTAGTTCTATTTTCACATCCCCTACATACCAAAATTTTAGTTTTCTTTTTATTGATTTTCATGCCGAAGCCCTGTGTCAAAACTGCTTCCATTTCATTCAAAGCCGCTCCTAATTCTTCTTTGCTAGATGTTAACACTGCTATATCATCCGCAAATCTGAGCATGTTAATAGTTTGGCCCTGTACATTGATCCCTGAGGCTGTTCTTTCCTTAACAATATTAATCGCATCTTCGATATATAAGTTGAAAACTAGAGGTGACAATGCACATCCCTGTCTCACTCCCTTCCGGATATCTACTTCCCTTTGTTCCTGCTCACATTCTATAACTGCCTTTTGCTCTTCGTAGAGATTATGTATTATTCTTCTGTCCCTGTATTTCATCCCTACCTTTCTCAGCACTTCGAACATCTTCCTCCATTTTACGTTGTCGAAGGCTTTTTCTAAATCTACAAATCCTATATAGACGCTCTTTCTCGTTTCTATCGTTTTTTCTATAATTACTCGTAAAGCTAGAATGGCCTCGCGCGTTCCTCTATTTCGTCTAAATCCGAACTGATCTTCTCCTAATATTTCTTCCGCCTTTTTCTCCATCCTTCTTTGCACAATTCTAGTTAAAATTTTTGACGCATGGGAAGTTAAACTGATAGTTCTAAAATTTTCGCATCTATCCGCGCCTTTTCTTTTTGGCAAAGCTACTATGATGTTCCGTTTGTAATCTTCTGGAATCTCGCCTGTCAGGTATATGCGACTAACTAATTTAAATAAACGATCTATTACCTCTTGACCTGCGCACTTTAAGATTTCTGCCTGCAAGCCATCTATACCTGGTGCTTTATTATTCCTTAAACTTTTTAGTGCTATCTCAAACTCTTCTCTCATTATAGGACTCCCTAGGTTATCCCCCTCTACACTGCTTTCGCTTTCTAATATATCTTGCACTTCCTGTCCCGCATATAAGTTTCCTAAATATTCTTTCCACCTATCTGCCTTCTCCCCACTTCCGATTAGGATATCTCCTGCCTCATTTCTAATGTTTTTGGTACTAGATCCAATTTCTCTAAAATTTCTCCTAATTATTTTATATGCTTCATCAGTCTTTCCTACTTCGAATTTATCTTCCACTTCTTTGCATTTATTATCGATCCATTGCTCTTTCGCTTTCCTACATTTTTTATATTTTCGCCTTTCCTCTATTAGACTCACAATATGTTTTGTTATCCAGGGTTTCCTACTTTCATTCTGTTTATGACCCAAAATATCCCTAGCTGAGGAAACTAAACTATTTTTAATGCAATTCCATTCTGCCTCTATGTCCCTAACAATATTTCCACCCGTGCCCTTTAGTGCTTCGTTTGTCTTTTTCTCGAACTTATTGCGCATATCATCATCTTTTAGTTTCTCTGGGTAATGGATAATAGACGAATAATAAATGTAAGGAAATAATTACGTATACTTTTTATTTTTAGGATCCTCTAAGTGATCCATGGATATTGCCAGTAATACAAGGATTTGTTCAAATAGAGGAATGTAAAGTTGAAATTGCAAACGTCATTCAAGGTGTGGAAACTACTCCAAAATTCGAAATATTTGCGTTGTCTATTATTTCAAGACGAAATCGACATAGAGCAGGAACAAGGTATTTGTAACATATTAAACATAAACCTGTTATTTTTCATTTAGTTGCATATCTCTCAAATACCTAGTAAATTCTACTAGTCTTTGCAGTGTTGAAAACAAAAAATTTATTTGTTTTTCCCGTGCAGTAGAAAAATATTCTCACGAGACCACGAGAGAAGTTTTATTTATCTATTTTTTTAATCTTACGCAGGTATGTCTTGTATGTTCTAGTTCCGTAATATACATAGGAATGTATATTACGGAACTAGAACATTTGTCCCATCAGTTGCTGATTTTAGCAAGCTGATTTGCTGATTTTGCACGCTTTGATACAAATACTTGTGATCGTGAACTACGCTATAAAAGATACGTAGTTCAGTGACACGCGCCGCAGTGAAGAAAAGTAGCGGCACAAAAGAGATAGCGAGAGTGAGGGGGATAGCAGCGGCCAGTTTGCTTGTTGGAATACCTGCATTACTCAGAATCATGGAGGAGAAAATTTTGCCCCGTTCAGTTAAATCAGTGGTTCTTTCTTGGTTTTTCCACTGAGTGAATGACACTAATTAAAATTTGCCCGGTTTTAACCAGATTCTTAACTGGTTAATATCATATTAATTTACTTACAATTGAAGCGTGGTATTCCCAAAGGGTCTGTCCGCACCGCGTTGACTCTGTATATTCATATTGTATGAATTTATCGATGTATGCGAGTAGTAGTACCGTACAGGTGATTAAAGAAGGTGTTCGGTGCGGTTTATTGGAATTGCTTTATTTTTGGTACTTATGAGAAAACATGGCATAACTGTATTAGAAATAGTGCAGAAAAACTTTCTATATGTTCCTTCTTATGTCAGATGGTTAATTAGTAGAAAAATAGTGGTTAATCAGTGAAAATACGTAGTATTTCAAGAATAGTAGCAAAATTTTTTGGACGGCAAGAGTTTTTTCGCGCTCCTTCGGTTTCACGGTCATCGGGCGTCAGTTCAACAGCAAGTTAGTGGGTCTCTCTCTGTTTTACTGCGCTTGTATTACATATTTCCTTTTCTCTTCTTTCCTAAAATAAAATATAACATTATCACAAGATCAAACGAACTTACCTAAGTGATGTTCATCATCATAAGGTTCTCAGTCCGAAGACTGGTTGGACGCGTACCTCCACTCTTTTCTATCCTGAGCTAACCTACGCATTTCCCTAAAAGTAGAACATCCTACATCCCTAACTATTTGAGAGCAGTAGTCTAATCTAGGCCTACCCCTACCTCTTTTCATTCCTATCTCTGACTCTAGTATGTCGCGAACTATTCCTTCGTGTCTTAGAAGGTGTCCTACCATCCTATCTCTCCTACTCTTTATTGTCTTCCATACCTTTCGCTTTTCCCCAACTCTTTCTAATACTTCCCTATTGCTAACCTTATCTATCCACGGTATCTTCATCATGCGTCTGAAGCACCACATTTCAAACGCTTCTACTCTTTTTCGATCCGCTTCTCCTATTGTCCAAGTTTCGCACCCGTATAATGCCGTACTCCATACATACGACTTTAAGAGTCTCTTCCTAGTCTCTATATTAACCGTTCTCGAACATAACAGTTGTTTCTTTTTGTTAAACGCAACTCGGCCCTGCGCTATTCTTTGTTTTATATCTTTAGTGCTCCTACCGTCTTGAGTTATTTTACTTCCTAAATAGCAAAAATCCGCGACCTCCTCTATCTTCTCATTTCCTATTTGTATGTCAACTTTAGTTCTATTTTCGCATCCCCTACATACCAAAATTTTAGTTTTCTTTTTATTGATTTTCATGCCGTAGCCCTGTGTCAAAACTGCTTCCATTTCATTCAAAGCCGCTCCTAATTCTTCTTTGCTAGATGCTAACACTGCTATGTCATCCGCAAATCTGAGCATGTTAATAGTTTGGCCCTGTACATTAATCCCTGAGGCTGTTCTGTCCTTAACAATATTAATCGCATCTTCGATGTATAAGTTGAAAACTAGAGGTGACAGTGCACATCCCTGTCTCACTCCCTTCCGGATATCTACTTCCCTTCGTTCCTGCTCACATTCTATAACTGCTTTTTGCTCTTTGTAGAGATTATGTATTATTCTTCTGTCCCTATATTTCATCCCTACCTTTCTCAGCACTTCGAACATCTTCCCCCATTTTACGTTGTCGAAGGCTTTTTCTAAATCTACAAATCCTATATAGACGCTCTTTCTCTTTTCTATCGTTTTTTCTATAATTACTCGTAAAGCTAGAATAGCCTCGCGCGTTCTTGATTATATGAAGGCCTCGTCGAAATAAATAAATTGATGTAGTACCCCCGCTGAAGCCCAACTGACCACAAATTTTAAAGATGGCAACACCGTCACCTGTACCGCTGTTGTCTAATACCCCCCCCCCATGCCCCAGTCATTTTAAAGCTGTTGTTGCAACATATTTTTGGGAATTATCTCTGAGAACTGGGGCGGGTTATTGGGACTTTATTTATTTCGACGAGGGCTTCATATAATCAAGATCGAACATCACTTAGGTAAGTTCGTTTGATCTTGTGATTATATTTGGCCTCGTCTCATAAATAAATTGATGTAGATGTTTAAAGTAGGTTGCAACAAATATGATCTCTTACTGCCTATTCTCAGTTTTTGAATGAAGTCTAAATTTGCAAAGGAAAAAACAAAATGATTGAAACAAAACCATACCAAATGTGAACATTTATTATAGAACTGTTTGGTAATTGCAATATTACAAAACACAGGCAACTGTTTTACAGTGTACAACTTGACAATAAATGACAACAACAAACAAAAGAAACAGGTTTCCTGTTATCATAACTAGGTACCTAAATTTATATTATGAAATCTAAGTAACATTTGAACTGAGAACAGATTTGGCAAAGTGTTGATTATCTATTACTGGCCTATTATAAAACATTGCAAATGCCTTTGAATTTTTCGCCCAACCTGCGGCTAACCGAATGGTATCAAAATTCACACCCGCCCGGGCTGCTGAAGTGCTTTGAGGTTTAAATTGCTTTATATCTAAGCCACTTGCTTTGAGTATATTCCGTATCCATCTACTAATAGATTGTGAGGAAGCCCGGCGATGAGGTTTTTTATGAGTAATGAACAGAAACTGGCATGAATTACGTAAATCTTTAGTTCTGTCTAGATATTTAAGAAGGGTTCTAGCCACACAAACTTGTGGATCTGTATTAAAAAAAGGTAGAACCAGAAATGGTTGATGTTTATTTATTTTAGATGTTTTTATTCTTTTAGGTATTTTGATTTCGACTCTGTCGGTGTGAATAATGATATTGTCAATTTCTATTAAATTTAATGTTTCTATTCTTTGACCTGTACCTAGTGCCAATAAGACCGTTAATTTTTGAGTTAACCATTCGAGAGAAATTTCATCAGTATTTAAGTTCCTTACATAAGATAAAACTATATTGGGATCCCAGGTATTTTCATATCGGGGTAAAGGAGGCCTCCTATAAAAAACTCCCTTAAAGAATCTTTTTATTCGAAAATCAGAACCTATTGCTGGGCCAGCTAGTTGACCAATGGCTGATCTGTGGGAGTTGAGAGTGCCATAGGAGGCTCCCTTTTGAAAATGATATGTGAGAAATTGCAGCACATTCTAAACTGTTACATTGAATGGGTCATACTGATGTAATGTACAAAATTTCCACCACTGTTTTAGTCCAACAGTGTACTGTTTTAGAGTTGATTTGGTAATAGATGACATACAGATATCTAACGATTCTTGAGGCACTTCTCCTCGTAATAGCGCTTCCCTGATAACCTCCCTGCTGCCAGGAAAAGACTCGGTGACAACGGATGAGGTGTTCTCCGCTAAAAGAGAGTAAGGTGCTGTTAGGCTTAAAAATTAAAGTTTCTGAAGTAAGTAAGGATAGAAAAACAGGATACCATGGGTGAGAATCCCACAAGGGAATAACCCCGATCCCCTCAGCTTTATCTTTGATAATCTTTTGTAAGACCCTCAAAATCATTGAGAACGGAGGAAAAGCATAAAAGGATAGGTCACTCCAGTTTAGTGTAAAGGCATCAACCTTGTAAGCCTCTGGATCTCTCAACCATGATACGAATTTTTGGCATTTTTTATTGAGACGACTCGCGAAAAGATCTACGTCAGGATTACCCAACTGATTTTTTATTTCTCTATAAGCATAATCAGCAAGACTCCATTCTGTTTCCTTATGAATTTGTCGTGAGGCTTTATCGGCATGTGTATTGTCTTTTGAGTTAATGTATGAAGCAATAATGTACACATCCCTGTCTTCACACCATGTCCAGATTTTTCGTGCTACTGTATGTAGATTTGGAAAACGGACACTCCCCTTGCGATTAATAGTGTGTACTGCCGTTGTATTGTCCACTCTACATAAAATATTGCAATTGGATAAAGTTTGCGTAAAGCATTTCAAACCAAAATAAATAGCTAAAAATTCTAATTCATTAATGTGGCATTCCGTTTCTTCTTTGGTCCAGTAACCAAAGGTGGTATTATTATCGCAAAAGGCTCCCCACCCAGTTCTGGAAGCATCAGTAAATAATTCGATCTGAAGATTGTCGGGGCGAATAGTATTGAATGAATTTTGAACTTTATTTTGCCACCAGGAAAAATCAGAAGATAAAGTAGGTGGTATATACATTCTTGCTTCATAATTTTCATTATTTCTCGACAGTGCTAAATATTTTTGACGTTCGAATAATTTCGCATATAAAAAACTATACTTAATTGCTGGAGCAGCCGAAATTAGCGTACCAACGAATTTTGAAAATTCTCTAATTGTACAGTTCTTCATGGCAGAAAATTTGTCCAGGAGTTCAAGTAGTTTTACCTGTTTTTGCTGAGGTAGTGATAACGACATATATCTAGAATTAAATAGAAAACCTAAATATTTACATTCCTGATTAGGGATAAGTTTGCTCTTTTTATAATTTATTAAAAACCCTAAATATTCCAGTAACTTTACTGTTTCTTTGACATTATATTCACATTCCCTTTGGTTTCTACCCAAAAGAAGAATGTCGTCTAAATAAATAACTGAGATAAAACCTTTTGATCGAAGAGTTGTCATAACATGTTTCATAATTTTTGTGAAAATGAAAGGAGCACAGTTTAATCCGAAAGGTAAACAAGTATACTCATACAAGCGACCATTAAATTTGAACCGTAGATATCTTCTATGAGCTTTTTTTACAGATACAAGATAGTATGCATCCTTCAAGTCTACAGTAGACATAAAACTATTTTGAGTTATTAAACGTGCAACAGTTCTATGATCCTCGATCTTAAAGTGTGAATTTATTAAATGTTTTAAGATTAATAATTAATCGATGAGTTCCGTCTGGTTTTGGAACCACAAAAACATTTGAAATAAATAATTGACCCTCAGTTGGATTCACTGTAGAAATGATACCTTTTTCCAATAAAGCTTGTATCAGAATATTAATCATTTCAATTTCCTTTAATGAACGTCTAGGTTCTGCAGGTACAAATTTTTGTCTAGGTTTTATAATTAATTGTATACTAAACCCCTTTACATAAGATAAAATTTTTGCGTCACAGCTAAAAAACGCCATCTGTTAACAAAATGGCTTAATCTACCACCTGAGTGACCAACCTCTAAAAGCGACGTTTCTTCTCGCCCTGTGACTGCTGTCGATCCTGCTTCCTTGTTGCATGTTGTTGGTACCTCTGAGAATACACTCTTCTTTGACTGCTGTGAATGTTGAGAACACGAAAGGATTGTCCACTCTGATGTGTCCCCCTTTTTTTCAGAAATGGAACTTTTGAAGTATTCCTGCCTTGAGGTAGACGGCCGTACATTGCCAAGACTTCTTTTTGGTATTTTTAGTTGTTCGCTGGATTTTTCTAAATCCTTTGCAGTCTTAATTGTTGTATCCAAGTTACTTCCAAAAAGCCATTCGTTAATGGGAGTGGTTTTTAATGTTTCCTTTAAATCCTTATTTAGATTTATAATAAGTAATTCTCTACGGGAAACAGATTCAGAATAATGAACATCGCTCAGTAAACGGCCTACATCGTTCAATAATTCAATATGCTTTTTATTTGCACTACCCCCATCCCTCAGAAGGTCTGCAAGCAAGCATGCAACAGCTGAGGTTGCAGCCCCCACCTGTTCTTGTAGTTTAGACAACCGTATGTCTCTTCTTATGGTATTTTCTGGAAGTGCTATTTTTACCTCTGGATTTATTTTTGGGGGTATAAACCCCTGACAATTCTCAGGCGGAAGATATTTTTGGATTAGATTAGCTTTCGGTTCATCAGGTAAACCAGACGTAAGAATCTTAGACCAACAGGAAGCTAATTCTTGCTGGATTGGGTCAGAAAATTGTTTCTCAGTCGCTTGGTCCTCTCCTATTATTGACAAGAGATCCACTTCAATTGTACTCTGTACTCCACCCTGTTTCGGATTTTTCACCGGGAGTCGCTCAGCTGAAACTGTAAGAATCTGCATTGGTAAGGAGAATTGAAAAAAAGAAATAAATGCTGTTCTACAGTTAAGTAGATTTCACTAAATACATACATAAGTTTTGGGAAAATGTCTACCACCCTAGGTAGCATTTTTATCAGGCCTATTCTATAACTTGTAACGACTCGTTATTGGACGATTATCGTTATATAAACAGGTCAAGCGATTCCGTAGTTGACAGCTGTTTCGCGCAAGTCGTTATCGTAACGACTAATTGTTTGTGAACCATTTCAAATATTGGGAGTTGTTAGAAGACGATATTTCGATTCTGTAAACAATTATATGTTGCTGAGTAACTACAAAATCGTTAAATAACCATCGTTCATAAACACCTCCTTCAAACATATAGTTTCCATTGTGACATTTCGCATTGTTGCATGAAATAGATCTATTCTGCGAACTGCTATACCAAAAAAAAAGAGTTTGAGATGGATTGGGCTGCTGTAGTAAATGATTTATTATTCGAACTAGAAAGAAAGCATGTAGGCATTGCATTTATGAGAATTAAAATATACTTGTTAGGACAGGGGCCTACAAAAACGTATCTCTTATAACTGTAGAAGGACGAATAATTATTTAATGCTGCAATTACGGGACCCTTTAAAATATTTCGAGGTCAATACATATAGACTCAGTAGAGAATCAGCCAGATATGTTTTTTATGGATATCGTTAATTACGAGTACCTACCTATATGCATGCACCCCAGCGAAGAACTGCTACACCTCCTGACGTTAAAGTGAGTGTTCATTTTCATTTCGTTTCATAATTAATGATTTGAAATAAATTTGAAATTTATACAAGTATAAACAGTGTGATCCAAAAGTCTCCCCTCTCCGTATATCTTCAGAATGGCGAGACATAGAAAAACCAAATTTGGGTTACCTTCATGGCAGCTCAGATATCACCTTTGGACAGCTGAATCGCCAAAGATGGCGACCGGGCGCCATCTTGGTCTAAAAATTTAAATAGCAGTAGGGGTGACGTGAGGGCTGAATTGAAAGCGCTCTTAATTCTGAATACGATAACAAAGTTTCGTAATATTCTATCAACTAAATTCAAAATGACGGTGTATAGTAATTTCAGGAAAAGCTCATATTTTAACAGTAACAGAGTGATATAGAGCATGCAAGTTCGGGAAACCATCATGGCAACTGCTCTAGTGCATTTTCAAAATATTTGACAAGTGCTTCCCGAAAGAAGGCGGTCGGGCGCCATCTTAGTATAAATAATTAAATTACGGTAGGCGTCAAGTGAGGGCTCGTTCGAAAGCCCTTTTGATTCTGAACTCGGCGACAATAGCGGTTTTACGTGTTGGCGTCGTTACTATTAAAATATTCAAAATGAAAATTAAAAACTGGAATATTGAATCCGCCGCCATTTTGAATTGTGTCCATAGAATATTATGAAACCTGGTTGTTGTATTCAGAATGAAAAGCGTTTTTGATTGACTCCCCACTTAACCACTACTGCCATTTAAATTCTTAGACCAAGACGGCGCCCGATCGCCGTCTTTGGAAACTCACCTGTCAAATATTTTGAAAAAGCTACTATCGGACCTGCCCTGAAAGTTCCCCAAATTTGGGTTTTCGATGTCACGTCATTCAAAACTTAAGATGGGGCTGAGGCTTTTGAATCGCACTGTATGTAAATAAAGTTAATAAACAAGCATTTGTTTTATTTTTTGTTCACTTAAAAGCCAAAACTAAAACAAATTACTGGTTTAATTAACAACAAAATAAATCCAAAATGGTTAGAAGAGCAATTTCACACGGCAACAATTTTTTACCACAGCCTCCTACACTACAACGCTTGACGACAGACGCACGTTACTACTGTTTCAAAGTCGTTATGATTTCGCATTGTCACAAAATTAACGATGACAGATACAGAATACAGTTTTTATAACAATCGTTATAAGTGTCGTAAAGAAGCAGTAGTTCATAAGCGATGTTGTTAGTTAACGATAATATATAGAATAGGCCTGTATGTCTAGTGCATACCACCCTTGTAGCACATTTTGATTTTAGTGCTCACTACTCTAAGTGGCACTGTTTCTTGATTTACTGTTTGCCACCCTAGGCAAAAAACAAGGGATTTTTGTACACCCCTTTTATTTTATGTATTGCCACACTAGGCAATCAAATAATGTAGGTAGCAAGTTAGAAAGAACAAACAGAAAAAATCTTTAAAAAACTTACTGTTTTCATTGTAGTTGTTCTCCGAGGGACTCCCCCCTCCTTGTTGTTCTTAATATTGCACTAGTGTTATCTGTAGTACCCTATTAGTTGACGAAAGACTGCGTTGTCTTTTTCTCGAACTCGGCATGTTATCCCGGAAGTCAAAAACGATGCAGTCAGTAACGCACTAAAAGGAAGACTAAGTCATGGGGGGGTATTAGACAACAGCGGTACAGGTGACGGTGTTGCCATCTTTAAAATTTGTGGTCAGTTGGGCTGAAGCGGGGGTACTACATCAATTTATTTATGAGACGAGGCCAAATATAATCAATTATCTTTAATTAATATGGCTGAATTAAGGAGGTTGAAATTAGATAGAAAGAATATTAAGGATCAAGTTGTAAGATTGGATGAATTCTTGACAACCTTTGGGGATGAAAATATAGAAAAAATTGAAAATAAGAGCGGAAATGGTAGCGCTAGTTTGGGAGAAATTTGAAAACATTCAGGGGAAGATAGAACTTTTAGAGAAAGAAGAGGAATTAGATGCTGGGGAAAGGTTAGAATTTGAAAATAAATTTTTTTGTGTTATTGCTAAAGCTAACAAAATAATAACACAAAAACCAACAAACGGCAACATTCGCTCAAGTATATGCTATAATAGAACAGCTGCAATCGTCCAATTCTGTATAATTACCTACACTGTCATTACCTACCTTTAGTGGAAATTACGAGGAACGGTTATTGTTTAAGGACTCGTTTATTTCGGCAATAGAATCACATAGTGGGCTAAGTGACCTTCAAGAATTTCAATATCTACGGGGTACGATAAAAGGTGAAGCCCTACAAGTAATTCACTCAATTAAAACTTCAGCTGAGAATTATAAAATTGCTTGGGATTGCTGCTCATGAGATATGAAAATAAGAGGCTTATTGTAAATTCGCATATACAGGCTGTAGTAGAAGTGACTTTCGTCAAAGAAAATCATGTAACTTCGAGAAAATTTGTGGGTAGTATTCAAATACATTTAAGTGCACTAGAAGTTTTAAATATTCTGTAGTAATACAATAAGTGGTCTGGAATTGTCGGAAATTTTACGAAAGCTGTTGCGTTGCTTGGTAGCGCTCGTGATCTTCTGTCAAATTTACACGAGTGGTTAATAAAAGAAACAGCTTGAGTAAAATTACCTAAAAATTTCAGACCACGAATTGTATTGAACAAGATTATTTTTTGAATCGAAGCAAGGTAATTCAAAACGATTTTTTTCAATTAATTCACATACAAAGAAATGTGTTGGGAATATTTGACTTTTGGCAGGTACTAAAGTAACTAGATTATAATATATTATAAATGCACCTACAAATTCGCAACTATGGCAACTTATCAACAAGCAAAATTATCGAAAAAGTTACCGTAGGTAAATACATAAGAGATCATTTTTTTATCGATAAATACATGTTTAATTGCATGAAAGTTTTATTGTCATAGCAAATAATCGAGAATCAAGGTGCTCGAGCGAATTTTTCTACTTTCCTTGATTCGAGATTTTTTGCCGAATGGCAATAAAATTTGAATACAATTTGAAATGTATTTATCTTATAAAAAAATAATCTCGAATGTATTTTAGGGACGTTAATACACAACAACATTATACGGACAATTTAAAGCGACGTTGCAAGAAAACTCGAAAATAATATGACAGTGACAGTTGCCAAGGTAGAAATTTCAAAACTATCATTCACAGCATAGTTGATTAAAAGCAAGACGCATATTTATCAGTTATTGGGAAAGCTAGGTAGGGTTTTGTCGTTTACAATGACAGTTGATTGGTCGATTTTAAGAAATTGAAGAAATCTCATTGGCTCTTAGAATAGGCGTGTAATAACCGAAATAATACACGCTTCTAGACCCAAATGAAATGTTCCTATTAGTTAATTTGATGATGAAAAAATAATCCAGTAAACGCTTGGGACACTTTATTAATCTATTTATTAACACGAAAGGAATGGGAAGAATATACAAGTAGAAAAATTGAATTACCGGAAATGCACGACGACCTTACACGTTCTGTATATAGAAAAATACATATAGTAGAATTACACAAATTAGCACAAATAGGTAATCGAGGATGCTCAATTCGACTAAAATATTTTTGACTTTCTGCGACTTCCGGTTATACCGGAAATAGACACCAACTTCCTTATTTCAAATGGAATGCCCACATTTCTATTGCGGATTTAGATTTTTAGTCGAATTCTAGGGTCACCCTATGCAAAACATCATATGTAGGTATAAAGTGCACCCTCTTCGAGATATTAGACGTTAAAAATCATCATTTTTCAAATTTCATCAATTATAACTTCGAAAATGTACGAGATAAAGAAAAATGATTTACATGTCCCTATCCTAGTTTTTAATTCTCTATTTAATGGGTCTGGAAAATATTGCTTCCTGATTGGCAACTTTTTGTAATTTGTTGACCGGAAATGCAAGAATTTTTGGAATTCTTATTAGAAAAATTCCAATAATTGGAGATGATAGAAAAGATGACGATAAAACCTGAAAACTCTAAAGTGGAATTAGGAAAAAGAATGGTACGAAATGTAGCTTTGCATTCAAGGGCATTTCACGTTTGCGAGATATGCAAGGAAGAGCATTTGTTGATCTACTGCGAAAAATTTAAATGGTTTCCAGTAGAGAAAAGGCTGGCAGAAGCTAAACAATTGAAATTAATCTTGAACTGCTTGAAGACTGGTCATTATGGATATCAATGCCAATCATCACGTTGCCAACAATGCAATGTAAGGGAAGACATCACACATAGTTGCATATGGGTGGACAAAACATTTCAAAAAATACAGTGGCCACATACAGGTCCGTGAAGTTAGCCTCGTTCTTTTCGATTTTCTAATAGACTTTAGTCTGAATAATTAGTATCTAATTTGTAACAATTTGTAACCCACAAATTACAATTTGTAACTCTCCCGTTAAGGAATTATTTAAAAAACTACTTTTATTGGCCAACTTCTCGGGAGCCCCGCAAGTTTGGAGTTTCCGATTTTTTTCTTTGTCAACATTTAGTAACTAACTTGTGATAATTTGTAACTCATAAACTAGAATTTTAAAACTCTATCGTTGAAGAGTTATTTAAAAAACTACTTTTATTGGCCAACTTCTCGGGACCCTCGCAAGTTTGGAGTTTCCGATTTGTTTCTTTGCCAATATTTAGTAACTAATCTATACATACATATAAATAAAATTGAAATGTCTGTCTATGATTTCGAAATAAATGCTTTTTTCTAAGCTCATATGATTCTCCGCACGTCACCAAAACATAAAATCGCATTTTTCAATTTTTTGTCTGTCTGTCTGTCTGTCTGTCTGTCTGTCTGTTTGTCCGGGCTAATCTCGGAAATGGCTGAACTGAATTTGATGAAACTTTCATTATCAGGTATAGGTCTTTTCAGAGATTAATCTAGACTACTTTTTATTTCGGAAATATTTAGGTTTTAGTCGGGGAGCAGCTTGCTTAAATTCAATGTGGTCGTCCGAAGTCGAGGACACACTTGTTTTGAAGACTGTTTTCTATGTAAAATCACCCGCTGAATCCGAATCCGGAGGGCGCCCGTTCATTTGGGATGGCCTTGACCTTGAAAAATGCATTTTTACGTAAAATTTCGAAAAATTGAAAACTCCGAACATTTCAGTTTACATCGTCATATCTTCGTTCTGGAGACAGCTAGGAAGCTAATTTTTTTTTAAATGTTCTGGCATTTTTGATTGCAAACCTCTATACACAATTAACTTCCGAAAAATAACTACGTCAGAAATGTGTAATTTTGTACACCGCGTCATTTTTGTGCACCTTAATTTTCACCACGCGAGAAATTTTTTTATTGTAAAAGATCGATACCTATTCAATCGAAATAATATGTCGTGAAAAGTATGCAGAAGTTTTTAGTGAAAAAATCATCTCGATATCTGCAATACTGACAGAGTTACAGCGATTAACAAAATATTGCTTTTTGCGCTGCGGCATATAGTGTTCTATCTCTACTCTACGCATCTACCTACTCCGTGCATCTGCGCCTGCGCTCGGCTAATCTCCGTCATATGCGGGAAACTCGTGCAAATACCTATTACTCTATGTAGTTAATATTTTCTGTCTTGACTATTTGGTAGAAATCCATGATGAAATAGAAAATTGCTATGCGTACTACCAATAAGTATAATAAATTATTTTATTGACCGGTTTCAAGATTCACAAACGATCTCATCATCAGAAATGGTAAATAAAATTGTAAACAAATTATTATGACAGTTGACAAGGGAACTAAAATTGATAAAACAATACAAAAAATAATGATATCCATGAAACATGTTAACTAGATAACTGAATTTCAGTATTTACCTACGGGGCATAAGAAAACACAAAGGAAATTCGAATACCTCGTACCTCGAAGGGAAAAAACAATGAATTCAATTGAAAAAACCTTCAAGTGAAATATCAGAACAGAAAAAATAAATCAATCAATATCCAAGAATTCTTGACAACTGCCAACTGCTAAACTTGAAAAAACTGCGAGGTCAAGTCTATGTTGTTCTGTCTTGACAACAGCCAACTGTTAATCTTGTAATAAACTAAAAAAAAAAGAGAAATAAGTCAATAAATGTCATAATGAGAGAAACTGTAATACCGATACCTGAGAATTATAATTTTGATCAAAAGATAATTACAAAAGTTTAAATAAACTAGATTGTATTAAATCGACCTGGTCATTAAGTAAGTTATAATTCATTGTTTTTTCCCTTCAAGGTACGAGGTATTCGAATTTCCTTTGTGTTTTCTTATGCCCCGTAGGTAAATACTGAAATTCAGTTATCTAGTTAACATGTTTCATGGATATCATTATTTTTTGTATTGTTTTATCAATTTTAGTTTCCTTGTCAACTGTCATAATAATTTGTTTACAATTTTATTTACCATTTCTGATGATGAGATCGTTTGTGAATCTTGAATCCGGTCAATAAAATAATTTATTATACTTATTGGTAGTACGCATAGTAATTTTCTATTTCATAACCTATTACTCTTCTTTAGCAAAGTGATAAAACAGTTTCCGATGTAATGAAGTTTATGTTTAAGTTTAATTGTTTACAAATAACATATCATAACTATAAAACTGTTCTAAATTTTTCAAATTCTGCGACAGACATACCTGCACTAATTCTATCTGTTTTTGTACCTGCCACCAGGGCCGTTTCTAGTGAGCGGGGAATGTGTCAAACACACAGGCGGCCAATTTTTGAAGCGGCGGGCGGTATACACCCGCCGAAAAAACGAAATCGGATTACCGAATGCCGCCTTTAAAAGTTAAAGGTGGCATTCACTTTAAGGCGGCACGTGCGGAGAAGGGAGAACTTCATATTATGCAGTTACTTCTTACTTACATTGTATTTTTTATGCATTTCGATCTAGATCTCATCATCATAAGGTTCTCAGTCCGAAGACTGGTTGGACGCGTACCTCCATTCTTTTCTATCCTGAGCTAACCTACGCATTTCCCTAAAAGTAGAACATCCTACATCCCTAACTATTTGAGAGCAGTAGTCTAATCTAGGCCTACCCCTACCTCTTTTTATTCCTATCTCTGACTCTAGTATGTCACGAACTATTCCTTCGTGTCTTAGAAGGTGTCCTACCATCCTATCTCTCCTACTCTTTATTGTTTTCCATACCTTTCGCTTTTCCCCAACTCTTTCTAATACTTCCCTATTGCTAACCTTATCTATCCACGGTATCTTCATCATGCGTCTGTAGCACCACATTTCAAACGCTTCTACTCTTTTTCTATCCGCTTCTCCTATTGTCCAAGTTTCGCACCCGTATAATGCCGTACTCCATACATACGACGTTAAGAGTCTCTTCCTAGTCTCTATATTAACCGTTCTCGAGCATAACAGTTGTTTGTTTTTGTTAAACGCAACTCGGCCCTGCGCCATTCTTTGTTTTATATCTTTAGTGCTCCTACCGTCTTGAGTTATTTTACTTCCTAAGTAGCAGAAATCCGCGACCTCCTCTATCTTCTCATTTCCAATTTGTATTTCCATTTTAGTTCTATTTTCACATCCCCTACATACCAAAATTTTAGTTTTCTTTTTATTGATTTTCATGCCGAAGCCCTGTGTCAAAACTGCTTCCATTTCATTCAAAGCCGCTCCTAATTCTTCTTTGCTAGATGCTAACACTGCTATATCATCCGCAAATCTGAGCATGTTAATAGTTTGGCCCTGTACATTGATCCCTGAGGCTGTTCTTTCCTTAACAATATTAATCGCATCTTCGATATATAAGTTGAAAACTAGAGGTGACAATGCACATCCCTGTCTCACTCCCTTCCGGATATCTACTTCCCTTTGTTCCTGCTCACATTCTATAACTGCCTTTTGCTCTTTGTAGAGATTATGTATTATTCTTCTGTCCCTGTATTTCATCCCTACCTTTCTCAGCACTTCGAACATCTTCCCCCATTTTACGTTGTCGAAGGCTTTTTCTAAATCTACAAATCCTATATAGACGCTCTTTCTCTTTTCTATCGTTTTTTCTATAATTACTCGTAAAGCTAGAATGGCCTCGCGCGTTCCTCTATTTCGTCTAAATCCGAACTGATCTTCTCCTAATATTTCTTCCGCCTTTTTCTCCATCCTTCTTTGCACAATTCTAGTTAAAATTTTTGACGCATGGGAAGTTAAACTGATAGTTCTAAAATTTTCGCATCTATCCGCGCCTTTTCTTTTTGGCAAAGCTACTATGATGTTCCGTTTGTAATCTTCTGGAATCTCGCCTGTCAGGTATATGCGACTAACTAATTTAAATAAACGATCTATTACCTCTTGACCTGCGCACTTTAAGATTTCTGCCTGCAAGCCATCTATACCTGGTGCTTTATTATTCCTTAAACTTTTTAGTGCTATCTCAAACTCTTCTCTCATTATAGGACTCCCTAGGTTATCCCCCTCTACACTGCTTTCGCTTTCTAATATATCTTGCACTTCCTGTCCCGCATATAAGTTTCCTAAATATTCTTTCCACCTATCTGCCTTCTCCCCACTTCCGATTAGGATATCTCCTGCCTCATTTCTAATGTTTTTGGTACTAGATCCAATTTCTCTAAAATTTCTCCTAATTATTTTATATGCTTCATCAGTCTTTCCTACTTCGAATTTATCTTCCACTTCTTTGCATTTATTATCGATCCATTGCTCTTTCGCTTTCCTACATTTCCGAATAATTTCCCACTTGATCGCCTTATATCTTTGTTTCCCTGTTTCATCTAACCTATTTTTATATTTTCGCCTTTCCTCTATTAGACTCACAATATGTTTTGTTATCCAGGGTTTCCTACTTTCATTCTGTTTATGACCCAAAATATCCCTAGCTGAGGAAACTAAACTATTTTTAATGCAATTCCATTCTGCCTCTATGTCCCTAACAATATTTCCACCCGTGCCCTTTAGTGCTTCGTTTGTCTTTTTCTCGAACTTATTGCGCATGGGTCAAGATACCTTCTTCCGCTTCTTTTTTTCAAAATCTTAAATTTAAGATTGGCTTTCATAACGACTATGTTGTGATCACTATCTATATCTGCTCCTGGATAACTTCTACAATCCCTAACTTGATTTCTAAATCTTCGCCTAACGAGAATGTAATCTATTTGATATCTCCCTAAGTCTCCTGGCATCTTCCACGTATAGCATCTCCTAACATGATGGTGAAATAGAGTGTTCGCGACCGTTAAGTTATGTTTATCGCAGAACTCTATCAGTCTAACTCCCCTATCGTTCCTATTGCCTAATCCAAAGGGGCCAACTATTCCGCCCTCTCGCCCTGTGCCTACGACTGCATTGAAATCTCCTGTAATTATTAAATTTTCGTGCCCTCTCACAAAATCTAGCACATATTCAATATCACTATAAACTGCCTCTACGGCCTCATCACTGTAGTTAGAAGTGGGCATATATACCTGTATTATTACTGTTTTTACAGGTTTCGAATCTAACCTAACCATAACTACCCTGTCACTTTGCTGTAAGAAATTTTCTACACTCTGTCCTACTTTTTTCCGCATAACAATTCCTACTCCCGAATTTCCTCCTACAGATCCTGTGTGTATTACTCTAAAATCTCCGCTCCAGAAGTCTCCAGCTTCTGGCCATCGCACTTAACTGATACCTACTACGTCTAATGCTAACCTATCCATCTCAATTTTCAAATTCTCTAACTTCCCTACTTGTTTCATGCTTCTAACATTCCACGCTCCGACTCGTGAGATGTTACACTTATCATTTCCGATGACTCCCCCCGAAGCAGTCCCCGCCCGGAGATCCGAATGTGGGACTATTTTACCTCCGGAATATTTTACTCCAGAAGGTGCCATCATCATAAATTAAAGTACGCTGTACTAGGGATAAAATAATGTGGTGGTTTCCCGTTGCCTTCCACATCGCAGTAGTGTGTATCACAGTGCCATACCAACCCTCACGATCTCTGCCACTATGATTACTGAAAGAGCTGCTGCCCCCTTCCAGGGACTTGAATTAGTCTGGCTTCTCAAATAAAAACCCCTCCAATATGGTTAAACCTATGGTTCGGCTCTTTATATCATTGAAGCGCGCAAGCCATCCCACCCGTCCCAGTATTACTAGAACTGCGTCAAGGTACAAGTCCTTTGGGAAGGGATCTAGATCTACCTATATCAAATTAATTTATGTTACGCCCATGTATGGAGTTCCAATTTTTATGTATTCCTATTTAGAGAACAAATATAAAAACTTTAAAAAATTAATTTTTTCTTCGTATGAGGAACGGCATAGGGGTGTACATAAACAGTGTTCGTTAGCTTAGGTTAGGTTGAGGGCGGTAATCCGGCAATACGTAATTTGACACGCAGGCAGCCCAGACTTCTAGTCTTTGAGGCAGCCAAGGGGTCAGAAACGCCCCTGCCTGCCGCCTTGAACAATGCGTTGTATCCATTTTCAGTTATAGCTTGAACTATTTCTGCTGAATCATTCATCTGACAAATTATGCACAAATTGTAATTGATTTCCATTTTCACTAATAGTAATGTTTATAACTTAACCTCAGACTTCAATCAAAATTGCACAAACAGTGATTCCAAAACAATTCCACATATACATACTACTCGTACATAGTTATTGTTATTTGTAAACAATTAAACATAAACTTCATTACATCGGAAACTGTTTTATCAATTTGTCAAAGAAAAGTAATAGGTATATGCACGAGTTTCCCGGATATTTATGACTGAGATTAGCCGCCCGCAGGCGCAGATGCACGGATTAGGAATTAGGTAGATGCGTAGAGTAGAGATAGAACACTATGCCGCAGCGCAGAAAGCAATATTTTGTTAATTGCTATAACTCTGTCAGTATTGCAGATATCGAGATGATTTTTTTCACTAAAAACTTTTGCATACTTTTAACGACAAATTGTTTCGATTGAATAGGCATCTATCTTTTACAATAAAAAATTTTCTCGCGTGGTGAAAATTAAGGTGCACAAAAATGACGCGGTGTAAAAAATTACACATTTCTGACGTAGTTATTTTTCAAAAGTTAATTGTGTATAGAGGTTTGCAATCAAAAATGCCTGGAGAACATTTAAAAAAAAATTTAGCTTCCTAGCTGTCTCCAGATCGAAGATATGACGATGTAAACTGAAATGTTCGGAGTTTTCAATTTTTCGAAAATTTACGGAAAAAATGCATTTTTCAGGGTCAAGGCCGTTCCAAATGAACGGGCGCCCTCCGGATTCGGATTCAGCGGGTGATTTTACATAGAAAACAGTCTTCAAGACAAGTGTGTCCTCGACTTCGGACTAACTCTTTAAATAAGCGCTTTTTGAGATGGCTGCTCCCCGACTATTTCCTGTGTAGAAATTGAAAAATGTAGAAATTAGGAGTCGGTTTGTGTCACGCGCGTACTATGAACACATGTTACGTGCCAAATAAATTAATAAAAATAAATTAATAAAAATAAAAATTAATAATTAAATAAACAAATAAATACATAAATAAATAAATAAAATAAATAAATATAAATATTTGCCATTGTGCATCTTTCTTTGGCGCAGCAACGCGTGCCGGGTACCGCTATATGTACAGGTTATCCCACGGCGACTTTACACGATCTGTATATAGAAAAGTACATATAGTAGAATTACACAAATTAGCACAAATAGGTAATCGAGGATGCTCAATTCGACTAAAATATTTTTGACTTTCTGCGACTTCCGGTTATACCGGAAATAGACACCAACTTCCTTATTTCAAATGGAATGCCCACATTTCTATTGCGGATTTAGATTTTTGGTCGAATTTTAGGGTCACCCTATGCAAAACATCATATGTATAAAGTCCACCCTCTTCGAGATATTAGACGTTAAAAATCATCATTTTTCAAATTTCATCAATTATAACTTCGAAAATGTGCGAGATAAAGAAAAATGATTTACATGTCCCTATCCTGGTTTTTAATTCTCTATCTAATGGGTCTGGAAAATATTGCTTCCTGATTGGCAACTTTTTGTAATTTGTTGACCAATCAGGAGACAGTATTTTCCAGACCCTTTAGATAGAGAATTAAAAACTGGATAGGGACATGTAAGTCATTTTTCTTTATCTCGTACCGTTTCCAAGCTATAATTGATGAAATTTGAAAAATGACAATTTTTAACGTCTAATATCTCGAAGAGGGTGCACTTTACACATATGATGTTTTACTTAAGGTGACCTTAAAATTAGATCAAAAATCTAAATACGTAATAAAAATGTGGGCATTATATTTAAAATAAGGAAGTTGGTGTCTATTTCCGGTATAACCGGAAGTCGCAGAAAGTCTTAAATAATTTAGTAAAATTGAGCATCCTCGATTACCTATTTGTGCAAATTTGTGTAATTCTACTATACGTACTTTTCTATATACAGATCGTGTAAGGTCGTCGTGGGATACCCTGTATAATATAAAAATCAATATTTATTTGCTCGTATTGTATGCGCTGCCATACCGTTCATCCCATTGCGATAAAACTTAGTCAACTTATTGCTCGCACTTGCGCGAAGGTTATAGGCATAGTACAATTAACTTACAGTAGGTGGCGCGCGTGTCGTACCGGCAAATGTATCTCAAAGAACTTTTTGCAATTCTACAATATTTTCTTTCCTTTCAACATAATTTAAAAATTGGCAATTGACAATCGGCAATAGGTGGCGCGCGTCGTACCGGGAAATGTATTTGAAAGAATATTTCTGCAATTCTACAATATCTTCTTTCCTTTCAACATAATTTAAAAATTGCAGCAAACGTCAAACGGCAGCAACGCGCAGGGTACCAGCTAGTTTGTAATAATTTGTAACCTATAAATTGGAATTTGTAACTCTATCGTTGAAGAATTATTTAAAAAAATATTTTTGTCGGCCAACTTCTCGGGAGCTCTTAAGTTCCGATTTTTTCTTAGCCAATATTTAGTAACTAAGTTGTAATAATTTGTAACCCATAAACTAGAATTTGTAACTCTGTCGTTGAAGTTATTTAAAAAAATATTTTTGGCGGCCAACTTCTTGGGAGCCTCTTAAGTTTGGAGTTTCGCATTTTTCCTTTGCCTTATTTAGTAACTAATTTGTAACCCATAAACTAAAATTTGTAACTCTGTCGTTGAAGAGTTATTTCAGAAGTGAATTTGATGAACTTGCTTCTGGAGAGCCCCGAAATTTTCGAATACTTTCTCTGCCAATATTTAGTTACCATTTCGTAACAATTTTTAACTCACAAATTAGAATTTGATCTTACCTACCCAGAACCTAACCGGACTATTAAAAAAACAGGATGCGACATTTCGAGCTTTGGTCGTTTTCGGACTTTGCAACCAACTTATACAGTGTGTTTGATTTTATGTGTCACAGCAGATATCTCGGCTGTTGATAGAATTTCAAATATATGTTATATATGAAAGTTGTGAGACACTTTTTTTTTAATAACGCTTCGACCGCTGGGGTCATTAGCGTGTTCTATGGTGTCGATTCACAATTTACAAGTTCCACTTTTTAGATTTGGCTCCAGATGTTTTCAATAACTTATGAAAATCAGAAAAACAATCGAGTATAAAATAATTCAGATATAGCAAATAAATTCAAAATTTTAAATGGAAGGTACCCAGTGTTATTACGTATTCTAAAACTGTATAAAATTTCTTTGCAACGATATATCACTCGTCATAGTTATCTAATCAACTAAAGGCACAAATCGATAATTAAGTAAGAACTGCACGTCTACATGACTTAGAGTTTTGATCGAAAGAGTAGGCTTTGACAAGAATTGCTATCGCGTGAACTGTCAAATTAATTGAGTAAATTCCTGAGTATTCTTAATTTCCATAACAACGGAGGTCATTTTGAACAAAAACTTTAGATTTTATTAACTTAAATTTTATACACAGAGTAGATGGATCAAGAACTTTGACGTAAATTCACTATGAATTCTTAATAAGATAACCCCGCACGCCAAAAGACAGTGACACAGTAATTAAACTCGACACGTGTTTCGCTGGCAACGTCAGCATCTTCAGGAGTTGAAGATTAAGTTTAGAATTAGATTAATCTTCAACTCCTGACGATGCTGACGTTGTCAGCGAAACACGTGTCGAATTTAATTACTGTGTCACTGTCTTTTGGCGTGTGGGGTTAACTTATTAAGAATTCATAGTTAAATTTTATACTTAACTAATTTATTGTTACTTTCTTGGTATTGTTGCTAAGTCGTGTTTGTGTTGAATAGTCTTGTCAAGCTAGCCTTAAGTAACATTGTATCATGTAGAAACAGGCATCCGAATTTCATTATTTTCACCGCCTACCCTGTCGAATGAAGCTCTAAGTCGCGTAAGCGTGCAATTGCTGGTAGGTTCTTAATTATCGATTTGCGTGTTTAATCGATTAGATAAATATGGCATTTGATATATCGCTGTAAAGGGAATTTCATACAGATTTAGAACATGTAATATTACTGGGTACGTTACATTTAAAATGTTGAATGTATTTGCTGTATCTGAATTATTTGATGCTCAATTGTTTTTCTGATTTTGATAAATTATTGAAAATAAAGTGTCTAACAACTTTCATACATAACATTTGTTTGAAATTCTTACAATAGCCGAGATATCAGCCGTGACACATGAAATCAAACGCACTGTATACCATATAAGTAATAGAATATCAATCATTACGCACCTTTAAAAATTTAATTCCTTTTACACACTTAACAATACAAAAGTTAAACATGCGCAGGAGTATCACGCAATCTGTTGAGTAACGGATTTTTGAAGTGAAACTTTTTATCTTGGTAGAGTAAATTCCTGTGTTGGCAAATGCGAGCGTCACGAAAAGTGAAATGATGGAGGGGGGCAGTCTGAGAAGACGGGCAGAGTAGAAAAGGAATATCGAACGCCCCACTCTTTAGCCACGCTCTGTCTCATGCTTCGCGCTTTTTCTCTCGGGCAAGCGTCAGTAAGGCTAGGACACAGCGTTTCAGTTCTCGTGACATCATAAAGCTTTTGGTTAGAGGCATTAAAATTCGACTTATTCTTTCATAATTATTATTTTGATACGAACAATATTTATTATCGATTTTTGTGTATTCGAAGTGCGATTGGTAGTCTATAAATTAATGTGTGTATTCCAGTGTTAGGAAAATTAGAATAAACGTTTAAAATAGTCTTGCTTAATTTGTGCCAGTTCAAATTTTAATTTTTTAAATTTTGTGAATTTCTGGCATGTAGTAAATAAATAACTGTATAACTATATAATAATATCGACGTTTCGTCCCCGTTCGGGGGCTTTGTCAAGATTCATTAAAAACGTGTAAAAAGATATACAATGTTTCACTTTTTTTTTCGTTTTTCGTTTTTTTTGTTTTTGGTTTTCAGAGAAAATCAAACCGCACATACACCTATCATTTCAGTTTTAGATTTAAGCGAAGACATGGAAGTTGGTGAATAAAGATGTATTTGAAACTCATAAATGCATACACTCCAATCATCTGTTTACGCTAAAAATTTTTCATTCCTCTAATAACGTTGAAGTTTCATTTCTATCACGCGTGGCGACCACGCACCCAGTTTTAGTAAGCCAATGCTTATTCGGAGAGATGACGTATGGGTAGTTAAGGTTGCGTGCCAAGTGTGCGCATGATATCAACCTTGTTTTAGCTATAATTTCTGACGGTCTGCAAACCGTCAGAAGCAATCATTCAAATAGTTTACAGGTTTTTACACTATATTTTAAAAAGTCAGACCTTCTGCAAAACCTTTGTGATTGCAAACGGTTAGAAACTGCACCCAAAAGAAAGTCAATACAAAAACGGCCTACATTACTTATACAATAAGGACTCTTAAATCATAAGGATGTGTTGGCATAAATATGTTGTAAATTATGAATTAAAAAATTACTTAGCTTACTACCAATATAACGATTTATGACAGTTGACAAGGAAAATAAAAATTGACAAAACAATACAATTGTTATTTACAACTTCACATTTGCGAGAAACCCCTCAACTTAGAAGTTCTAATTTGCGAGTTAAAAATTGTTACGAAATGGTAACTAAATATTGGTAGAGAAAGTACTCTAAAATTTCGGGGCTCTCCAGAAGCAAGTTCATCAAGTTCATTTCTGAAATAACTCTTCAACGATAGAGTTACAAATTTTATGTAGTTAATATCTTCTTGTTTTACTTTTTGGTAGAAGTTCATGATGAAACAAATAAATACTCCGCGAACTACCAATATATAACGTTTTATTTAAATATTTTACCGGTTTCAGGATTCACAAAGATCCCATCATCAGAAATGTACGAAAAATTGTAAACAAATTATTATTATTATTAGCTCTTGCTAATACTTACACCAAGCGTATAAGTATATATAAAGCAAGCAATATTGCATGGTTCGAGTGTGTAGGGCAAAGCACCGTACTGATGAGTCCCAAAAGGACGAAACCAGTTGTCTACGGTTTTCCATGCACATTCGAAACATGCAATATTGAAAAACTTTTAGCATACATAACCTACTGCTGGGAGCAGGAAGTACGTAGAGATCTAAGGATGTTCCAAGCCCAACGATATGTTTGGGGTAGCATTCAGTATGGATCTCGTAGTACATAAAATCTGGATTTAGTTCTATAATTCAATGCCTGGCGGGGTATTTGCCCGAGGAGTAGTTGTTCGAACGGTCCAGTACCACTCAATCCTAATAATACCAATAATAAAAGTAATATTGATGACCATAATGATGATGAAAACGATGATAATAATGTCAATAATAAAACAAAAAGAAGAAAAAGAATCCCATATTGCCAAATAACCTCGAAGGTCCATGGTTTATATGGGCTAGCAAATAAACTGTAATTGATTATTGAACTAATGTCATAATGGCAATAAGAGAACCTGTCCCACCGAGACATGAGAATCATTTTGATCAAAAGACATTTACAAAAGTTTAAATAAGCTAGATTGTAGTAAATCTACTTGGTCATTAAGTAAGTTACAATTTTTATCATTTTTATGTTTATAAATTTCTATAGACTCTAATATATCTAACTGATAACTTTTTACAAAATTAAACAATAATTTAGTATTTTCTAAAGGAGGGAATCGATGATTGCTAATCATTTCTTTGATAACAATCATCGATTCCCTCCTTTAGAAAATACTAAATTATTGTTTAATTTTGTAAAAAGCTATCAGTTAGATATATTAGAGTCCATAGAAATTTATAAACATAAAAATGATAAAAATTGTAACTTACTTAATGACCAAGTAGATTTAATACAATCTAGTTTATTTAAACTTTTGTAAATGTCTTTTGATCAAAATGATTCTCATGTCTCGGTGGGACAGGTTCTCTTATTGCTATTATGACATTAGTTCAATAATCAATTACAGTTTATTTGCTAGCCCATATAAACCATGGACCTTCGAGGTTATTTGGCAATATGGGATTCTTTTTCCTCTTTTTGTTTTATTATTGACATTATTATCATCGTTTTCATCATCATTATCGTCATCAATATTACTTTTATTATTGGTATTATTAGGATTGATTCTTGAATTAATTATTCAACAACAGTCTCTCCATCTTAATCCTCGACTTATTTCTTTTTTGCCATTATGCCGTTTTTTTGACTTATTTCTCTCTTTTTTAGTTTATTACATACAATACTAGTTGTTGGCAGTTGTCAAGACAGAACACATAGACTTGACCACAGAGTTTATTACAAGATTAGCAGTTGGCAGTTGTCAAGATTCCATGGATATTTTGTTTATTTAGTTTTTTCTGTTCTGATATTTCACTTGAAGGTTTTTTCAATTGAATTTATTGTTTTTTCCAATTTGGTTTTCTTTAAATTCATTGTTTTTTCCCTTCAAGCTACGAGGTATTCGATTTTCCTTTATGTTTTTCTTATACCCCGTAGGTAAATACTGAAATTCAGTTATCTAGTTATCTTTTTTCATGGTTATCATTATTCTTTGTATTGTTTTGTCAATTTTAGTTTCCTTGTCAACTGTCATAATAATTTGTTTACAATTTTTCGTACATTTCTGATGATGGGATCTTTGTGAATCCTGAAACCGGTAAAATATTTAAATAAATCGTTATATATTGGTAGTTCGCGGAGTATTTATTTGTTTCATTACAAATTTTAGTTTATGAGTTACAAATTAGTTACTAAATAAGGCAAAGAAAAAATGGGAAACTCCAAACTTAAGAGGCTCCCGAGAAGTTGGCCGTCAAAAATATTCTTTTACATATCTCTTCAACGTTTATGGGTTACAAATTATTACAAGTTAATTACTAAATATTGGCACAGAAAAAATCAAAAACTTCAAACTTAAGAGGCTCCCAAAAAGTAGGCCGCCAAAAATATTTTCTAAATAACTCTTCAACGATAGGGTTACAAATTCTAATTTGTAGGTTACAAATTATTACAAATTAGTTACTAAATATTGACAAAGAAACAAATCGGAAACTCCAAACTTGCGAGGCTCCCGAGAAGTTAGCCCCTAAAAGTAGTTTTTTTAAATAACTCTTCAACGGTAGAGTTACAAATTCTAGTTTATGGGTTACAAATTATTACAAGTTAGTTACTAAATATTGACAAAGAAAAAAATCGAAACTCCAAACTTGCGGGGCTCCCGAGAAGTTGGCCTATAAAAGTAGTTTTTTAAATAACTCCTTAACGGGGGAGTTACAAATTGTAGTTTGTAGGTTACAAATTGTTACAAATTAGATACTAATTATTCAGACTAAAATCTATTAGAAAATTGAAAATAACGAAGCTAACTTCACGGATCTGCCACATACGCTAGTCAGAAGCAATCATCTTTGGTTTTGTTGTCTACAGCTAGAGTATACCTGGAGTATTCAGAAGGTAACATGCGTGAAAGGTGTGCCCTATTGGATTCGGATTCTCAGAGCAATTTCGTTACGTCAGAAATGTGTCAAAGGTTAAGATTACCTGTAAAAATCATCAATAAACCAGTCACTGGAATAAGTAAAACGGTAACCAACGTATCTAAGCAGACGAAAGTAAAGATACGACCAAGATTTAGTAGTTTTGGAGTATATTTGGAATGCTTAGTTTTAGTGTTAGAAACAATTACTGATAGTTTGCCATCAATGAAATTGGATTCCAAACCACTTAACATCCCTACAAATTTAACAATGGCGGATCCGTTCTTCAATATTCCAAAGAGGATTGATTTATTAATTGGAGCATCTCATTTCTTTGATTTATTTGATGGTATCTGCTTTTACTTGATGAAAATCCATAATCACTAATTTAAATGAGACATACAAAATTTTAAAGAAAGATCCAACAGAAAAATTTCAAAAACTAGTAGAATCAGTTATAAATGACTCAAAAAGTATTTTTAAAGACAATGAATTGTTCAAACTCACTAACATGAATCCTTAGGTCCCAAAATTATACTCCTTAATTAAATTATACAAAAACGACTATAGTATTTTTCAGATTTGTTGGCGTTTGCGCCGCCATATCCGATTATCCAAGCAATCGCCATCAGTTCAGTAGTTTCCAAAACTTTGCTGTTGCTAGGATCCGCGCCAAGCGTGCGTTGCCCTGCATGCTGCAGGAGTCCGTGTGCGCCGCGACTCTGGAGTCAGGGCACGGCACACAGCAATGAGCATTTTGACGTTTTCCCTCAAGAAATGTATTCTTTTACCCACAACATTAGCCCGTTCACACAAAAGACACCGGTTATTTTCTAGCGTGTACTTAAATACGCCACAAACTTGTGTCAGAAATATCCGATATTTGTTTTGTTTTTAATTCGTTATTTAAAATTTTTAATGTAATGTGTTATTTCTTTTCTTTCATGGAATAAATAGCTTTCCTTACTTCAGCTTTAATGCTGTCAGTTACATCTTCACTTTTTAATTTTTATTTGCTGTGCCTTTTTCCGGGCGTTGCAGCAGACAAACCTCGTTTTTCCTCCAACTATACGCGACACGCTGCATAGACTTACTTTTGAACTTTTGAGGCATCGGCCAATCGCTCCTGTGCAATAGGGGACCCTTATTTTCCTTCTCTCGAGTAAAGCATTCAAAAATATTTCGTAAAACTTCTCCACACAGTTTGGTAAAAACATTTCCAGGCATCTTTACATCTGACAATCAAACTGACAGTTATTCTTGAAAGGCAATAATTTTTGATAAATTGCTTGGTGACCACTGGATATTGCAAAATAAGCATATTATGCTTGGGCCGCCCAACAGACGGAGTGATCACCCTGCAAGAACGTGCTCTAGCGGGGCCAATATTAATTTATGACGACCGAATTGGAGTGATGCGCGACTTCGTTGGGTCTAAAGAAAGCGCATCACTGCGGTTCTGTCGTCCTAAATTAATAGTGGTCCCGTCTAGAGCTCATGCTTGCAGGGTTATCACTTCGTCTGTTCGGCGGCCCAAGTATAGTACTGAAACCATTTTGTTTCACACATCTATAGTAAGAAAGACTGAGATCAAATACGGAAACGTGAAAATATTCTCAAGTTATCTTCCGGCTGCAATTAAAATTCAACAAATCCATTTTACAAAAGAGAGAAAGGCACATGAACGTAATGCGCAGAATACTGCACACACACGCCAAGAAATCTGAAAAGAACTATACCCCATTAGACCAGTAGTATCGCATATTTCGTCGCCTGCTTACAAAATTTCCAACAAACTTATAGATCTCATTAAAAATTATACTAAGTTCAATTTAACTTATTCTATTAAAAATTCATATCAATTAATTAAACATTTTCATGTACCTACTAATGCAAGATTTGTCTCATTTGACGTTAAAAATTTGTTTCCAAGCATTCCTCAAGACACCGTTCAGTTAGTTAAAAAATTATTAGAAAATAACAACCAAAACGTAGTACAAAATTTAGAAATTTTAAATCTGTTATCCACTTGTTTAGAACAAAATTATTTTCAATTTGATAACAATTTCTACAGCTGCAAGGCAGGTCCTATTATGGGAAATCCCCTGAGTCCCTTATTAGCCGAAATATTTATGGACCAGGTAGAAACTCATATTCATAGCAATAAACTTAGTAAACAATTCTTGTCTTGGTTTAGGTATGTGGACGGATAGACAATTAAATTCATTCTTAGATTTCATGAATAACATAGATCCGAATATAAATTTCACAATGGAATTAGAAAAAGATAATGCAATAAATTTCCTAGATCTAACAATTAACAAAGTAAACAATAGACATGAGTTTTCAATTTTTCACAAACCTTCGCACACAGATGTAACAATTCATTGTAACTCAAACTACCCGGTCCAACACAAATTAGCTGCTTACAAAAGTATGATACATAGATTAACAAATAAAAAACCTGATAAATTTGAAAAAGAATTGAATGTAATTAAGTTAATTGCAGTCAACAACGGCTATAATTTGGACATGGTCAATGGCATTCTATCAAAGAGAAGAAAATATAATGCAATAAAATTAGTTTACCCAATTTTCGATAATTCAACCAATAATTATAAATCTTTGACATATTCCGGACCAAAATTTAATAAACTAAACCCACGTCAAAAAATTCAACTACAAACTAGCTTTGAAAACAAATAATTCCTTACGAACAACAAAGACAAAACGGATAAAAAATTTAGATCGGGAGTTTACAAGTTAATTTTTGGGTCTTGCCCTAAGAGTTACGTAGGTCAAACAGGTCGACCATTTATAAAAAGAATCACAGAGCATTTAAATAGTTTCAAAAATAGGAAGACAGACTCTACTAATGCAAATCATTTAATATCAGAAAAGCACACATTCAATGAAAACTATGAAATTCTACAATTAGAAAATAAAGGAATTAAATTAAACTTATTAGAGGCATTAGAAATAAACAAACTTAAAAAATCAAATATTATATTGATGATCAAATAGATTTAAATTTTTCACCATTGTTAAATATCTTTCACAAGTAAGTAATAAAATTTCAGCCAGGTAAAAACAGGTATAAATAATAGGAGTTTAGCATTGTAACCATTTAGTTCAGTACAAACATCTGAAGAAGCCACTGTGTAGGCGAAACAATTGTCATGTTTAATTAATAATAAATATACGAAAACATAGACAATCTTGTTTCATTTAAATTGGCATATCATTTCTTTAATTTATTATGTGCTGGTCAAATTCAATTAGCAAGAAATCAACCGTTGCTACAGAAAACTCAATTGGGATGGGTTGTAACTGGACATTGGAACTTGTATTCGTTAGATAAACAGATTTGTTTAGTTGGTAGGAATATGTCTTTAGAAGAAATGAAGAAATAGGAAGCTTAAAAAGACAGTATTCCGATGAAGAAAGAAGATTCGAAGAACATTTTGTGCAGAATGTTACTAGAAATGAGGAGGGAATATTCGTCGTCTCGTTACCTACGATATCAAATGAAGAATTGGGAGATTCATTTGATGAAGCTTTGGGAAGACTCTTCTCTTTAGAAAGAAGATTTAATCGAAACAAGAACTTAAGAATATAATATAACCAATTTATCATGGAACAGTATGGAGATATGAAACATATGTCGGTGAATTTGAAGCAGGAAGAAATTTCCGAAATAATTTATTATTTACGTCATCACTCTGTCCTCAAATAGGATATCACAACGAAACTGAGGGTAGTCTTGGACGCCTCAGCAAAGACCACGTCTGGACGGTCGCTAAATGATATGCTTATGGTAGGAGCACACATTCAAGATGATTTGTTGAACATAATTTTGAGATTTCGAACACATCAATACGTGCTTACGGCGGACATAGCGATGATGTACCGTCAAAAACTGGTGTGTGAATGTGACCGGCAATTGCAACGGGTTCTTTGGAGGCCAGACACATTAGAACCGATAAAGGTTTACAGTGTGAACACTGTGACGTATTCATGATGTGCTCACTGGTACGCACACTGAAAATGAAGCTAAGAATTTACAAAATCAACTCGCATTGCTATTGTCTTTGGGTCAGTTTCATCTAAGAAAATGGCGAGGTAATGAAAGGGAAATTTTGGAAAAATTGATGGAACCTAACAGAGAAGATTCGTTGCTGGTCTTGGACGAAACAGATGTGTCAAAAACTTTAGGCTTATTATGGAATGCCCAAGAAAATTTATTGCAATATAAGGTAACCCTGAATTCTGATCACAAGGTTACCAAACGTTCTATTCTTTCTAGGATAGCCCAATTATTTGATCCCCTTAGATAAATTGGACCCATCATTACTACAGCCAAACTAATTATGCAATAATTATGGCAAATCGAGATATATTGGGACGGATCGGTTCCATTTGTACTTTGTGGACTAACTATTACAAGAGTATAGCATCAGAAAACGACTTGAGGATCATGAGAAACGTACATCCAGGAAATGTAGAAGAATCGTTTGATATTCACGGTTTCTGCGATGACTACGAAACGGCCTATGGGACATGTGTTTTCATAGTAAGCCAAAATTCTATTGAGAGCAAAATATCTAGTTCTCTGTTCCAAATTCAAGGTGGTGCCTTTAAAGACTATCGTTGCCTAGACTAGAGCTTAGTGGAGCCTTAGTACTTTCCCCAATAGTTAACACAGTTAGAAACTCTTTGACCAATAGGGTTCGAAGAATTCATTTATTGACAGACTAATACAGTATTGTTTTGGATAAGTACTCCACCCAACAGTTTAGAAACCTTTGTGGCAAATAGAGTTTCGCTAATATAACAACTAACTATAGACGTAAAATGGAGACATGTCTCTTCCGAAGATATCCCGCAGACATACTCTCTAGACTGTGCCAACCGGAACTTATAAAAGAACAAGACATCTGGGCTATGGACCGACCTGGCCGAAATTGAATTATAATTGGAACGAGGTAGGCATCTCTTGTCCGATATTAACGAGAATTGAACAAGTGGATGTATCTTTATTAGCAAATACAGCTAGAATAGATCTCACTGGGAAGTTTTAGAAAGATTTTCGTCTTTTAGAAAACTTCAGAGAATTATAGCTTTATGTGAAAGATTCATTTTTAATTGTAAGAATGTTGGAGAGAGAAAATTTGGTCCACTAGTGACGAAGGAACTAGAATCGACTTGTAATGTAATATTGATCCAGGTTCAAAGAGAGAATTTTGCACAAGACTTGAGAGATTTAGGAAGTAATCGACTACTATCTAAGAATAGCAAACTCAAGCTTCAACCCTTTTTTGGATAACGAGAATTTTATTAGAGTCGGGGGTAGATTGCAGCAAGCAAATATTTCTGGTGACCACAAACCTCCGATTGTTTTACCTGCAAAACATCACGTAACCAAATTAATACTGGAAAGAGAACAGACTTGATTAATGCATTGTGGCGCTGAACAATTGTTAGCTATGGTTAGATTGAGGTATTGGCCGTTATCAGAAAGAAGAGTGGGTAGAAAGGTAGGTTGCTGCATGTTTAAAATGTTTTCGTTGGAAACACAGAATATCAGAACATGTAATGGGCAATTTATCTGCACCAAGAGTTGTAGAAACTATTAGACCTTTCGTAGTCTCTGGGGTGGACTATGCTGGACCCATTAAGTTGCGAGAAAGTAGAAGACGTGGCCGAGTGCATATATCCAAGGTATATATTGCAATTTTTATCTGCCTTGCAACAAAGGCCATCCATCTAGAATTTGTTAGCGACTTAACCTCCGAAACGTTCCTAGATGCCTTTAAACGTTTTATAGCAACACGAGGAGCCTGTAGTCAAATATATTCGGACAATGGAACTACATTTCAAGGAGCTAATAAGGAACTAAAAGATATTGATACGAATTTTTGCCCCGCAAGCGGCGTTCCTGGTTGCAAGCCGCTGATTTATGGCGTTGACCTTGTCGCCTGTTTATGACTTCCGAAAGTTCGAGTAATAGAGCATTATGCCAGATCCAGAATGTTCGAAGAATGCTATAAATTGGGAAGCAAGAAGCCGGGAGGACAGTTTTGAAGCTAGAAGTTCGAAGTCTTAAGTTTATAGACAGCGATAGAACTGTTCGAGTATACGCGTGTTTTGGGGTCGGTACGGCACGTGTGTGCGAATGTTGTCCCGTTTTTAAGTTATTAACGGTTGTTTGTAAGAGTGTCTTGGAGAAGTTCGAACTGTGGATTTGTGTACTGTGGATTGTTTAGGTTAGATAATTAACTGTTTAATTGTTCGATGGTAATTACTTAATTGTTATTGCTTGTTGTTGTTTGTTGCTTGTATATTTCGCTGCTTATTGTTTATTCTAAAATTGCTTGTTCTCAAATCACTTTTATTTGTAAATATTTGTACATAAAGTCACTGTAAATAAATTGTGTAAATACGAAATACGTTACAACTGGTGCCAGAAGTGGGATTTTTGGAGCCAAGAAGAGCGAAGAACGTCGTGGAGGGCTGTGTAAAATTGAAGAATTTCCTGGAAGTGAGCCGAATTGAGTGAAAACTTTGACGTGTTTGGACTCCGTAGTGACTGATAGTGGTTTGAGACTTGTGTTTGTACTTTTAAGTGTTTATGCCGGTAACAAGAGGAGCCGCAGCGACGGAGCAGCAACTTCAAGTTTTTATGGAGTTAATGAAGAATAATTTTGAAGAAATGAAGGGCAGTCAAGAAGAAATAAAGAACCGCTTTGAAGAAACAGTAAAAAGCAGTCAAGAAGAAACGAAGAGTAATCTAGAAGAAGCAATGAAGACAAATCAAGAAGAAATAAAGATTACCCAAGAAGAAATGACGAACAATTTGGAGAAAAGCAATGAAGAACAGTCAAGAGATGAAGAAAAATCTAGAAGCAAGAAGAAATGATGAACCACCTTGAAGAAACAGTGAAGAGCAGTCAAGAAGAAAAGAAGAGAAATCTAGAAGAAGCAATGAAGGCCAACCAAGAAGAACTGAAGAATAATCTGGAACAAGCAATGAAAAACACTCGAGAAGAAATGAGGAACATTCTAGAAGAAATGAAGAACAGCCAAGAAGAAATGAAGTCAGCTATATAAAGAAGTCAAGAGCAAGTAGCTGAAAGAATTACTGGAGTAAGATCCCAATTAGAGACTCGTATTACAGAAGAAACACAAGAAATCCGAAAGTTTGTGCATGAAGAAATATCGAAGATAAATGAGAGAATGTCACAACTAGAGAAGAAGATATTGAAGACAGAAGATACTCGATTGAACGAAGAAAGAAGAGCTCCTGTTGTTAAGGTGAAGCCGCCTACGTTTGATGGGAAGTCCTTGTGGCATACCTACATCAAGCAGTTCGAGGTAGCGGCAGCGACGAACCAGTGGGCCGGTACCCAGAAGGCAGTCAATTTGGTAGTTGCGTTCCGACGAGAGGCTTTAAATATCTTAGATACCGTGAGAGCCGAACAACAGGGAGATTATAAGGAGATAGTTAAGCGGCTGGAGATGAGGTATAGTCATAAACACCTTCAGCAAGTCCACCAGGCCCAGCTTAATGGTAGGTTTCAATGCTCCAACGAGACCCTGCAAGAGTTTGAGGCCGACATCGCCCGATTTGTCCGGTTGGCATACCCAACAGCCCCGGAGGAGTTCCTGAAGAGCCTGGCTGTGGAAAACTTCATAGAGGGACTGCGTGACAGTGAAACGAAGATGGCACTGAAACTAGCCAGACACAACGCCTTGGCAGACGTCTTGGCTCACGCCTTGGAGTATGAGGCAGCGAAGCAAACATCACGAGGATACTCCAAGGTGCGACAGCTGCATACCAAAGAACTAGACGAAGACCTACTGGAAAGAGTGATAGAAGAAGTCAGGTTAGAATTACGAGCAGAGAATAACAACAATGAGGGGACTGGTAGGAAGTGGTATGGAAGGGAGAATTTCTTGCGATGTTGGAGCTGTGGTGTAAAAGGTCATATTCGTAGTATATGCAGACGTACTCCTGGCCAGAACCGGCACGTGAAGACAGCCCCATCCAACCAAGCTCCAGTACAAGATGTGAATGTGTCAAGATTGGCTCGAGTTGGGGATAGTTTGCTGATTGATGAGATTATTGGTGGCAGGAACACCGAAATTACCATCGATACAGGAGCCAGTGACACCATAGTTAGAAAAGATGTTGTGGCTGAGTGGAGAATTAGGCCGACCAATAAGAATATTCGATTGATTACTGCTAGCGGCGAGACAGCACCTATATATGGAGATATATGGAAGATGTCGTCATTCCGCAGAGAGTTCTTGTAGCCGACATTGTGGATGAAGTTTGAAGTGATACTAGGCCTCGATTGTATGAAGAAGCACGGGATTGTGTTTGATGTTGGCGCCGGTGTACTTTGAATTGGAGAATATGAACTAGTAATAAGCAGAAGAACTGTGTATACCGAGTGAATGTCGAAGAAAATGTTCGTGTTGCCTACTAAATCCGAGAACATCGTACGGATCAGTGTGGAAGGTGCTCTATACTGCTTGGTGGGATTGGTCGAGCCGATGTACGAGAAAGTGAAGAAAGAAGTACTGATTGGGAAGACGTTGGTAAGACCTGGTCAACGTCCAGTATTCGTTAGGATAGTGAACATTGCCGAATTTGACCAGAAGATTTGCCAGGGTACGTTAGTTGGTATGTGCGAGCCAGTATCTAGGATTGCCGTGATGAAGAAAGATGTCTTCTCATTCCAAGGTGGTGACCTAGGACGGACGGGAGTAATTCAACACACCATAAACATCGGTGATCATACTTCTATTATAGTCTAAGAGCCCGCGACATTTTTGGTACGTCATAAGACAGCGAATTAATATATGTTTTTTATGATACGTATGTAAAATACCTACACGAAACGCGATAGGTTGCCATTTCAATTCTGCCTCGATTGGTGCAGAAGATTTTTTTCATTCAAAACTAGCCACCCTCAATAACACTTGATATAAAGCGAATTCGGCTTAAACAAAAAACACGTTAATTTATATATGAGGAGCAAACATGCAAAAGCAGATAAATCCACTTTTTTGAGTTTTCGCTTTTATAGTCGATTATAAGTAACTTGGGCGAGCTCTATCGACTGGTAAATTCAGATTCGAGCAAATCCAGTTAAATCCATAAGAAATAATGCTTTAAAATGTCTAGTTTCAAGCAAATGTAGATAAATCCAATTTTCAAGCAAAAGAAGTTTAATCCGGAGTATCAGAGTTGGTTACTCACAGAGTCATCTATTATGAAGTAGAAATTGTGATGCAAATTTAAAACACTTTCTGGAATTCGGGAGATAAGTGGTGCGTCACAAACGTCAGATTTTCATTCCAAACAAAACAAAGCCACGTGCTTTCTGACGTTTTAACCTAACCTCTGAAATATAATTATAGTTGTTTTCAAGTTTTTACGCGTAAGCCCAACACACAAATTGAAAATAAACTGTTTTCACTGCAAAACGTCTATAATTATATTGCAAAAACTAGTTTAAGACGTTGTAAATAATATCGATAAACGTCAAATGGCACGTGCTTTTGTTTTGTTTGGAATGAAAATCTGACGTATGACGGAGGCACTTAGGTCCCGAATAGAAGATGCAGAATGCCTGTCAAGTTAGTTAGCTTTCGTTTTCATACCAACTGCCTATGAATTAGTGATGGGCACAATCACATGATTTTCATAATGGAAATATAGCTTCCCGAGTGAAACGCAACTCGAGATTTTTTCAATGATTCCAATAATCGAATAATATTATCGATTATTTTTTCTACACACTACTATTAAGCAGAGGTTAAGTAGTTACTTTTCTTTTTCAATGCTGCATCTGCGTGCTGTAATCTGTGTGCTGCTGTGTTGTGTCTGTGTGGTGTAAATTAATTAATTATGGCAGAAACTACCGACGCCGACGTGAGCGTTGGGGAAAGCAGCAGTGGAAGCCGCAAGAAACCAAAAAAGAAACAAACCCAGAGGGATGTTTTAAAAAGTAACCCAACAGTTTAATTTGCACGAGTGTGTGTGTGCGCGCGCGCGCGAGTTGGTGTGGGTGAGTGTGTGTGTGTGAGCATGCTCGTGCGCGTTTACTTCTGCCTGCATGTGTGCAAGTGTTGTATGTTGAGTGCGTGGGTGTGTGTGCGCGTGTTTGCAGGTGCGGGTGTGTGTGTGTGGCGTGTGCGCTCGCGTGGATGTGTGTGCGCGTGCGTGTGTGCATACGTGAGCGCGCTTGCGTCTGTGTACGTGAGCATGCTTGTTTGCGTGCGTGCACGTGGGTGTTCGCTTGCGAGCGTGTTGCATGGGTGCTCATGGGTGTGTGTTTTTATTTTTTTATCACCAGAATGGTTGTTTTTGCAGAAATTAGAATTTATATATATATCAACGCTCCTGTATATGTATATATATATATATGGCTGGCAGTATATTGTTTCTTAAAAATAAAGTTCTTATTTTTATAGCTGTGTATTATTAGTATGATTGTGCGTTTTTTATTCATTAATTTTCCAAGCAAAAATAGAATAATTCGGTCTGTTCATGCAAAACCAGATAAATCCAAATTAAAATGTTTAAAAAAAAAATAATGATCAATGTTAAAAAAACAAAACTTTCCGTTTAGGTTTAAATCGCTCAGAACAAAACATATACATTTTCAGGTTAACAATTTTTTGAAGTGCAAAGAAACTACACGTTTTTCTCGATTAACTCGGAACTATGTTACTTGGATTTATCTGCTTTTGCATGTTTGCTCCTCATATCGAGGGGCAAGTTTAAAACCAATACAGATTGAGTGCTAGGTTTCACCCCCTTACCTAATTCTAGTAGTGTTTTGATATCAAAATATTCAGTTACGATATCTGTAGGTTTTAATTTGGTTGTTCAATGTATGCTATTGTTGTAACTCAAAATTGCATACAAAATTTTACTATTTATAGCTAAGTCAATAATCGCAAATGGGTGGAATGCAGCCTTTCAATTGGACTGTTAGATTCAGAATGTTCTGCTGAGCCAAAATGAAAATTTATTTTGTGGAGTTTAAAAAGTTCGGTTAAAAGTATATTTTTGAATTCTCCTCCTCTGTCTAGATTCACCAAAGTTGGTAAACCGCAATGATTAAAAAATTTAAGAAGAGCATCTACAATTTCAGGAGCGTTTAAAGATTTTACGGGATATGCTTGTGCTAGTTTTGAGAAACTATCGATTACTGTAACAATTTTGTTATTGGAAATGGAAAATGTATCAATGTGGATGATCTCAAAAGGTCGAGAGGGTGTAGGAGCAATATTGAATTCAATTTTAAGTGGTTTGCGTTCATACTTAGTTTACAGAGTTCGCATTCGTTAATAAAATTTTGAATTGATTTTCTCATATTAGGCCAATAGTACAGTGTTTTAATTTTTGTTCTGTTTCGTCGATACCGCGATGGTTCGTCTTTCCTTCATGATAGTTTTTAATTATTTCTATAATGTCGTTTTGAAAATATAATAATAATATAAGTTTATTGTGTACATAAATGCATAAATATATACATAAATAGAGACACAACTAGTAAGGTAGTAAGGTAGTAAGGTATTGGGTTTTTTTACCGTTGATTGAGGGAGTAGGAAGATACGCAACCTTACGGGAGAAAATGTTCCGCATAAATGGGTCGAAATATAGAGGGCCGACTCGCAGCGTTGGTCGAAACCGTTCAGTCGCGGTCTGACTGTTCTAGCGTAAGGTCTGGCGTCTGGCATAGTTGCGGTAGTCGCTAAGTGTATAAAGCCGCTGAGTGAAAGAATCCGAGTTGTTGCAACTGCAAACCACACTTGCGTTTACGTAAATTGTATAAACTCGTTAAAAACAGGCGCGATTTAACGTATTTTACACATTTGAAGGGGCCAACAGATTGTTTTGTAGAGTTTGTGTCTAAATTATTAATTTTTTTGATTTATCATTTTCTCATAATAAATGTTCATTATTTGTCGTCAAAAATATTACGAAAACTTAATATCACAAACTGAAATATGTTCCAAAAAGTTTTGCATCAAACATATAAAAGATACCTAGGGACCATTAGTTTGTTAATTACGGTTAAAATTTATAGAAATTTAAAAAATGAGTCTGAAGCTATTGAATCTCTACGACTTGAATCTAATAAAGAAAGAAAAGAGCACCGAAAACTCAGAATCTAGCTCAGAATATTAAAACCATGAAAAACAAGCTTGGAATATCATTGCCTTCATACTCAATAATGTATGTATTTAAAATTTAGAATAAGTACAAATTACTATTCTATAGTCTAGCTCTAGAGCCTAAAAACATTCAAAATTCAACATTTTTTGTAGTTTACTCCTTAAGAATCGATTTTCAGTTATAGCCCGCGGTATGGAAATTTTATGAGAAGCAAAATCAAAAGTGAGGCGTTAAGTTATATGTCATAGTTTTTTACGTACGCCTACTATTATTCACTGGGATTTCTCGCGCACCTTTCACATTGAAATTATGTATGTATCTATGGATACGTATATGTCTGTACATACAATAAACAAAATTATCAAGTGATTGAAGTTAAATAATCGTTCGTAAGGAGTAAACTCCAGCCGTGCGTCGGAGCTGACACACATTTTTTTTTTAATTAACATAAATAATGGCCGTGTCCCGGGAAGGAGTTGCGACGAAAAAACATCCTTATTATTGATTGGCAACAAATTAAATGCTCACCAAATTAAACTAAATGTTCACCAAATGTAGAACGCCAAAATAAGTAGGTAATTATTTTCTCAGGTTAGGTCCGGTCAAGGTCAGGTCAGGTCATCATTTTAGGATTAAATGTCGACCAAAATTTGGTGAACATTTAGTTATTGGTTTTACGACGAAAAGTCATTTTTTATAAAAAAATTTTCTGGTCGAAATAATAAGCTTACTATATAAAAATCTTAGATTAGATGTACAGGGTGTTAATAGATTAAGAATGCATGAAAATATACAACTATATGGACCGAAATTCAGTAAAGAATCAATAAGTTCACCCCGCACACCAAAACAGTGACAAATTAAAAACGTGTTTCACGTGTTTCACCGACGGGGGTTATCAAGGGAAATAATTTTTCCCCGAAGCACTGCAAATTATTGAGGCCAAAAACATCGAAAAAGGGGTGCCTAGCTCGTTTTTGCTAATTCTAAAATTTTAATAAATTTCAGATTTGAAATTTTGTATTGATACTTCATTTTGTTTTATAAACATTTTGTCCAAAATAATAAATAATGGTACTTCTCTCTTAAAACGCTTAAAACATCTTCATGTATTATTAATTTATTAACATCCTGTACAGCTAATCTAAGATTTTTATATGGTAAACTCTCAAACTCATTTTTTCGACAAGCGAATTTTTTTATAAAGAATGGCTAAATTCAATAATACAGATTTTTCCTCTTGTCAACTCCATACGGCGACACATTGTATATTAATACTTATTTGATTTTTTTTAGACTTTCGCTTGTTTGTTGATAATAAATGATGTTAAAAATTCACGTATTTTCTATTTTTCCACCGCGTAAATATTATCAATCAAAAACTTTCCTATTTCAAAATTCAATTATTACTAGTGAGCTCTCTTTCCAAATTGTATCTAAAATTATTTAAAATATTAATTCACCGTATCGATAACTAATAAGTAGCAATGTAAGAAACTGATACAGCCATAACACTCGCATCATTCGTGCATTCATACGACAACGAGATTATGTTTGCTGGAGAGTTTGTTTTATTTATGCCTGAGATAAGATAAGATATAAATTTGTCTGCATTATTTAGTTCACTCGCCGTCCTTCAGAGGGCGACACTTTCTGATCCGTCAGTTTGTGGGCAGAAGAGAGCGGGGTCGCTTAAAGAGTTGGTGGGAGTACAGCACACATTTTAACACAGCGTTGCGTATCTTCCCTATTCCCTCAATCAACGGTTTTACGAACTATTTCACAAAATGGTTCGTAATACGAAGTATGTTCAAAATACTAGATACAACAAATTTATTATTTCCGGAGCTTTCACGGGATATAATGTTTTGCAAAATTCCTTGTCGGCGGCGGGGTACTTTTGTTCTGTTTGCGAAAGTTTTTTTGGGAAGAAAGCGAGTGGTTGCGAGCCGTTGGTGAAGTGCGGCGCCAACGGAAGTATCGGAGGTGTCGCTGATGATCGCTAATGTTGCGATCAGCTCAGGATGTGCGAGAAGAGTTGCACTGGCGATGCTGTTTTTGCAAGCATCGAATGCTGTTGCGGTTACCACATCCCGAGAGAGGGGGTGTTTTTTTTAAAGCCTTGAAAGAGGCCGTTGAGTGGAGCTTGCAGTGCTGCGGCATTTGGTGTAAAACGGCAATGGAAGTTTAACATTCCCAAGTATTGCCGAAGTTATTCGTTTACGGGCGAGAGTACTTGTAGATAGCATATACTTTTTCGGGAAATGGTTGCATTCTGTGTTGGAAGACTTTGTAGCCCAAGAATGTTACCGCGTTGGTACTAAACACACACTTATGAGAATTGGCGAGTTCGCCGAATTGCTTTAAACGCTCGAAAATTTGCGTAAGGTGAGAGTTATGCTCTGCTTCTAAAGATGATGCTACGAGAATATCGTCGATGTATGCGTTGCAGAAATATAAGCCCATGTGAACATTGTCTATGAAACGCTAAAAAGTTTGGCCAGCATTACGTAACCCAAAGGATATGAAAGGACCAGAGGGAGTTGTGATTGCTGTTTTAGAAATATCTTCTTTGGTCCTTGGAATTTGATTATATGCTCGAATTAGATCAATGGAGGAGAAGATTGTTTTGCCACGAAGAGAGGGGGCAAAATCTTCGATGGGTAGGACCTGATAACCTGATAACGGACGTTAAGCGTTTGATCACCACAGGGTTGGTCTCTATGCGTCACCGTGCTTACGTACCATATGTAGAGGGGACAACCAGCTGCTTTCAGGGGGTCATGCAGTTCTCTGCTTAATCACCGCGTGTTCGGGCGTTAACGGTTTGATAATCACCACGGGGTCGGTCTCCATTTGTCACCGTGCTTACGTAACATATCTTGAGGAGACAACCAGCTGCTTTCAAGGGGCCATGCAGTTCCCCGTTTAATCATCGCCTGAAATTCAGCTTTGCGATTTCAGCCGTCGAAGCCAGCTGCTGACGTGTTGCTCTGCTGTTGTGCTGATATGATGCTGGGTGGAGTGCTTTGGGCGAAAGGAAAGACCAAAGGTCGAGTAATTTCTGGGAATTGTCTCAAGATTTTATGCTGTGGAGAGGATCCAGAAATTGCACAAATGCAGGCACTATTGTCGGTGGTTTTTCAAGCAGAAGTTGAGTTTTGGGCGAGAGGATCTAGGAGGCGTCGATTCTAAAGGTCTACTGACTAGGAGTTTATAGCGATTGCAGAAATCAACTTCGATAATCGGTTTGGATACGTCCGCGATAGTGAATCTCCATAGGAAAGATTTTCTGAGTCCGATATTCAAATCGAGTGTGATAAATCCATACGTATGAATTTAGCTTGCCGTTGACCACTTGGGGGTGAGTTATGAATTTGGGATAGAGTTCAGAGTCGGTGCCAATGAAGAACTGCGCTCCCGTATTTTGGTCATTGACGAAGAGGAGGCGGGATGACGGAGTGACCATATCGATGAGTGCCGCTAATAGCGATTTTGCCTGCGCGTTTCTCGAGAAGGTGAAAAGTCAGGGAGAGTGATATTTATTGGCTCTTCCCTCAAATCTGCGATGAGAGAGTGGGACAGTTTCCTATTCCCAATGTCTTCACGATCAAACAACTAGCGTGTTTTCTGCTCTTGTGGCTCGCTAAAGCGTGGAACCAATTCTGCCTTAATGTTATAACATACCTGTTAGTTAAAGGTGGGTCAAGCAGGATGTCTCGGACTTCGGCTACATCTTTAGGCTGCTATACAGTTGAATTTGGATTCGTCGGGGGTGATACCAGCAGGTAGGAATTGCCTGAGCGAACCAAACGAGGATCAGGATCCGAGGATCAGAAGAGTGATACCTTGATTGTAGCGGGAACGGCAGCGGGGTTTACAGGCGTCATGGTTGTGTGTGAAGTTATTCGTCGGAGCGGGACTGCTTGGTTGCGGCACGCTGTATACGGCAATTTATGTAGGGAATGTATAAGATGCTCATACGCCGAAGAAAACTGAGTGCCAGGAATACAATTATAATTAATTGAAAAATCTCAGAACTTGTATAATTAGTTCTGCTGACTTGCCTATAGTGTGTCTACGGATTGATGCAACGAGGTGTAATGTATTTTTTAACAATTTCATATTTAGAGATTATGCCCTGCTTGGCTTGAAACTAATTTTAAGCATGTTTTCAATTTTTTGGGTTAATGCATGGCGTTCTTCATCTACCAGGCCCCAATACGCATGAATCGGCAACGCCGCACAGTGGGCCAGTCGCTGGTTTCCCGTGCTTTACGTTTAGGTTTAAATTGCAATGTAACTCCTCAAATGTGTGGCTGTTTTCGCAATAATAAGAATCAAATCGGGTTTCTAGGACTGCAAGAGGTGTTAAGAGTGTTATCAATCATCTATTAATGTCCCATAGACGATAAAAGGTAGGTATATAGGTACACATAAAACTTGCGTAAACATGATACCGCAACAACTTGCACTTATCTTAGATGCAGAGACTACAATTTCAAACGATGTCTGTATTAGTAAATATGATCAAATACTAATAATGATATGCCATATTTAAATAAAGAATTCGACGTTTCAGCTCTGATTTACATTTGCGGGTATGCCGTGCATAGAATAAGCAAGGGAACGAGTTGTGAAATGTGAAATACGTATGTGTTTCATTGCTTAATGGTGATTGTTCAGACGAATATTTTGATGAGATTTCTAGAGGTGGATTGTCCGTGCCTTTCAGTTTTGTACTCCAAATTGGAAAACACTGTCTTGCATTATTGCAAGTTTTGATATCTCCATCTTTTTAAAGCTTATTTTTAAAAGAACACGAACATAAATAGTAGAGTTCGCGCGCTTGAAAAACTCGTCTAGAAATCATGTTCGCTGTACATTGAAAGGTAAAAATGTATAGAGTACGTTTTCGGATGCTATTTGGGGTGTATAACGACCCCCTAAATACGTCTGGCGGTATCGATGTCCAACACACCCCCAGGGGGTAAAAACTGAAAAAACGAGGAATTTAGAATATTTGATTTGCTATCCGGCAGTAAAAAAGTTTTTCTGTTCCGTCAAGTAATAAGGGAGTAATAACTAATTTCCGTCCAAAGTTTAACATTAGACGAACGGAAGAATATTTACTAAAATCGCTTGTAGCTCCATTATTATTCGTGTTTCGATTTCTGACAAAATTGAGAAATGCCTACACCGCGATAACTTTTTAACGACACAAGATATCGAAAAAATTCAAAAAGTAAATGTTGTAGTCTGATGCTTTTGCAAGGCAAGGGTTTTTGAAATTTTGAAATCGAACAATAAAGAAGGAAGATATTGCCAATTTACTCCAGGGAAGTAAAAGCCGCCGCCGCGAAGCGCGCACTCTGTCTCTACTTTCGCCCGTTTCCCATCTCATTCTGACGGACTCCTCCGTGCCCCACCATGGCCCGCAAGCCTCGTAGTATCGTACTCGCCCATACCAGGCGTCTGCATTGCTTGTATTGGGGAATGGTGATTAATTAATTATCAATTAATTTCGTGCTATTTTCATTTTCGTGAATTTGGCATCTTCAAGTGTTACAACAGACGATGAACTATTACATAAATTTAAGCTAAAAACAAAACAATTAAGGCGTGATGATAACAAATGAGCAATATGCAAAAAAGGCGGAAAACTGGAGGAATCTACTCTAAAAACTATGAAAGCCATTAAAAGATCGGTGAAAATGAGACTTGATGTGCAAACTTACAATAAAGACCTGAGAGTGGTTAGTGATAAAATAAATAATTCGTTAAAGTAAGGTGCGGCACAGGAACTGTTACTCCTCGTTTACAAGCGTGAAAACCATTTCCACGGCAATGAAAAATTAAAAGCAAAGAGTATAGGAAATAAAGATGTAGGTAGGTAACCGAAACAATGACACACAGAAAGCCAATAAATTGGGATACCACAAGCCGAATTTTAATATCAATTTATGTGTTTCCTGCCAAAAATTGAAGAAGGGTAAATCTGTGAGCCAGGTGTCGACAACGAATTTCAGTAATAAACGTTAATTATAACCTTTTTAAAAAATTAACACATTAGATTTCATTGCTGCTGAAGTCAAATTCCATAGTAAATGTTTCGCGGTAGAGTGGAAAATATATAGTAGCAAAGGTGGATGACTGTGCAAGTCAAAACGATAAAGGGAGTGAGACCTCGCAAAAATTGTTGGGGAAATAAAGGAAGAGGACCTACTTATATAATTCCGCTGCAGTTTACGACCGATATGCGCTAATGCGTTAGCTTGAATCCGCAGTATTTTCTGAGGAAACTGAAAATGATTATATCGTTTTTGTCAAATCTTATAAAAGTAATGAAGCTACTGTACCAAAAATTACAAAATATGTAATATTTATAACGAAGTTGAAATGATTAAAGAATCAGCGGAATTCTATTAAATACTTTTCCTTTGGATATGCCTTGCTTTATTTCCCCAACAGTTTTTTGCCAGATCTCACGCCCTTTATCGTTTGACTTGCACAGTCATCCATAGAAGCTAATTTAGATTCAGATTTGCTACTATATTTTTCCACTCTACTGCGAAACAATTACTAGATACGGTATTTGACTTCAGCAGCGATTAAATCTAATGTGTTACTTTTTTAAAAAAGGCTACAATTAACGGTAGCTATGTCGAGAAGTTTATTACTGAAATTCGTTGTCGACACCTGGCTCACAGATTTACCCTTCTTCAATTTTTGGGAGGAAATACATAAATTGATATTAAAATTCGGCTTGTGGTATCGCAATTGGCTTTCTGTCTGTCATTGTTTCGGTTACCTACCTACATCTTTATTTCCTATACTCTTTGCTTTTAATTTTTCATTGCCGTGGAAATGTTTTTCACGCTTGTAAACGAGGAGTAACAATTCCTGTGCCGCACCTTAACTTAACGAATTATTTATTTTATCACTAAGCACTCTCAGGTCTGTATTGTAAGTTTGCACGTCAAGTCTCATTTTCACCGATCTTTTAATGGTTTTCATAGTTTTTAGAGTAGATTCCTCCAGTTTTCCGCCTTTTTTGCATATTGCTCATTTGTTATCATCACGCCTTAATTGTTTTGTTTTTAGCTTAAATTTATGTAATAGTTCATCGTCTGTTGTAACACTTGAAGATGCCAAATTCACGAAAATGAAAATAGCACGAAATTAATTGATAATTAATTAATCACCATTCCCCAATACAAGCAATGCAGACGCCGGGTATGGGCGAGTACGATACTACGAGGCTTGCAGGCCATGGTGGGGCACGGAGGAGTCCGTCAGAATGAGATGGGAAACGGGCGAAAGCAGAGACAGAGTGCGCGCTTCGCGGCGGCGGCTTTTACTTCCCTGGAGTAAATTGGCAATATCTTCCTTATTTATTGTTCGATTTCAAAATTTCAAAAACCCTTGCCTTGCAAAAGCATCAGACTACAACATTTACTTTTTGAATTTTTTCGATATCTTGTGTCGTTAAAAAGTTATCGCGGTGTAGGCATTTCTCAATTTTGTCAGAAATCGAAACACGAATAATAATGGAGCTACAAGCGATTTTAGTAAATATTCTTCCGTTCGTCTAATGTTAAACTTTGGACGGAAATTAGTTATTACTCCCTTATTACTTGACGGAACAGAAAAACTTTTTTACTGCCGGATAGCAAATCAAATATTCTAAATTCCTCGTTTTTTCAGTTTTTACCCCCTGGGGGTGTGTTGGACATCGATATCGCCAGACGAATTTAGGGGGTCGTTATACACCTCAAATAGCATCCGAAAACGTACTCGATACATTTTTACCTTTCAATGTACAGCGAACATCAAGATAAACTTTCACGTTGACTCTACTAAAAGCCGTGTTTTCAAAATTAGCAACAGAAGCCATTATGAAAGATGACTGTATTAGTTGCGTAAGAGATACTTGTGGATGTGGAAGGCCCTACATAATTCTCGCAATAAAATGTGGCAACACGTTTGTTGACATTTTATTAAATAATTATAGCAAACAGATGATTGATTATGTTGCAAATAATAAAAGCTCTGACACCAAAAGGAGAAAATTACAAACCCTCACAATTTAAATTAGGCAGGTACGTTCTGACCTTTCCTGTTTTTCAAAATACGTTCCTTTTTTCTTACGAGTCTTTCTCGTTTTTACTATTAGGTACGTATAAGTGTTATGTTGTTCAAGTGAAGTTTGCTTGATATTACCTGTTGTTTTTATTAGAGTTCTATTTTTCTTTCAGTTAACTGTAGGTAGATAAGTGATTTTGAGTCGCAAAAACAGTCGCCAGCAACTCAAAATCTCCAAAATGTTTCTGTTTTTGGAAACTCGAGTTGCTATTTTGTCGCAAGCGACAGAGTTTTTGTTTTGTTGCTGATTTCTCTGTTTGGTGGAAATCCGCCTTAAGTGTTTGCTGTTGTATTTCTGTTGTATACCATACTTAAGTTTATAAATAATATACCAATCGTTCTTTATGATATGTGTACCCTCTAATTAATCGTGTAAATTGTCAGTGTAATCGGTACGTACCTAATCGTCGTAACCCGACGAGCCGTAAATCGGCCCACTTGAATCGTTCTCGGTTGCGGCACCGTCGCGCGTTATTGGGGCCTGGTAGATGAAGAATGCCATGGTTAATGAGGTCTTGGCGGTAGATAAGAAATTTTGTATTCATGTAAATGCAGGAAAATATCACTAAGAAAAGTTGTTCAGAATGTAAAAGTATGGCGCTGCGCAAAATTTTGAGAAGATCGGCGTACTTTTATAAAATCGTTATTTTTCGGCTAAATATTCATCAATTGACTTCACATTATGAAATCGACTTAATTTATCCTGGTAGTATTATCATTGTTTAAAGTGAGTAATATTTTCTTGATTTCGATTTTTCCAAAATTTTGTATAGGTCCATAATTTCACATTCTGAACAACTTTTATTCATGATATTTTGCCATATTTAGAACAGAAAAGGTACTTTACCTGAATATAAAATGTTTCTTTGTCTATCACAAAGGCCTCCTTAATTAAAAAATGAAAATTCATATGCTTCAAATTAGGCTTCATCTCTAAATTTGAAATTTGCATTAAAACAAGTACTACCATTACACCCATTACACTTCTTGTTGCAAGAATCCGTGGACACACTGTACGTTGACCTGTGTCGATCAGATATGAGCAAGCGCCAATTACTTTATTAATTGTTTAGATGCACTGGATCGCCCTAACAAATACTCTTCTAGCAAATACCCCGCCAGGCATTGAACTTTAGAACGAATCTGGATTCGATAATTTAAAACTTTTAAGGTCAGCGGATAAGAAATTTTATTTAAACACTTTGGAAAGTATAGCGATATACAGGGTGGGCCAATAGAGTGTAGCCGGCCCATATCTCTGGTTCTATTCAAGGTATCGAAATAAAAATTTACACGCATGTTGAGAACCCCCCGGAGCATCTGATAAAATTATTTTGGTGTATTGTATGTGTAAATTGAAACAAGGAGTGCCATGAAATTTGTTTTTAGAAAAACGAAAACAGTTTTTTAAAATTTTAATTTTATTTATAATCACAAATATATGGAAGTTTACAGTTTTTATGCGTACTTGCTGAAGGCTTACAATTGACTAACTCTGAAAATGAACTTTATGCGGTAGCTGAAACAAAGGAAAAAAGATAGCAAGCTTCTTAGAAATAAAAGATTAAAAATGTAGGGGTCAGCGTTTCCCACGCTGACCATTATGTCGGTGGTGACATAATTCCTCCCCTCGAAGATTCAACTCTAAGGGCACGAGGGAGTTGAACATCTTCTATTCTTCTTTCTTTATTTAAAGTTGGATTTTTCTTCGTACGCCACCTGGGTCGTAGCTTTTTCCAACAAAAATAGGCTATCGATATTACCAATAGCCCGTAAATAAATATTGTCCATACACTTGGGACGTGATGAATTTTGCCAAACGATAATTGAGGTTGGTTTTCTAAAATTTGTGTTTGAATATCTTGAAGTTCGTCGAGCTTGATCTCGTCGAGTTGGAGGTTGAGGTCGATTTTTGCTTTTAACGTCGGCACTGGTCCTAAGTTTGGGAATAACATGGGCCTTTTTGTATTTACTGTTCGGTCTACATTTATTATGGTTTCCAAATTAGTTGAAAATTTGCAATTAAATGGTACACTAAATAAATATGTGCCAATAAGTTTCACAATTTCTTCTTGCTGGTTACAGCTTAATTTTATTGTTTCTTCGGATGGAAACAGGCCAAAATATTGATTGGTGTCTTCAATTTGTTTGATTATTGGGTGTGATATTTTGATTTCAGTTAGGCTACAGGTCGAAGTGTTTCTTGTGTCCAACAGTTGAATTTCGCAAGGATTTTCTTCTTTGATTTCTTTTATGTCCAATTTTTCAATTTTGTACAGGGGTACCCCATAAATGCAAAGTGTAATTTATTCTTTAATAAAAATTTATTCCGCGGTAGAATTGTCTTAAACTGGCTCTCAGAAAAGGCTGGTGTGGAAAACAAATGATAATATTCGAAATTATGGAGATACAATATTGGAATCCCGTAACAAATAAGTTACTTTATTATTAAAAATGTAGCAATCAACACTTACTAATTTTTCAAAAATTAAAACGTTTTCTAAAGTAATGTAACGTATTTCGATTTTACACTATTTATTTACAGTGACTTTATGTATATGTACAAATATTTACAATGATTAACAGTGATTTGAGAACTTAAAATTAACAAATTGAACAATAAGCAGCGAAATATATACAAGCAGTAAGTAACAACAAGCAATGAAAAATTAAACAATTAAGCGAACAATTAAACAATTAATTACCTAACCTAAACAATCCACAGTACACAAGTCCACAGTTTAAACTCTCTAAAACACTCGTCTTCAACCGACGGTTAATCACATATGAAGACGCCCCGGTACACTTAAAAACGCCACCAAAGAATTCGCACACTAGCGTTCCGTACCGACACTAGACGCGTATCAAGACTTATACTCGCAGGGAACTATTAAACGCCCGGTTCTTATCGCATTCGATATTCGCTTCCAAACTTCAGACTTCAAACTGTAAGACTGTCCACTCGGTTTCTTGCTTCCCATTTTATAATGGTCTTAGAAGATTCTCGAAAATTATCGATCAAACATTGTTCCAGAAAAAGAATCTTCGAGCAATATAAAATCAGACTATTTTTTTCGGGAGTCAAGGTCAGCGCCGCAATAAAAAACAGCGCGGCTCGCCGTCAAACAAATAATGTGTGTCACTACCAGGGGCGTCGCTGACGGGGCAAAAGTTCGTATCACTGCCCCCTCCTTAAAAGACTGATCGCCCCGATCAGAAATTATCTCCTTCTTTCCCCTGGTACGGAGCAAGCCGGTCCAGATGGACTACCTTCATCTTCGATCGTGGAGAACGTTGAATCCGGTAAACAACGTCGTTGATCCTGGTCACTACTTGGTATGGCCCTTCCCAGTTCTTCTGTAATTTCGGCGATCGTCCTTTCTTCCGGGCTGGATTATAAAGCCACACCAGATCGCCAGCTTAGAAACCCACAGAATTCGCTCGGGCATCATACCGCGTCTTCATTCGGTCGCTCTCTAGGCGCATGCGATCCCGAACAGCCTCATGAATTGCATCGAGTCGTTCTGCCAATTTCCGGGAATACTCATCTACAGGCACTGGCCTATCTTCAGGATGCCCAAACAACACATCCATTGGCAGCCTCAATTCCCTTCCGAATAGCACACTGGCAGGTGTTCTTCCTGTCGACTCGTGCACAGCCGATCGATAAGCCATCAGGAACAGTGGAATATGTCGGTCCCAGTCTGTCTGGTGTTCATCTACCATTATCCTCAGATGGTTTTCTATGGTCCTGTTGAATCTCTCAACCATTCCATCTGACTGGGGATGTAATGGAGTGGTCCTGGTCTTCCGTATTCCCAGCAACTTACAAACATTTTGGAACACCGCAGACTCGAAGTTCCGTCCCTGATCAGAATGAAGCTCCATGGGTATACCGAATCGGCTGAAGAAATTATTCACCAGTACTTCAGCTACAGTAGTGGCTTCCTGATTCGGTATCGCATATGCCTCAGGCCATTTACTGAAGTAGTCCGTCGCAACCAGGATGTACTTATTTCCATCAATTGATGTAGGAAACGGATCTGCTACGTCAATTGCAATCCTCTCGAACGGAGCTCCCACATTATACTGGCGCATTCTGCCACGGCTCCTCGTCTTGGGTCCCTTGCTTGACGCGCAGTCATCACATCTCTGGCACCAGTTCATTATATCTGTCCTGTAGCCCAGCCAATAGTATCTCTCTCTGACCTTCATAGTGGTTTTATTAACACCTAAGTGTCCTCCACTCACTCCATTGTGAGCCTCTGCTAGGACTTCCGGAACCTTGTCCTTCGGCACCACGACCTGGGGCTTTCTCTCTCTTCCGTCGGTGCTCTCCCACATTATCTTCAGAAGACCGTCTTCGATCACAAGAGAATCCCATTGTGCCCAGTATGACTTCAGGGCCACACTCTTGTCAGAGACTTCCATCCACTCCGGTCTTCTACCAGCTTCTTTCCATCTTAGCAGAGGTTCTTAGGTCTTATCCTTCTGCTGGGCGTCTCTCCAGGATTGCAGATGCTCTTCTTCTACTTGGATCCGGGTTTGATGGCATTTGATGGGGTGTACGTGCTCTTTCAACTCTTGCCTCACGCAGTACTTGCAATCTTCCGGGCAAGGTCTTCTCGAAAGTGCATCAGCATTGCCATGTTTTCTCCCAATCCGATGTTGAATGACGAAGTTGTACTGCTGCAGCCTCTCAATCCAACGGGCTAACTGACCTTCTGGGTTCTTAAATTGCAGCAACCACTTCAAGGAAGCATGGTCAGTTCTGATAAGAAAATCTTGCCCGCACAGATATTTATGGAAGTGCTCGATGGTCCGCACAATTGCTAACAGCTCCCTCCTAGTGACGCAGTAATTACGTTCAGCTTTCGACAAGGCCTTACTGAAATAGGCCACAACCTTTTCTTCCCCATTCTCTTCTTGAGATAATACACCGCCTATACCCACATTGCTTGCATCGGTATCCACAACAAACTTGCTTCCAGGCTTCGGATACGTCAAAACAGGAGCAGAACACAGAGCCCTCTTTAACTCTTCAAATGCTCCTCGGCACTCCTTCGTCCACTCATACGGCCTTCCATCTTCGGTCAACCGATGCAGGGGCTTCGCGATGTCTGCAAACCCCTTCACGAAACGGCGGTAATAGGTGCACAATCCCAAAAAGCTTCGAAGTTGATGTTTATTTTTCGGAACAGGCCAGTTCCTCACTGCGTCTGTCTTTTCCGGATCTGTTGCAACTCCTTTGGTGGAAATTATGTGCCCCAAAAACTTAACCTGTTTCTTAAACAGCTGGCACTTCTGCGGACTTAATTTCAGGTTGGCTTGCCTCAATTTCTCGAAGACATCGCACAAGTTCTTCAAGTGCTGATCGAAAGTCTTCCCCATCACGATGATATCGTCGAGGTATACCAGGCAAGTCTTCCAATGTAATCCTCGCAGTACGGTCTCCATCAGTCTCTCAAAGGTGGCGGGTGCATTGCAGAGCCCAAACGGCATTACCGTAAATTGCCACAAACCAGTTCCAGCAGAGAACGCTGTTTTCTCCTTATCTTTGGGATGCAACTCGACTTGCCAATAGCCACTCTTCAAGTCGAGGGTGGAAAACCATCTGGAACCCGCCACTGTATCCAAGGTGTCGTCAATCCGGGGTAAGGGGTAACTATCCTTCTTGGTGACATCATTCAACCGCCTTTAGTCTACACAAAAACGAGTGGAGCCATCTTTCTTGCTCACCAGCACTACAGGGGAAGTCCACGGGCTCTGCGAAGGCTCAATTACCCCTTGTCTATTCATGTCTTTAATAAGGTTGTCCATTTCTGTTTGCTTTGCTAAGGGTACTCTTCTAGGAGCTTGCTTAATGGGAGTATGATTGCCGGTGTTAATGGTGTGTTGAATTTCTCCCGTACGTCCTAGGTCACCATCTTGCAATGAGAAGACATCTTGATATTTCATCAGAAGCTGAGTCAGCTTCTCACCCTGTATCTGATCCAGATGTTGGGAACACTCTTCTACCATATTTTCCAGGGGAGTTGGTAAACTGGTCTGGGACATCTTCTGATCTTCTCTCTTCTCATTCTTTTTCACCATGGCAATCCTAGATACTGGCTCACACATGCCAACTATAGTACCCTTGCAAATCTTCTGGTCAAATTCGGCAATGTTCGCTATTCTTACGAATACTGGACGTTGACCAGGTCTTACCAACGTCTTCCCAATCAGTAATCCTTTCTTAACCTCTTCGTACATCGGCTCGACCAATCCCACCAAGCAGCTTGGAGCTCCATCCACACGGACCCGTACGATGTTTTCGGATTTGGCAGGCAACACGACATCTTCTTCGATCTTCACTCGGTATACACAGTTCTTGGGCCCAGGAGAACTCATTACCAGTTCTTCTTCACCAATTCGAAGTACACCGGCGCCAACATCAAGCACAATCCCGTGCTTCTGCATACAATCCAGGCCCAGTATAACTTCATCCACAATGTCGGCTATAAGAACTCTCTGTGGAATGACGACATCTTCCATCCCTATGTCGATTTCCGCCTCTCCATATATAGGTGCTGTCTCGCCGGTAGCAGTAACCAATCGGATATTTTTATTGGTCGGCCTAATTCTCCACTCAGCCACAACATCTTTTCTGACTATGGTGTCACTGGCTCCTGTATCGATGGTAATTTCGGTCTTCCTGCCATCAATGATCCCATCAATCATTAAACTATCCCCAACTCGAGCCAATCTTGACACATTCACATCTTGTACTGGGGCTTGGTAGGATTGGACCAGCTTTCGCCCCTCAAAACTGGTCGACTTTAGTTTCCCTGGTACCCAGAAGTACCAGCCTCGTCCTCGTGCCGTCTGGTTGCATTTCGGCACCTGTTGCGGAGATGGCCTTTCTCACCGCAATTCCTGCAACGTAAGAAATTCTTCCTTTCTTGCCATCCCCTCCGAGTCCCATTATTGTTATTATCTTCAGTCCGTCTGTCCAGTTTCTGTGCAACTTTTTGTGCAACTTTTTCCACCAGGTCTTCGTCTGGCTCTTCATTGGTATGCAGCTGTCGCACCTTGGAGTATCCTCGGGATGTTTGCTTTGCTGCCTCAAACTCCAAGGCGTGGGCCAAAGCGTCTGCCAAAGCTTTATGTCTTGCTAGCTTCAGCGCCATCTTTGTTTCACTGTCGCGCAGCCCCTCAATGAAATTTTCCACCGCCAGGCTCTCCAAAAACTCCTCCGGGGCTGTTGGATACGCCAACCGGACTAAACGGGCGATGTCGGCCTCAAACTCTTGCAGAGTCTCACTGGAGCTCTGAGACCTACCCTTTAGCTGTGCCTGGTGGACTTGCTGGAGATGTTGATGGCCATACCTCATCTCCAGGCGCTTAACTATCTCCTTATAATCAGCCTGTTGTTCTGCTGTCAGGGTATCCAAGATATTTAAGGCGTCACCTCGGAGAGCAACCACCAAATTCACCGCCTTCTCGTTACTGGCCCATCGGTTCGCCGCTGCCGCTGCCTCGAACTGCTTGATGTAGGTGTGCCACGAGGACTTCCAATCAAATGTAGGCGGCTTCACCTTAACTACAGGAGCTCTTCTTTCTTCGTCCAATCCGGCATCTTCTATCTTCAATGTCTTCTTCTTCTCTAATTCTGCCATTTTCTCGTTTATCTTCAATATTTCTTCATCCATCACCTTCCTTATTTCTTGGGTTTTGTTACACTACTTTTTCACACCAACACAAATGTGATTTTAAAGTAACAAACTGCCGATCGCCAGCTCCGCTCAGTGGAGACGGGGAGGTTCGTAAATACCAAAAATAAGGGCGCCACGCAATTTACAAAAAAATGACGAGGCCGACAGCAACAAAAATTCCAAAATTGCGAAATATTACTTTTGGTTGGTAATGAGACAAACGCAACTAAGAATGGCAGGTAAGTATTTAATTTAAGTATGAAATACGTAGTTAATGTGGTTAACAAAAAGTGATTTCGTGAAAGTAATAAGAATATAACAGAAATAATGAATAATATGATTAACAATATTTATCTTTTCGAGGACGACGACGCCCAAGCGGGCACCAAGAATCGTGAAAAACGAGACGCACCGGGGACGAGGTTGGCCAAACTCTACCGCTACGTACTTATCTAAAGTTTTTACCAAAACGCGCCGCTCGAACACCGAACGTGTACAAAAAAAAGAAATAGAAAAAAAATAACAAAAATAACAAAAATGTATGATACTTAATTTACAATCAAGTAACACCGAGTGAATTGTTACAGTAGAGTAGTATTTCCAATTTCTTGACGAAAATAAGTTAAGAATATTTGTACGACCTTAATGTCCTTGCTTCTAGGTGATGGCATTGATAATAGCCTCTTCGCAAAGTACTTCAAAAATGATTTCTCCTCTCATTGAACACGTGACCAACGAATGGAAGTTTTAATTATTCACCACAAGGGAGAATAAAAAAAAGCTGTATACGAAATTACATGTATTTTATAATAGTATGTAAAATAAATTATTAGAAAACTTACGCCTAGTTGTTGGTGGCCTTTTTTTATCTGGTAGGTAAGTAAGTATCTTTCAATATCCCCGAAGGGGTCAAAATGAATTGAGTATACCGTATGCCGCAAAATCCAAAAGTATGATATACTTTGATTTATTGACCAATATTGTAGCAACAAACAAAATGTCCCAAATCAAATTCAACGCTAGCAAACGGTTAAGATAACTCACGATACTGTGTATTTTTAAGCAAATTTTCTTAAGACAAAAAATCTTAGCAAAAAGATACTGGTACAAGATGTTTAAACCGCGGCAGCACGTACAAGGAAGAAATATTCTGAATAGCTGAATAGATAAAATACAGAGCGCTATTTTGGAAATTTATTTATTTATTCTTAAATGAAACTCAAATGTAACAGTTTCTTCTGTAATTCGGGTCTCTAGGTGAGTTGTTCGTGTTTCCAATTGGTCAGTTATTTCGGCAATTTTCGTAGCTACCTGTTCTTGGCTTCTTTTCACTGTTTCTTCAAGGTGGTTCTTTATTTCTTCTTGACGGATCTTCATTTCTTCTTGGTTTTTCTTCATTGCCTCTTCTAGATGTCTCTTCGTTTCTTCTTGACTGTTTTTCATTTCTTCTGCTAAGTCATTCTTCATTATCTCTCGTCTGTTCTTCATTTCTTCTTGACTGTTCTTCATTTCTTCTTGCCCGATCTTCATTGCTTCTTGGCTGTTCCTTATTTCGTCCAAGTTATTCTTCATTTCTTCTTGACTGTTCTTCATTAACTCCATTAAAGCTTGAAGTTGCTGCTCCATCGCGGCGGCTCTTCTTGTTACTGGCATAAACACTCACAAGTTCAAACACAAGTCTCAAACCACTTCCAGTCACTAAGGAGTCCAAAAACGTCGATGCTTTCACTCAGCTCGGCCAACTTCCAGAAAATTCTTCAATTTTCCACCGGCTTCCACGACGTTCTTCGCTCTTCCTTAGCTCACAAAAATCGCACTTCTGACACCAGTTGTAACGTATTTCGCTTTTACGAAATTTATTTACAGTGACTTTATGTATATGTACAAATATTTACAATGATTAACAGTGATTTGAGAACTTAAAATTAACAAATTGAACAATAAGCAGCGAAATATATACAAGCAGTAAGTAACAACAAGCAATGAAAAATTAAACAATTAAGCGAACAATTAAACAATTAATTACCTAACCTAAACAATCCACAGTACACAAGTCCACAGTTTAAACTCTCTAAAACACTCGTCTTCAACCGACGGTTAATCACATATGAAGACGCCCCGGTACACTTAAAAACGCCACCAAAGAATTCGCACACTCGCGTACCGTACCGACACTAGACGCGTATCAAGACTTATACTCGCACGGAACTATTAAACGCCCGGTTCTTATCGCATTCGATATTCGCTTCCAAACTTCAGACTTCAAACTGTAAGACTGTCCACTCGGCTTCTTGCTTCCCATTTTATAATGGTCTTAGAAGATTCTCGAAAATTATCGATCAAACATTGTTCCAGAAAAAGAATCTTCGAGCAATATAAAATCAGACTATTCTTTTCGGGAGTCAAGGTCAGCGCCGCAATAAAAAACAGCGCGGCTCGCCGTCAAACAAATAATGTGTGTCACTACCACGGGCGTCGCTGACGGGGCAAAAGTTCGTATCAGTAATTTCAAAAGCAAACTTTTCAGGTTTTAGGTTATTTTTTAATATTTTTAACTCTTTATAAAAATCTGAAATTTGAATTATGCTAGGATGCATTATTCTTAATTTAGCAAAGGAAATTGAATTTTCGATATCTTGTAGAATCGAATTAATAATTTCGTACATATTTATAATTTGGTTTAACAGATCTTTTGTGACTAAAATGTATTCTAGATAGGGGTGTTCCTCTACTAGTGACGAAATTAATTTTATTTTATTTTCTAACAATTCCTCGTGTTTTATTTGTAGAATCGTAAGATTGATTTTTTTTGACCACATTGAGTGAAATCGAGTTTTGACTAACGATATTTCCCATTAATTTTCCTTGATTACTTTGCAATTCTTTTATTAAATTATCGTAACGTTGTCCATCGTTTGCGTCTAAATTTCCAGTTACTGCTTTAAATATTGAGCCCAAGCCATCGATCAAACCTCTTTTGATCCTTCGTGGATTTGGTAAAATTTCTTTTAATTTGGTTTCTACTTTTCCTCTAGTTAAATTTAGTATTTGAATATAATTTGATACTTCCAAAGTTAAGTTCTCATTTTTGTGTATAGAATTTTCTAAGTGTTCTGATTTTTGATTGAGTTTATTGGCTTCTATTATTATAGGGTTTAAATCGAAAAAATGAATTAGTGTGTGGGTGTATTCTTTAATTTTTGCGTTTCCTAGTTTTAGCGGCATTAATCCAGAATTATTTTCTAAGTTTCTTATTTCTATCTTGTCTTGAAGTCCCATGACGAGGACAGGGAGTCTACGGAAATTATTGGTTGGGATGAAAGGAATAGGTTTTCCTCAATGGACGTTTTAAATTATCCATATGCACTTTAGGCTGTTCTTCAGTTGATACTGTTTTACGTTCGGAATTTATATTTGTAATTTTGGTGGGTTTATTGAATTTGTTTGAAGTTTTTTGTCGTATGTGCTTTTTGGTATAAGTTTTTTGTTGTTCCTGAAATATGTCAGGATCATCACGGTTTTTATTTAATTTTTCAACTAAATTTTCTTTATTCTGAACAAGAGTTTCGTTAATTTTTGAATATATTAATTTTGTTTTTTCTTTGTGGTCATTTACATAATCATTAACTAATAATTGATCGATATTGATATTAAATGGATTTTCATTACTTATATGACCGTTTATGACATCAACAGGTTTGAATTTTGTTATAGAGTGAATAGAATTGTTGTAAGCGAGAATAGCAAATGACATTTTTTTATTTATCGGTGATTTTTGGAAACCTTGAGTATTTAAAAGTCTGATATGTTCAATGATAGTCGAATGGAATTTTTCGATCATACCATTGGATTGGGGGTGATTTGGAGAACAGAAATGGATTCTAATTTTATGCAATTTAAGAGCCAAGTCTCCCTGCTGCATTTTCGAGCGATTCAGACGTTCACGCCTTAACAAACTGTTCTGCTATTAATTTATATTTTGCTTTCTAATTTTGCAAGCATATACAGAAAGCATTCCCTAAGAGCCTTTTCACACGAGCGGTTTCCTGTCGCACGACAGTCGCGCGGTTGCAGCGCGACTTAAATACGAGGCATTTCACACGGGCGACGCTACAAACGCTCTACGGGCAGTAGCGGAGGAACTGTGCTGTGCATAGGAGGAGGAGCGGGAGTTCAGTGCAGAAATGGACACCGACGAAGAAGTAGCTTTGGCAATAGTGTTGTTGCGCCGGGTTCGAAGGAATAAAAATAGACGCCAGAGGCGATACTGGGTACATCCAATTTTGAGTTGCAGGCCTTTGAAAGGGCAATTCTATACTCTCTTTGAAGAATTATGTACCCACGAGACGAAATTCTTCAATTACTGTCGAATGTCGTTGCGTTCTTACAATGAATTATTGCATTGTTTAAAAAGAGATATAACTGGTGACGCAACAAACATGCGTTTGAGTATTTCACCCGAAGAGAAACTTTTAGTGACCCTATGGTAAGTTCTATTTAATTATTATTATTGAAAATAATAGAATCATTCGTGTGTAGTCACTGAAAGTAATTTTGGCATTTTTAATTCTTTATTGAAAAGTACAATTCAATATACCATGGTATAAAAGTTTCTAAATTAATGATATGTACCATATGATGCTTGAGACAGATCACTATAAGATGGTGATGGCGTTGACAGATGTGATGCAGCATTTCGCAAAAATCCAAAATTTTCTGTTGGGTATGCAGATTGACGACTAAATTCATTCACAGGTACGAACCTTTGCCACTTCTTGATGGTCTGCAGAATTTCCGCTTTGGCATCCAATTTATTTTCATCAGAAATTTTTTTTAATTCACCTACTAATGACAGAAGAAATAATTTATCATCGTCTACTTCGTCTTGTTTGTTTCCCTTCTCTTTCATCCTTTTTGTCATAACCTGTATAAGTTGAAGTTCTGCTGTGTTAACGTCTTGCTTCTTTCGTTTAGGAGCACGAGTACTTCCTGCACTTTCGCCGACTGTAGACTGATCGCTTTCTGGAGCAGCAGAAGCAACAACTATTTCCTCTTCACTTCGCTCCATGTCTTCATCTTCTGTCTCTCTAGACTGCCCTTCTTGTCCTAAATTTGAGACTGTTTCTTTATTACTCATTGTAGATTGAAGAAAAGTTAAGCTATCGAAATAGATATATTTTTTTCGGCTTGCTTTTCCGGATCCCGATTTTTTTTCTTTTTTTTGAAAATTAATTTCTCTGACATATGAATCCCTTAGGTTTTTCCACTTCTTCTGAAGTTGTTTCTCTGTAACCGAAACTGTAAATGACGTACTTATTTTGTTACAGGTATCTGGGAAGTGGTTGTACGTTTACAGATTTACATTACTCCTACAGACTAGGAATATCAACAATATCAAAAATTGTAAAAGAAGTTTGTTGTGCCATTTGGAGGAATATGAAACAGCAGTGTATCCCTCCGTTGACGAAAGAAGAGTGGCTTAAAGTAGCTGCAGGATTTGAAAAACATGCGAATTTCCCAAATTGTGTTGGGGCTATAGATGGCAAACACATACGGATAATTAAACCAATGGAAAGCGGGTCTCTTTTTTATAATTACAAGAACTACTTCTCGGTACTTCTATTGGCAGTTTGCGATTCTAATTACTTATTAACTTATGTAGACATTGCTTCGTATGGAAAAAGTTGTGATTCTGCAGTTTTCAAAAATTCAATTTTCTAAAAGAAACTTTTGGACAATTCCTTAAAAATACCAGACGATAAACCCTTGCTAGGTACTGAAGATCCTGCAATGCCATATGTTTTAATTGGGGACGAAGGATTTGCCCTTTCTACAAAATTACTACGGCCATACGGAGGAAAGAACCTGCATGTCAAGAAAAGAATCTTTAATTACCGTTTAACGAGAGCCCGTCGTTATATTGAATGCGTTTTTGGTATACTCGCAAATAAATGGCGAATATTTCATAGACCATTAAACGTTTCTCTCGAATTGGTAGAAGACATTATCAAGGCATGCTGTGTTTTGCACAATTTTGTTAGAATTCGAGATGGCTATAATTTTGACGACACATTGACAGTTGAAGGTTTCATCGACATGCAAAATAACTTAATTCCAGGGGGAAGGGCAGCAAATGGTGTGCGAGATGTTTTTGCAGATTACTTCATGTCACCTTCAGGGGAGGTGTCTTGGCAGTTAAATAAAATTTAAATTATTACTATTATTGTATGGGCATACACAATTTGTATACATAGGGGTGCAATTACTTGTAAAATGACATCATGTTAATAAACTGTTATTATTCTTACCAAATTCATTTTTCTCTAGTGTTGGTTTTTCATCAAATTCTGGGTAAAACATTCGACATATTTCACTCCATGCATTGGATTTTTTAATTTTGTTAGCGTAGTCATTGCTTTTGGTATTCCAAATAGCTTCTCTGCTTTGAATTTCGCTTATAAATAGGTCGGTGTCAAATTGCGTTTGAGAACACATCTCGCCGGCACTGCAAACAAGCGACTGGATACGTTCGTGTGAAAGAACTGTAAGAGTCGTCTCGTCGGCGATTTAAAAAAAAACGAATAGAAGTTTGTCTTTTTCGGCTTCAAATATACCCATATTTTGCGTACTTATAACTTACTAAAAAATCACTCTTTTAAAAATCCGAGACGAGAGGCCTATTTCCACCAGTTTCTTCTTTCAAACAAAACGAAGAATTTCAAAATCGGTTCATAAATAAGGAAGTAATTTGTAAAGAGAGCTGCCCTTGCAAACGCAATTTAATGCCCTGCACTGTGGCGACCTCTGCTTCGGAGCAAAAAATTCTTGATGTTCGCGATCGGATACTTGGCTCTTATGATTTCTGTATATACTTGCAAAATTAGAAAGCAAAATATCAATAAATACCAGTACAGTTTGTAAAGGCGCGAACGTCTGAATCGCTCGAAAATGCAGCAGGGAGACTTGGCTCTTAAGAGTTTCGATGATAACAGAATTTTTGAACTCTGTTCCGTTGTCGATTATGATTTGTTTTGGTACGCCATGATGTGAGAAGAATCGAACTAGGTTGTCCACAATTTCGGTTGCGAGCAGAGATGTTATAGGATACGCTTGGGCGTATTTAGAAAAGCTATCAATAAATGTCAGAACTTTATGTTTTTCCAAGGTAAAAGTGTCTAAGTGAATTATTTCAAAAGGTTTACTCGCAGTGGGGGTTTGATTCATTTTAATTTTGACTGGATGCCTTTCATATTTACTTTGCTGGCAAATTTCACAATCGTTGATAAACGTTTGAATAGAATTTTTCAACTGAGGCCAATAATATTTAATTTTGATACGTCGCTCGGTTTCGTCTATTCCGCGGTGGTTGGTCTTACTTTCGTGATAATTTTTTATAATTTCTGGTATGTCGTCTTTATTAACAACGTCAATTAGTTTTATTTTGCATCTTTTTAATTTTAACGAAGGCCATTTAACGTTTTTCCTCATAGTTTCACAGAAAGGTTCATATATTTCGGGATTTTCAAAATAAAGATAGTATTGAACGCCAGGTACAAGATAATATTCTTTAGCAAAATTAACTATATCTGATTCAAAATGACTTTCAGAAATTTGGACTATTATTCTTTGTTTTTTCTCGAACAATATTTTATGTCTTGGTTTAGCGGGTGAATGAAACAATGAACTAATTATTATTTGATTTGATCCATGATTTACCGGCGAGTCGCTAATTGGTATTTCTGTAATTGGATTGTTTTCGGCGTTAGAGTGTACGGTCTGCTCATTTTCGTCATTTTCGTCAATTTGTAAAATTTTTTCGTCAGGTTGAACTTGCATTGATAAAGTATCTAGATTTTGGTATTTTGTGCCGGAAGTAGTTGCAAAGTCTTTATTATTGAAATCGTCTATAAAGTTGAAAATGTCTAAAGTGTCTTTTGTATGTAATTCTATTCGCGACAAGGCGTCGGCATTGGTATTTAGAGAACCCTTTTTATATATTATTTTATAATCATGTTCTTCTAATTGTATGCGCCATCTTAATAATTTGGAACTTGGGTCCTTTAATGAAACCAGCCACTCCAAAGGTTTGTGGTCGGTAATTATATTGAATTTTGTTCCGAAAATATACGGACGGAAATATTTTGTTGCCCATACTATACACAAAAGTTCCTTTTCTATCGTACTATAATTTAACTCAGAATCACACAGGGTACGTGAAGCGTACGCAACTGGTAGATCTTTACCTATTGGTCCCTGCGATAAAACTGCACCTAAAGCTACATTGCTCGCATCAGTTGTCACATTAAACGGTTTTGAAAAGTCTGGATACTGAAGTATCGGTGAATTTGTCAATAAATTTTTGCAAGTTTCGAAACAGGATTTGAATTCTTCGTCGTGATTAATTTGGGCACCTTTTTTTAAACATTTTGTCAAAGGTTTTGTCAATTTTAAAAGAGAAGGGATAAAGCGTCTGCAATATCCGAGTAGACCAAGAAAACCTTTGAGCTTCTTGTTCGTTTTTGGAATAGGGTAGTCTTGTATTTCCCTTATTTTATCGGGATTAGGCTTAACACCTTCAGGAGTGACGATATGGCCTAGGTACGCCACCTCCTTTCTTAGGAACTCAGACTTATTGAGCTGTATTTTGAAGTTTACGCAATCGATTAAAACAGATCTTAAACGTTCGACATGTTCTTGGAGTGACGTAGAGAAGATTATTACGTCATCTAAATATACCAAGCATTTTTCATTTTGGATCCCTCTCAAAATGTTGTCCATTGTGCGTTGGAAAGTTGCCGGGGCGTTTTTAAGCCCGAATGGCATTCGCAAATATTCGTAGTGACCATTTTCACAACTAAAAGCAGTTTTGGGTATGTCCTTTTCTTCCATTTGAATTTGATGGAAGCCACTGGCAAGATCTAACGTCGTGAAATACTGACAGCGGCCCAGCTTATCAAGAACGTCTGTTATATTTGGCAATGGGTAACGGTCGTCTACTGTGTTTTGATTCAATTTCCTATAATCTACTACTACGCGCCACTTCTGCTTACCGGACGCATCCATCTTTTTGGGCACGACCCAAATAGGGGATGACCACGGAGAGTCACTATGCCTAATGATGTTTTGTTTTAACATTTCGTTAATTTGGGTTTCTACCTCTCGTTTGTGAATATAGGGATACCTATAAGACTTTGTATAGATTGGGGTTACTTCTGTAAGTTTAATCTGATGTTTTATTTGATTAGTGAATGTTAGCGGTGTATTTTCGTCGTAAAATATGTCAGAATATTCTTTTAACAATTTTAGTATCTGTCTTTTCTCCTCTGAATTTAAATGTTCAGTCCTAAATTTTGAATAGTCTGAACCTTTTTCGGAAAAATTGGTTTCATCATTAAAATTATTAAGATCATTTTTTTCTAAGCAATTCTTATCAAATGATTCTACTAAAAGCGGTTCTGAAAAATCTAAAGTAACAGGTTCAGTACTGCTGTTTAAAACTGTAGTTAACGCATATCCATTCTCAGAAACAGATAAACACTGGGGTATTTCACAATCTCGAAGTTTCTGATGTGGTATTATAATTTCACCGTTTTTCTCAGAAGTTTTAATCTTAATTATTTGTTCGCATCTAGGAGCAATTGTTATGAAATTTATATCTTTGTTAGTTTTATGAAATTGTAATTTAATTTTTGTATACGGAGTACATAAGTATCCATTTGCGAAATCTAAATTAGCTTCAAGTAATAGAATAGTATCTAGCCCTATTAAACCATCGAAGACATCATGAAATTTAAATATTTTAAATTTTTATTTTCTGGCAAATTAAAAATTTTCGAAGCAGGTATTGAAACACTGTAATTATGAGCGGATTTTTGATGAATTGTAGATACAATAAATGGGTCATATTTTATAGAATTTGGATATAATTTATATGCAAGATCGGGGTCAATAAACGATCGAGAAGCTCCAGTATCGATAAGGAATTTTAGATTATGTTCTGGCCAAACTATAAAAGAAAGTTTTCCAGAGTTGTTAAAATTAATTGAGATTAATTCTGGTGGGACTATGTTTGATTCTGTGTAGAGTGGGCTAACCGAAAATTTTCATTTTGTTGGTTACTACTGGATGATTCGTCGGATTCGACAAATTGGGAATCTTCCTCGTAGGCGGAGAACTCGGGATGATCGTAATATTGGGGTCCATTTTCATAATTTGAATTTTCATACTGGAAATTTTCTACCTCGGTGGATTCTTCGAGTTGCGAATTAAACAGTTCTTCTGAAATGAAATTTCTTTGCTGTTGCGGTTGGTTGAAATTTGAATTGAAAGTTCTATTAAAATTCTGATTGTAAGGTCGGTTGAAATTTTGGTTAGAATTGTTTACAGAAGATTGTCGAGTAGAGACACTCATAGGGGTAGGTTTTGGAAGAACTTGGTTAGGATTCGGTTTAAATACATTTTGATTTTGATTTTGATTTTGAGGGTTCCTAAAGACTTGAGAATTTGTAGGGAACCTCTGGTTAAATACAGGTCTTGGCTGAATATTTATCGGTTGCGATGGAAAATTCGATCGCACTGGAAATCTAGCAGGCTGATTAAAATAAGGCATATTGTTTGAAAAATGTGCCGTAGAATTATTATTGTGTTGAACAAATGGTTTGAAGTTATTTGGTTTTTGGAAATTATTTCTACTTGTGTTTGTCATATTTTGAAAATAACGTATGTTATCTTCCTGAATAACAAATTGCAAAGCTTCGTTTAGATCTCTGGGACGCATACATCGAACTGTAGTCCCAAGAGGTTCCTTTAACTTGGACAAAAATGTCTTTAAAGCTAAAGTATTATATAAATTTCTCTTTAAAGTTTTGGCAGCTTCTGTGGCTTCATGCATATCCACATAGTTGCACAATAAATTCAAAAGTTCTAACACTCTATCGTAAAATTGTTGAGGTTTTTCCGACTGGTTTTGTCTCAACATAACTAAATCTCTATTTAAACAAGTTTCGTCGCGCTGGTCTGCAAAATTTCGGTATAAAGTATTTTTTAATTCATTCCAGGTTGAAATACTCTGGATATTGACAACTAATTTTGCATTCCCAGAAAGCTTGCTTATTAAAGAATTCATCAAGTATACATTTTGAAAACTATTGGGATTGGCGGCATCATAAAATTGGTTTATGATGGACTCGCAAGTCGCCAAATATCGGTTTAACTCGTTTGCACTTCCTTCAAACGTTGGAACACAACTCAGGCTTAAATTGTGCCATTTTATTTATTAAAATATTACTGGTATCGTTACTTATTTCAATATTAATATTACTTTTATTTAAATTCTTATTACTGCTATTTAATTGATTAATTATTGAGCCAGTTGAAGCCAAAGACAAGTTTTCAAAATCTTCCAATGATTCGTTAAGTGACATCAAAATTGCACTTACATTAAGAGGAACGCCGTTTTCGTCATTCTTCGATTAATTATAAGGGAAGCGATTTTTGTATGCTGCAAAATCTTCTCCTTGCGAAATTGAACAATGTAGTTCCAATTCCCGATGATCCGTTGGTGGTTCGTAATTGGGACACTAACTTCGTTTCGAAGTTCACACCAAACAGTACTTTTCACCAACTTTTCAAAGTTCGAATTCCGGTAAATTCGTAAAAACGAAAATCGACACGTTCGTTACGCACGACCCGGAAATCCTACCGACTGCGCCAAATTTGTTTTTCGAATAACGAAAACAGTTTTTAAAAATTTTAATTTTATTTATAATCACAAATATATGGAAGTTTACAGTTTTTATGCGTACTTGCTGAAGGCTTACAATTGACTAACTCTAAAAATGAACTTTATGCGGTAGCTGAAACAAAGGAAAAAAGATAGCAAGCTTCTTAGAAATAAAAGATTAAAAATGTAGGGGGTCAGCGTTTCCCACGCTGACCGTTATGTCGGTGGTGACATAATTCATGGAAGAAAACCGTCCTTTCAAGAAGTAATCTTGCAATGAGATTTCTTGTGCCGATGTAAACTCTGTTCGCTAAATTTTCTGTAAAAACAAATTGTAGGCATTTTTCTGAGCTTTGGGTGGCAAAATTGGGGAAATTCCTCAAAAATGGTTCAAAATTACTGCAAAAATCTCAATTCTTAAGGTTCAATCTTTATTTCTGCCTAAATTATCAGTCGCAGACCTGCAAATATCTGCATCGGTCAAAAGCTTAATAAACTGGCCATCAAACCTGCAAATAATATACGGGGTGTTCCATTTAACATTTTTGAGAAAAGCTCCATTTTGCGCACGTTGGCCGCTCTGTACAATATGAACTAATTTGAAAAAAATGTTAATGGATTTTATAAATTAATAGAGTATCCTCTGAACCTAGGCCAATAAAAAAACCATAGTTAGCTTTGACCAGCAGACGTCAACAGCACCACAAATTTGGGTTCACACTGGTACTAAAATGGCCATATCTTAACATCGCTCTAAACTCCACCGTGTAGCATATCAACTTTCATGAAATTTTGTTGGGAATTCAAATATGTAAACAAATGTGGGGCATTCCATTAAAAAAAGATAACTTTGGTTTGGTACGTAGCACGTGAACATTCTGTATACATTAAAATAATTTTAACAGAAGCTTCGTGGGGTTCTCCACACATGTAAAATTTCATGTTGATACCTTGAATAGAATCAGAGATATGGACCGACTACGCACTATTGGCCCACCCTGTATAAATATAAAATTAGCTGTAATTATGGCTCGATTACATATTCGACCCTGTATAGGTTTATTAGGTAGATAGGATAAAAAAATACTTGCCGTATTTTTATTTTATTTATTTATTTATTTATTTTATGTTATTTGTGTATTTCGGGTAGGAGGGAAGGTATTTAAGAAACGTAGTGTAAGTTTTAGCTTTAGCAGCATCATAATCTTGAGGATGCTGACGTTTTCAGCGATACGCGTGTCGTGTTTAATTACTGTGTCACTGTTTTGGCATGTGGGGTAATCTCACAAATAATTCATAGTGAATTTACGTCAAACTTCCCGATCTAGCCACTGTAAAGCTCTTGTTTATTAGTTTAAAATTTTCAAGTTTTCATTCAATTTTTTTAGTGTGCTTTCCTTTAGACATTTTTCATTTTATCGAACTCCACTGCCCCAAACATGTGCAAAATTACACTTTCCTGCACTATGAGAATTAATACATTTTAGACTTTTAGCTAATTGAATTGCTATAATCTGTTTTACGCCAATTAGTGTATAATGCATTTTTTTGTTCATGTCTTGAAACCCAGTTGTTCAAATGCGAAACAAATATTTAACTCTTTGCGAGAATTACAGTTTTATCATAGTAACCAATTCAGGGTCGCGTTTAGCAGCAAGTTAAATTTATTCTGTATGTGAACAACCGGGTCTTAGTATTTGGTCACGAAGATATTCAGCAAGTTTCTTTTTGTATCTTAGGTATAATCGACGAGGTGTTGATGAACAAGGACACTGTGCAAATTATGTAGAAACGGAGCAGATAATATCATACCAGCATCATGAAGTGTCTTTTGTGCAAGTAAGGGGCTCTGTCCCAATTTATTGGTCTCAACCTGGTTATAAGTATCGACCACCTCCAAAAGTTGACAAAGGCAAGTTCTTCGTTTATTTAAAATTTCGTCATTTGTGAATATAGGTTGTGTAGCTGTTTGGGAATCTTGCAATTCATATTTAGTGAATATGCCTGGGACAAAATAGTAACTAAATTTTTATACCATAGGATTGTTGTAACTGTATCCCTCAACAAGCCCTCACCAATTCGATAATTCAAATTTATTCCGACCGTGATCGATGACCACGTAGTGGCATAGAATAGTACACAGAGTGTAACAAAAAAAGTTTACATAAACTTATGTCTTAAAATCATTCGTTGCCAAGTTATGGCCACCCGAGATTATGGTTTGCTAGTAAATTACTTTTATTCAGTTCAAATGGGCAACAGTAAGAAAGTGCATTAGTACAGTTAGTAAATAATTGATTAGTGAAATCATAATAAATGTTGAAAGTGACCTCCACGGGCAGCAATACTTTTCTGAGCTCTTCGAATTATGGATTGCCTTATGCACTCAAATATTCCTGGTGCGTTTCAAATTTGCTGGCAGCCGGTTCAGGGTGACTTTCTCAGAACGCTCCGAGGCGCGTTCTCTCTTGATAAAGCTTACTTGACCTTTAGAGATGACATTTCGATATGCAGATCGCCCCTGTCACGGGTTTCCACCCCGTGAGAAGCGAAAATGTCGGGGTGGATTTCGCGATTTTACGGAAATTTGCGCTTTCCAATTAAAGTTTTAGGAGTTCGAACGCTAGTGCGGGGTGGAGATTTTTACATACTTTACAAGTATCTCTTTAGATTTGCCAGAAAAGGTTACGCGAGGGTCGCACGCCGCCCCCAAATGGTACGTGTCTCCCGAAACCATCAATTTTCTTAAGGCCGTCTTCCTCACCTGCCGAAGACTCGGCGTGTTTCGCGGCAAGAATAAGGTTCTGCGAAGTTCGCTCTTTTGATATCCGTCGAAAAAATTGAAATCGATCGATGTTTGAAAAAGTTATTACCGAAAAACCCGAGGGGTGCATTTTCGTCTATGATTGCTCAAGAATCTCACTTTTCGCAACGCCGCGGAGAACTTAGTTTTAGACCTGCAATTTTTCTATTAGCGTGAGGTTAAAATATGGTCTTTGGAGTGTTTAAAGTCCCTCTACTGTTGTTCGCCAAAAAATTTCTCCCTCCCGCCAGGGGCTCCCGGAGAGAAGACTGCATTTTTCGAACCCCCCGTTTTTTTTCGAAAACTACTGGGTGAAATGAAAATCGGATTCGTGTAAGGAGGCGTGCTGCAAAACGCGGTGGTTTCCGAAAGTTGCGCCCCGATCAGGGATCACTTGCCCTCAGAATCGAGGATCCCTTCTGGAGGAGGGTAAAATTCGGAATTTTCTTTTGCTTCGAAAGGGAGCGTCCGGAAAAGGAATTTCCTCCTTTTCTCGAAAGAACCCGTGACTCTTTACACAGGCGAGGGCTATTTTTCCGTTTCATCCCTCCACAAACGCCCCAGGGTGCGAAATGTTAAAAAGTGCAACCTTTACGGTTTTTCCCCTTTAAAATTTTTAAAAATAACCCGGAGGTCGCAGATCGAACTTGGAAGGACGGAGAATTGACGGGCGCACCCGTCCTATCTACTTTCGTCCCTCCGAAGCTTTCGGAAGAGGTCGCAAAAAATCCGAACACGAGCGACATTTTTCGCTTTTCTTCATGCATCGCCCTCTTCCGGGAGGTTTCGTACCTGCAGTTCTCGAGGTATCGACCGGAAATTGTGGATTATTCGTGCTCGGAGTATCTGTAATGAAGGCTCCGACTGTCATCTACCCCCTATAACATTAACAATCCCAAATGATTTTCTTTGCGAGACACTGCAACTTTTCGTTGTAAATTGTTTTTTCTCCGGCCCAGATAAATATTTTCTTTATATTTCGTCATTTCTCAGAAGATTAAACGTTTATGCATACTGGGTAAAATTTTCATCCCTCCAACCCAACCGGAACGCCGTCAAAATAATTAATTTCCCGAACTCTGCAAAACGAGTACCTAGGTCTACGAGTATATTTTAGTTGGAGCGCTGGCTAAGATTTTTCGCGGCGTTTGCGGCTTGAAAATCCGACAAACTCGCTCAGTTCCCCTAAAAGAGTATACATTTTTATGCATAGGTAGGTGTAAAAATTAAATTTTCACAAAAAATTCAATTCGTTTCATTTTCGGCATGGAGGTCGAAGTCGATGCTCGGAACACGCCCCAGTTCTTTTTTTCGCGTTTCGCTCCTCCTCACCCCCGTCCAAGGGTGCCAAATGTTGAAAGTGCAAATTTCTTCTTCCACCCTTTCAAAATATTTTCCATTTTCCCGACTTCGGAAAGAATGCGTCGATTGGAAGAAAATGAACGATTGCGTCCACCCGATCCACTTTCATGCCTTTGAAGCGTTCCGAAGAGGCCAAGAAAAAATTCAAACTTGGCCGAAATTTTAGCTTAAAAAACTCGTGTTTTTACGGACGTCCCACAGAGGTCATTTATGGTAAATTAGGCGGTAATAAATACAAATATAAAAATATTAGGTTTTGACTGTGGCACCCAAATGTGTAATTAACAAGAAGGTAATAAAGAAATTCAAGTATAAAAAATATTTTTATGACAAATATTTTCTAATATTACAATTTGCAGCTTTTGAAAATTAATATAATTTAAAAACATGGTAAAAAATTGATGCATTTACATGTAATTATCCTTTTTACATAGAAGCATATTTTTTTAAATAATTTTATATCAAATATTAAAGCCCTTACCTTGCTCTCTAAGATAACAAAATCCAAATTTAAATGGCTGCAAGTAGAAAACAGAAATACACCTTGCAAACAACACAACATAATGTCAAAAACTAAACGCCAAGTTCTCAATAATTGTTTACCAATATTTCAAGTATTTTTTAATGACCAACTCGAATCAGCAAAAAAAAGTACGTTCAAAAATATTATTCTTTGGAATGTTTTCTGTAATATTATAGCATAAAATAAATTATTTGAGAACATTGTTTTTTTATTTATTAATTCCTGAAAAAAATAAAATGACCTCTGTGCGTCCTGTTCTTACTGTTTTCGTGATGTCGGTTAGAAATTAAGGATTCTTCTTGGGCGGTTTATTATAAATAAGGTGACAGAGCGTGAACCATCCCCCATCACGTTTGCTACCCTAAATATTTTTTTTTAAGAAATGTTTTCTCTTCCTGCAGTTGATTACGATTTTGCAATTAACCTTCCACGGCCTGTGAAAACCTGTCAAAATATATTAATTACGAAGAGCGTACACAGATTTCGATTATCAAGTACAGTGGCGTAGCCGAGAAACTAAAAAAAAAAAAACATGAAGAATTGCGTAACTTCCTTAATTATACGAGATACATGAAAACTTCCCAAATATTACTTTAATGACTGGCCCCCTAATTTCCAGTGGCGTACAGTATTATTTTATCATTTTCGAATTTTTGGAGATTTCGTAAAAAGTTTTCGGCTTCTCGTGGCGTCCTCAATTTTTTTAATACTTTTTTAATTTACGAGGTATTTCAAATTATATTTTACGGCTCTCGATTAGACGGACCAAAATAAGTTGTTCATTAAGAGTGTACACAGATTTCGATTTCTCAATTCTTTTAACATTCATTTATTTTACGACATTTTTGAAATAATTTTACAACTGTTACAACTGAACATGTCAAAATTCATCAGTCAATAAGGGTTGTTAATTACCTTCACGCAACACCCATCCACGACCTCAATGTCCTCTAGATGACAACAGGAGACTATCTAAATCAAAAAATGCTAAAGCAGGTTGACTATAAATAATGCGTCTATAAACCCAAACATCACACGAATATGAACCCATATTCACGATTCCACCAAAAGTTACGATTCCACCAAAAATACTATTCCACCAACAAATACTATTCCACCAAAAAATACTATTCCACCAACAAATACTATTCCACCAACAAATACTATTCCACCAACAAATACTTCTGTGTCGTGCCCGTTAGGGTACACACAACTACGGTCCCCACTAGTCGATACTAAACCAAGATTTGAGCTACAGCATATTTGTCATTTTCGTTTGTTAATTTCTAGTAATTACGCTAATTTCAAAAGAATATCAATAATAAAATGGACTGGGTGCAGTTTTATTGCAAGATAATTTACTCCTTATCTTTAAAGCCTAGTTAGTATTACTATTTTAACTTATGTTTAAATTTTTTATTTAATAATTCCATGGCCAACTTAAAACTAAATAAAAAGTTTGTTTTCTCTACCATTGATGGGGCCAATTTTTGATTAAAAAAATCTTGGATAGAGAATTTGATTCTTTGTCATATTCCTTCACGGAATATACAGGGTGCTATTTAAAAAAAAATAAGTGGGCGGTTTGTCAAAGGTGGCCGCCCCGGGGGTGGTTACGTGCTTCGAATTATGTCATAAAATTTCGCTACCTATTCTATCTTTCGTTGGCTTCAATATTTCTGCAATCCAACTTGTTGAAAATTATTTGCATAACAGGAGGCAAGTTGTGAGGGTGGGTTAGTGCGCATCCCGACAGGGGTTGACAGTCGCGGGAGTTCCACAGAGATCAATTTTGGGGCCAGTCTTATTCACGATATACACATGCAACTTATATTCAAGCACAAGTCACAGTACAGTTCATTGTTACGCCTATGACACGCAGTTATATTATTCTTTTGACCCAATTAATTGTCAATTCAAGAATCAATCGTACCCCTAACCACAAAAAATTTGAAATACTGCATACGCATTTCGGCAGCTAAGCTGCCATCTTCAGTAGCAGGGAAAAAACTTGTAGTAATAAAAATAGCAATAACAACATTAATGAAAAAAAAAACATAATTATATATATGACAATAATAATAACAACAATAATGATGATGTGAAACAATGATAGTGATAATAACAATAATACAGGTCAGGTATTCTCTGCTCACCACTCCAAAAGAATCGAAGTGCACTCGGTCAGCTCCCAAGCTAGAATGAACTCCGCACGGAGAAAATCCTCAATATATACTTAAAGTGACGTAGCACTGACGTTACTTGTGACATCAACATTAATCACACTAGGATAGAAAATTCAATATCCGGGCATACGCTCATTTTTATACCACTCTATTCTTATTTTCACTATCACAAATGTACAAAAAGGTTGCCATTGCCATCTTTACTGCAGTTTCAATTAAAACATCCTATCTTCAGGATAATTGACTTGAATGAAACAAAAAGAGAAAATGAATCCCATATTACCAAATAACCTCGAAGGTCCATGGCTTATATGGGCTAGCGAATAACTGCAGTAAACTGCAATAAAGAAGACCTTGACCCCTGCACCCTTACATTTTTCTGGTTAAACCCTACACGCCTACACATTAACGACATCTAACAATACGGAATCAGAAATTGGACCTAAATCTGAATTAATAAGTTTACCTTCATACTTGCGAATAAACATACTCTCATAAGCGTCTAATTCCCTATTGTCCGATACCGACCTCATAAGCCGAAGATCGTTCTCATGTACAGGGTGGCCGGTATCAAAGATATGTTGGCCAACACTTGACTTCTCAATCCTATTATATCTAAAATGTGCCATATGTTCCTTAAACCTAGTGATGATTGTACGCCTTGTTTGCCCAATATAACTCTTGTCACAACTACTACACTTTATTTCATAAATTCCCGACTTCTGCTTGTCCTTTACTTTATCCTTGGGATTTCCCAACAGCTGCTTGATGGTATTCTTAGCGGTATATGCTACACATAAATATTGCGACTTAAAAATAGGTTCCAAGCCTCTGGTATCTGCCAAACTATACGGAATTTTAACATATTTCTTATTCTCAATAGGTGACATGGAGAAAGTCGTGGAATCCTTAACAAACTTTTTGTGTCTAATTCTGCTTATCAATCTATCAACTAAGACAGTCGTGTACCCGTTATGAATCGCAACATCTTTTATATATTTTAACTCTTTTTGATATCTTACCTTTGACAGAGGAAATGACAACAATCTGTTGACCAGAAAGTGCAAAGCCGAAAGTTTATGTTGTATTGAATGTTGTGCATCATTCACAATAAACCTACTTATATTAGTACCTTCCTATACCCATCAAATTCCAATCCGCCAATGCTGTTCCTAACAACCAAGACATCCAAAAAAGGGATTGAACCATTTTGTTCCATTTCAAATGTGACTTTCACACTATTATAACGTGAATTTAAATTATCTAAAAATCTTCAATTCTACTCCTCTTGGTATCAAAAACAGCGAACACGTCATCCACATAACGCAACCATACTCGAGGGAAGTACTCACTATCTCTTTTAAACAACACTTCAAACCTACTCATGAACACATTAGCCAAAAATGGAGATAAAATATTGCCCATAGCAGTCCCTTCCTGCTGTTCAAAAACTTACCATTAATTTGAAAACAATTCTGGGACATACATAATGAGGTCAATTTTAAATATTCATCCACTACAATTCTGTCCACTTCATTTTCAGTCAGTAGCTCCTCCAAATATGCAAGCGTGGTAGGTATAGGTACACTTGGAAACAACGATACAACATCGAAAGAAACCAACACCTCACCCTCATCAAGTACTATATTTTTAATTTTATTAATAAACTCCAACGAATTCACAACTGAAAACCTTTCCGGAGCTGTGGGCAATGCGGTGAATTCCTTCGTTAGCCATTTAGAAAGCAGACAGGTTGGCGAGTTAATACCGGAAATGATGGGTCTCACCAATCTACCTGGTTTATGAATCTTAGGAAGGACATACATCTTGGGAACTACAGGATTAGACACACTTAACCTGAATTTGTTTTGGGGGGTAATAAGATTTGGCCAATCTTTTATGGCATTCTTAGCCGAACTGACCAATTTTGGAAATGGATTTTTCTTAATCTCTTTGTATGGGCCATCCTTCAAAAAAGTTTCCACTCTATTGAAGTAATCTGCTTTATCTAATACCACAATCTTATTTCCCTTGTCCGCTTTCAAATAAAAACAATCTTTTTGTCTGAGTCCTTCAAAGATATTATAATAGTGATTGTTTTTCACTGTGCTCTTACTTTTATATTTATTATCCTTTATATTCTTAGTAATTTGTATTTTGCATGCGCTCCTAATAAAGTTCCTATCCAAGTTATCCAATTTCTGAACAAACTCTCAATACCCGCTACCATATCCATAACCGGCGATTTTCGAAAAGGCAAATTAAATTTTAAACCTTTATTAAGGAAGGCAATTTCTGTATCATTGAAAGTCTCGGACGATTCATTAACAACTATATTTTCTTGAATCCATTTGTTTCAGCACATGTAAAACTGTATAAAGTTAAGTGCTGCGTATAAAATTCTCGGTTAAATATGTGAATTTTGTAAACTAAGCGAAAATTATTAAATTAAATAACAACTTTTGAACGAATAGGTATATTTTAGAAAATTAGGTAGGTACCTAAGTGCAACACCTACCTAGGGTAACGTTGCAAACAAAATATTTTAAAAAATAAATATCTAAAAAAAACCCACTACCTACTTACCAGGGTTGGTAAAACATGTTTTAAACAGTACTTCAAACATTGTTTTATCTCCGATTCTGGACACACTATTTTATGTTTTTCCCCGTGTGTTGTAAACAAAAAAATAGTACTGAAGAAAACATGTTTTTACGTTTTCTGTTAAAAAAGTTTTTGTGCCAGCAAAGTGTTTTTAAGATAAGTAGGTATATTATGAAGCTATCACTTCGTTGTTGGTCTATAAATAACAAACCCTTGAACACTTAAATTTATGCCCGGAGAACCGATAACGGGAGAACCGTACACGTCCTGCAAATGTATATCGGCTGGAGTTCGAATTCAAATCAGTACAAATATTGTATTAAAACAAGACCTAACTTTTTAACTGATTTGTTTTGTGGACCACGATAACATCGTTCGACCCATGAGTGATGGTGTCACCAACCCAAAACGCCGCCAGGATTTCGTAATCGAAAAGAAAATAACGCGTGCAGATGCATTTACAGTAATGCTTATTTAAGTCGCGCGCCGTTCTTTTTCTCCCGGCTGACGTCATGCCGACCGAAGTTCGTAAGCTAGATGGTACGGCATGCATTTATGCCGATCCTACGCGGTATAACATAGCAACTATACACTCATCGCCGATTTTATACTTACGGCAACTGGCGTATTTTCTCCTTAATATATTATTTTCGTTAGCGATCTTGGCACGACACCGTCATGGCTCAGTGGTAGATGTGTCAGTCTCTCAAGGTGCAACGTCGAGGGTTCGCACCTCGCAATAGTTCTTTTTTGTTATGATGATTTCTCTTTTTTCTTTTGACCAAAAAATCGGTTCTGGTCCAAAAGGACAGCTAGGGGATCACCATCATGAGAGACTGACATCCACAAATTTGTTGGCTTTTACTGTTGATTTACTGTTGTTGGGCGGCAGAAATACACCAAACATGGAACGTTGCATTAGCTCTAATGTTATACCGCGTAGGATCGGCATAAATGCGTACGGCATGGTATAATTACTACACCGATTCACCACTACGTAAAAGTCGTGGAGCGTAGCCCACGGGTTTATCTAGTTTAACTTAAATTCGGACCTGTCCCGTTTTAAATCGATTTAGTTGGGTAACTTTGTCGCGTATTTTGAAATCCTTGTTTTGAAATTTCGAGTTGCTTCAGGACAGATAAATGGTTAAAAGTAGATACAAATTATTAATGAGCTAAATGCGACTTTGTAGAGGAAATGTAATTTAAACGAAAAGCTGGACGGAGAACAAATTCATAATGTAAATAATGTTTATTAACAGTGCCATTTTCACCTACACCGAGAGGTAAAAGGTGACCAGACTATATATATATATATATATAGTAATGAGTTTTATCGGCATAGCAGTCAAGAGAACTACACAGGAGGCTCTCTCTCACGAAAAATGTGAAGCAGGCGCCGACAGGTGCGAAAGATCTGGGTTCGAATCCCGGTCGGCGCCTGCTTCACATTTTTCGTGAGAGAGAGCCTCCTGTGTAGTTCTCTTGACTGCTATGCCGATAAAACTCATTACTATTTCATATATTCAGTCGATAAATTAATATTTGTATATATATATATATATATATATAACAGTGCCATTTTAATGGAAAGTAATTCGAAAACATTGCTTTCCCGAGATAACTGTTTTATTCTCACTTTTTTTATAGAAGAATCATATTTTGTAGTCAAAATGCCATGCGCATTGAAATCATGTTACCTGTGATAAACAAAACAGCTCCAATCTCGCATCTGTCATAGTTTGAAGGATTTTCTGCATTTTCTTGATCGTTTTATTTGATTTTAATTAATTTATTTAATTTCAATAAACTTGTTCTCGCTGTAGTTTTTTGTTTAAATTATAACATTTCCCACTAATGATAAAAGCCAAATTTATCTCATTAATAATTTCTACTGACTTTAAAATATTTATCTGTTCTGACTTTCGCAACAACTCCAAATTTGAGAAGAAGAAATTGAAAGCACACAACAAAAGTACGTAACTAAATTGATTTAGAGAGTGAGCGGCTCAAATTTAAGTTTTCTTGGTTCTGGTAGACATTACGATTTCGAGCTATTTTTATTCTTTTTGCTATATGTGTTCACAATAATACTAATTCTCGGTAAGAATATCTTGAAAACTACCAGTTTTAGGCATACGCGGGTAGACTTAATAAAAATTAAATCGATTTTACCTGCGAGAAGTAATTTTGCAATGGGACTTTTTCTGTCAGTGTAAATTCTATTGGCTTAGTTTTGCGCAGAAACCAAATTTAAACATTTTGTTTGATTTTGGATGAAAAAATAGGAGAAATCCGATTAAAATTGTAAAAAATAACAGTGAGATTGGAAATTTGTAAGTTTCAATCTTAATTTCTGTAGAAACTGTCAGTCGCAGACCTGGCAATGCCTGTATCAATCAGAAACTTAGTAAACTGGCTATTAAATGTGCGATTAATATACAGGCTATTCCATTTGAAATTCTTGAGAAAAATTCAATTATGCGTATGTTTACCACCCTGTATAATGTAAAGCACTGTGACAAAGGTATTATGAGAATTTGAAAATATATTAGTTTGTGAATCTAGTACGATAAAGAAATCTTTGACAGCTTCTGTAAGTAGGCGTCAGTAGTGCCAAAAAGATCGGTCCAGATCGACACTAAAATGGCAATATCTTAACACCCCCTGCTCGAAACCCATTAATGTGGTATATCGTTTTCCATGAAATTTTGTGGGGAATGTGAATATTTAAAAAATTGGGGGTTTCCATTTAAAAAAATGTACCTTTGGTTTGTTACGCAAAATGTGAAGACACCAAAATAATTTTATAAGATGCAGCATGGGATTTCCTAAGCACTTGCAAAATTTCATTTTGATGCCTTGAATGGTTCAAGAGATATAGACCGTCCTCGCACTAATGGGCCACCCTGTACGTAGTCACACACATTTTAACAAATTTACGAGTACTTTGCAACGAACTTTCCCTCGTGCGTCCTGGGACACACTGTATACTACATTATTTCGGGTCGTTCGCTTATGAACGATCAAATTGTTGCATCTCGGTCGGTCGGTTGGAAACTTATTCGTCGAAAGTATACCCTTCGCTTCAGTCTAAGAAGGGTTGGGTTCTCTATTGCTATACGGAGAAAATAATACACACGGGAAACAAATAAATATGATTCTATTATAGTTAGCTATCATCATAATATTAAAAGAGCAATGGCACAACACTTTACGGGTGGGGATGGATATCGGTCGCTCGGTCTCTTTTGAACTGGCGGAGATCGTATGGGTGAGGTCGTGCACTCGATCAGATGTTTCTTTAACGCAAATAAGAAAATTCTCTAAGTTATTCGGAGAATGTCTGGCATGAGAATGCAGGATGAATGTCGGTCGGATGGATGCTGAGTGAATGTCCCTTGGATACCGGTGACACCGCGTTTTGTCAATTCTTCCTCCAATCGGGGGTTCGGCTTCTCCCATTTGTCCGCGCGCGGTCCCGGTACCCTCTCTTTCAAATCTCTTCGGTTCATTGACGCCGTGACGTCTTCTGAACTGGCAAACATGTGCATGTGTTACTATGGTAGCCGGAAATTCATATTGCTTATAAATGTGCAAAGACGGCATTAATTTTAAAAGTTATACTTATTCAGGGTGTCCAAAAAAAAGCGAATAAACTCAACGGTACGTTGAAAGAATTTGCGTCTGGATGACAAAAAATATTTTAAGAAATCTCTGTTTTTCCTGTGACACGTTTATTTCGATTTTAAAACAAGAAATCTTGCAACATAACGATGTACGATTTATAGAAAATATCAAGTATCACATTTACCATGTATAATCGATTTCTTCTCTTCTTGAAGTTGTGGACCTCACGGTTGCGTGCCTTTTTATGCGTAGGTAATTAAACATCTTCGTATAAAGTGAACTGTAAACTTTATTTCTATGAACTTAATGAACTGAATAACAACAACGAACAATACTTAAAACAAAACTTTTACTTGAAGAAAGCTATTATAATAATATGAGCGTCAGTACGCTGTGTGATAGACAAGACAAGACTATTAACAGACTAAGCAAGCCTATACAGGGTGAATCAATAATCCTTCTATGTATTGGTATTTTTGTTATTTGAAGATCTACAGAGTCGGTTAAATGAGAGAAAAGTTGCACTATTTTGGGGCCATCTTAAACCTACTTTCAAACTTTCAAAAATTTTCACAGCTTTCTAGATATATGTAATTAAAAAATTAAAATTTCCATTTTTTTTCTTTTGTTAATAACTCATCTGTGGTTTGTGCAAATGACTTGAAACATAAAAGAATGTGCATCGTTTGGTGACATTGGCAGTGCAGTGCGATATGTCATTTTTGCAGAGCGACAGTCATCTTTTTTTTTCTTTATGGCAGCCGCATTCATTTCTGTCGCTGACATTAAGACAGCATTATTATGATTACAACGGTTTTTTAATTTTTTAAATCGAACCTCAAATAAAGAAGTTACAGAGAGAAACATGTTAGTTGAGTGGAAGCCCATGTATTCCCACTTTTTCTATTTGAAGAGGTAGAGATTCGGTTAAATCAGCGAATACTTGCGCAATTACTAGCAATAAACGGTGGTTCCCGAAGAGTTTAAAAAATCGGCTGTGGTCAAAATATTTATGGAAATTTTGAAACGGGTTAATTAGTACTTGGATTAAAATAAAATCCTACATTCTTTTTATTTGTTTTATTAACTATGGAACTTTAAAGAACAATAAAACAAATTAACTAAAACGAATAAACAATTTAACAAAATGCCATAAAACAACAACGCAACTTTAATTAACTCAAGTATTCAAATTGTCTACCATTATTTTGTAGACATCTGTTGCAGCGGCTGGAGACACTATCAATAGCACTCCTAATTTGTCTTCCTGGCAATGCTACAATGTGTGCACTAAGGGCCTCTTCCAATTCCTCAATTGTATCATACAAGGTGTTGTAAATTTTGTCTTTCAAATACCTCCACAGGAAAAAGTCAAGGGGCGTGAGATCAGGCGATCTTGCCGGCCACAATATTGAACCGGTGTCCATCTCCCTGGAAATTTTTGATTTAAGTATTCCCTTACAACATGGTCAGGAGCACCATTTTGTTGCAACCATTGTATTTTTCTTAGTTGTCCTATTGGTAAATTGTCGAGTTCATTTTCAATGTCGTTTTGAAGGAGGTTTAAATATCTTCTTGTAGAAGATTAGGATTTTCTTGACGCCATAATAATCTCATTGTGCCTATTAAAAATCCCACAGTTTGTAAATTTGGACTCATCTGTCCAAAGAATTTATTGATAAAGATTTTTACTTACCGCAGCTCTTTTGTTGCATGACTACCTTGATTACATGTGCTGACATGTTTTTCTTTGTAATTTCTTTATTTGAGGTTCAAATTAAAAAATTTTAAAAAACTGCTGTCTTAATGTCAGCGGCACAAATGAATATGGCTGCCATAAAGAAAAAAAAGTTGACTGTCGCTCTGCAAAAATGACAGATCACACTGCACTGCCAATGTCACCAAACGATGCACAAAGTTTTTTTATGTAAGCATTCCAAGTTTCAAGTCATTTGCACAAACCACAGTTGAGTTAACAATAGAAAAAAAAATGGAAATTTAAATTTTTTAATTATATCTAGAAAGCTGTGAAAAATTTTGAAAGTTTGAAAGTAGGTTTAAGATGGCCCCAAAATAGTGCAACTTTTCTCTCATTTAACCTACTTTGTAGCTCTTCAAATAACAAAAATACCAATATACAGGGTGGCCCGAAATTAGCGTGCAATATTTTACCAGCGTGTTCTGTGGCCAAAAATAAGACAAAAAGCTCCTATAACCGTACACCGAAATATGCTTCGCAAAGGAGCTATAGCTTTTTAAAAGAGAAGACCTGAAGACGTTTCCTTCTAAATATCTCCGAAACAAGTCCAGGTAAAATTATGAAATTTTATGGAATGTGTAAGTACCAAATGCTGAATCTTTTGCTGTAAACATAATTTTTAAAATTTAACAGGGGCGTCTCAAATCTGGGGGTGGTGGAGGTAAGATTTACCCCAACTTTTTTTACAACATGCCGTTTTCAATTTTTCCATAAAAATTTGAAACTTCAGAGTTTTTTGCAAAAAAAATGTGCTCTTGTCTCGTTTTGGTAGGAGGCACCGTTATCGAGCACAATCGATTTAAAAATTTCGCTGCATGCCTCAAATGTCTCAAATCTGGGGGCGGTGGAGGTAAGATTTAGCCCAACTTTTTCAGAACAAGTTGTTTTCAATTTTTCCGGAAGTTTTTCCATAAAAATTTGCAACTTCAGAGTTTTTTTTGCAAAAAAAATGTGTTTCTATCTCGTTTAAGTTTCACAAACGAAGTTTTCCACTTCCTGTAGGAATTTTTTGGGCATGCAGCGAAATTTTGAAACCGATTGTGCTCGATAACGGTGCCTCCTATCAAAACGAGACAAGAGCACATTTTTTTTGCAAAAACTCTGAAGTTTCAAATTTTTATGGAAAAATTGAAAACGACATGTTGTAAAAAAAGTTGGGGTAAATCTTACCTCCACCACCCCCAGATTTGAGACGCCCCTGTTAAATTTTAAAAATTATGTTTACAGCAAAAGATTTAGAATTTGGTACTTACACATTCCATAAAATTTCATAATTTTAACTGGACTTGTTTCGGAGATATTTAGAAGGAAACGTCTTCAGGCCTTCTCTTTTAAAAAGATCTAGCTCCTTTGCGAAGCATATTTCGGTGTACGCTTATAGGAGCTTTCTGTCTTATTTTTGACCACAGAACACGCTGGTAAAATATTGCACGCTAATTTCGGGCCACCCTGTATAGAAAGATTCCTGAATCACCTGTATAAGGGTCGTACACGACCGGCACCCCTCCGCCCACACTGGGCTCTTTTACAAGGTGCCATAAATACCAACGGCATGACAAGTAAACGTGAACATATTCCGCCCGCTTTGAAAGAAAGTTCTTTCAACCGGAGAAATACATAAGCAATAGCAGTCAAAAAGAAAATTGGATTACAAAAACGAAGCGTAAACCAACATGATGAATGAATAAACTAAGAAATAAACATACTAATAATAGGCAAGACATAAAGTTTGAAATATGAGACATGTGTGCATAATAACTTAATATAGGTGGATACGTATAACTAATAACTAATTAGTAATAAAAAATGCATAATGTAAATGCTTAAAGTACCAAATAATAATTGTTTCGCAAATAAAGTCAATCAAAGTCCAATGATAGAACAGAAATTTTAGAAACACTACGTTTATAAACACCAGTCTTTGTTTTTACACTTACAACACGCACAATATTATCCTTTCCGGGATGCAACTCACAGATTCTACCTAGAACCCATTTTTGTGGTGGAAGATTTTCATCGCGTAACAAAACCAAGGCTCCGGGTTTTAAGATTTCTCCTTTATTTGCCTGCCACTTGCTCCGTGATTGTAGGGCAGTTAAATACTCCGACGACCATCGACGCCAAACATGCTGGGCTAGTTGTTGGAGCCGTTCGTACAGGACCAACTTATTCGTTGGAGTTTCAGAAAAATTGTCCTGTGGTGTCGCAGTCAAAATATCGCCAATAAGGAAATGACTAAGAGTAAGGACTAATAGGTCGTGAGGATCGTTTGATAGAGGTGTGAGAGGGCGTGAATTTAACATAGCCTCTATTTGGCATAATATTGTGTACAGGTGCTCAAACGTTAAATGTGCCTCTTTTAAGACTACACAGGTGGTATTTTTAATTCATTTAAAATGGGTAATAATTGTGTATATAAATTTTTCCAAAGTGTGTAAATTTCCATTGAAAACGATTCATCTCAAGAGGTTTTATTTTGCAAAAGTTTCGGCATAATTAATTTAGCTGGAATTATAACAGGAGAAATAAGACCTAAAGGGTCAAAAATTCTTGCTTTCATTGATAATATTTGTCGCTTTGTAATTGTGGAATCATTGGAATCTATATTTACGGAGTAAGCTAGCGTGTCATGTTTTGGATGCCAAAAAAGTCCAAGTATTTTAAAAGTTTTATCGTCGTTTAAATCATATTGTTGTAACTGACCTGGTTCGCAGTTATTTAATATTTCTGATTTATTAGAATAAAATTTTCTGAGCGGGAAACAAGCACTATTCAAAATTGCAATAATTTGATTTTTTAAAGTGTTAGCATTTTCTACAGTTATTAAATCATCCACATAAAACGAGTTCAAGATTATTTTACTTGCCTCCGGATATCTGTCAATATTGTCCAAAGCTGCTTGACCGAGTGATCTTATTTCCAAAAATGCAGCAGGAGCGGTACCATACGTTAATGTATTTAAGGAATAATGTTTAAGTTCTTGTGTGGTATCCGATCGCCAAATAATGCGTTGTAAATTCCTATCTGAATCGCGTAAGTTCACCTGCCTGTACATTTTTTCTATGTCAGCGATAAAGACAACATTATGGATTCTGAAATTCCAAATAATAACGAATAGTTCAGGTTGTATTACTGGACCAGTCATTAAGGTGTCATTGAATGACAACCCTGTATTTGTTTTCGCCGAAGCATCAAATACCACACGCAATTTTGTCGTCGTACTGTCTATCTTCGTTACACCGTGATGCGGTAAATAATAGTTCAAATTTAAAATCGGTAGGATTAATAATTTGAGTCATGTGCCCGAGTTTTTCATATTCTACCATGAAATCACAGTAGTCTTGCTTAAAATTTGGGTCACGTTGAAATCGTTTTTCTAAATTCTGGAAACGTTTCTCTGCCAACACAAGTGAATCACCAAGCTCGTGTATATTTTCTTTGAGTGGCAAGGCTACTTCAAATCTGCCTTCTGAATCGCGTATATACGAGGTGTGATCAAAAAATACGACTAAAGTATAATAAGATTTCATCAAATTTGCATTAATCTCCTTCACAGTACTCTCCTTGGCTAGCGATGCACTTATCCCAACGTCGATTCCATTATTGGAAGTATTTCTGGAAAGCGTCTGTCGGAAGGGACTTAATCAGCTCTGTCATGACCCTCTCAATGTCAGAAATAGTATCAAAACGTTTTCCTTTTAGCACGGTTTTTATTTTTGAGAAGAGCCAGAAGTCGAATGGTGTTAGATCCGGAGAGTAAGGCGGATGTGGACAGACAGGAACATTTTTTCGACCTAAAACTCGCGGATCAGAAGCGAGGTGTGATGAAGGAGAAAGCCACTGGTCCATTTTTCTGGTCTCTTTCTCCGTGCATCGTTTCGCAAACGTTCCAGTACACTTCTGTAATATTCGGAGTTTACAGTTGTTCCCCTTGGAACGAACTCTGATCGCACTATGCCCTCATTATGAAAAAAACCATGAGCATGACCTTGACGTTCGACTTTGACTTAGGGGGGAGGAGAGCGACTCGTTTTCCATTGGGAACTCTGAATTTTCGTCTCAGGGTCATAGCCATACACCCAACTTTCATCTCCAGTTATAATTTTGGCCATGAAGTCAGGATCTGCATCAAGATGTTCCTTCAATTCCGTGCAAATCCATATGATGCGCGACAGATGTGGTAAACATAAACTCACTCTTCCGGCTCTGGAAGCCGACTGACAAGTCACAACTTGTTTAAACTTGGTAGTGACTATCTCAGCGGATCAGGCTATCAGACTTGTCACTTCAAATGGATGTAGTGTCAGCAGTTGCTGCTACAAAAATTCATTTACCATATTTTGTGATCAAACCTCGTAAGTTTGAGAAAAATGACGTTCACATTTTGAATTTTCAGAATTCATATCAACCTTTCGATTTCCCTCGTATTCGCATCGTTCAATAGCCCAAAATTTCTCTAACTGTTTGTTTATATGGTTAAGTTCCCTTCACTTCCTTGATGGCCTTTCACCCATCGTAGAATAACCTTGTTATGTACTGCTAGACGAGCCAGCGAATCCACACAGCCTTTAACTGTTCTGGATTGTATCTTTGTAGCTTCCAGAGCTTTCAGTGCTGCCTGGCTGTCAGTGAGAATCTGGATCCTCCTGTTTTGAAAGGACCTCCTGATCATCTCCTGCGCACATACGGAAATTGCAGTAATTTCTGCCTGGAAAACGGTTGCAAGGCTTCCCATGTTTATGCTAATTTCATTCCCTGGGCTTTTGCCAGCAATACCCACCCCAGTACTATATACAGTTTTAGACCCATCTGTATACCAAATGTTTCCATCTTGTTCTCTCGCTCTTTGTTAATTGCCCTCCACTCCCTCTATCGGTATGGTAATCCAATAAGGCTTGTGAAAGTTTAAGATTGGGACGATTCTATCCAAAGACTTATAGAGGGGACTTAGCTATTTACATTTTCCATTGAAGCAGGGTGAATGTTCACAGTCTAAGCGTTTGTGTGTGGAAAAGGCAAAACAAAACAGCCGACCAGTTGTGTAGTGAACAGGTGCCGCCGCGGAAACAGAATATCGCGGAACATTCGCTTGGTCCGTTGCTTGAATATAATAACAAACAACGATCTCCGCGACCTGCTGGCCTACAAACGTGTAGGCTTCAAAACGAAATCAGCTGTTCCGTAAGTGTGCTAGGTCCATTCTAGACGTCTTTGATTCTATCCGACTGCATGCTAGGCATGTACATAGTTCTTGTCTATTTGTTGAAATATTTCGGTATGGTATCCCGCTCTTGCGAGAGTTAGCCCATAACCATTTATCCTTAGCCTGTATGCTGCTGCAAGAGCCTCCGCCTCCGCCTCCACTACAATATGTAGTGGTGGGAGTCCCAGGAGTGCCTCCATGGCCGCAGTGAAGGGAACGAAAAAGCAGATCTGTTAGCGAAGAAGGGAGCCAAAGTCCCGCTGATAGGGCCGGAACCTACGTGTCGTTTGGCATATCAGATAGCCAAAGAGGTGATAAAGGACCTATTAAGACAAAAACATACCTCTTACTGGATGGGGACTCCTGGACTGACGCAATCGCGGATGTTCATTAGCGGACCATCCAGCAAGAGGGCTAAGGAATTAATACGACTGGGTAAGAACCAGCTGAGATGGGCAGTAGGACTATTTACGGGACACTGTTCACTTATGAGACATCTTACTGTTAAGTTGCCTTTATAATTGTGGAAAGTCGTATATAATCTTAAGCTTCTTTACAGCAGATGTCGCTGGGCGACAATAAAATTGTTTTTTTTTTTAATAATTTTTTGGTTTTTGTAGTAAACATTATTTTCTCTCAATGTAAAGATATATGTTCCAGTTGTATACTTCAAATAAAGGCATAATGGTAATTCACGAGTTTAAATAATTAAAACACGCACAAGAGAAATCAAACATTTTTTTGGTCCTTCTACGTCGGATGGTACAAGTACGTACCCAGAAATTAAAAGCAAAAATCGAATTTTCAGCCGGCAACAAGTAAGTTGCTTTTATGGAATCCAGCAGTTTGGCTGCAGCAAACAAGAAGCAAATTTCAACTCTAACGACAGGTACAAAAGGGTCACTCAAGACTCAAGTAAGTGTCTAATTCCTTTTTTACTTATCCAAGATAATTATTCCTTATTGAGCTAAAGATCGCTATCATGGATAATCACACTTTGCAATTTGAACAATCGTATTTTGCATGCTGTTTTGTGCTATTAAATCGTATATTTTCTATTTAGTTTAGTACACATAAAATAAAATATTCAATTTTATTTTCGTTATTGTTTTTTGTTCCGAGTGCATAAATTTCTTGCAATGTCGGATAAACAGAAAAAGGAAATAAAGCAGCTTAAGGCCAAACGCGATCAATACGTTGATCAGCTGTTCAGATTTTCAAAATTTGTAAACGAGTTCACTGAATTACAACGGATTTAGAATTAGAAACGAGATTACAAAGGTGTGAAAATCTATGGAATGAGTTTGGTGATGTTCAAGCAAATTTAGATTTATTGTTAGAAGGTGATGAAGGCGAACTCGAGGGACAGGCTAAAATTAGGGAAAAATTCGAAAACGATTTTTATGGCGCTATAACATCCGCAAAGGAAAAAATCTTATTATATTCACCAGACATAGCTACCAATGCAGTGAACGCAATTTCTCCCATGCCATGGCCAGCTTCCTCTGCAGCTGATACACAGTCTAGTTTGCTAAAACTACCGGTACTTTCACTACCGCAGTTTGACGGTCATTACGACAAATGGCTACAATTTTCGGAAACATTTGAAGCGCTTATTAACAAAAATAATACTTTAACAAACGTACAAAGATTTTATTACTTGCAATCCACTCTCAAGGGTGAAGCACTACAAATCATACATTCCCTTCAAATTTCTGAAACGAACTACTCGGTCGCATGGAAATTGCTCCGTGAACGTTACGAAAACAAAAGAATCATTATACAAGCACACGTGAAATCGTTATTTGATGCGCATACGATAGGCAAAGAATCGCACACAGGTTTGCGTCAGTTACTCGATCACTACTTAAAACATCTCCGCGCATTAGAATCTTTGGGTGATCCCACAAACCATTGGGGTACACTCATGATATACTTGATTAGCTCGAAATTAGACATGAGTACCAAACGCGAATGGGAATCGACAAACGCAAAGACTGAAGTTCCCACACTTGATCAATTTACTAGTTTTTTAACGGAGCGCTCGCGGGTTCTAGAAGCTATCTACGACTCTTCTAGCTCGCCAGTAAAGGAGAACGTACAAAACAAATCTTTTTATAAATATGGTGGTTCGAAACGAAATGAGCCAACAATTCAGTCTCATGTTGCTACAAGTAGCCCACAATGTGCATTTTGTAAGGGTACGCATCTCATTTATTATTGTCAGGGTTTTCTAAACTTAAGTCCAAATTCTCGCTACGCTGAAGCGAAAAAATTGAATATTTGTACTAATTGCTTACGAATTGGGCATCAAACATCTCAATGTCACTCCAGTGGCTGCAAGGTTTGTGACAAGAAGCATAACACCAGGTTACATTTCGATAATATAAACGTAGTAGATCCCAGTGCGCATGAAGATAGGACGCATCCTAAAATAAATCATTTAGCCGTGATGGGAAATACCAGCAACGAAACCTTAAGTACAGACCATACCATTTCGTCAAATTTGACAACCTTAAGCACATTTGATCGTCCACAAAAACATGATCATTACATTATGTTATCTACAGCTACGATACTAGCTTACGATCGTCTTGGTGGAACTGTTAAGTGTGTAGCGTTATTAGACTCGGGATTTCAATCGAATTTCGTAACTCGAGAATTATTTGATCGTTTAAATTTGCCTAGTCAACGTGTCAACATCCCTGTAACGGGTATAGATCACATAGTAACCTATAGCTCTACGCGAACACAAATTTCCATACAATCGATGCATAATTCATACAAACAAGAACTCTCTTTTTTAATTTTAAACAAAATTACAGACGACATCCCTGCAATGTCGTTTCATACCAATAACCTGAACATAACGAAGAATCTAACTCTAGCCGATCCAGAATTTAATTGTTCCAAGAAGGTCGATATGCTTTTGGGGGCAGGTATTTTTTATGATCTGCTTTGCGTCGGACAAATAAAGTTGGGCATAAATCAGCCGATAATGCAAAAAACTAAATTAGGATGGATCTTTGGTGGCCCAATTCAATTAAATGATCAACAGAAACAAGCAGTCTCATGCAACTCGGCGATATATAACAACATAAACAATTTAATCGAAAAATTTTGGCTGATAGAAGAAATTCCTTCAGAAGGAAAACATACATCAGACAATGAATGCGAAACACATTTTTTGAACAATTTCACACGTGATACGTCAGGAAGGTTTACAGTCAAACTCCCTGTAAGGACAAACGCACCCCAACTTGGTGATTCGTTTGAAACGGCGATCAGGCGTTTTAAATCTTTAGAAGTGAAGCTGTTAAAGTTTCCTCAGATGCGGCAGGATTATTGTCAGTTCATGCGCGATTATGAAAGGTTAGGTCATATGTCCAAGATTTTGGGAAATGATATAAAAACATACGCTACGGATAACACGATATTCTATCTCCCTCACCATGGTGTTGCAAAGGTTACCTCTCTCACCACTAAATTGAGAGTGGTCTTCGATGCATCAGTAAAAACCTCGTCAAACGTGAGTCTTAATAACATCTTATTAGTAGGTCCTACAATTCTAAGTGAATTATTCGAAATTTTGTTGCGATTTAGAAGGCACAACTTCGTCTTAATTTCGGACATTGAAAAGATGTACAGGCAAGTCAACATACATGCTTGTCAACGCGATCTACAGCGCATAATTTGGAGAGAAGACCCAACACAAGAGCTCTATCATTATCGCCTAAACACGCTCACGTACGGCACTGCGCCCGCGTCTTTTCTATCTACACGGTGTCTTCATCAACTCGCCCATGAATACTCGGACAGTTTTCCTCTAGCAAGTGAAACGATTAAGAGAGATATGTATGTCGATGACTTGATCACGGGTTCTGACACAGTTGAAGATGCAATCAAACTTCAAATTGAAATCAGCCGAATATTAAATTCGGGTGGTTTCTCGTTGCGCAAATGGCTCTCGAATGATAAAAGAATTTTAAATCATTTACGCGATAGTACGCACGACGCTAATTATTTAATCACCGATGATGTTTGCATAAAAACTCTCGGAATCTTGTGGAATTCAGAATCAGACGTGTTTAAATTTACTATAAGTGAACATGACTTGCAAAGAAAAATAACTAAGCGGACTATTTTATCCACTATCTCTAAAATTTTCGATCCTCTGGGTCTAGTTGGCCCAGTGGTCGTCAGTGCCAAAATAATTTTGCAAAAATTGTGGAGCATACATATCGGTTGGGACGAAACAGTGCCCTTAGATATTCACACAAAATGGATACAGTTTCAAAAACAAATGAGTATATTGGCAAGTATCGAGATTCCGCGTCACGTTTTAACCGAAAATGCCACAGAATATCAAATACACGGCTTCAGTGACGCTTCTGAAGCGGCTTACGGTGCTTGCGTCTATTTACGATCGAAATCTGTCTCAAACGGTATAAAGGTCAGTTTGCTGTGCGCGAAATCCCGCGTAGCTCCTTTAAAATCTGTCACGCTACCTCGTTTGGAGCTCTGCGGAACCCTCTTGTTGTCAAAATTAACTCGAAAGGTTATAAATGCGCTGAATGTCGAAACAATATCCAATACTTACTTGTGGACTGATTCTACCATTGTTCTGCATTGGCTAGCTGCATCTCCTTCAACATGGAAGATGTTCGTTGCTAATAGAGTGTCCGAAATCAAATCACTATCAGAAAATGCGCAATGGAGTCATGTGAGTTCAGTCGACAACCCCGCGGATCTAATATCTAGGGGAGTTGACCCTCAAAAATTATTGTCCTCATCTCTTTGGGGGTCGGGCCCCATTTGGTTAAGCCAAGAACGTGGATCGTGGCCTGCCAATACCATTCCAACAAACGATGACGAGTTTGCAGAATTACCGGAGAAACGTGTCACCGTGACTGTACTCACGACGCAATCTGTGGCGGATCAGGGATTTTTTTCGAATTTCTCTAGTTTGTCAAAGCTACAGCGCGTTTTGAGCTACTGCATAAGGTTCGCGAAGAATAGCTCATCCCAAATTAACGAACGCCTCATTGGTCCGTTGTCGGTTAGCGAACTAGAAAACGCGCTTACCATATTAATCAAGTTATCTCAATCAGAGACTTTTCCCACCGAAATAAGGAATTTAGAAACTTCTCTACAAGTTGCTAAACAAAGCAGCCTGAAGTCTCTCAATCCCTTTCTGGACGAAAACAATATATTACGTGTGGGTGGAAGGTTGGAAAATTCCAATTTGTTGCATGATCACAAACACCCGATAATTTTGCACAATAAACATCCCCTTTCGAGAATGATAGTCAATTTTGAACATATTAGAAATCTTCATGCGGGTACCCAAGGTACGTTGGCGGCTGTCAGATGTCGGTTTTGGCCGTTACGCGGAAAGGATATTGTTAAAGGGGTAATCCGACAATGTATGATCTGTTTTCGGGTCTCTCCCAAGAATGTCAATCCAAATGGGTGACTTGCCTTTTTCTCGAGTAACGCCCGTAAGAGTATTTTATAACTGCGGTATTGACTTTGCCGGACCTTTTTTATTGAAGGACGGCAAGTACAGAAACCGAAAAATTGTAAAATCATATCTTTGTATTTTCGTATGCTTTATAACTAGAGCCGTTCATCTCGAATTAGTTGGAGTCCTTTCCGCAGATTCTTTCCTTAATGCACTGAAGAGATTTGTGTCACGCAGAGGTATTTGCCGAAGAATTTTCTCTGACAACGGAGGAAATTTTTTGGGTGCTAAGAATCATTTGTCAAAAGAGTTAAAAAAATTGGCTTGTATGCGAAACGAAAGGGTCGTTGACGATTTTTTAGTACAAAACCGCATCGTATGGGGGTTAATTCCACCCAGAGCACCGAATTTCAAATCGGCGAAATTTCACATTAAGAGAATTGTTGGGAACCGAGCGCTAACCTTTGAAAATTTATATACCATTTTTGTTCAAGTAGAGGCGGTCCTTAACTCTAGACCTCTTACTCCTCTTTCCACGGACCCTAATGACCTCCTAGCGCTTACCCCAGCACACTTCCTTATCGGAGACACACTCAATGCACTACCAGAAGTCGAGGTTGCTGAACAGCCTTCGAATCGCTTATCACAGTACCGAATGTGTCAACAAGTTGTCGAGCACTTTTGGAAGCGCTGGAAGAACGAGTACTTATCGAATCTTCAGCAGCGCCACAAGTGGCAGCGTCATGCGCGCTCTCCTCCACTTGGAGCACTAGTTCTCCTTAAGGACGACCTTACGCCCCCGTTGAAGTGGCCTCTTGCAAGGGTGGTCGACCAGCATGCAGGGAAGGATGGAGTCTTGCGTGTAGTCAGTGTGAGAACCAGTGGCGGCGTATTTAAACGTGCTGTTAATAAGGTTTGTGAACTGCCAAGTGATGAAGAATGAAGTACAGTTTGATAATTTTTTTCTTAAATATTGTTTTTTTTTTAAAGCTGCCGCGTTTCAAGGCGGCCGATTATGTTAAGTTGCCTTTATAATTGTGGAAAGTCGTATATAATCTTAAGCTTCTTTACAGCAGATGTCGCTGGGCGACAATAAAATTGGGTTTTTTTTTGAATAATTTTTTGGTTTTTGTAGTAAACATTATTTTCTCTCAATGTAAAGATATATGTTCCAGTTGTATGCTTCAAATAAAGGCATAATGGTAATTCACGAGTTTAAATAATTAAAACACGCACAAGAGAAATCAAACATTTTTCACTATTGGAGTGAAGGAAATCCTGATTGCAGGATATGTAGTGAAGAGGAGGAATAATGGTTAAGTTGCAGAGTGTTTTGTTTGGCGTATTATAATTATCTTAATCAGTTAGAGTTCCAGAGATAATCCAACCAAGTTTCGTTTTTTGCATTATAGGACAATTTTTCCCGAGTTTAACCTGACCAACACAAAGTATGTCAAAAAATATATTTGCTCCGAGTAGAACATCAATCGGGTGTGATAAATAAAATTCTGTGTCAGCCAATTGTATATTAGTTGGCAAATTAAGCTGCCAAATATCAAACGAAACTTGCGTAGGTAATTAAACGTCTTCGTATAAAATGGACTGTAAACTTTATTTCTATGAACTTAATGAACTAAATAACAACAACGAACAACATTAAAACAAAACTTAAACTTGTAGAAAACTATTATAATAATATGAGCGTCAGTACGCTGTGTGATAGACAAGACAAGACTATTAACAGACTAAGCAAGCCTATATACGGGTCGTACACGACCGGCACCCCTCCGCCCACACTGGGCTCTTTTGCAAGGTGCCATAAATACCAACGGCATGACAAGTAAACCTGAACATACCATCCTAGTTACCTATGGCTGATTGAAAGCTTGTCACGTAAATTTGTCATGAATGTAGGTAACTTCATAATTCCAAATTATTTCGTCAAATGAAGGCCATAGAAAGTAAAGGAAATAAACACATTAAGAGAACGAAGAATTTAATTAACAAGGCAATTATTAATCTTACATGTTTTAGTCCCAAACACTACAAAGTATCCAAATTAGGTACAATCTGACACGTGCCACTTTTTAACTGACAGTCTAAACCACTTATTTTCAATTCTGACATTAAGACAAATTCGTTTTGGCCACCTACTATTACTGCAATAATTCATTAATGGATGCATTGTTGTCACGTATTGCAGCAATTCTCCACTGCCCCAAAAATGCAAAATTGGTATTTTGTAATTTCCCAGAGACACTTAAGTAAGTGAAGCTTAATGTTCCATTGTGTATTGAAATGATAACAGTAATGTGTCACAATAGTTTAAGATCAGATATTAGTTAGCATAATGGCTGTAGCAGGAGTTGAGTAGGCAGACTTTGGACCTTTTTCTGTTGAAAACTACGGCACTAGGATTTTTTTTTAGTATTTGTCCCATACTGAGGTAACCAATGGTTACTAACCATTCCTGACAACGTACTGACGAGTTTATCTGCTATTTTTTGGACACCTGTATATAAATGAAAGCCACAAACATACAACTTTTAATCACGTGACAACAACAATGTGAACAACGATTTCTGATTGGGAACAAATTAGGTGCTCGATATTATAATCATACTGCAGAGTACACTTTCCCGTTAATTTATACAAACGCATGATTAAGAAATAGAAATTCGATATAAATAACAGACACTCGATTATTATAATGAATGCTCGGTATATAATTCACATGCTCGCTAATATACTAAATACTCGATAAATATGATAGACGCTCGATAAATGTAATGAAAGTTTGATACAAAATTCAAATGCCTCCCATAATAATAAATATTCGATAAAAATTATAAACTCTCAATTATTATAATGAATGTTCGGTATATCAAGGTATTCAAAACGAACTGCTTTGTTTTATACTTGCCCGTCACTGAATACAGTCAAAAAAGTGGTTCCACGGCCCACTATTTCTGGTTTTTGGGCAAGCGGAGCGAGCGAAGCGAGCGGAGCGTTTAAGTCTCCCCCCAGCGTTTATTTAGTACCCCATCGGGATAATTCAATTATATCAAGCAAAATTTGATTTAATGGTGAACCCGACTTATCGAGCATTTACATTTTTTAGAGCGCATATTTGATTAAAGTAGCGACCATAACTTATAGTGCAAATGAGATACTTTATCGGGTGAATTTCTTTAAAATACAAAGCAAATTGTATTAGTTTATTCGGCATTTTTATATTTTATCGAGTATTTATTATTTTATATCGAGTATTAATTATTTTTTAGTATGCAAAATACATTATCAATAGTTTAGCGTCTTCAGCACAATCATACCTTCGGTTATGTAACGAAATCCATTTTGCTCACAATACGGGGTAGAAATCTTCCTAACAATTCAAATCTCATTTTCAGTACTTTGTTTGATCGGTTACATGTTCTTTTTGACAGGTCTGTTCCAAAATATACAGGAACGGTCTAAAACCTGTTCTCGGCACTCTGCCTTTTTTCCTGGTCTGCCCCAAAATATATATCTCACTTTCGGTACTCTGCTTAGCAGGTATGTACGGCAGGTTATCTAGGTTATCTGCTTTTGAACCGATCTGTTCCAAAATATACAGGCTTAAATCTCACTCTCGATATTCTGTTTGGTAGGTTTACTACTTTTGAGCTGGTATTCAAATCTCACAATCGATAATCCATAATCGATAATCAATACCCGATGATCAATAACCGATAACCAGTAATCGATAATCCATAATCAATAATCCATAATCGATAACCAATAATCGATAATGAATAATCCATAAAGATTCAAGTATGGTTTTATGTAAGACTGCGCGTTAAAGTTTTGGAAGACTGACATTTTGCGTTATTTGCTCTGGATCTATAAATGATAAAAAGAGCTATACAATTCGTATATAAGTAATTCGAATCTCCCTCTCTTACCGAGAGATATAACATGATCCTTTGGCTTTCAAATAACCTATTGTATCATTTTTCACATACGGCGTTGGTGAAATTCGACCAAATGAAGTCTCAGGTTTCATATTACCACAGCATAATACAGCAGTTAAAATTCTTGGCGGTGTCTTTGAACTATTTTAGCTGCATTTGGTGACCTCCAACTGTAAGTGATTTACTACCGCGGCGTTTTATCAAACGGTTTGTCGCCGTTATTAACTCGGCGACAAACGAAAAAGAACACGTGCGGAGCCTGAGAAGTTGCGCGGGCTCCGCTACGCGAGCTAGAAAATTTAGGGAGAGTTGTTCTGCTGTATTATGCTGTGATATTACCATGAAATGTAATGCGATGTCGCAAATATAATACGAAACCGGAAGTTGAATAACCTTGAATATGATGCGACATATCTTATTACACCAAATTTTGAATAAATCTACGCATGCATAACTTAAAACCTCTGATGAAATTCGCTGGAGACATCAAATGATATCTCGGATTTCATATTGCCATGGAGTGTAATGCGATCCCGCAAATATAATATCAAAGCGGAAGCTAAATAACCATGAATATGATGCGACATATCTTATTACACAGAGTTTGAATAAATCTACGCATGCATAATTTGAAACCTCTGATGAAATTTGACACCTGTTCGGTAGTATTCGACGCCTCCTCGGTGAAATTAGAATGCTTTAGTTGGATGTGTGGTGCTAAATTTCATCAGAGTGGATTTAAATTATACAACATATAAAGCTACACTCTGTTTTGGTCATTGACTTGACCATCACTTCTCCTAAAACAATGCGTTTGAAATGTAGTATTTTGAGTCCATATAAAGCTACACTATTTTTTGAATACAGCGTTTTGCATTACAATTCTGTATCGATAGATATGCCGGTTCTGAATCAACCTTGAAGAAAGAGCAATACAAACACACAGTTCAATGACCTCTCGATTGGCTGAGTTCGGAAATGCACAGTGAAATTCTACACCCGTAAAACTATATGCCGGTTCTTGCTCAGTGGAATTCTATACCCGTAAAACTGTATGCCGGTTCTGGCTCAAACCATGTAAAAGCACTGCAAATAATTTGTCCATAAGAAATTACATGGTTTGAGCCAGAACCGGCTCTATATGTCTAATCACCTTAGGTAGGGTAGCATACTGTGACGTCTCGTAGTACAACAAATTTGGATTTAGTTTATAATTCAATGCCTGGCGGGGTATTTGCCTGAGGAGTAGTTGTTCGAACGGTCCAGTACCACTGATAAGAAACCACGTATTGTCCAAAGTTGACGAGAGACGGATTGTTCACATATTTCTTGTCTTTTTCTGACCAGAATTTCATGGTCCGCAGTACATAAATGTATTGGGTCCAAAATTCATCGTGCGATATTTTTGTTATACCTCCATTATATGGTTTACTAGCAGGTCCTAGGTACTTTACTGTTTGCATTCTAGCTATCAAAGAGTCTGCCAAAATATAGTATTAACTCTGCAGTGTCATTTGCCTCTTTATCCAATAAACCTGAAAGCAAAAAAAAATAACTTTACGTAAATTTAGGAATCGAGTGGGACACATTTTGACGTATAGTTGACGTTGGTGAAACCAACCCCCCAATCCCCAGTCACCCTCGCTTTAAAATATTAAATGGCACCATATTAATTGTGATACCTCATTTTAAAGGAAATCGAATGAGAAATACAGCAGTGATATTTATTTTTTAACTATTCCTTATCTCAGCCTGCTAGATTTTTCTTTGTGGGCTATTTTAAATCAGCAGTGTGTCAAATAGACCCAGAACATTTAATTGGTTTGAGACGCACCGTATCCGAAACATGCCGAAATATTCCCGCCCAAACATTCCTGAATGTAAGAAGGCAATTCGTGAATATAGGCTTTATTATTGTCTTGCAAGTAACGGGGCCCATTTTGAGCATCTAAGATAGATTTTCCTTAAATTATTCTTCAAGTAATATTTTTCTGTTTTAAATTCCAAAGCTTCTTTTTTGTATGAAATGTGTATTATCTGATATCTACAAGGTTCAACTCTCATTTTGTATCAAATTTAACTCATTATCAAAAAACATTTTTCTTATTTACTGAAAGCTTGAAATGACCCTATTTTAGTTTTTAAAGTTGAAAATAATGATTAATTAAGAAATAAATATCGCTGCTTTATTCCTCATTTGATTAAAATGAGATGTCGCAAGTGATATGATGTCATTTGAGATTTTAAAGTGAGAGCGACTGAGGGTTAGGGGGTAAGTTTTACAGACGTCAACTATGCATCAAAATCTGTCGCCCTTGAATCATAAATTTACGTGTCTCGGCGTTTTTTCATAATTCTATTTGTTTCCTAGATATTTGAGGTGGCTCGTTTTTAAATGATTACACTGCATATAAGGTTTGCCCAAAGACTGCTTCGATACGCACCTCAATCCTTTCTAATCCTGAACTAACCCACGCATTTCTCCGATACTAGATCATTCCTAATTATTTGCGAATAATAATCTAATCTGAGCTTACCGCCATCTCTTTTTTTATTTCGTTTTGAATGTTCTACCAACCTGTCTCTCTCTTTATTTTTTAATACCTTATTAGGTATTGGTACCCTTGCCTATCCACAGTAGCTTCACCATGCATCTGTATCGTCGCATTTTAAACACTTCTAAATTTTACTTTTTGATTCGCCTGTAAAATGCCGTGCTCGATATGCAGGTGTCCCACGCTAGCGTATTTCCTCCATAACCCAACAGGAGTTGTAGATATCGAAAAATGATTCAAATGAAAGTTGCATCCAATCAAATTCCTCACATTATAAAACTATTTCCTACTATGCAGGGTGTCCCATTTCTTCCGCGCAGCACCTAACTTTGTTTTCTTTAACGGAACACCCTGTATTTGATCGAATTTTGGAATTGCTTGCTGAATTTAAGGGGCACTTTATCGTTAAATTGGGTCTAAGTCTTACGGTTTCGACGTTATTAGACGTTATAAAACGTCATTTTTCAAAAATCCATTAATTATAGATTGGAAACTGTACGAGATAAAGAAAAATGTCTTACATGTCCCTATCCCAGTTTTTAGTTCTCTATCTAATGGGTATGGAAAATACTGCCTCCTGATTGGCAACTTTTTGTCATTTTTTAACCAATCGGATGGCAGTATTTTCCAGATCCATTATATAGAGAATTAAAAGCTGAGATTAGGACATGTAAGTCATTTTTCTTTATCTCCGTTTCCAAGCTACAATTGATGAAAATTGAAAATGACGATTTTTAACGTCAAATAACGCTGAAACTGTAAGACTTAGACCCAATGTATGGTTAACAAAGTGGCCCTTAAATTCAACAAACAATTCCAAAATTCTATCAGAGACAGGGCGATCCATTGAAGAAAATAAAGTTAGGTGCTGCGCAGTAGAAATGGGACATCCTGTATAGTCGAAAATAATTTTATAATGCGAGGAAGTTGATTGAATGCAACTTTCATTTGAATCATTTTTTGAACTACAACTCCTGTTGAGATATGGAAGAAATACGCTAGCGTGGGACCCTGTATACATTTAAAAGTTTCCAAATTTACCATTCTCGAGTATATTAGTTGGCTCTTTTTGTTAAGTGAGACTCGGTTCCGCGCTATAAAATAAGAGTGACTAAATGTTGAATTTCTGAAAATATATAAGTAATATATTTTGTTCTTTTAGGTGAAGCAGACACGAAGTTTGCATTTGAGAAACACTTCAGTGATGAAATCAGAGCTTATGGACCTGTAACCATTGTGAATCTCATAGATCAATGTGGCAAAGAAAAAGTTATTTGGGATGGTTACACACAATATGTTTTTGATTATAACAGTCCATTTTTAACCTACGTCACTTTTGATTTTCATGAATATTGGTAAGGAGAGAAACCATTTATGTTCTATGTAGTCGGGAATCTGACTCTCCAAAAGACGCTTCTAAAATGGTGAACTGTCAACTCAAAGATATAGTTTTAAAAAAATAAGGGCAACATGGGAAATCGTTATGCGCATTCCTGTCTAGAAGGGCGCAAAAGTCTGGGATTGCAAAAAGCAAAAAAAAATATTTTGTAATTTTTTTCTGCGAATTCAAAAGTGTTGATTTTTTTTTAAATCGTATTTGCGAGCGTAATATTTGGCGTACAGTAATAATTTTTACATAAATAGAATGTTTATTCTCTGCGCTTTCCGCTGGTACCAAGCCCGTTTTTATATTAGTGTTAATAAAACCTATACAAATTGTTTAATTAGAGAATGTACAAAAAGTGCATTGCAAACTTCAGCATCGAGGCAATTTCCTAACTATTATAGTCAGCTGCATACATGTATCGTATCGAATGTTCCGAAAAGAATGTGGAAAATTTTGGTGAAACAATCATTTCAATAACGTTTTTGTAGCAAAAGTTATAAATATTTATTTACAGCGTACCGCTGCCCGCTGTCGCCGCGCAAACCCCGACGCAGTTCAGTTCCTGTCCCCATCATGCCTCGCATCATGCTCACGTCCGTCTCTTGTTAATCTGTGCGTTATCGCGTAAGTCTGTCTCTTCCTCACTAGCAGAATGTGTTACAATTTGTTTAAAAAATAAATTTTCGTCTTCGGTCAGCTTAAATGCTTTAATTGTAACGTATAAAATAACCTACATATTATTATACGTATCATGATGAATTCAAATCAAAGAGTTGTGGATCCGTAGATTTGATCTGTCTATACCAATTCGCAATTCATGTTATTAGAGAACTATCGCAAAATACTGGTTTACTATTGACTGCATATGTTTTAAGTGGATGCGACACAATAAGCTTCATTTTCTAGAAAATTGAAAATTTAAATAAACTGAGAGCTCACTTGTTTCCAATTGCAAATCCGACATTCGAAATTTACTACCAACAGAAGATGCCTTTCATCAACATGTGTTAAGAGCCGGCGCTTACCAGTTTATTGTTTGGAAAAATTCAACAACTTTTAATCCTGTTATCCGTAACCCCGAAAACTTCGGATGGATTTTCAAAGATAACATATACATACCAAAGTTAAAAACAATAAGTATTAGGCCGCAAATAGAAACAACTGACAATGTATTCTGCAAATGTAAAGGTAGGTAATTGTTCAAGAGATTGTAATTGTAGCAGATATAAATTGCATAATCCGTTGTTATTGTGAAGGAATGTGTGATTAGTACTCCGGATAGTGACAATTTTTATAACTGATTTCAGCGCCCTTCGTATTCATATAAAATTGTAAATTGTCTGTTGGAAATCAGGAATATCCATGTGCGAGCCCCCAGCCTGGCACATTTTACAAAGGTCTTCAAAAATGAAAAAGAAAAAAGTTAACCTAAATCTTTTCAGTGCCCCTGTCATTTGATTACATCAATTTATTAATTAAATCATGAACAAGAAAATATCTGAGGCAGAGATCCTGTACAGCTTCAGATCAGAGGCAGACGTTTTAAATATGTTTAGAAAAGTAGCTCTACTTAGTAATTTCAGCTCGTTTGAATCTGAGTAGGCCTATTTTCCAAACACTTTCAAAACCTCTGCCTCTGCTCAGGGACTGCTCAGAACCTCTACCTCGGATATTTTGTCGTTTTCTATGATTTAATTAATAAGTTGAATCATAAGGCAGAGGCGTTGAAAAGATTTAGGTTAACTTATTCTTTCTTTTAAATTTTTGAAGACATGCCAATTGTAAAATATCCGACGCGGGGTGGGCGCAGAGGTCGAAATTTTCCTGTTTTCCATTACACAGACTACCAAATTTATAAGGGTGGGCTTTATCAGCCCGTCAGAAAAGGACAAACTAACGACAAAAAAGATGTCAGAAGCGACAACAAAATAGTAAAAACAGCTTTAAATTGTTTTCACGACTAAAAATAATATTACCCGCCACAAAAGAGCATTGCACGACGAAAATGGATAATGAACGGCAGAAAAGAAATGAGTATTCAAATTAAATGCATTACACGACAGAACTGGAGATTGCACGACAAAAATGTATTACCCTCGATAAAACAGCACCGACAGAAATAGGCAAACTAACAATAAAAATGTGTCCATACATGACGACTTGACAACGACAAAAAAGTATTGTTTTACAAGCTAAGAAAAGTGAGATTTTTCCCGTGAGTGGAATGTTTGAAATTTAACTTGAGCATGATGGAAAAGTCGCTTTTCTAACGTGTATAAAAAGTAATTTTTTGTATATTTCACGAAAATCACCGTAATTTTAAATATAAATATTCGAATATAATAATTCATCAAGGTATAGGCATGTGTCAAAGAAATTGAATGAATGAAAGAAAAGTAGTGTTGCTAACAAGAAAACTACCACTTTTCTTTACGATTTTTCATTGAACAATGTGCTTCATTTCTATACAGCGTGCCCCGGTGAAGGTGGGAAATCTCTCGGGTGCGTATAGGTTACACGAAACTAACACCCCAAGTTCATATAAAATTTTCTCGTACGACCTTCCCCTACCGAGATATTCTCCCTTAAATTGGAGAAACAAAAATAGTTTTATTTACACAAAATTTTTATGTTTAATTGTATTTAGATAATTTTCTTGGTGACACACGGAGTGATTGTATGTCGATAAAATCATGCGACCCGTTTTTTGATAGTGCATCAGGGGAGCAAGGGGTGAACTACCCCTTACCTTCTTAACCTCGTAATTTTTAAGGGGCCGGATATTTTTAATTTGTAACCGCAGTTTTTGTTTCTCCGGACATTTTGCTAATAAAAAGTTACTCTTGTTAAGGTTCGATAAAATGAAGCGTTTTCGAGAAAATGAAACTCAACGAGCAAGAGGTACCTACCGTGTTTCTATGATTTTCGTTTTCATTTTTTCTGGCATTCGAAAAACCGAAAGCAATTTTTTAATGTAAATTTTTACTACCTTTGGCAAACTGTTAAGATTATTTTTGTACGACGCGACGTTTCGTCTGTTGTCTACATCGTCAATTTTTATTTTTTCTTAATACGGACCTGAACGATTTTTAATGAATTTCAAAATAAATGGCTAATGTAGGGTCAAATCATACTTAATTGGGTATTACACGGCGTTGTATACATTTTTCTGTCGTGCATTGCCTTTTTTAGTCGTTTGAAGCTTTTTAAAATGTGTCAATTTCTTTATTTTGGCGGACAGTTGATTATTCTAACGACAGAAGCATTAACCAGGCGGGCAAAACATTTTGTAGACGTTTTACGCAACACATTTTTGTCGCTAGCTGTCTCGTAATAGTCGTGCGAGGGTCAGCGTTTATAACAACAAAATTGTCGTTGATTCAACCTTTTTTCTTTTTCATTCTCTGTCGTGCAAACCACCTATTCTGACGTGCAGTTAATATTTCCCCAATTTATAACCTCTTCCACACGCTAAAATCATTTTAAAATTGATGTCCCTATCCGTCGTACTAGATCGGTGTTGTTCCAAATTTATATTTTAGTTACCTATGTAAAAAGTTGCAGTTTATTTATACATTTCTGATGATGGAATCATTGTGAATTCTGAAACCGGTCAAGTTATAATAATAAATCGTTATATTGGTAGTACGCGTAGTAATTTTTCAATTCATCATGAATTTCTACCAAATAGTAAAATCAGAAAATATTAACTGCAGTTTATGTTTATTAATCATAATACGTGTAATAATATGTAGGTTATTTTATACGTTACAATTAAAGTATTTAGGCTGACTGAAGACGAAAATTTATTTCTTAAACAAATTGTCCCACATTCTGCTAGTGATAACGCACAGATTAACAAGAGACGGACGTGAGCATGATGCGAGACATGATGGGGACAGGAACTGAACTGCGTCGGGGTTTGCCCGGCGACAGCGGGCAGCGGTACGCTGTAAATAAATATTTATAACTTTTGCTACAAAAACGTTATTGAAATTATTGTTTCAACAAAATTTTCCACATTCTTTTCAGAACATTCAATACGATACATGTATGCAGCTGACTATAATAGTTAGGAAATTCCCTCGATGCTGAAGTTCGCAATGCACTTTTTGTACATTCTCTAATTAAACAATTTGTATAGGTTTTATTAACAATAACATAAAAACGGGCTTGGTACCAGCGGAAAGTGCAGAGAATAAGCTTTCTATTTATGTAAAAATTATTACTGCACGTCAAATATTACGCTCGCAAATACGAATCAAAAAAAAATTCAAAACCCCAATTCGCCAAAAAAATTACAAAATATTTTTTTTTTGGCTTTTTGCAATCCCGGACTTTTGTGCCCTTCTAGACACGAATTCGCATAACGATTTCCCATGTTACCCTAATTTTTTTAAAACTATATTTTCGAGTTGACACCCCTTGATCGATTTTCGAACTTCAGATTCCGTACTAATGTGTTTATGATATAAACTGAATTAGTCAGATAGGTACTGCAAATATTTAATGTTTCATCAGTAGGCGAAACCATCCATTTTTCAAATAGCATTACTTTTTTTCTGTGTTTTAGAATAATGTAATAAGTATATAGTTTTATTGGGAGACAACATTACACTTTTGTGGAGAGTGAGAGAATTTTCAAGTTCAGTGACTATTCAAAAAAGCACTTTTACTCCGAATAGAATATGCAATTTTTTTCATTCAACCGTCAAAAACACCATTCTTATTTTTTTGGGATATGTATTTTTAATTATTGAAAGATCTAAACAGATTCCATTACCCAATAAACATTTTTCGTTTCAACAAATTGATAGCCCTGCAACGTTTATTCTTTGTGCGAATGCCGACCGATTAAACATGTTTATTTACTATACAGTTTGATTAACTAATGTTTAGACGCCGCGACAAAAACGCATCGGTATGAATCAAATCAATTTTGCGGCCGGCCCGGCGTCAAATAGTCGCAGTGGCGTGCAAAGCGTGAAATTACATGTAGACTATTTGGCATTACTATGAGACTACTTTTTTCAGGTTATGTCAAAGGTCAAACGGAAATATTATTTTATTAGTTTGTATAACCCACAGATGAGGGTGTAATGAAAATGGCATACATATCTTGCAATATTAGAATTACTTCGTCGAATAAAGAACCAACAATCACTGCCGTGCTTGTTTGAAACATCACACACAAGTTTAAAGTTCGTTTGATTTTATGGAAACGTGTCGCATTCATTTTAATTTGTTTATTTGAATAAATATACATTTTTAGCTCATTTCGCATTATCAACAATATTTTTTATTACCTAATTCTAACAGTATTGTAAAATTAGATTTATAATATTTAAAATGGTTTCAAAAGTGCGTAAAGAAGTTACAAAACAGGAATAGGACAATATTTGTTACACGGTTCAAGAATACGAACTAAGTACTGCGCCCAACATCTCACTTCTCAAATTCATCATCACAAGGTTCTCAGTCCGAAGACTGGTTGGACGCGTACGTCTATCCTTTCCTATCCTGAGCTAACCTACGCATTTCCCTAGAAGTAGAACATCCTGCAACCATAACTATTTGACAGCAGTAGTCTAATCTAGGCCAACCCCTACCTCTTTTTATTCCTCTCTCCGACTCCAGTATGTCGCGAACTATTCCTTCGTGTTTTAGAAGGTATCCTACCATCCTATCTCCCCTATTCTTTATTGTCTTTCATACCTTTCACCTTTTCCCAACTCGTTCTAATACCTCCATATTGCTAAACTTATCTATCCACGGTATCTTCATCATGCGTCTGTAGCATCACATTTCAAATGCTTCTCCTCTTTTTCTATCCGTTTCTCCTATTGTCCAAGTTTCGCAACCGTATAATGCCGTACTCCATACATACGTCTCTTCCGAGTTTCTACATTAACCGTTCTCGAGCATAACAGTTGTTTCCTTTTGTTAAACGCAACTCGACACTGCGCTATTCTTTGTTTTATATCTATAGTTATGGTGACCATCATTTTTCAAGGAAAAAAAGGGCACAGGAAATAATAGTAATAATAATAATAATAACACACAGAGGCGCCATCACAATGTGGCACGGTGAATTGCACCTAAATCCTGAGCTTCGATCCAGATCAAGGTTACATTTGTCATTTGCATATTTTTTGATATCCGACTGCTGGCGGATTAATAATAGAGCAGTTGAAGTACTTTGTTAGTTGTAAACGCAAACAGCAGCTACCGTGGTTAGGTAGGTATCGCATAGAGTTTGTAGTTTGGTATTCTCAGGCTTGGTGGGGTCGACTCTCGTAGAGGTTGTTTTGTTTATCTTATGTTTCTACACTAGGTATCTTTTTTTACAAAAAAATGCGTGTGTCTGGTGCTCCGTCAGCTAAGGGGTCTGTTTAAAATGTGTTGTGTCAGTCTTTTTCGTTACCAAATAGAAACGCGTACGAGCAAATGTGACCTTGATCTGGATCGAAACTCCGGATTTAGGTGCACCTGGCACGGTGGCACTCGTGGCGCCCACTCGTGATTGTTCTGCAAACAAACGAACGTGCAGTGGCGTGGAAGATTTGGTACTTTTTATTATTAGGCGGCATCGGAAAACAAATAGTATATTATACACGAGCTTATAACGAGTTGTATACTATACTTTGTCCACGACTATCAAAACAGATTCCCAGAAAGAATTTACCTTAATTTCCCTTCTCCAGTGTAAGAAAGATTCATACATATGCTCTCAGGTATAATTTTCTTGGTTTTTTGGGCAATGAATATAATGAGGCAAGTTCTGCAGCTTCTTTTATTGCTGGTGCTGTTAAAGAAATCTCGTTTTCACTCTCACTACTCATTATATCTTCTTTTTTAGAATATGCATTTCAAATGAAAAGCAAACCATGGTGATTTGACGTTTCAATTTGAACTAACACATTTTCTTGGTTTTTTGGGCAATGAATCTAATGAGGCAAGTTCTGCAGCTTCTTTTATTGCTGGTGCTGTTAAAGAAATCTCGTTTTCACTCACACTACTCATTATATCTTCTTTTTTAGAATATGCATTTCAGATTAAAAGCAAACCATGCTGATTTGACGTTTCAATTTGAACTAACACATCGCGATCGCGGCCTACTAAATAAATGTAAAAAAGGGTCAAAGCGATGTTCCTATTGGTTTAGTGAATAATATTCATTAATCACTGCTGTGAATAATGTATCTAATTTTGATTGAAGAAACAGAAGTATAAATAGTATGTTGTAAGATAGTCGTGGACAAAAGCAATTATTGAATTATTGTCTGATTATAGAATTAAAAAAGTACATTTTAACGTACTTTACCTGCCCTGCCATTAAGGACTGTAGGTCATAGTTCCCAAAGAAAGTACTGTCCTACTAAAATAAGTACATATGGTCACCTTATATTTAGTGCTCCTACCATCTCAAGTTATTTTATTTCCTAAATAGCAGAAATCATTGACTTCTTCTATCTTCTCATTTCCTATTTGTATTTTAGTTTTAGTTCTATTTTCACGCGCTCTACTTGCCAAAATTTTGTTTTTATTTTTATTGATCTTCATACCATAGCCCCCGTCAAAACTGCTTCCATTTCATTCAAAACCATTCATAAAAAAGAAAGATGTCTCACAAAAAATTATAATATTGACTACCAAATGATGGAAATATTCCCACCGCAATAATTTTTAATCACTATCGTTTGTATAACTCTCACATTCATTTCCATTTCCAACTCTTATGATCACTTCTGGAATATTGTCCACAATACGCTGTCGTCTGTACCATTCTTCAATTATCTTCTTGGGGTGATCAATTTTTCCAATCCATATTTCTGGTGTACTCCTCTGCAAAGCTTTTGACCACATTTTCAATACTGCCCCGTCACCATAATCATTTTCTCCGATATGCTTATTGTAGTAATCTTTAGCGTCTGCCCAAATAATTTCGATGGCATTAAACTCACAATGATAAGGGGGAAGCCGCAAAACATCATGTCCATTTTCTCAGTAATTGGTCTATCTCATATTCCACTGATTTTCTGTTTAATTTACACAGAGCTTATAACTCTGTTTTTAACATGTCAGCATTACACGAAACATTGCCTTTTTCCAAGACAAGGTTGGCTGCTTGTTTAAGTCCACACTATGGTATTCGACGTTGTCCATTACTACTAATGATGGCTCTTTTAAATTTGGGATTAAGTTATCTTTAATCGCGGCATTCATATCCCCGTGGTAATCTGCTAGTTTTGATTTGGTGGCAAATAACAGCTCTGCGTTTTCTACAAAACCTTCACGGTGTCCAGCATGCAATACGATGAATCTCTTTCCATCGAATCCACCAGGCTTACGAACGCTTCTCACACATTCATTTTGCTAAGCTCGAAATTTACTTCCCTTTGAAAAATCCAAGTTTCGTCGAGAAATATTATAGACCTGCTAAACGGTCTATTTTTATTTCCGTGGTACTGTCTTAAGAACTACGCTGAGATACTCTGTTTTAAAATTAATGCCCGGCGGTTGTCTTCTTTCTTGTAGCATAGACAAGATTGCAAATAGAACCATTACACGATATTATCGAAATTATGCTGGTATATGCGATGAATCCTTTAATTCTGGGGCGATCGGTGTTCACGGGATGAATTCAATTATTGAAAGTGATATTAATGAAAAAGTTAATTTGTTAAACACGAATATTCTGAAATGTTTGATTTGCTTGCTCCTGTTAAGCCACGTATTAAGTCAAGAAGTAAGAAGAGTGCGCCGTACATAACATGCCCTATTAAAATTATGCGGAAGTATAAAAATACAGTACATAAAAGGTATCTTAAATCAAGGAGTGTCGGTGACAAGAAACACTATATCGAAATGAAGAAATGTGTTTCTCAGTGCATCAAAAATGAAAATTGGGCTTACATGCAGTAGCAGTTACGCCTGAGTGACAACAATCATTAGGAGTTATTTAGGAAATTGTATAGTTTTGGAATTAGAAATAAAAAGCACTGCCCCCGTAAAATTGACATAGTCGACGTTAACGCCGAAGTATTAAATGCATATTATTTCTTGAGTGTCGGCCGCGACGTGAACATTTCCGATTCTACCCTTCAATTCTATTCGAATTTTAAACTGAATAATAGTCTTAATTTTTCTCTTGGTACTATCAGCGCCAGTGACGTTCGTAGAGTGTTGAACACCGTAAAAAGTGAATCTTTGGGTCCGGATAATATTAGCAAAAGAATGGTGAAATTGGTGCTCCCATATATTGAAAATGTATTAGTAAACATTATTAACCCTTCGTTTTTGACGGGTTTTTATCCTTGTCCGAAAATGTCTATTGCGTCTAGCCTAAGTGATGTACTCCCTATAAGTATATTGTCACCATTTTCTAAACTCATTGAAAAGCTAGTATCCGAGCAGTTGCGTGATTATCTCAATGCGAATTCAATACTACCCGAACTACAATCAGGATTCAGAGTTTTTCACAGTACGCAAACTGCACTCTTAAAGGTTGCGGATGAAGGATGATGTGGGCAGGGCAATGGATGAAAAGTGTCTTACAATATTAATTTTGTTGGACCAAAGTAAGGCTTTCGACATTGTAAATTTTGATCTATTGCTTGCCAAACTGAAACATTTAGGTTTGGATCAAGAGGCTTGGGCCTGGTTTGCTAATTATTTAAAATATAGAACCCAACTTGTGAGATACGACAATACCTATTCTAGTGTTGAATTCACTGCGAATTGGGTGTCCCAGGGTAGCATACTGGGCCCATTGTTATTTTCAGTCTATACCTTTGACTTACCCGATGTTTTTGAATACTCTTCTTATCACCTTTATGCCGATGATGTACAATTATATATTTCCTTCAAATCGTCTTGTATTGGTGAAGCTGTCACCGCGATTAATTCTGATCTGAATCGTTTCTATGATTGGTGTACCATGGTCTTGTTATTAATCCTACTAAGACTGTTGCTCTCTGTATTGGGACTGAATCTTTAAGGCAGAAAATAAATCTCGATAGTCATAGGCTATTGATTAATAATGTTCCCATAAAATTTGTAGATAAGGCTAAAAGCTTAGGGGTTTATGTTGATGGCTATTTTAGCTTTACTCAACATCTTAATGAGATTTATGGCTCTTTATTTATGAAGTTAAAAATGTTACAAAGATTCTAATATACGTTTAAATTAGTTAAATCTTTAATTTATCCTCGCATCTTTTATGCAAATTCTGTTTTTTATTATTACTTGACTAATAATAATAAAAGCAAGTTACAGAGAATTCAGAATTATTGTATTCTTTTTGTTAGTTGTGTACCTTTTGCAAGCCATATTTCTCCTTATATTTTACGTTTGGAGTAGATGAATGTTTCAAATCGATCGTTTTATGTATATTGCTTGTTTTTGTGTTTACTAGTTAGTAGGTCCAAGGTGCATCAAATTAACATTAGAATTGATAGTTTTACTATACCCTAGCACTGTACATCTAAATTTGAAGGAAGTTTTTCATATAGAGCTCCGGTCATATTGAATGAAATATTTGATGTATTGGAATTGCCGTTTGGCTGCTTTAAGCGTGCATTGAAATCTAGGCTGACGTAGTGTGTTCATTTGGTTTTCTATTTTTTACTCTGTTTCTTAATTTTTCTTTTATTTTGTTTCTTTTGGGTTGATACTTTTATGCAGGGAGAGATATTAATCTAAGTTTGCATTTTATATTAATTAGATTGAGTTCATTATTATTTTTTGCTTGATTTTTTTCTTGTCATTTACTATAGTTATGTTGACCATGTACTCATTGTTTTCTTTAGGTTGAGTGGAAGACCATTACGTACGTACTGAACTTCAACCTCTTGTGTAAATGTGCATGTATTTCTATTTACACAATAAATATTATTATTATTATTATTTTATTATCCTTTTTCACAGTGTTTCTAACTGGTTTATTTTTCTGATAGACGGGCCAAGGCCAAGTCTATCAGTTTACCTCTGGCTTAGGAACAATCTCATTATGTTGCATGTGTGGAGGATTAGTGCTTTTTGTGCTTGGGTATGCACATTCTCTTCAAGATTAATTTGTGCAAGATGTCTGCTGAACGAGTACGGAGTGATACCTGTAGTCGAGATAATAAATGGAATTATGTGTACTTGTTTTTGTTTCCAAATTCTCTCTACTTCTATAGCCAGTTCTTGATACCTTTCTTTCTTTTCTAAATATTTTTTTATTACATTTTGGTCAGATGGCACTGCCATATCTATGAGATAAGTGATCTTTTTAGTTTTATCTTGAAGGGTTATGTCCGGTCTATTGTGTACAATTGTTTTATCTGTGTATATGGTCAGGTCCCAGTACAATTTATAATTTTTATTCTCTGTTATTGTCTGTGCTGAATATGTATAGTATGGCTGTGTGTCCGTGTGCAACTGGTATTGTATGGCTATTGCTTGGTGTATGATTTTGGCTACTGTGTTGTGCCGGTTCGTGTACTCAATGTCTGCCAGTAATTTACATCCCGATGTTATGTGGTCTACTGTTTCCAGGAATAGGTGACATTTTCTGCATTTGTCGTTTGTAATTGAGCCGTCCTTCAGAATGTATTTTTTATAGTTATTTGTGGCTATTACCTGGTCTTGTATTGCGAGAACAAAACCCTCCGTTTCGGGGTATAATTGACCTTTTTGCAGGAACATATATGTGAGCCTTTTACTTATCTGTTCTTGGTTGGCGTTATTATAGTGTCTACCATGGAGTGGCTTAGATGACCATTCCTGTTTCTTCTGTTCTGTTACATTTCGTGTAACTGATTTTTCCTGCATCGACAAGTTCAAGGGTGTACAATTTTTATCTATTCGCACTATAGCTTTGTGTAAGGGGCGCTTTTTGTCATGGAAATACTTTCTTAATGATTCTATCTGTCTGGTGCACAACTCGTGTAGGTCTATTATTCCTCTTCCTCCTTTCCTATTTAGTGTTAGTCGTTCTCTTTGCATGAGTTTGGGTGTAGTTTTCTATTACGTGTCAGCTGTGCTCTAGTCAGTATGTGTATATTCTCTATATCTGTTTTAGACCACTTTATTATACCAAAGGAGTAGGTAAGGATGGGAACAGCGAATGCGTTAACGGCCCTAAATAGATTTTTAGAGTTAAGTTTTGATTTAAGTAGTAGACTTAGTCGGTTCTTGTAATGTTGTTTAGGGTCATGTTTTATTTCGGTGTGATGTAATTTGTTGTTTTGGTGAAACCCTAGATATTTATATAACTCATGTTCCTCCATTTGTTGTATTCTTTCGTTGTTTAGTGTCTCTACAGTTTCTTCTCGTTTCCATTTCCCTTGCTCTATATGTAACATCTTACACTTACTTGTTCCAAATTCCATGTTTATGTCTTTTGATATTATTTCTGTAACTTTAAGTAGTCCTTGCAGGTGTGTTGGTGTGGAGGCAATAATCTTGATGTCATCCATATACATCAAGTGATTTATTTTATATAGTGTCATTCCTCTTTGTCTGATTTTATATCCGTATTGATTATTATTCAAGGCATTTGATAAATGATTAAGACACATGCAGAACCAAAGAGCGCTCAGGGCATCGCCTTGGAATATTCTTCGTTTAATATCAATAAAATCCATTTCTATATGTTCCTTATTGGTTCTTAATTGTATTTTGGTTTTCCATCTTTTCATTGCATTTGAGAGGAAATTTTGGATAGCAGGATGTATCTTGTACATACTGAAGATTTGTCTCAGCCACCCATGGGGGACCATATCGAAGGCTTTTTTGTAATCAATGTATGTTATGTGTAGGTTTTGTTGGTGGTTTTCGATGTGTTTCATTATAGTATTATCTATTATTAGTTGTTCCTTACACCCTTGACTCTTCCTTCTACATCCTTTCTGTTCTTCCGTCAGTATGTTGTTATAGCTTAGGTGTTGATCAATTTTATTTGCTATTGCTGCTGTGATTATTTTATAGATAGTTGGTAAACAGGTAATGGGTCTATAGTTGCAGGATGCTCGGTCTCTTCGTTTTTCGGTTTTATGAAAGTTCTGCCTTCAGTTATAAATTGTGGTGTGAGATCTGGTTTTTGAATTATTTTATTTATTTGTTTGGCGAGGTAGGTGTGGGCTGCACCTGGACATTTCCAACTATGGGTTTTCATTATTGTCGTTGTTAATTCTTCGTCAGTGATGAGATATTCTAGCTGTTCTGCTATGTCATGTTGTCTTTCTTTTTCTTCCTTTAACCATTTAGGATCTGCGTTATAATTTGTTGGGTTAGAGGTTAGACCATATTTTGCTCCAGTACTCCGTTATTTGTTCCCTGAACGGTGCTGTTATATTTGTTGTTGAGTTGTTAGATGTAATTTTATTATAGAATTGCTTTTCTCTATAACTATAAAGTTAACATACCTTGAGCCAGGGACCTGGACCGGAACCGAAAAGTAACGGGAACAGAACCGGAACCGTTATTTTTTTGGAACCGGAACCATAACCGAAACCTTTATTATAAAATTGTCTGGAACCGTTTCGGAACCAGAACCTTTATGAATATTTCGGTTCCTGACAGGCGCAGGCACACGACAGCACTGGCGCACCACAGACGCCTCGCCGGCGTTCTACTCTTGACTTCTAACCTTCTTCTAACCTGAGCTCAACCACGCGCTCTTCAGGTGCCAGTTTGTTTACGAATTAAAAATTAAATCACCCTTATCCATTAATTTCCTCCCAGCTGTGCAACCTGAAGCAGCAATTAATAAACAAAGGAATGTGCGCTATTATTTATTACTACTTGGTACCGGTACCGAAAATGGTACTAGAAAAGAACAGATTTATTTCACGGTACCGGAACCGGAACCGAAACACTTATATTTATCAATGTCAGAACCGGAACAGAATTGGAATTTTTATTTTTCTCAAGGTCAGAACCGGAACAGTTACGGAACCCTTATTTTTTTCGGTCCAGGTCCCTGCCTTGAGCACACAAGTTGTAAATTATGTACATTACTTACCTCCATATTTACAGATGTATCCAACATTTTCTGTTTTTGGTTTAAAACGGGGACGTGATTTACCAGCTGTACTGAGAAGTTCATTATTTCTTTCATTTTTCCTTTAATGCTAGACATTGTAGCAACAATAACCTTAAATGCATTAGCAACTCTCTAGAAAGAAACATTCTGGTCAATTATTTTTAAAAAAGTTGTAAAACTTTGTACACAAACCTTTCGAAATGAATTGAGTGATATAAAAGTCCCATTGGCTAGCGCGAGCAAAATGTTTTCCTCGCCCGAACGAAGATTTCTCTCTCGCGAGCGAAACATTTATATCGCGCGTAAAAATTTCTCTAGCATTCGAATTTGGCGAGGGGCCAAAATATTTCTCTCGCGCCGCTTCTTCATGCATTTCTCATCATCATAAGGTTCTCAGTCCGAAGACTGGTTGGACGCGTACCTCCATTCTTTTCTATCCTGAGCTAACCTACGCATTTCCCTAAAAGTAGAACATCCTACATCCCTAACTATTTGAGAGCAGTAGTCTAATCTAGGCCTACCCCTACCTCTTTTTATTCCTATCTCTGACTCTAGTATGTCACGAACTATTCCCTCGTGTCTTAGAAGGTGTCCTACCATCCTATCTCTCCTACTCTTTATTGTTTTCCATACCTTTCGCTTTTCCCCAACTCTTTCTAATACTTCCCTATTGCTAACCTTATCTATGCATTTCTCTCTAGCGAATAAAAATGTTCTCTCGCGGAAGGCGGAAACACGCTTGTCGTAACATACCTAGCAATTTCAAGGTTTCAAGTGAGTGACTAGTGACTGTGACCACTGCGCGGTCCGACCGTCACATAAAATTGTGTTCGAACAGGGTCGGGCATGCGCATTAGGCAATTTCAACACATTTTGGAAGTGTAACAAATTATGAAACGAAAGTTCACAGAAGACCACTTAGCTAGCGGGGCACCAGACACACGCATTTTTTGCAAAAAAGATCATGTGCAAACATAAGAGAAACACACCAGAACCAACCTATATGGGAGTAGAACTCATACAGTCCAAGGACAACAAAATGGCAGCTCCATGCGATATCTGCCTACCGACCGAAACTGTTGGCGATGTTTACAAGTAACGAAGTGCTTAAACGTCATTTTATTGACATTTCGTAATGCACATGTCCGACCGTGTTGGAACAAAATTTAATATAGGGGTTGCACCGTGCAGTGGTGCTGTAGTCACTGCCTGGTTTCAATCAGTCGTCCGGTGTCATACACAACCTAACTTTTCGTTAAATGGAATGCCCTCTTGTTTGTGTCTCAGCGTTGTGATTTGAATAGCTGTACAAAATATTATACGTTTCGCGAATAACGGTGGTCAACCAACGCCAGTGCCAGTTTGGATTGTAAGTGCTGCAACAAACTTGATCTAAATTCGGTTGTATTTAGGTCGTAGGTACGATGTCTGATGAAATTGTGAATTAAAATTTAAGAAGCCCTGTTCTGAGGTCAGCTATTGGAAATGCTGTAATATCGTCGGGCACTAACAGCATACCTGCTGTTTATGCATCATCTTCAAACTCGCAAAACCCCCTGGAAGAACTTAGGCAGCTGTTTCCAACTTTAAGAAACCAGAGGCCTTCTAAAAGACCAAGATTGGAAATAAACAGGAAACGTAAATCAAAGCGTGGTATTCAACTGTTTACTGCAAAACTTTTATTAGTAAATTCGCCACATGATAAGGAAACTTTGAAAGAAATAAAGAAAGCGGAAGCTTATGACACAGGTAAGAATTAACCAAGTTCTCATGTTCATCACGAAGATAAAAACTGCACAATTTTGCTTGCAGGATTTCAAAATCCTCCGTAGAGTTTTCACGAGACTGGGGTGCAGAAGAAGTATATGGACATATAAGAAGCCTTTTTGCTTCAAAATTAGATGATGCTGATTTTGAGATTTGTGTCCCAATAAGTGGTTATCTAGTCAAACCTACTTTGAATGAGAGGCAAGGTTTAGATGGTGGTACTTTATACAAGTTGTTTTACCGCAAGGACATGTATTTGCGACCTACAAAATCTCTAGTCACCAGTATTTTGAACGTTCCTGATGACAGTCATCAAATCGAATGATGATGTGAACATCAGTAACAATTTGAAAGTTGATGCATCCATAGAAGATGGAGAATTAGAGAACACAGAACATCTAAATATGAGTTTGCACCTAAATCACTTCAAGAAATATTGGACAAAATGAAACGAAAATCCTGTTACATTCAATATGTACCGGGAGAACATCTATAATTGCTGCAAACGTGCATTACAAAGAAAAAGCTTTTCTCCATTCCTTAAGATATCTGTTTGTTTCGCAGATTGCACTGGTGAGACTTAAGGAGCTATAGGTGCGGGAGGTCCCACCCGTGAGATGTTCCGCCTTGTTTTACACACAGTTAAAGATTAGCAATTATTTTCCTGCCCAGAAAGATCGAAATATACAACGTGTTCAAGATAAAGATGTCTATCATGGCGATTTCGACAATGGTGATAGATACAGATTTCGTTAAATGTGGAAAAAGTTGCGTAAGTAAAATGGACATTATTTTGCAAGCGAAAAAATTTCAATATTTTTTTGGTTTTCAAGAAAACTCAAAAAACTGAATATTTCGATTTTCTATTACATTTTTTTCTGTTAGTGTCATAGGTGGAACAAAAAAGAGCACTTCCTCACATCAACTTTTTACAGACTATCTCAAGGAAATATCATTTTGCCGCCCGACGTTTCGTTCTCAAAAATCATCGTCAACTTCATTGTCGAAATCGCCCTGATATATATCTTTATCTTGGACACGTTGTATAACCTTTCATAAGGATGTTTTACAACAAAATGAATATTCTATCGCAGGCCAAATAATTGCTCTGTCACTTGCTCATGCTGGGTTAGCATCGAAGTTCTTTTCCCAAATTTTATTCCAACAAATTATACAGCCTGCGATCGATGATGTGGCTGATGATTTTGTTAAATTATTGAAAATAAAGTTTCTAACAACTTTCATATATAACGCTTGTTTGAAATTCTTACAATAGCCGAGATATCAGCAGTGAGCATGAAATCAAACACACTGTATATATAATATGCGGCTCCTATTTTTTCATTTCCATTCATTTTTATCAAAAATTACCAATTTCCAATATAAAATATCGTCTTTCGAAATTTTCTTATAGTTGGCGGTTGTCACTTACAATACTGGCAATGCTGCATCGGAAGCATACTTTTACCGCTATCCAGAAAGACAACAGCCTCATAAAAGTCTTTTTGAAAGATTAAAAGAAATGGATGACTGAATTGCCATTATAGGTAAGTGACGACCGCCTACTTGCTCACTCTCCTAAAAGATTAATTTTCTCGTATCTAATTTGGCAACACTGACAACCTGGAAACTTGTGAAATCAGGGTTGCCAAGTTAATGTCAGATTTGACTTTTTGTCTTAAAATAAATGCAAAATCCATTTTTGCGTTCTTTAAACTAGGACAGAAAATATTTTCTTGTCGCACGCATGTTTTCAGTGGTATTAAAGTGTATCTTGGTATCTATAGAAATGGAACTGACACTGACTCAAAGAAAATCAATACGAAAAATCATGCTTGTTTTCAATCTCCCGTAGGTAGCACATTTTTTCGTTGTTACAGGAAATAGTTTTTGATATACAGTATGGCATCATCATCAATCTAAATAGATAGATAGATAGATTTATTGTTTCCCTTCTGGGACTTCAATATGTCACACCATTACACCCCGCAATATATACAATATATATGTACAAAAAAAACAAATCAAAATTAACAACAAAATAAAATTACGATCCTTCTTTTTCTTTTTTTTTCATTTCTCTTCCTCTGCAGATACTTCATCCATTCCAACCCTCCTCCGCTCTCCTCCAGGATCTTCTCCATTCTATTCCATTTGGTATTCTCCCACTACCCACACCTTTCCACCACATGTTCCCATGTCTCTTCCTCCGCCTCGCATATCCTACACTTCCTTTTGTCTTCACTTTCCCAATATCTTCCTCCTCTCATTTCATTCCCCAATCTGAACCTTGCCACTCTTATCATATTCTCTTCCTTTCCTCTCCTCTGTAAGTATCTGGGCAACCCTATTGCTCTTATCTCCCTGTATTGGCTGTTGTATTTCGAGTTTCTAATCTTCTCATCCTGTTCTTGTTCCTGTATCTGCTTGTCTCTTTCCTCCACTTCACTCCTCATGTTCCACCCCATTATTCTTCTGTTCTCCACTTCCATATTCGCATAACCTCTTTCCTGGTAATCTAAATATATAAAACAAAAAATGTTTCTACCTACCTACCTACGTCCGTTATAGACTCCGAAACGGCTGGACCGATGTTGATGAAATTTTCAGGCAATCTTCAGATTAGCCCAGCGGGTGTTCCTGTGAGGTTTGGTAGCGATTGGATCAACAGATTTTTTTTATACGTTTATGTGCGGGTCGCTATAATTTATAAAGTGACAATTGACAGCAAATGTCATTCGCAGTTTATCAAATTTCAAACTATTTTACCACAATTATTTCTTCTGAGGCAGCAACGCGCCGGGTACCAGCTAGTTTGTTCTAAAATATTTTCTTCCATAAATTTAAGGGAAATCAAAGTTTGTTTTTATTTATTTTATACTACCCTAAAACAATTACTTAGTGTCTTATTAATAAAGATACCTATCCTCTTTTAAATTCCGAGTAATATCCTCATGACCATCACTTTCAGCAATTTCAGTATTATTGTGTGAAATTTTAATAGAATCCATTTCAATTAGAATGTAAGAGACAAGCAAGACGATACGTATCGTATCATGTAACTACCTTTTCCAGCAGGTTACAAAGTTTAGTTAGCGTGACGTCATTGAAACATCATGGTTAGTTGGAGTTACTCGCGGAAATTGGATTAGAAGCAACTACAGCACTTTAGTATTTTGTATGTTAGTGTACACTAGCCGGAAAAAGGCTTTTTTCTTTTCTACACGTAAAAGTTGAGTTATTGAAAATTTCCATTTAATTTTACAGTAGAGGGATGCATTTTGAAAATGTTTCAATACTCATAAATAATATTACGGATGTTATTAAGAATATGAATTACTGCTGGAGAGACGAGCAAGGCCATATTTGTTCACAAAATGGCATCTTTAGAGTTAACTGCATCGATTGTTTGGATCGCACAAATATTGTACAGGTGATAAGCAATGATCTTTTAAGCTTTTTCTACATTATACAGAATGATTCAGGTTTATTCTTCCGAAATAAATGAGGTCAACTTTTTTGTTTTTCAAGCTTTTGAAGAGTGTCGCCGAAACAGAAAATTGTTCATTATTTATGTTTTCATTTTCGACTGTGTCATTTATTATGCTAATTTATGTTTTTCGGGAATGCAGTAGTGGTATATAAAAAGTCTGTCTTTTTCAAGTTTTTGGCAACTACGTGAGTTGATAAAATGTATTAATACAAAAATACATACATACGTGTGTATGACATGACAAAATGCGAAATTTAATCAGGTGATTTTATCCAACTAGTAATATGTATCAATTTTGAGGATCTTTTATATCTGAAGCTAGTTTAAGAAGATACACGTAAATTATGTTTAAATTTCTTTTTGATTGTATGTTCTTTGTACTACTTTTGTTATTAATATACACCATTTCTAAAAAAAACTTTTATGATAATTTGGTTCTGACTCTAAAATTCCGTCGCATGAGCATGACTGGTAAGTGCGCAAATGGAGTTATTGGTTCTGCAGTTGCTTTTGTGTCTGGCATTACGACTACTAAGTTTTTGAGTTGTATGACCTATGCAGGGTGTCGGGTACAGAATGGGACATACTGCAGGAGTAGATTCTTTGGGCAAAAATATGACGATTTAACTTAATTTATCTTAGTACAATTTTACTCCGTTAAAAAGTTATAGCACTTTGGAAATCGTTTTTTTTTATTTCAATTTTTAAGCATAGATGGCGTAATTTAAATGTCAAACTTGGAACCTAGGGGTTTTCGACGTTGTCAATTAAGAATATGTTTTCCATTTTGCGCTAAATCCAGAGGGCGCCACTAAAGCGTTTTTTTTTTGTTTGGCGGGTCGTAACTTTTTGCACGCAAAAATTTTCCAGCAAGGGATCAATTTGCGAAAACTACACTACATTGGCCTTCGAAAAGGCATACTTGTTGAGGGTCACTAAAATGCACCGTTTCGTGAATAAATGAGTTTGAAATTTTCTCTGCAGGTTTACCTACTGACGAAACAATAATGAATTTCAGGTGGAAAACAACAGCGAGATACTTAAGAGGCAGCTTTTTTGGAGCAAAATGTATTGTTCTGTAGCAAATTATCCTAATCGCTTCGGTTTCTTAAAAAGGTTATAGCCGTTTGTCGCTGTTTGTCGCTGTTTGTCGTTGTCATATCTCGCTTAGGGGTACATGTAAGGTAAAGAAAGGACTGTAAGTACTTAAACATAGTTTAATAAACGCTCGAAATACTCCCCTCGTTCAGCAATACATGTGCGACACCTTTTAACAAAATTCCTACGAACGCCAAAAATGTAGGATGCCGATTTCAAACTCATTTATCCACGAAACGGTGCATTTTAGCGACCCCCAACAAGTATGCCTTTTCGAAGGCCAATGTAGTGTAGTTTTCGCAAATTGATCCCTTTTTGTAAAATTCTTGCGTGCAAAAAAGTTACGACCCGCCAAACAAAAAAAAATACGCTGTAGTGGCGCCCTCCGGATTTAGAGCAAAATGGATAACATATTCTTAATTGGCAACGTCGAAAACCCCTAGGTTCCAAATTTGACTTAGATTTAAATTACATCATCTATGCTTAAAAATAGAAATAAAAAACGATTTCCAAAGTGTTATAACTTTTTAGCGGAGTAAAATTGTACTGAGATAAATTAAGTTAAATCGTCGTATTTTTGCCCAAAGAACCTACCCCTGCAGTATGGCTCATTCTTTACCAGACACCCTGTATAATACAAACCGCATTCTCCACAATGAATTTTATAAATGACATTACTTCTGGAAAGTAGGGTTTCATCAAGACAAGATTTCTTGTCTTGATGACATATTCTTGCCTTGCCTTGAAAATCGAGACGAGAAATATTCTTTATCATGTCTTTTAAACTTCTTGGAAATCCAGTTCTTGTCTTCACTCAAGAAATCTTGATATTTGTTGTCTTGATTACTCTTTATTTGTTTCATACAAAAAGCGGTGGTTTTGCTGCTGGCCGACTGTCGGTAGGCGACAAACGGCACGTGCACTTTACTTATATGTCGCTTCGTAAGGAAGGATGCCTCCGAGGCATAACAACTTCAAAAAGTACGTACAATTCAATTCAAATTCAATTCAATTCAATTCAAATAATTCACTTCAATTCAGCCTATTCAATTCAATTCAGCCAATTCAATTTAATTCATAAATAATTCCATCTAATTCAAATAATTTAATTCAATTCAGTTCAATTCATGGAGAATTTAATCAAATTCAATCCCATTTAAATTCAACTAAAATTTTGTAGGAATATTGTTCGGATATTTACGCCCTTCGACGAGCACGGGGACGAGCATTTAGTTATTGCATGAAGTGGGATTTCGTAATACAATAATCCATTTCGACACAATTATTTTTAATTCAGCCAATTCAATTCAATTCAAAAATAATTCAATATAATTCGATCCAATTCAAGTAATTCAATTCAAGGATCAAGAAGTAAGAGACTGTGGTTAAATAATCAATTCAAGAATCAATTGTACCCCTAACCACATAAAATTTGAAATACTATATACGCATTTCGGCAGCTAAGCTGCCATCTTCAGTAGCAGGGAAAACCTATAGTAATAAAAATAGCAATAACATTAATGAAAAAAAAACACAATTATATATTTGACAATAATAATAACCACAATAATGATGATGTGAAACAATGATAGTGACAATAACAATAATATAGATCAGGTATTCTCTGCTCACCACTCCGAAAGAATCAAAGTGCAGTCTGTCAGCTCTCAAGCTAGAATGAACTCCGCACGGAGAAAATCCCCAATATATACTTAAAGTGACGTAGCACTGACGTTACTTGTGACATCAACATTAATCACACTAGGATAGAAAATTCAATATCCGGGCATACGCTTATTATTATACCACTCTATTCTTATTTTCACTATCACAAATGTACAATAAGGTTGCCATTGATTGTCATCTTTACTGCAGTTTCAATTAAAACATCCTATCTTCAGGATAATTGACTTGAATGAAACAAAAAGAGAAAATGAATCACATATTACCAAATAACCTCGAAGGTCCATGGCTTATATGGGCTAGCAAATAACTACAGTAAACTGCAATAAAGAAGACCTTGACCCCTGCACCCTTACATTTTTCTGGTTAAACCCTCTTCTTCTTTATTGCAGTGTACTGTAGTTATTTGCTAGCCCATATAAGCCATGGACCTTCGAGGTTATTTGGTAATATGGGATTCATTTTCTATTTTTGTTTCATTCAAGTCAATTATCCTGAAGATAGGATGCTTTAATTGAAACTGCAGTAAAGATTACAATCAATGGCAACCTTATTGTACATTTGTGATAGTGAAAATAAGAATAGAGTGGTATAATAATGAGCGTATGCCCGGATATTGAATTTTCTATCCTAGTGTGATTAATGTTGATGTCACAAGTAACGTCAGTGCTACGTCACTTTAAGTATATATTGGGGATTTTCTCCGTGCGGAGTTCATTCTAGCTTGAGAGCTGACCGACTGCACTTCGATTCTTTCGGAGTGGTGAGCAGAGAATACCTGACCTATATTATTGTTATTGTCACTATCATTGTTTCACATGATCATTATTGTGGTTACTATTATTGTCAAATATATAATTGTGTGTGTTTTTTTTCCATTAATGTTGTTATTGCTATTTTTATTACTATAGGTTTTTCCCTGCTACTGAATATGGCAGCTTAGCTGCCGAAATGCGTATATAGTATTTCAAATTTTATGTGGTTAGGGGTACAATTGATTCTTGAATTCAATTCAATTCAAGTAATTCAATTGAATTCGAAAAATTCAGTTCAGTTCATTTCAATTCAGCCAATTCAATTCCAATTCAGCCGATTCAATTCCAATTCATAGAGAGTGTACATAACAATTCAAAAGTTGTTATCCCCCCGGATGCCTCGATGCATAAAGTGATTGCGTACTTGTGATTTATGACAGACTGCAAAAACTATAGGTACCCTGCTAACAAAAACCAAATGCGCCGACTTAGCTGCCCTTTGCATTTGGTTACGATGACGTTCAAGTTAAATTATGTTTTTCTGTAAGATTATTCTGGACTAGGCCATTTATCCATAAATAATTTCATATGTAAATTATGTTGTTTTGTATTCTATGACTTTTAAAATCAAGAAATTCTTGAAACCTATCTTGATCTTGACATTTTCTTGACCATGCGAATCTTGTCTTGTTTTGACATTATGACAGTCACTCTTGTCTTGATCGTGTCTTGAATCAAGACAAGACCAAGAGAATAAATCTTGGAAATAAATAATCTTGTGAAACCCTACTGGAAAGTAATGGGTGTTTGTCTTTGATTGCCGAAAATAGAGTTTCCTGTAAGAACAGTTTTAAAAGAAAAGGTAATATTACAGGTTTTGAAAATTTTGTTTAATTTTGTAATTCAAGGTTGAATGTAAGGAAGACTGATATAACGGTTAGATTGTTTATTTGTTTGGTTATGTGGGTTGATATTTTTTATTTTGAGACTAAAAAGCAATTTGTTGATTAATTTGAGGGGATTTGAGTTGTCTACTAAGATATATCTTAATTACGAATCATATCATCCTCCACGAATGAAAATCAATTTAGTTCTTTGTTAAAAAAACAGAATAAATAAAATTTCTCATCCTATCCTGAGCCAACCTATGCATTTCCCTAAAAGTAGAACATCCTACATCCACAACTATTTGAGAACAGTAGTCTAATCTGGGCTTACCCCTACCTCTTGTTAGTACCCGAATGAAAAATATCGACCCAAATAATCAAACAAATAACCAAAATAATCCACCTAACCGATATATCAGCTTTCCTTACATTCAACCTTCAACTACAAAATTAAACAAAATTTTCAAAACCTGTAATATTACCGTTGCTTTAAAAACTGTTATCTATTTTCGACAATCAAAGACAACTCCCATTACTTTCCAGCAGTAATGTAATTCATAAAATTCAGTGTGGAGATTGCGGCTTGTGTTATATACATAGGTCTGACAACTCAAACCAATAACTCCATTTGCGCACTTACCAGTCATGTTTTGGATAGTGATCATGCGATGGAATTTGATAGTGTCGTCATTTTAGACAGAACCAAATTATCATAAAAGATTTTTTTTAGAAATGGTGTATATTAATATCAATAGTAGTACAATGATTATTTTTTTCATCGTCAAATTGACCAATAGGAACATTTAATTTGGGCCTAGAAACGTGTATTATTTCGGTAATTTTTTCGATAATTTTGCTTGTTGATAAGTTGCCATAGTTGCGAATTTGTAGGTGCATTTATAAGATATAATCTAGTTCCTTTAGTACCTGCCAAACGTCAAATATTCCCAACACATTCTTTGTATGTGAATTAAGTAATTGAAATAAAATTTCATTTTGAACTACCTTGTTTCGATTCAAAAAATAATCTTGTCGAATACAATTCGTGGTCTGGAATTTTTAGGTAATTTTACTCAAGCTGTTGCTTTTACTAACCACTCGTGTAAATTTGACAGAAGGTCACTCGCGCAAGCCCTCGTCATCTTTTAACTGTCAAATTTACACTCGTGGCTACCAAGCAAGGCAACAGCTTTCGTAAAATTTCTGACAATTCCAGACCACTTAATTTATTACTACAGATCATAAAATCGGACACAAATAATTTAAACATAATTTACACTTACCTTCTTAAACTAGCTTCAGATATAAATGATACTCAAAATTGATACATATATTATTAGTTAGCTAAAATCACCGGATCACATTTCGCATTTTACCATATGTCGTACGCACGTATGTATATATTTTCGCAAGGCCCGCATGCAACAAGTAGTCGCGGAAAGTTAACAATTGCGTTCACTCACGTGCTCTACTCCTAGCTGTGCGCTATATATAAAAATCGCACGGGTATATTCAAACATGTTGTAGGCAGCTTTGAAATCTTGACGTTTACTGAATAAAAAATATCGCGTCGCGTCTCTTTTCAAATCTAATAATATTTTGGTAAGATTTGATAGTCTCTTGCAAAATGGAAGTAGAAGTCTGCATGGATACTTCCATCGAGTGTACACCACCAGCAGTTGTCAAAGCGGTCCAGAAGAGTTAGTACTTAATTTTTACTGGAAAAATATTTTAAAAGGTACGGCAGTTAAACATTTTTTCTACACCTATTTAATTATATGACAATTATTAGCATTTTCTTTGTGAAATATCGTACTTAAATTTCACTGTAGTGAATTATGGATTCATAATTCACGGTATTCGGCCAATCACAAATATAGATTCAATAATCACTGTTTCGCTGATCCAATGATATTTTATATCGACCGCGATCAACTCTTCCTGCAACTGACAATCGCCTCGGGTGACAGCCAAGTGTATCGCCATAATACTTGTTTACTTTTCCAACGTATGCACTTCGTTCGAGTAGGTACCGATTAATCCGTGCAAACTAACAATTCAACCACTAAAACTGCCAGAATTTAACAATGGAAGGGACAACTCCAAATTTACATATTACTAACTGCACAAATTTCAATATATATTCCTAGTAAGTAGTTCATTTATTGAAAAATTAAAATTAATGTATTATATGATAGTGTTCCATTAAAGTTATCAAATTTGAATCTAATTTATTTGTTTAATAGGTGTAGAAAAAGTATAGTATTATATTCGCGATTATGACCATTATTTACTCAGATGATTTGAGCCACTCGCCTTCGGCTCGTGGGCTCAAACATCATCTTCGTGAATAATGGCTGTCATAATCGCTCATATAATAATATACTATTAATGGATTCTGGATGGAAGACCTACATATTTTAGGTAGAACTAGGTGTTCATGGGTAAGAGAACGAATCAAAATGTCATTCATGAGCCTGTCGGAATATGCTCATAGTTCGTAGGCTACTAAGAAAGTTTGACATCTACTGACATATGCAGACAACCAAAATCATTAAAAATAAAGTTACTGTTTTGTTCAAATATTGCATGTTTTGAATGTGTATGGAAAACCGCAGACCAACTGGTTTCGTCCTTCTGGGACTCATCAGTACGGTGCTTCACCCTACACACCCAAACCATGCAATTTAGCTTGCTATATATGCTGCCGCGCTCTGGACAGATATCAGCAAGTGACAACTACTTTGAGTAATTATCTAGTTTTAATTAGTGGTACTGGACCGTTCGAACAACTACTCCTCGGGCAAATACCCCGCCAGGCATTGAATTATAGAACTAAATCCAGATTTTTTGTACTACGAGACGTTTCAGACTGCTACCCCATCTAAGATGGCTTTGAAACAATCCTAATTTGTCTCCATGTACGTACGTGCTTTTAAGCAGGTCTTTGTTCAAATATTGCATGTTTTGAATGTGTATGGAAAACCGCAGACCAACTGGTTTCGTCCTTCTGGGACTCATCAGTACGGTGCTTCACCCTACACACTTAAACCATGCAATTTAGCTTGCTATATATGCTGCCGCGCTCTGGACAGATATCAGCAAGTGACAACTACTTTGAGTAATTATCTAGTTTTAATTAGTGGTACTGGACCGTTCGAACAACTACTCCTCGGGCAAATACCCCGCCAGGCATTGAATTATAGAACTAAATCCAGATTTTTTGTACTACGAGACGTTTCAGACTGCTACCCCATCTAAGATGGCTTTGAAACAATCCTAATTTGTCTCCATGTACGTACGTGCTTTTAAGCAGGTCTTTGTTCAAATATTGCATGTTTTGAATGTGTATGGAAAACCGCAGACCAACTGGTTTCGTCCTTCTGGGACTCATCAGTACGGTGCTTCACCCTACTGTTTTGTGAATAAATTTGTCTTTCTCAATGGGTTGGGTCGTGGGAAAAATAGTGTACATAACTCAATGGAAAGTGCGTTTCATATACAATCATATGAATTCTGCACTCTGATGAAAATTTCACAGTCGTACGAAATTTACCACTTTCCATGCTCGTTACGCAATATAATATTAACACATTTTATCAACTCACGTAGTTTGTAAGTAAATCTACAGTTTTAAGTGATGTTTAATGTAACAGTGTTTTGTGGTTCCTGAAGAAAGCATTAAAAAATGCCGAAAGCTTGAAAAAGAGAAAGAGTTTGTATTTACCACGACTATCCACGAAAAATATAAATTCACATAATCTTCATTATTGGCGTGCTTTTTTGATTGGTCACAGGGATTTATTTAGTGGTACTATTAAAGCATTGCATGTATCCTAAAAACCCGACATTTTTTTCTAAGCTATGCCGCTGGTTAAATTTACCCTTTTGTCCTTTTATAACTAATTTTTATTTTTATGCATTTTCCATATTTTGCTTCATTTTCGAGATATTTGACAAACATTCCTAACAGTATACCCCCCTTTATTCATGAGTGCCAACCGTGTGTCGAAACTGGAGGAATATCACACTTTGAACGCACTACCATAAGGTTAAACAATTTTTTAAATATTTGTTTTTAAACTTAGTGGTAGAAAGTTAGACTACAAATACCGCGTCCTCGGGTTCAATACTTAGCGCCAAGGCACTACTTTACGACTTTTCGGCATCCGAGGAAATGACTGTCTGGGGCCATTCTACTTAAAATTCTTGAGAAAATTTGGTACATTCATAAATTGTGAATGAACGCCATCTGACGGCTTCCACGTAAAAGAAAAATGCAGGTTTTTATTAGGCTATAAATTCCCTTTGAAACGAGACCAAATTCATTAAAATTGGTTCCAGTAATTCGGAGATATCGAATTTTTTGAGTAAATGAATTCTTTCCTCCCTCCCTATTTTGAAAGCTACATCAGAAACTTATTAATCAAATTTTCAGAGTGTTATCAGAAGATTCTGATGCCGATTTTGTATTTTCTTATAATATTGTGCCCCCTAGCGGCGAAAATTGAAAGCTAACAATATTTTTGGTGAATTTCTCGCGGCCGCTTATATTGAGGGATCTTTTTCCTGAAAGCTATGGCATGACTAGTCTCCAAGATATGGCCAGTCTCCAACCAACCAACCAACCAACACCGTTATGACGTACCCGTATTGCAAAGTAAAGGAATAGCTAGAAAAGATTTTATTTCTTTTAAGAATTTCCTTTTGTAATTTAGGCATGACTTTTCAAACGTATCTTTGTGTTATTTGAGTTTTGTAAGAAAACTCCTTTCAACACCCCCAAATTTAGATGTGGCAGGGATGACGTACTAATCATACGAGTAGAAAGCTAGATTTCGATACATATTTTATTCGATGGGTTCTTAGTTGCAAACTACTGGCCCACACAATTCGCTTTCCTGTTCTTGCTGAAGCGAATTAAAATATTTTATATCAACCCTCCTTTCTTTTCTTCAGTTGGTCTTAATTTTGAAACTATTGGGGCAACTGATTTTTTTAGATAAAAGTTGCTTACTTTTCAATAGATATGTGATAAAACCCGGTCTTTATTTTTAGGGGGAATAAACATAGGTTTATTCCAATTAGGCGCAGGGAAGATACTCCCAGGCACGCGTGATCTGGGACAACCTGTATATGATAAATATTTAAAATTTTTGGTATTTTTGTTTCACTTCAGGTAACGCTAAGTAAAATTTATTATATATGGTTGAGATTGTTGACGTTTTTACTTCACCTCGGATTTTGTCTTCTACCGTTTGCTGCAACGTTAAGTAAAATCTAAGCAGCGGTGGTACACTGCCAAAAAATGTCAAATATCTTCAAAGCAAACATAACCTGTAAAAATCAGTTGTAAACGGACAACTTAATCCTTAAGATCAGATTTAACCAGGTGACGTGCTAGAAAAATTCTGGTGGGTTTTACGTTGTACATAACCCTAAAAGTATCTACCCATTTCATGATTATTACAAGTGAACCTCTAAATAAAACTTATGACCGGCCAAGAGATCACACCGTTGTGACGCTTTTTGTTCCAGTAAAGCCTCTACAAAAATTAAAATTAGGTGCTATTTATCTCCAGAAAGAAGAATAATCCTGGAATATTTTGCAAATATTATGAATTTGATTTTGTAACCCGCTTAATTTATTTCAGACAGCCATAGGAAAAGCTGTAATGGAGATACAGTTTTATAAGTTGGGTCTTATTTCACCTGAAGGTACAATGCCAGATAGTATTAAGACAGTATTCCAAGTGCTATGGGCTAACAATGGGGACATTATCAGCAAGCAGTATGCCGGAACAAATGCTTTAAAAGTAAGTATTCTATTTTTACCTCTCTTCCACATACCTATAAAGTATACTGCTCAAACAGTATGTCCTACATGCGAAAACACTTTTATTTACGCATGATAAATTTATGTGGCGGCAAATACGTAAAACTTATCATTCTGTTTGAGCCTTCAAATCGTCGTAGCTTCAAGTACAATGCTAAAATAACCATAACTTGCGCTATAATTGAATTTCACTTTGCAATATTGTTGTTATAATAATAGACATAATTATAAAACAAAATACACATATGAAAGCACAATTTATTCTAAATGTCGTAATATTATTCCATTAATTAGTATGACAAAAATGTGGCAGCACAATTGATCACACAAGTAAAGACAGTTTCCACTCTAAAGAAACTCCGCTATCCACCAATCCACCAACGAATGTACGGCTGATCCTTCTTCGTTCTGTTACCTTTTACATACCTGCATATGATGGGTTGACGGTTGTGGTGAGCCAACTTTATGGAAAATTCCAAATTTTCGATGTCGTAGCTCAGTCTTTCATATAGACTTTGGTTGTAGCAACTGTCCGACAACACGTGCCAATTTCCCAAATATTTGCAAAGATATTCCCAAGTAACGAAAATTCAGTAAAATAATGTTATTTTCTATTCAAATATGATATAGAAAGTTATGTATTAAAGACGTAGTGATAATGACTATAACGCTTGATGGTTATTTGTAGTAATAAACACATTTTGTTATACGTGGTACATTTAATTAGCATTGCTATATTTACATGTATCATGTGTAAAATTTTAACGTATGAATAGCATAGTATGTTCTTCCGTAAATATAGGTATATTATTTACCCAATAGGTTAAAATGAGCACAATTGATACATATTGTATACGTAAAATGAATTTGTAAATCAAACGTTTAATTTGCACCTATGTTTCCACGTGAAATATGACACGGAAAACTACGCAATATAAACGTAATTTAGAGACTGTTGGATGATTTTCCTATGAATAGTAACGTATGTTATGTGTCTGTTACAGAATATTTAATATACGTTGCAGTTTTTACGTTAATTTTAGGTCAAAAGTGATACGTATAAAAATTATTTCCAAAATATACGATTAATTTTTAAACGAGAACGTCTTTTAAAGCAAACTAACGTTTTACAAACGAATATTTTACGTACATGTATTTATTGGGTAACGCATCGATATACAGTGTTTAGGAGAAAGTCCCTGAACGGTAATGTCAAAATAATTTTCGTCTGAGAACCAAAAAGGAAAATCTAAAAATGCAAAAATTTCACGAAGTGGAAAGCAATTATTTTTATAGCCAGTAATGAATTATCTATTTTTAATCATACACTAATTTGAAATAAATTGGTTCGTAAATAAAAAACATATTCGACCGTTTCGGAACTTTCTCCTAACCCTGTATATGTAAATGATGGGGCATGGTAGTGCGCGTTCCTGTTGGCCCCGCTCTACACCTACCTATGGCACTACAGATGGTGCTATTTTGACTCATATTCCACATGCACGTACGTGTATAGGATTTCCCTATGGGTTTACTTTGATTCACCAATCTGTACATTATTCAGAGCAATTCGAATGGAGCAACTTTTAATGGAATGTAAGTAATGTTTTCAGATCTAAATGTAGCAGAAGTTCCTGGCGTAAGAGATCATTTATATGAGACTCTATTAATTCTTTCTGGGATTCACACTTTTCAAAAATACCTTTACTGTCATTAAACTCAATTTCTGCTTTGTAGCCAAGAAGGAAAATATCGTCATAATTATTATTGATTAAAATATACTTCAAAGAACAAATTATAAAATTTTCATAGACTTTTTCCAAAGCACACGTGCATACCCGCTGTATAAGTAATACCTCGAAAGAGAGGTTTTGTTGTATATAAACTTATCTAAAGAATAATTACAATTAGATATGCAGTCGGAAATTTCCCTATATTCATTGGGAGTATAAACTGTAGCTTCGTCTGCAGTATAGTTAATCGATAGAGATAGTTAGGACATATAGCGAGAGCGGCCATATTCAGGGTAATATACAGTAAGTTGTGGTACGAATCGGCGAAAAAGTTGTATCGATTTAACTCCTGATATCTTCGTTATATTACCAATTGCAGTATTTTTTTTCAAATGACTACTAATTAATTGCTTCCTTTGATGTTCTATCATTTTTTAATCATATAAGTAAGTGTCGTGCTGCGTATTTTTTTTCAAGCATCGAAAATTATTTTTATTTTTGAAAATATGTAGTAAAAGATTTGACACAATGAAGTAAACACATCAAATAATGATATGAAAAAGAAAGTATATAATATGGTAAATACATAACGATTTTAAAGCAAGTTGAAAAAGGTGTTTGTAATACACAGATCGCCGGAATTGCCATGCCGGGGCGACCGCTTGGTATCGGCACAATCGCGTATGCGACGTGCGTCATATTGCATAAGTATAACAATAGTTTTGACATGTTTAAGTTTTCTTAATGATAGGAGTTAATTGTTGCACTTTCCCTATTTCCACACAAAGAAAACACGCTTTTCCCCGAACACTTTATTCACCGACCTTTCTAATACACCTATATATTCATACTGAAATTGTTATATGCATGATACAGTCACTATTTACATAACCCTTTGATCAGTACAGGTACAACTGTCGATGGTGACTCACGGCTCATGTAACACTCGGCCATCCTGTCCATAAAGCGTCCTCGCTCGATCATGGTCATGGCTTAGTGGCTGCACGGCGTCCCTTTTCTTCTTGCTGACCTACACGTCTTTCTCTGAAACATAACTGAGTGTTCACTTGTTACCAAAACTTCGGCAAGCAACAATTCTGTAATGTATGAAATTCCTTGCCGCAGGCCAGGGTGTAAAATGAAACAGTTCACGAGAATTAAATTATTGCCTTCTAACAGACCACAAGAAATATGTTATTGCCTTCTAACAGGCCACACGAAATAAATTATTACCTTCTAGCAGGTCACAAGAAATAAATTATTGCCTTCTAGCAGGCCACAAGAAATAAATTATTGCCTTCTAACAGGCCACAAGAAATAAATTATTGCCTTCTAACAGGCCACACGAAATATGTTATTGCCTTCTAACAGGCTACAAGAAATAAATTATAGCCTTCTAACAGGCCACACGAAATATGTTATTGCCTTTTAACAGGCCACAAGAAATAAATTATTGCCTTCTAACAGGCCACAAGAAATAAATTATTGCCTTCTAACAGGCCACACGAAATATGTTATTGCCTTCTAACAGGCCACAAGAAATATATTACTGCCTTCTAGCAGGCCACAAGAAATAAATTATTGTTTAATTATATTCGAAGCGTTTGGAGGCATTCTTTTTATCCTTCTAATAAGTTCCTCCGTACTGTTGACTTCCGAGTCTTCGGACTCGGAGTCTTCTATACTCCCTCCATTAAAAGGTCTAATCTGTTCAACCGATACAACTGCTCTGTACTTCCTATACCCTTTTAGACCTTTTAAGGCAATAATCTTATACCTATCGTCCCCAGGACTTTAATGATTTTATATGGACCGCCAAACTTAATTCCGGTCTTTCTGTTTGTCTCCTTAATCGATTTACTCGCTCCTGACCACAAAACTAGCTCTCCTATTTTATATACTTTTCCTTTTTTTCGTTTTGAATCAAAATACTTTTTCATTTTATCGCTTTGTTTATTCATGGAACTCATTGCTTCTTCTCTGTCCTGCTTGCGATTAATTTCTGACGACGCATTTTCCCTCAAAGCGCCCAACAAGTTTTTTTCAAAGCCAAACATAAGTCTGTGTGGAGTAAACCCAGTGCTGGCGTTAACGGAGTTATTCATGCCTAATACCTACTACATGCGGTAACTTTTCGTACCATTCGAGTTCATTGTCTATACTAGTATTTAGCGCGTCCAGCAATGTACCATTATATCGCTCTACCTGACCATTCGATCTTGGAGACGACACAGTATTCAAAACTAACCGAATTTTATATTCGAGGCAAAAATCTTTAAACCGTTTTGATTTGAATGCATTTCCTCTATCTGCTATGATTCGCTTAGGTACTCCAAACATACTGAAAAGAACTTTCAACTCATATGCCGCTTCTTTTGAATTAGTAGTTTTGGTGGGACGGGCAAACAGATATTTAGAAAAAGAGTCCACGACCGTAAGTATATACGAAAAATTTGCACTTTTGCAGAATGGCCCCAAGTGGTCTATGTGCCAAATATGTAATGGTTCTGAGGGTTTTTTGATCGGAAAAAGGAACCCTTCTTTCTTCCCATACCGGCTTCGCTTATATGCACAGTCAAGGCACGCATTTACGTATTTTCTTATAAATCTGGTCATCCCTTTAAACCAAAACTGGCTCTTAATTAGTTGGTCGCACTTGGCGAGTCCAATATGTCCAATATCGTCGTGGTATTTTCTTAATAGGTTGAATCTAGAATACCTAGGTATTACCAATTTCAATTTTCCATCTGCCGTCTTGCGGTACAGACGACATTTTCTTTCCACGTAGGTATTTTTTAATTCTGGGTTCGGGTTTTCTTGCCTTAATCTTCTTTTAATTGATGCTAACTCTTCGTCCTGAGATTGAATACAATATATCCAATCATCAATTTGCATCAGTAGTATTTGATCAGTATCGTTCACGTTGCGACTCAGTGCATCGACATGAAGCATTTTGTTCCCCGGTCGATGTTCTATTTCAAAATCGTAATCTTGCACTGTCAACCACCATCGAGCAATGCGTGGTAATAAGCCTTTTTTGCTGAATGTCGATCGTATCGCACTACAGTCAGTGACAATTTTAAAATGAATATCCGACAAATAGATCTTGAATCTTTTAATAGATTCTACTACTGCCAGGGTTTCTAATTCGTAAGAATGATAAACTTTTTCTTCTCTTGTTGTGGCTCTACTAACATACATGGTAGGTTTCAACCCTTCTTCATGATATTGCATTAAAATTCCCGCAACACCTTTACTGCTCGCGCCAGTATGCAGTTCAGTTCTTAAAGTGTGATCGAAAATAGCTAGTAACGGTCTTGTAGTTAAAATTTCTTTGATCTTATTGAATGAATTCACTTGGCGGTCTTCCCACTGCCAAATCTTGGCCTTTTTTAAGAGTTCACATAGGGGTTGTACAATCAAGGCATGATTTTTTATAAATTTTCGAAAATAGGTACTTAGTCCTAAGAACTGCCTTACTTCATGCACATTTCTTGGAGTTGGGAAATTTAGAACGGCATTTATTTTTCTCTATCCGGGTCTTACACCACTTTCATCAATTTCATACCCTAAATAATCAATGGTTGTTTCGAAAAATCTACATTTTTCGATATTCAGTTTTAGATTTGCCATTTGAAAATGTCTCAGTAGAGTCTCCAACGTCATCATACCCTCCTCTACTGAATGACTTGGTATCAAAATATCGTCTAGATAAACAACTACTTTTTCATGTCGCAAGTTTCCCAAAACACCGTTTAAGAGCCTTTGAAATGTTGCAGGCGCGTTACATACTCCAAACGGCATTCGCAAGAACTCATACTGGCCGTCCGGAGTTACGAAAGCGGTTTTCGCTATAGAATTTTTGGAAACGGTAACCTGATAATACCCCTGAGTCATACCTAGGGTACAGAAGTACTTATACCCCTTTAAACGTGCAATATGATCTTCAATATGTGGTAGAGGGTATCTGTCTTTTACTGTGATAGCATTTAATTTTCGGTAATCGATAACAACTCTATAATCCCCATTTTTTTCTTAACGAGAATTGCCGGACTTGCGTAGCAAGATCTCGACTCTCTTATTATATTATTGTTTAATAAGTCCTTGATTTTGTCCCTAATGATATTTTTCTCCTTTTCTGATAAACGATAGGGTTTATAGAAACTTGGATCAAGTGACGTCAAGTTAATGTCGAATTCCACAATATCAGTTACCCCTAATTCACTCGTGTTGGATGCAAAACAGTTGTTAAATTCATTTAACAGCGAAATTAAAGAACAAATGTGATCATCTTCTATTTCACCAGTACTAATTTGAGATCTGTCTATTCGGCCTACAGTTGTTATTCCCTGTGAATGAATAGCATCAGAGGAATTCGTATTTAATCGATATCCCCTAGATAATACTGTATTGTCACGTATGTTGTAAGGTTTTGACCCAACATTAGTTACATGAACAGAAAATATAGACGCAGCACTAACAACTGTTGACATACGAAGATTATTTTGTAATTTTGCGGGCACAATCATCAGGCCTTCCTTTAATTCTACAATTTTCCCAATTACCCTGAAGTCTACGTTTCCGTTATTTATTACTGGCTGTCCTATAACTACATCGATGTCACCCATGTTTACATTAACAAAATATAAAATTGTTTTCATATTAAAAGCTTCAAACCCAATTTCCACTAATGTTTGGCCTATAGGAGAGATAATTTGATTTCCAAATCCAGTTATGCATGTATCTGGCTGATCTAGAGACACACTTCATTTCTTGGCTAACTGGGCTTTAGCTACGTTTATTTGACTACATGTATCTAAGTATCCCTTGCACCATACCTTATTTACTGTAATCATAATATTGTAACAACAACTTAGTAAAATCTGGATTTAGTTCTATAATTCAATGCCTGGCGGGGTATTTGCCCGAGGAGTAGTTGTTCGATCGGTCCAGTACCACTCATAACCGCCCCATAATTCGGCAAATAATTAGCTCTTGCTAATACTTACACCAAGCGTGTAAGTATATATAAAGCAAGCAATATTGCATAGTTCGAGTGTGTAGGGCAAAGCACCGTACTGATGAGTCCCAAAAGGACGAAACCAGTGGTCTACGGTTTTCCATGCACATTCGAAACATGCAATATTGAAAAAAAACTTTTAACAAACAACTTAGTACTTGCCTTTGTAATGTCTTCACACACACTTAGAAACCAGCAGTCCTCACGAGTGTGTCCAGTCCTTCCACAATTAAAACATCTCCCCTTAAATGACCTTTGGGCATGGACGTGGCTTGTAGACGGAACTGGACGTTGAACAGCGCTCGCCTCTGATTCGACTGCAAGTTTTCCGGTCTGAACCAGCATTTCCTTGCAATATGTCCTGGTTTCTTGCAAATATGACAAGTTTCATTTTGTTTAAATAGCTTATCTCTAGATGTGGTCGTACATTCGGCTTCGAATTTACTTAGTAAGCCTTGGAACAATTCATCTGAGGTTTTGTAGTTTCCACTTTTAGCTGCGCCCTGCAGTAATACTGGGAAGCCGTCGACAATGCAAGAGACAGCATTTGCGTCACTTATCTCACATTTTCTAATTAATATGCATTTTGAATAATAATAATGCATCATTGATTCACTGACAGTCTTTTTTCTGTCCATCATCTTTTTGAGATTGTCGATAAAATGGTCATGTGATGGAAATGCTTCTGCAACTGCTGTTTTCCACTCTCCCCAAGTTTTGTTGTAATTTCGCAGATAATTATACCAAACTTTTGCAACACCAGTCAGCTTAGATTGCATATAATATGATTTTGTGACGTCATTCCATCCATGCACAACGGCTAATTGTTCAATTTTATGCAACCATGTTGCACAAGTTAACTCACTCTTTTCCGGATCAAAAACGGGCACAATGTCGTTTTTGGCCGTATTGTTCGGAAATCCCAACATAGTCGGAAAAGGTGGTAATATGCTCTGCTGTGATATTATTTCATTGACGCGTTTGTTTATGAGATCTTCGATGTTAATATCCCTTTGGGTTTCTTTCTTTTTTTGTACACTCTCTTCTTCTGATTCGCTGTCCACCATTGTTTCTGGGCTTTGCTCTCTTTGTTTTTGCTTTTTGCCAACTTTGGACCTTTCCCTCTTGAAACTTTCGCTCTCGTTGTTTGTTTCACTGTCACTCATTGTGATTCCGAATCCCACTTCTGAATTGTTGCACTTTCCCTATTTCCACACAAAGAAAACGCGCTTTTCCCCGAACACTTTATTCACCGACCTTTCTAATACACCAATATATTCATACTGATATTGTTATATGCATGATACAGTCACTATTTACATAACCCTATGATCAGTACAGGTACAACTGTCGATGGTGACTCACGGCTCATGTAACATAATTTAGATATCAGCTTGTTTTAGTTCGAAAAATTCTTATGATCAATAGATATCACAAGTGAACACTATTTCTCTAATCATAATAATGTTTCTCATTTGGAACAAGGTCAAAATTTTTGTATCAAGGAAGGATAGTGGGTAAAAAAATAAAGAAAATAATAAGTAATCACATCATCCACCAATTCTTTCCGACTGTACCGCCAAATAATAGAATCTCCAGATCACGTGATTTATTTACCAATCAACGTCAGCGAAATAGAAAAACTAACGCTTAAAATACTTGATCAAGATGGTAAACTGATCAATTTCAGAGGGGAAACTATCACGGTTAGACTTCATTTAAAGAAGCTCTCTTAATATGGTTACTAAGTACACACAGTGGATGGATCAAGAACTTTGACGTAAATTCACTATGAATTCTTAATAAGTAAGGCCCGTAAGGCCCATAGTTTCAGCTATAGATTCTCCTACTTACAAACTGTCCAAATGGTTAGTCAATGAATTTAATAACCTCGAAATCAAGCAGTCAAGTTTTTCAGTGAAGAACTCTTTAGAGTTTATAAACAAAATTCAACACATCACACTGCATGATAACGAATTATTAATTTCATTCGACGTCAGCTCACTTTTTCCCAGTGTACCTGTACCAAAGGCTTTGGAGTACTTGTATGAACTCCTTAATAAAAATAACATTGATGAACAAACTGCCAAAGAATACATTAATTTAACAAATTTGTGTATGCAGCAGAATTATTTCAAAGTCAGTGGATCATTTTTTCAACAAAGTGAAGGTACAGCCATGGGAAATTGCCTCTCTCCTTTCATTGCAGAAATTTTCATGGGCAAATTTGAAACCCAACTGAAAGATGAGCTCCCATATTTTCCAAAGGTGTGGGTGAGATATGTAGACGATATATTTGCCATTTTTAACACTAGTAAATGTAACATTGAAGATTTTTTGAGCGACTTAAATAGTAGATTCAATTCTATCAAATTTACCCATGAAATAGAAAGGGAAGGACAGCTTCCATTTTTGGACATTTTGGTAATTAGGAAAGACAGTAAGTTAGAATTTGACATCTATAGGAAAGAAACCAGTACAGCTCGGTATATAACTGCAGATTCGAACCACTGTAGTCAACACAAAGAGGCTAGTTTTGGTTTTTTAGTTAATAGACTGTTGAGTCTACCGTTATCCGTTGAAAGATACCACAAGGAAGTAAATACAATCAAAGATATAGCGAAATGTAATGGTTTCGATCCAGAGATTGTCAATAGGTTAATTAGGAAACGAAAATTTAAAATGCTATTGCGAAATTCCACCACTTTAAATTGGGATAATAAAATTACTAAATTTATAAAAATACCATACGTACCGCAAATAACTAGAGGTATGAATACTATTTTCGGGAAATCGGGCTTCAAAGTGGTTCACACTTCGAGCAACAATTTACAAAATCTACTAGGAAATCCGAAAGATAAAACGGAACCCATTCATAAAGCGGGAATTTACGAAATAGCATGCGGAAATTGCGACAAAAAATATATCGGGCAGTCAACTCGGTCTATTTTAACTCGCTTTAAGGAGCATCAAGCTCATTACAAATACGGCCGCACTGATAAGTCTAGCATGGCGTCACACGCGTTGGAAACGGGCCATAAATTCAATAGCAATAATCTCAAACTCTTAAAACCAGGAAATAATAAATTTGATTTAAACGCTTTGGAAAGTATAGAGATATATAAAAATAAACGTAATTGTCTTAACAGTAACTATGGTCCGATTCCGAACTCAACCCTGTGTAGATTTATCAGGTAGATAGATTAAGTCTAGCCATAAATATTTACCCTCCAGACCCTAATTTTATTGCTCTAATAGTTTTAAGAAACCCTATAGGTTATTGATCCCTTTCGCTTAAGAATACAATTTTATTGCTCTCATGTTCAAATTAGTTCTGAGAAACCCTATAGGTTTATCGATCCTTTTCACTTCAGTAGTGGAGGGTGGGTGAGTGGGGGTTGGATATTTTTAGCAACGTAATTTAAGTTTAGAATTTAGATTATCTTCTACTCCTGAAGATGCTGACGTTGTCAGCGAAACACGTGTCGAGTTTAATTACTGTGTCACTGTCTTTTGGCGTGTGGGGTTAACTTATTAAGAATTCATAATGGTTACTAAGCATAACTACAATTTAAAAAGAAAAACTACTGCCCTTTCACGACCTTATAAAACGTCAGCAAAGCCACCAAGAAACATTAATTCAGTTACCATCGATCAGTTAACACCGCAAAATATTTCTTTTCTGCAAAGTTTGGGATATCAAATAAGAAATGGGTATACTTGACGTCAACGAAAACGTTTTGATTGATAATTCAATTGTGAATTCCGAAATTCATACACACCAACCGTACGCTTCTACATGTTTCAATAACAACGATGAAATTCGAATACCCATTCAACAACAAGACATGTACACGCTACCATGTTTGAGTTATTTGTACATTGAGGGGAAATGCTTCTAGCAGATCAAACAATACCGAAGAAAACACAGTTTATTAACAACGACCTAGCCCATTTGTTCAGCGAAATAAGATATGAACAGAACGGAGTTGTTATCGATTCGGCAAGAAACGTCGGATTATCTTCAACTCTTAAGGGCTACTTGTCTTGTAATGCTAATGAGAGTGAAAAGTTGCAAAATGGTGTTTGGTTCCCGAAAGGTGGACAAATCGATGTTGCGTGCATTCCATTGAAAATACTACTCGGTTTTGCAGAAGATTATCGAAAAATTATTTTGAACATTAAACAAGAATTAGTATTGATGATGACATCGATGCTTTTCTAAAGTCCGATGTAAATGAAAATGTCAAAATCCACCTCGAGAAAATTTACTGGAAAGTTCCTCACATCTCAGTTAATATTGCTAATCAACTAACATTGACCAAATACATGGATAAAAATATAGAAAGACAGTTACCGTTTAGAAATGATGAATTGCACGAGTATCCGAAATTACCTGAAACAACACGACACACATGGGCCGTTAAGACATCACCGCAGCTGGAGACTCCGAGATATATAATTTTAGGATTACATACTGATCGCAAAAATTCAAAATCGAAAAGTATTAGTCACTTTGATTCTTGTGATTTATCAAATGTCGGCGTATACCTAAATTCTGAAAGGTACCCCTACGATAATTTAAATATTAATTATGACACTTATCATTTCGCAACTCTGTATGAAAACTGCGAACTTTCAAGCTTCCTGTTATGGTAAAGAAAGTGAACCGCTGTTCAATCGCAGTGAATTTTTAAAATTTTGCACCTATTGTTGTCATTGACTGGTCAAATCAAAAAGACACACTTCAAGCTAGCGCTGTGGAAATTAGAGTTGAATTTGAAACTGCTAAGAACGTTCCCCCTAATACATCAGCATATTGTTTTATTCTACACGACAAGTTTTTCAGTTATAGCCCCGTCACGAAAATAGTTAAACAATTGTAAATGATGTGGACCTTTCAATTAACTAATAACGAAAGACCTTTTGCGCAAGCGCAACTAATTTGAAAGCTCTCTTAAGAGCTTCCTTGCTTGTTTGCAATTTATTTCTACCAATGAGTATTACATGTAAAGACTTGAGAAGAAGATTAGATGAACATTTGTACATTTCGCTGAGCTGCGCCGTAGAATCTACCTGCATGAAACATTGAGAAGAAACATCGAAATTCTATCAAAATTAAAGTTATCACATGAAGAGCCTCATTTTAGATGTCCAAGGATTTAAAATATCTTCAAAAAAATTATACCGAAAGAATGGGCAGCATATGATGGAACACACGTGACGCATTACATTTTTCGACCTCCGTTCCCGTTGCGCTGTTTTTCAGCAGAATATCGGAAACAAGCAGAATGGTTGATGGAAAACCACCATTGTATAGAATGGGATGACGGCTTCACACCTTGCTTTCAAGTTAAACATATTATAGAGCGGTTGACTGAACCTTACGACTCCATATACGTCAAAGGCTTAGAAAAGGCTCAGTTTGTAAGAATGAACACCAAGAAAGTTGTAGAAAAATTCTGTGATAGACCAGCTACGAAAAAATCCGAACCAACCTGTTTTTATCATTCCAAGTCTCTGTCTAATGTATATCAATATTATAATGGCTTTATGATGTATTTTTTTAAATAAAGTGTTAAACTGAATAGGTACTTCATAGAAACAAAAAACAAACTAGAAACATTTTTTATTGAAAAATATCAGAATAAAGTATACAATACAAAATATGATTAATAATTCACTGACAAAACTTCTGAGTAGAAAGTAATCTTCTGAAATTTTCTGTAAATATTTTCTCAAACATCCGTTCCAAAAGTTCTATTCTTCTTTTGAATATGCTGCGATCTCTTCCAATTTCTTCTCAATTTGACCATCGTGCTTGTTTATAAGCAAATTCTATCATATTATAAATCTTGAGAGAAAGTAACTTTCTCCTTTTCTTCACATATTGCTCTATTATTTCGTGTGGTAAAAATTTTGTTAGTAATCCTACCGAATCCTTACAACCAATAAGCGCAACCTCTTCACAGTAGCAATGTATACAAAATGAATGTCCCAAGTACAATTCGGATAGTAATTGCAGTTTCTGGTATTTTACCATTTTACGTTGCAATTCTTTTACTTTCAGGTGACCAATTAATTAATAATACATACTGTATAATTGTGCAAATGGATTTGCTGATATCATACAAACTTTCAACTGCTTAAGTCTGTAGGTTTGTAGATAGATAAATAGATAGATAGATAGATATTTATTCAAGATATGTACATATCTTCCATGTACATATCGTCCATAGAACAAAGAAAAGAAAAAAAACAAGGTAAGTACATGTCAAAATTTACAATAGTAGATAGTTACTACTTACATTACGGTGAGGTTCATGCTCAGGAACTCTTCAAAATGGTAGATGGGGTTCTTCTTAAGATATCTTCTCAATAAGTGTAGGGATTTAGATTTCCAAGATAAGGGACAGGTGTTGTATAGTTTGATGGCTGTGCTTCTGGCTTGCGTGGCAGTCAATCTGGGTCTGGGGGGGATAAGGAGTTGGGAGTTTCTCGTGAGGTAATTATGTAAGTCCGAGTGCTTCGGGAGTGCAATAGCTACTTTATGAATTGATAGAATGGTTTGAAGGACGTAAGCAGCTGGGCAGGTAAGTATGCAGTACTTGACGAATAATGGCTTACAGGAAGTTTCAAGGTTTCTGATGGCACGTTTTTGCTCAAGAAGAATTTTCGTGGCATGGGAAGAATGACCCCAGATTTCGATCGCATATGTCATGGATGAGTGGAACAGAGCATAAAATATGCAGTCAGGGCAGCATCGAAACTCACTGTCTGTTTTACTTTCTTTATGCAGAAGGTAGCCCTTGCAAGTCTGGCCCGCAGAGCCGTAATCTGGGGCTCCCAAGAGAGCCACGGGTCAATCTGGATGCCCAGAAAACAGACATCCTCACTCCTCTGCCTCCAGCGATCCAGAGTGAATGTGATTTGTGTTGTTTTATTTTCATTTAGAAGTAGGTCATTGGCTGAGAACCAGCTTTTGGCTGCAACGAAGTTTTCTTTCAACCATATACTGGCCAGGTCAAGAGATCGTCCTCTAGATAGTATTGTTGTGTCATCAGCATAAAGAATTGACGTAGTCTGAAGATGTGAAGGTAAATCATTCATATATATTATGAAGAAAGTCGGATCCAGAAGCGAGCCTTGTGGCACTCCCCTCATGGGTAGACTATGACTTAGGGTGCCCTGGCTATAGACCTGTTGTGTTCTGTTGAACGGGTAGGAAGATATCAAATTTAAGGATGACCCTCGGAAGCCGTAGTGTTCCATCTTCATAAGAAATATTTGATTATTCATCTAGTCGAAGGCTTTGCCCAGGTTACAGAGTGCAGCACAGCGATTGTTTCGGGAATCCATTGCATCACATATATGAGTTACAAAGGCTTTTAGTGCTTCAGTGGTGCTTCTTCCTGCACGAAAACCAAACTGCTCCTCAGCGAGTTAATTATTAATGTTGAAGAATGCTATAATTCTACCTGCCAAAATTTCCTCAAATATTTTTGAGAAAACCAGTAGCACTGAGATAGGTCTGTAATTGGAGCATATATTTTTGTCCCCTTTTTTTAATGCAGGGTGGACGATAGCATTTTTCATCCTATCCGTTAAGACACCTTGTTGGAGACAACAGTTGATCATATTAGTCAGAGGATCTGAGATCTTGTCTGCAACCAACTTGATAGTATGAGCAGAAATACTAAAAGCATCACAGGTGGTTTTGTTTTTAATGTTCATTATAGTGTTGAATACTTCTTGACTAGTAGTAGGAAAGAGGTATATAAAAGAACCATTGACAGGATAGTGGGGAGTTGTTCCATGTACATCCACGTTCACCATATGTGGTCCTGCATTCGAAAAGTATTCATTAAATTGATCAGGTGTAGGTAATTTACCATTATGTTTATGTTGTTTACGGTTAGTTTCTTTGTTGATTATACTCCAGATAGCCTTTTGTTTGTTGCTGGAGTTGACAATCCTGGAGTAATTCATCTCTCTTCTTTAATTATTTATTTGTTTCAAATAAAGATTTCTTTGTTTCCGGATGAGTTCACTTAGATTTGAGCAAGGGATATCTTCTTGTAGCCGAACTAGAAAATTTAGTGTGTTTTTCTGTTCTATTGCAAGAGGTGATAAAGAGACATCTAGACGTTTATGTTGATGGATCATTCGAAGAGGAAAAGTCTGGTTGTGGATAGAGAGAAAGTCTTCAAGAAAAGCATCGAACTTTCTGTTGGGGTCGGAAACATTCTCCAAGTAACTCTATAATAGCGACTCAAAATCTTCTGGCATTGTGGAAGTGTAGAAACTGAATGTGTAGTTACCCAGCTTGTTGTATTTATATGCCCAAAGGGAGGAGATTAATATTTGATGGAGAGGTTGAACGTTCAAGGTTCTTAGGGTATTCACACAGGTAAATAATTTTGTAGGACTTTCAAAGGTTGAACATTAACAGATTATTCCCGCAGTATTGAATAAAGTATAGTTTTTAAAATTACATACACTGCAGTTTTTCTTCATTGGAGCTGGTCCGTCTATATGGGTTTCTTGGTTGGCTGTATTATAATGTTCTAAACACGGTAACATTCCTTGCAACACTGCATTTGCTTTGTAACTTTCGGGTAAATTCTGCCACACATTCAGTATTTATTAAATAGTTTATAGGAAAGTATGACAACTCCTATTTTTTATAATTTTCAAGAGTTTTTCGATGTAACGTGAGGCATAATCACTTTATAAATAATATCCTCTCTATTGCACATCATTTCACTGTACTCACGTGATTCCAGCAAGTATTAAGCTGGGAACACATTTCTCTGATGTGTTGTGTTGTGTCGTGTCGTGTTGTGTTGTGACTCGCCGTGTGCACATGTTTCTGTCGTGTTGTAACGCAACGTTTGATAAACCGGTGCTACCCCATTTCTCAAAAACTCCAGTGTGTACACATCGAGCGTTTTCGTCCCCGATTAACCGGGAACTTTTTATAGAACTGTTTCTATACTTTTTTCCACACTGTATGTAAGTACAAGTGACGAAAAAATGCTGTTGCTTTACCTGTAGAATTCATTTCCCTGCCTATCTCCTCCCACGCATCTTGCCGCATACACTCATTGCGGTAATTCTTCGAATTCACGTTGAATAAACATCGTAATTTCTAACTTCTTCAATTAAGACAGCTTCATCCATATTTTTTAAGCGAAATGACCCGTGCACACTTCTCTGACGCTCTGATGTGTTGAGTCGCGATGCAACGAAAATCTGGAAAGAAGGGATCGCGTTGCGTCACAACACAACACAACACAACACAAGGCGTAGCGTCAGGAATGTGCACGCGCCCCGTTTAATTACATGCGATTTATGCTGTATGATCCATACAACGTTGCGTCACAACACAACACAACACAACACGTCAGAGAAATGTGTCCCTAGCTTTAGTATATGTAGGGTTTGTTATAGGATACAGTAAGAAAAACAAAAAAAAACTAATCAAAGATTTATTCTTACGCGTCAGAATCGCAAATCATCGTTGGTGGTACAATAAACATACATTTCGGTATTTTTTTTGTTTATTTAACAACCACAGGGGTCATTGGCGTATAAGACAGTACGAGAGAGTATAATACAGTATTATAGGTATATACATATCAGATAATCATAACTGTAATTTACATTATAAAGGGTTTTTCATTATTAGCGCTCGATCTTTAAAATGAAATGAAACAAATTGTGTAAGTGATACCGCCATACTTTTTCTTTTATTTTGAAGCAGATTCGACGACATTATGTTTTAAAAATTATATCAGCCAAATGGCCGCCGCGGCTTCGCTGGGTGAGTTGAATCCTGGAGATCCAATTATCAATAACACTCTCGCATAAATGTTGCTCAATTTCACCAATGACGCGAGTAATGTTGGTCTTTAGGGCGGCAATCGTCCGTGGCCTGTCAGCATATACTCGAGATTTTACGTAGCCCCACAAAAAAAAATGCAATGGCGTTAAATCACGGGATCAGGGTGGCCTGTTGATGTCGCCACCTCGCGATATTACGGAGCCTTCGAATCTCTCATGCAATAAAGTTATTGTATCGCGTGCAGTATGGCACGTAGCGCCGTCCTGCTGAAACCATATGTTTTCCAGATCTATCCCATCCAACCTAGGCCAAAAAAATTAGTTGTAATCGCCTTATATCGATCACCGGTGACAGTGAGTGCGACTTCTTCTGCGTTTTCGAAAAAATAAATTTGCACTATTTCCACGCGTTGTTGAAACGTGTAGCGTTCCATGGTTAAATGTCAAGCCTAACTGACCACGTCACCTAAAAATGACAACTGTATCACTCTCGGATTGCTTGTGGGCAATTGCCAAACATCGAGCGTCACTATTGAAAAACCCTTTACATATTAGTGAAGTTATAGTGTTATTAAATATTTGTCTATATTTCATTCCAGATCTGAATTTCGCATAGGAAGCTAATGAGAGTTGAGATGTCGTCTTTATTTTTTGTTAAGGATTCTCTTCTGTTAAGTATGCCATATTTCGCTCTTGGTTGGTCATATTTCTTGCAGTCAGTTATTATGTGATCCACTGTAGTTTGCGTCTGGCACTGATCACACATTGGAGGGTCTTCTCTAGCCAGCAAGTGTTTATGGGTTACTCTCGTGCGTCCAATTCTGAGTCTTGTTATTTTCACTTCTGATTTTCTTGTGGTTGGGTAGGTCAGTCTGCTTTGCACTACCGGTTTAATGTCTTTTAAAAGTGATGGATTTGCTTCCCACGCTAGCTGCCACTCGTGATGAATAATGTGTTGGATGTGGTCCTTCAGATCCGCTCTTGTGCATAGTTCCTCTTTCTGTGCAGTTTCAGAAGTGATTGCGATTTGAGCTTGTCGATCGGCTGCTTCATTGCCTTGGATGCCCTCGTGTGAAGAAACATACATCAGCGTTATTTTTCCATTATATTTGGAGGCTTGTTGCTGAATGTGTTGGACTAGCGGGTTTGATGGATATAAGTGGGTTATTGATAATATGGAACTTAACGAGTCTGTACATATAATATAATTAGGTCCTGGATTATTATTTATATATATTATAGCTTGGAGTAGGGCGTAGAGTTCCCCAGTATAGATGCTGGTGATCTTGGGGAGGTTGTAGATGTACGAATCTGTTGGGGTGACGAGAGCAGCTCCCACCCCTTCTTCAGTCTTGGATGCGTCGGTAAAGAGCGCAATAGTATCCGTGGAGTGTTGAATACGATTATGGAAGGCGTTTCTGATTAGATCTGGGGGATCTGGGTTTTGTGATAGAGGGATAGCGTCGTGTCTGTTTGCAGGGTTATCGGAGTCCATGGGAAGTATTGGGGAAGTGGGGTATCAAAGTGATTTGGAAAGTTGAGATTGTATTTATTTAATAAGTGATTTATTCTTCCATAGAATGGCAGGTCCTTGTAGGCCTTTTGTGCGTGAATTGAACTGTATCTATTAGAAAAGGTGTTATAATAGCTGATGTTGCTTTTGTTGCCTAGTACGCTTGCAGCATATTTTAATGCTAGTTGTTTTCTTCTTTCATCCAGCGACACGTTGTTTGTTATACATCTAAGACTCTTGACTGGACTCGTTCTGAAAGCACCCGTGGCTATCCTAAGGGCTGAGTTTTGGATTTGCTCAATTAAATTTAGGCGCTTTTTATTTGCAGTATCATAGGCGATTGAACCGTAATCTATTCTAGATCTTATTAGGGTATGGTATATAAGCAAAAGTGTTTTTGTATCTGCCCCCCATTTGGTATTCGAGAGACATTTCATTAATCCCAACATTGCATGACAATTTCGCTTTAGGGTAGTTAGGTGTTCATTCCAGTTTAACGTTTGATCAAAGTAGATTCCGAGGAACTTGTACTTTTTTACGGTTTCAATTTTTTTTCGGTTCAACGTAAGATCGCAGTTTGCCTGGTCCGGTTTTTTGGAAAATAAGAGCACTTTTGTTTTTTCTGCAGAAAATTTAAATCCTGTGCTTCTAGAGTAAGTATAGCCCTCTGGAGGTGTTTCTGAATTGTTGCTATATTCTTACCCTTTGCGTATATGACAAGATCATCAGCAAACAGTGTCGCTTTAACAGGGTATTCCAGGTATTTTGTTGCCTCGTTAATAGCGACTAGGAAAAGAGTGGCACTAAGAACTGATCCCTGTGGGATTCCATTTTCTTGCTTCTTGGCGTTAGAATATAGTCCGTTCAGCATTACTCTGTATGTCCTATTTTTGAGAAAGTTTTGAACAAAAGCTAAAATGTTTCCTTGGTATCCGTGTCCTCTAAGTGATCTTGTAATGGCGTATTTCCAGGTCATGTCGAATGCCTTTTCTATATCGAAGAATAAGGCAATTACTTTTTGGTTGTTTGCAAATGCTTCATGTACTTCGGTTTCCAAACTTATAATGTTGTCATTGGTACTGCGAGCTTTGCGAAATCCGCTTTGTAGATCTGATAGTTGATGATTTCTTTCCAGCATCCATGTGAGTCTCCTATTTATGTTTTTTTCAAGTAGCTTGCACATAGTACATGTCAATGATATGGGTCTATATGATTGTACATGATTTTTTGGTTTGCCTATTTTATGTATTGGTATAATTATTGCTTCTGACCACTGGGGTGGAAACTGATGAGTTTCCCATATTGTATTGTATATTTTTAGGATATATTTTTTGGCATTTGTGGGAAGTTTTTGAAGAAAGATGTATGGAATGTCGTCTGGACTTGGTGCCGAGTTTTTACAAACATTTAGAGCATCTTCTATTTCGGGAAGAGTGATAGGACAGTTTATGAAGTTACAATCGGGATTGATATGCAGCTTTTCATTTTCGGCGTCTCGTTTTATTTCCAGGAAGTCTTGGTCATAGTTTTCATCGCTAGATGATTGATGATACTGAGTTGCCAGTAGTTCTGCAATTTCTAATTCATTAGTTGTTACTCCATTTTCATATTCTAAATAGGGTATGTGATTGTTTGTTCTTGAAGTGCCCTTTATTCTTCTAACTTAATCCCAAATTTGTGTAATCGGTGTTGAACTATTTAGTTCTGAAGTGAATTTGATCCAGCTATTCCTTTTACTTTGCTTGACTGTGTATCTTGCCTTAGCACGTAATCTTTTAAATGTAAGTAGATTTTCCGTGGTGTTATGCTTCTTTAGTACGTTGAAAGCGTGTTTATTTAATTTGATGGCTTCCTTACAATCATTGTTCCACCAAGGCACTGGCACGTGAGTTGCAGGCGGGTTCGTTTTCCCTACTGAAATAGCTGCCTGAGTTAGAACTACCCTCGCGAGATTTTCGACCATGTGCTCTACATTTTCAGTCTCCGGTAATTCGTTGACTTTTTCCTCAATTTCGTTTTCAAATTCTGACCAGTTTGCGTTTTGAAGTTTCCATTTGGGAATAAAGTTTCTGGTGAAGCAATTCACTCCGAATGTGGTGTTAATTTTAATTGGGTAGTGATCGCTTTGATTCAGGTATGGATACACTTCCCACTCAAGAGACGAGGCAATTGGTGCGTCACAAAAGGTAAGATCTATGGCTGAGAATTTACCCGTGTAAGAATTGAAACGGGTATTTTCCCCAGTGTTCAAAAGTACCAAGTTGGCCTGGTCTAAAAATTCTTCCACTTCATTTCCTCTAGCATTCGTCTGGACACATCCCCATATTATATTATGTGCATTGAAATCACCAGTTATGATTTTTTTTGGTATTTGTTCTAGTAGTGCTAGTAATTCTGCTCCTTGAAGTTGATGGTTGGGTGGTATGTATACATTACAAATAGAGACTCTACGAGGGAACTTGACGCTAACTACAACTGCTTCTAAGTTAGATGTTACTGGAATCTCTTCCGAGTAATAACTATTTCCAACGTAAGTTGCCACCCCTCCACTTGCTTTGCCTAACTCCTCTCTATTTCGATAATACACGCTATAGCCTTTCAGTGAGTGTACTTGATTTTCTTTGAAATGGGTTTCTTGAAGAGATATTACTGTTGGGCGATTTTCAGCTATCATGATTTTAAGATTGTCGAGATGGGTGTAATACCCATTCAGATTCCACTGAAGTATGTGTGACATTTTATAAGTATTTAATTATTTTTGGACACTGCCTCATCATCCGACGTAAAAGATTCTGCTTCCACCTCAAGTTGTTTTATGATTTTCTTTTTAACTCGCGTGCATCTGGATTTTATGCTTCTGTGTTCCAGATAGGGATATATTTTCATTAACATGTTCAATAGAGCTGGTATATTATCAGTATATTGTTTTGCTACGCTTAGTGGATCCGGAGAACCTAAAACGTTTTCTAGGAAATCTGTTATTTGATGGTAATTCAACACAAACGGGGGTTGTGAGTTTTCTATGAACTGTTTAACGGGCGCTAAGAGATCTTCTGTAGTAGTGAGACTTTCAGTTGAGTCGCTTGTTTTCAGTTTCTTATTCGATTTGCTTCCTTTTTTTGATTGGCTCGGCTGTGGTTTTGCAAATGTTGGTTGATGTTCTTTGCTTGATTCTTCACTAGGGTCATATACGTTCTCTAGAGAAGTGTTGACTTCTCCTGAAGCGGCCCTCTTTTTAAGGATATGTTGCTCCTCTGTTCCCCCCGCACCTTGCGGGACTGAATGAGGGGGGGGGGAGGAGCAGGAGGAAGATTAGTATTTTCTACACTAGCGCCTTTTGTGGAGATGTTTTCTGAATTTTCGGGTCGCCTTATTTCTAGTGGTTCGACTTGGGTAGGACATTTCGTTGATATGTGACTCACTTGTTTGCACTTAAAACAATATGCTTGCATTTCATCATCATAAGAGAGGAAAATTCTGTAGTCAGTTTCTTCGTGTTGGACGACTAGTGATGACGGTAACTCGATAGCGCTATCAGCGTTTACGAAAATTTGTCTTCGGAAGCTTAAGATGTGACTGTAGTCATCTGTAAGGCCGGCTCGCAGGAAACTCATCTGAGATACTGTTTTTAAACCTAGATTTTTAATGTGGGTTTCTATATAATTATGCGGTATCGATGGGCACACGTTAGAAATTATGATGCGTCGGGTAGGTGTAATGAGACGGCGTATGTCTGTTTCTGTACCGTTTACCGAAATTGTTTTGTTTATCGACGAAATTGTCAACGATGCTCATGTTACTGAAATAGATGCAAATACGGCTGTTTGAAATTCGTGATGCAAAGATTATGTTTTTGGGTGCAACTATGGTCCCAACTGCGATGATGTAGTCTGATAATTTTGTTTCATTTATACCGTTCAGTATTACTGCTTGTTTTTTTGAAGGAAAGTAGTTGGTTGGTGCTTTTACCACATTGGAATAGCGCATATTGTTTGTGGAGTCAGTTGTGGTTCCTGAACAGCCCCTGTAGTCAGAAGCTGTCATTGTTGTGTTGTTTGTTTCTGCTGGTATGGTGGCAGTCAGCATTTCTGCATGCTGCAAGGCTGGTTGCCTATCAAAAAAAAAAAGCATAGAGAGCAGCCCAGGAGATAAATTTTTACTTCTATCAAGGTCGCACTGACGATAGTAGTGATATGGTATTTATACCCCAATACTTGGTGGTTTGTGAGGGCACCCTGATATGTCCCACAACAGTACATCAACTACTCGAACTGATTCTATTTATTGTTGTTGCCAACGCACAGCACACTCGGTATCTTCCAAAACACAAACAGGATTCACCAGTAGGCTAGAAACACGTCCACACACCTTACTCGAGATTCTGAGATCTTTTTTTTTATGTTATATGTCCACAAAGATCACAAAATTCATCCTTTGAATTTTTTGTACAATATGTAAGTAATAATAGCTGAAATACTTATGATTAAAAGTAAAAGTGCGCCAATAACCCAACAATATATATCACAATCGCACTGTTCTGAGTTAACGAGTAACCTGTTCCATGATGTTGTGAAATCAGTTTGATAAATTAAAAAAATTTTAAGTTTATAGTTGATTTCACTTGAAGTGTTCAAGATGTGGTAATCTATTTCGGGACTTTTAAAAGTTAAATAATTCCCATTAATAGTTACGGCTTGCAATCTGCTATAACTTTCAGGCCACTTATCTATTCTAGTGTTGTTTGTATCTAAACATATAAATCCATCTTTAACGCCTGACGGGTAATGTACGTAAAGAACATTCCCGATTAAACTTGTTAAAGTAATAAACTTCACGGTTAGGTGGTTCATCGTACACTACCTGCGTGTTGCTCGCTTTTAAACAATTATACTTAAATTACAAAATAAGGCTGTTGCAAATACCTCAAACAATTGCATTATTGTACCGACCACTATTGTTGCACTTCATATTTTATTAATATGTCTTCGTTTTAATGAATTAGGTGGTGACCCGAAGGTAAAGTTTTTGTGGTATTTGGTATAACAAAGCGTTTATCATCAGCAGACGACAAAGCCACTTTATTTTTCAACTCTGTATACATATTGTGCAAATGCGATTTAAAAACAACCATTTTACACGTAACCCTTTCATTATTTTCGATGACTCGCTTATAATGGTCAAGCTCCAAAATTTTGTCAATCGTTGGTTTTGTTACCCCCTAGCTTTCTTGATTATTTTTGAATTAACATTTACGCAATATGTTTTAGCGCCGTTACCATAAAAACTTTCTGTGTTCACTGGCATATTTATCCTTCATTTTGCCTAAAACTGACTGGTTTCTGGGAATATTGCGAATTTTGTCCAGTTTGTAATTTGATGTGTCAAACTTGTCAAAATTATTTTTCATGTCATCATAAAATTTGTCCGTAAAAATTTCTAAGATCAAGGAGTCTGTGTCGGTGTATAACGGCGACGCGTTATCTCACACAGAGGTTTGAGAAAATCGTAAAAGAATTCGTAAATTACAGTTTTTGATAAATCCAAAATTGAAAATCCTACATAGATTGGTTTGTTATAAACTACCTTCAATTTCTTCATCTGTACAGCTACTAAATTTTCAGAGAAAATGGTTACATTTTGAAAGCTGGGTTTAGCGATCAAAGTTTCTGCACCAGTTTTATTGTAATCTCTCCCAGTGACTCACTAACCGTAAGTCTACCCTTTTTTCAACATTTTCCATTGTTTTGCCAAATACGCTATTAACAATCAATTAAAAAAAAATCTCGAAATTATTACTTGCCGCATTCCCCCTAAGAGTGTTTAGTTCAATGTATGATTTTACCCAGGATGATTGTTCAAACTTTAAAATTCGATGGCATTTTGAAACAATTAAACCGTGTTTTAAACATTGTTTCAGATTTCTGTAATGAATAATATACCGACTTTTATTATATAAATTTGGAATCAATTTTAAATATTTTCCACTAGGAGGGGTTATGTTTTCGGGCAAAACGGTAGATCTTTATGCAAATTGTGTAAATGTTTCGGATATTCCAGATCAACTTCAAATACATACCCATAGGTTCGATCATCTGGAATATCAAATGTCGGAAACATTCAAATTTTTAATTTCTTCCTGGCTTAACCATGTAAAATCACTTTTAGGGAGCAATTGCGACATACTGTAGCCGTACAGATTAGTGGCATCTAGATAGACTATGTAGGAAGAAGGAATTGAATGATCATAATCCTTACAAAATTTATTGTTCGCGATTGCTTTCCGTGAAATACACTGACTAACTCCCCCACGAATTCCTTTTTAAAAAAATGCAACATGTCTATATCCGTCAACAATTCTAATTCTACTTTTGTACTTCTTAGCATTGCATCCCAGCTTAGACCGGGTGCAGTATAATATCTCGCGGGGTCTAATTTATAAACGGATAAGCACACTTTTATAAAATTTTCGAAAACGTCAGCCAAAAGTAACACGTCTGTTTTTATATAAATATCGGAATATTCCTCCAGTGTTTTACATTTAAACAAATTCCACACATCAACGGCACGGTTGTAATCTTCTTCCAAGATGTTTTCGTTACGTAATGTGTCGAAGAAGTCTTGTTTCGTTGGTAAAGTAGTCTGGTTAAGCTTATCAGAAGATGTCACGTATGAGTAGGGAAAAATTCATTTTCGTCTCATCAAGTCTGCATTGAATCCAAAGTATTTTTTTAATTTCTACACATTGATCTAAAGAGAGATTGTTTGCGAGATTTTCCAGAGAAGATGCCATAAACTGCAACGAGTCTAAAAATTTTATATTGAAAGACGCATTTTGTTCCTTACCAAACTTATTTACCCGCTGTTCTACTAAAATCTGTTTACTAAACGAAATATATTTTTCTTTATTTTTAACTAGCACATCAATTTTTTCCCGATTCATGGCCAAATTTTTGACGAATAGGTGGCAATCGTATCCTCTTAAATTGTGAAAGAATACCGGAATGAAATTTGGTAATTTATAATTTAAATTACATATCGAATGAGCAGCCCCTCGAAATAAGTCTGTGACATGACAGTGATCCCTTACTTTCTCATTGATATTACTATAACATTGTCGCAAATATGACAAACCTTTGAATCCTCATATCGCCGCATTTCTGCGGGTTTTAAGGCGCCCACTCACACAGAGGGAAGAATTCGCGGGTTTGACTGCACACTTTTACGTTAAGTTAAACCTGTAGCCTGTCCTTCCCCAAACACACAATGAGTAAAATCGTCAGTTTTGGGTACAATGGCATCACGAAAAGACCTTATGTTGATGACAGTGGCGTCCTTAAAAATAAAAAAAACAAAGTGCTATGTGCTACAAAAACCAAAAGACCTAGATCCAAATGGGCGAAGGAATGGTGGTTGAAACGTCATGAATATTCTCACGTGAACAATTCAATAAACCCCGTTAAAAATTCCCGTGAAACCGCCGCCACAAAATGGCGGATTAGATATTTTTTCCCAATCCCCCCAATATGGGTATCAAATGAAAGGGCTTAACTAGTAGAATACAGTACACCATGAAAAAAGACAAGATGGCCGCCACCACAAAATGGCGGATTACTTTTTTTCAATCCCCTTAATATGGGTATCAAATGAAAGGGCCTAACTAGTAGAATACAGTACATCATGAAAAATTCAAGATCCAAAATGGCCGCCACCACAAAATGGCGGATTAGATATTTCTTCCCAACCCCCCCAATATGGGTATCAAATGAAAGGGCTTAACTAGTAGAATACAGTACACCATGAAAAAAAACAAGATGGCCGCCACCACAAAATGGCGGATTACTTTTTTTTCAATCTCCTCAATATGGGTATCAAATGAAAGGGCTTAACTAGTAGAATACAGTACACCATGAAAAATGCAAAATCCAAAATGGCCGCCACCACAAAATGGTGGATTTCTTTTTTAATCCAGTAATTGAAATTTTACCCCCTTCATGTTGACCGATTGATCTGAAATTTGGTACACACCTTTAGTTGGGATGACAATACAATTTTGTTTATTCAGTATCATTGTAAATCTAAGATGGCCGCTGTCACAAAATGGCGGATTAGATATTTTTTCCCAACCCCCCCAATAAGGGTATCAAATGAAAGGGCTTAACTAGTAGAATACAGTACACCATGAAAAAAAACAAGATGGCCGCCACCACAAAATGGCGGATTACTTTTTTTTCAATTCCCTCAATATAGGTATCAAATAAAAGGGCTTAACTAGTAGAATACAGTACACCATGAAAAATTCAAAATCCAAGTTGGCCGCCACCACAAAATGGCGGATTACTTTTTTCCAATCCCCTAAATATGGGCATCAAATGAAAGGGACAAGTAGAACACAGTACACTTTAGAAAAATAATAACAAAACAAAACTAAAAACTTCAAAATAAAATAATTAAAAAAAGCATTTTTAAGTTAAACGGTTTTATTGTAAAGAAACATAATATTGATGCAGATAATGTACTAAAAGCTAACAAATAATTAGGTAGGTACCAGGTACCAGTCATCACACCACTCACCTCATCAATCTAGAGCATTGATCAGACGAAAATAAAATCGTGGGGCGTAGCGTAACCTGAGTAAATAATGTAAATGATCGTTCTGCGATGTTGTCTATCGAGAAGATGCATCCAAAGCATACCTATAATGATATGAGCGATTGACTGTAAATAATAGAAATTCGAATCGCCCCACGATTTTATTTTAGTCTGATCAATGCTCTAGATCGATGAGGAGAGTGGTGTGATGACTGGTACCTGGTACCTACCTAATTATTTTGCAGCTTTTAGTACATTATCTGCATCATTATTATGTTTCTTTACAATAAAACCGTTTAACTTAAAAATGGTTTTTTTTGATTATTTTATTTGATTTTACGGAAGGGCGGTGAAGCGCCCAATAATATTTTAGCCGCATCTAAAATTTGATTAAATTGATATAACTTCAGGATGTTTCACGCAATTGGTTCGTTATAAGTTAGAACTGAAATTGTTACCTAGTAACAAATTTTTGATTGTATATTAACCTCATTGAAACGCATATTATAATTAAATTTTATTAGTGCCTATGTTAATACTGCCATGGCAATTTCAATTCGAAAACAAACATTGAGAAGTTACTTTCTCTTGAATGGAATAGCACATTTTTTACCATTTTATTCTACACCAAATTATCTATTACTTGTTAGATTATTTGACTATGCAGAGTGTCACACCAAACATTGGAAAGCATGTGTAACATTGTTACTAGGTAGTGGAAGTTTAATAAAGACCCAACAATATCCCGTTTATAAAAAGGGAAAATTCCGACTCCTTAGAATTATTACCAACTGAAAAACCCCCGATTCAATCAATATCAATATATTGATATACAGAGTGAGTCTGCCAAGCCGCAAAGTCCACTTTATTTCTTAACAATGCATAGGAGTGCATCATACATATTTCAAAAATATTCTTTTTCTTTATACAGGCTGCTTCACCAAATCGTACAAAGATAAAGTTACATTTTTTAAATGGAATGCTACACACATTTGAGTTTATCACTACTGTGCGCACTACCGATTATAATATAATATAATAATAATATAACATACACATTTTCGGAAATAATTCTTTCGTTCATCAGAATACTCTTCTATTATTTTCAATGCATTAAAAAGTGACTACATCATAAGTATATGTTATGTTATAATTGGTAGTGCGCATAGTATAGTGATAAACTCAATTATGTACATAGACTACCAAAGAGTAAAAAGTGATTGTGTTAACAACTAGGAATGCTACGTATTTGGCTACGATTTTGAATTCAATAGTGTCTTTGAAAATCTTGATAAGTAAAACATTGTGTAAATGATAGATAAATTTAAAAATAACAGTTATTGTTCCGAGAATATGTCCGATTTTCTTTCCCGGTGCCCGAAAATTTATTAAGAAATATTTTATATTTTAACACTGTTTCTGAATTCAGAAAATTGAAAAATAATAGTCCACCCCAACTTTTTTTAAAATCCCGATAAATAAAAATAAAGTTGTCTGTTTTTATTTATTCCTTTCATTCGTTCATGCATTCTACCAAAATCCGTTCAAAAATATGGTACCTAGCTAGGTATATTAACAAATTGAAAAATCAACTTTCAGTTTGTTCGAGATATCTCAGAACTATATTAAAAAATCGTATTGACGAGCATTAAAAATGTCATCTTCATTCCCATTCAAACGCTGTCCTGTCGTTTATAATAATTGAGCTACTAGGGATAGCGGACCAATAAAAATAATAAAAACCCTGTATAAACGTCGCCCGTGCTCAAATTTAAATACATATTTAATTTTTGCTTTGGAACCTCAAGTTTTCTGTCCTATTTTATTTGTGTTGCCATTAAAGTCCTTTTAGTTCTGTTAACATTCTTTTATTTCTCCGAGAAAGAAATTTTCCGACTCCGGTAATAAAATAATCCAGGAAGAAACTCAAATACGCACGTGTTCTATTCAAACTAAAGTGCTACACCTGCATCATACAAGTCAAAAGCGGCCGCCGACGCTGACAGCCGACAAAGAGTAGCGGGACTACACCGCAGCCGGGCGACTTGTTTAGCCGGTTCTTGAATATGCTAAATATATAAATTTTTCTATGCAGCTGCCATCTGTTAACACCATTTCAAATTATTATTCCGCGCAACGATTATCGCTATCTCATGAGCCGTCTGGTAGTTAAATTCGTCTGTGCCCATACACAGTGAGTTTTAACTGTACCCCGTGGCGTGTGCATTCAAGTCTTGAGTTATCCCTCTGTGTGAGTGGGGCCCCTTAAGAGGTGTCATCGGTTTAGAAGTTTTTAAGCATGTATCATACAAAATCTTAACGTCCGTTTCCAATTTCTCCATAAACGTCTCCGAACAATTGTCCGCGCGATACACAACCAATTTTGAAAATGAATCATCAAATGAACACTTTATAGTTTATATAATAGGCGAATGAGTGCGGTTCATGACCATACGTCGAGATTTTTCTGGGTTAGGCTCAACAGTGTGAATCGGTTTGAGAATACATTCGAAATCTGCGTAAACAACAAAAGGTAATTTCAATTGATATTGGAAATTCTGAAATTTTCAAATATTGTCTGTTGTGATGTTGCCGTACTTGTCAAGTTTATTTTCAGTTGATGGTATCTTAACGGATAGGTGATTGCAGTCATGTTGACAGTGAGTCAGCAAATGTTCCGGAGTCCTGAAATATTGCAAACACCCATCACAAATATGTTTAGCTCCGTCATGATTTGAAATTTGGGCTTTTTTTATCCAACAGTACCTAGTGGTAGTTACCATCATCGTCATCAATTACTAATAAATTAATGTGAGCAGTTTGCTTCTGTTTTGTGTAATGCAATGGTCCGACAACTTGATATGTCATCGTATTATTCTCAAAATTTTTTTCTAACCCGAACACATTAATAGAAATAGTGTTCATCTCTTCAGATTTTGAAATATCTATGATTTTGACGGGAAATTCTATACCTTGGCCCTAATTTATTAATATTAACTTCTAAATACACAATTCGTTCCAGCGCTTAGAACTTGTTTATCGTATTAAAAAAAAGCTTTTACCAGGATCTCTCTCCTGAAATACTGATGCCTTCTTGTCGATGCTAGCAACAAAATCGTCATACAATTCGGTCAGATTAGTAGACCCCGATGCTACTTTATTACTCGTGTTGAACGATTTAATTTCTTCAAGTTATTTTTGTTCAATAATATATATCGCGAAAAGTTCCAAATTCAATTTCACTATGCGATGTTCCATTAAAGCGGTTTTACAAAGTTCGATTACAACAATTTTAATTTCATCCGTAAAATCCCTGAGAATTATGTGATGATTATTGCTCTTAACTCTGTAGTTGGCTATTCTGTTTCTGAAGGAGCTGTTGATAACTTCAACGTTGGGAACGTCTAGGTGTTTGGTCGCTGCCTTGTCCTTGTGTTGCCGATCTCTCAGATGTGCGGGAAATATTTGCCTCGGTACTTCAATGAAACGTGTGTGACAGTAGACTGTAACAAGGTAGAGTATGTTGTCAGCAACAGCAGTACAAGAATACTATTTACATACAATTTTCTAAATTTAGTTTCCGACGCTTATTTTCATTTTCTCGAACTGATGATTGGGTACCGCGACAACTTTCTCTCTGATGGCGTTGCAGAGAAGATTTTCGGCTGAACACCTGTCGACAATCTTGACATTCCCACATGATAGGCAGTTTTTATACACACTCCCGAAAAATAAAACGTTACTGCAGCACGCACTTACGCTACAGTTTTGCTCATAACTATCACTGTTCAACTGGTACTTCGCGTACGTTACAGTTGTTTTTTGTACGAACGGCGACAACCACGAGAAGGTAACAACTACTGCCGCCAGGAAATGGATCGGGTAGGTATATTAGTGTGTTAGTGGAGGTGGGGAGTTAGACCGAGAACATGTGTTGGAGCTTCTTTTGTTTCTAAGATTTGTCGCAACAAGTTGCATTTCTTGCTCGTATAATTCACTAACCATTTATATTTTTGCAACTGAGCCCTCTGAACAAAGTAGAAATGGTTTTTACATCCTGCTCCTTCCTCAAAACAATAATTTTGAAATTGAACAATTTTTTCCCAACCCGAAAGAATTTTATTTATTCGAACGATCTCGCTTGCAAGATACTGCCGCTGACGATTGTCTGCCTCCACATCTGCGTTGTTAGCGATCGCAGGAGAATTTATGTCTAAAGTCAAATAAGGAACAACGCCACAACTCAGATACATCATAGCATCATAAATGGTAGAAGGATCATTATCATCTTCTTCCTCCTCATCCTCATCGCTTGTGAATGATGCCGGATCACCTGTGTTTATAAACAGTTGAACGGCGTCATCAGAAACGATGAGGCTATCTCTATTATTTACAATTTGAAAATCGTCATCCTCATTTGCATACACTTGTATCGACTCACCGAAAACTGTAGGAGAAGCTCCTCCGTCATAACCGTCAAGCCAGTTATTGCCAGGCGCTTTTTAGGCGGCTGCATAGTTTTAGGCCGCTGAAATTTATGCCGTTGAATTTTGCATTTAGGCGGGGTGTTATTGCCAGGAAAGGTAATTACGCCGCTGAAGTTGATGTGTCAGTATCTTGACGTTACGTCAGTATTTTAGCTTGTATTTTTGTTTGAGCGTAAAAACACAGAAAATAATAATAATCATGATTCTATCAATGGTTCAGAAACAATTAGTAATTAATAAGTTCGTTTTAATGATGAAGGTGAACGATGAAGCTAAATTTTAGTATTTACTGATTACTGTCTTTTTGATAGCAAATGTAAATACTACTTTCTGCCGCCTAAAAAATGAACACGCTCATTTAAAAACTAAGCAGCTGAAAAATGGTTTAGGCGCAGTAACCGCCTAAGATTAGAAAATTTCAGCGGCCTATAACGATTTTTTCAGCTGCTTAAGCCCGTTATTGCCATGCGCTTTTTAGGCGGCTGAATCGTTTTAGGCCGCTGAAATTTTCTGATTTTAGGCGATTACTGCGCCTAAACCATTTTTTCAGCTGCTTAATTTTTAAATGAGCGTGTTCATTTTTAGGCGGCAGAAAGTAGTATTGACATTTGCTGTCAAAATGACAGTAATCAGTAAATATTAAAATTTAGCTTCATCGTCCACCTTCATCATTAAAACTAACTTATTAATGACTAATAGGCCTTTTCATTTCGTTCTGTGTTCGTTAGTGCGCATGTGCTGACAATCAGCTGTACTTAGATTTTCGGACGAGAGTCACTGTCAGCTGTCAGGCGTTATAAACTTCGTGTGGAATATTCGTAAGTAAATAGTAGAATACCAAATAAGGAGGGTGTTTGAAAGACGGAAAGTTATTACAAATGTTAGTTCCAAGTGATATCCCTCGTAAAATTGTGAGGCTGAATCCCGAAGGCGTGCCTGGCTCCTGGCTCTTGATTGAAATACGGGAATGTTAACCAAGATACTTCAATCATGTAGGTTTTTAATATAGCTCTGAAAACTAATCGATTTTTTAAAAGAAAACGGAGAAAAGGGATCTAATATAGGTACAGGTGCGTATTTTTCTGAAATGTATGTATGTAACTATAAGTAATTCTTATTTTAAAAACCTAACAAATAATGACATAAAACCTGGAAACGTTCAATACACTTTTCCATTTCGAATCTTGCCTCTTACACATTTTTATCCAAGCAACATCATTTATATAGGTGGAACTAATCCTCACTTCCTCACATAAAAATACGCACCTGTACCTATATTAGATCCCTTTTCTCCGTTTTCTTTTAAAAAATCGATTAGTTTTCAGAGCTATATTAAAAACCTACATGATTGAAGTATCTTGGTTAACATTCCCGTATTTCAATCAAGAGCCAGGAGCCAGGCACGCCTTCGGGATTCAGCCTCACAATTTTACGAGGGATATCACTTGGAACTAACATTTGTAATAACTTTCCGTCTTTCAAACACCCTCCTTATTTGGTATTCTACTATTTACTTACGAATATTCCACACGAAGTTTATAACGCCTGACAGCTGACAGTGACTCTCGTCCGAAAATCTAAGTACAGCTGATTGTCAGCACATGCGCACTAACGAACACAGAACGAAATGAAAAGGCCTATTAGTCATTAATAAGTTAGTTTTAATGATGAAGGTGGACGATGAAGCTAAATTTTAATATTTACTGATTACTGTCATTTTGACAGCAAATGTCAATACTACTTTCTGCCGCCTAAAAATGAACACGCTCATTTAAAAATTAAGCAGCTGAAAAAATGGTTTAGGCGCAGTAACCGCCTAAAATCAGAAAATTTCAGCGGCCTAAAACGATTCAGCCGCCTAAAAAGCGCATGGCAATAACGGGCTTAAGCAGCTGAAAAAATCGTTATAGGCCGCTGAAATTTTCTAATCTTAGGCGGTTACTGCGCCTAAACCATTTTTCAGCTGCTTAGTTTTTAAATGAGCGTGTTCATTTTTTAGGCGGCAGAAAGTAGTATTTACATTTGCTATCAAAAAGACAGTAATCAGTAAATACTAAAATTTAGCTTCATCGTCCACCTTCATCATTAAAACGAACTTATTAATTACTAATTGTTTCTGAACCATTGATAGAATCATGATTATTATTATTTTCTGTGTTTTTACGCTCAAACAAAAATACAAGCTAAAATACTGACGTAACGTCAAGATACTGACACATCAATTTCAGCGGCCTAATTACATTTCCTGGCAATAATACCGCGCCTAAATGCAAAATTCAGCGGCATAAATTTCAGCGGCTTAAAACGATTCAGCCGCCTAAAAAGCGCCTGGCAATAACGGGCTTTAATTTTTAACTGAGCGTGTTCATTTTTTAGGTGGCAGAAAGTAGTATTGACATTTGCTGTCAAAATGACAGTAATCAGTAAATATTAAAATTTTGCTTCATCATCCACCTTCATCATTAAAACTAACTTATTAATTACTAATTGTTTCTGAACCATTGATAGAATCATGATTATTATTATTTTCTATTTTTTTACGCTCAAACAAACATGCAAGCTAAAATACTGACGTAACGTCAAGATACTGACACATCAATTTCAGCGGCCTAATTACATTTCCTGGCACCCCGCCTAAAATGCAAAATTCAGCGGCATAAATTTCAGCGGCCCCAAACAATTCAGCCGCCTAAAAATCGCCAACTGTGAAAGGTCATCCGTCGTTCGGTGATGCTACCAGTTCACCGTCTTGATCGTCGAACAGATCGGTGCGAAACGTCAAAACCAATGGGAGACAATTACCCCCCCCCCTTTATCGTTGAATAAATCGTTACCAATTGGTGGAAACCACTATCTCGCACTTTTCACATTTACTACACCTCGAACAATCAAATATTGTATTCATTTTAGCGACGAACGACGGACTGAATTTCTGGCGTTGGGTATAGCGTTTATATAGCTTATCCTCACTATTTAGTATTAGTAGAAGGGCAGGAATGGGGGTAGGAGTGGAGGTCAAGGTCAAAAATTTTCAGTTTTGGGAAAAAAAATCAAAAATTCAAAATAAAGCCCCAAAAAATCAAAAAACGTCCGCCCGGACCCCCCGGCGGGGGGGGGGGGCAAAGCCCCCCTGCACCCCCAACACTGGTTTATTGCTACAGTTCATATATCAACTACACCGGGGTTTGCTTGCTAATTTTGTCTTCCCTACATTTTATTTCCAGTAATAACACTTTATTAACTTGTGGCCATGCGGTGTTTTATTGTTGAAGTTTATAATAAATCTTATATTACGAACATTTATTACTCCTTTTTCTTTACAGTAACATTAACTCTATTTTATTTACATAAAACTACTTCTATTTTATTTACACATAAACTAATTCTATTTCTATATACACTAAATTAATCTTCTATTTCTGTGAAAGAAGAAGAAAAGTTAGGTGCTTAATCTTCAAAAAAGCTGTAAATAACTTACTACTCCTCCCTGTCGATGTCGACGTCATCATCGTCGGTGAAGGTGAGGGAGATGGTGTCATGTTAGGGATACACTTCCGACTCCATCTCCTCATCGGATGATGATGGTGGTGGTGATTCCGGATCCATCATCAACACATCTAGTGGTGAGGGAATCTCAGGAGTGCAACTGTCCCTCACCACAAAATTTGGATCCGGAGACCAAGATAACTCCGGCTCACTACCGATATCACTGTACTCACCTTCACTCACGAACATTTCACTTTCGACATCGGATGGCGCGTCTGCCGTTGTTGTTGGGTATTAGCAGACTGACGAAAGAGCGAAGTATCAAGAACAAAGTGGGGGTAGAGGTGGGGGAAGAAGTAGGGATCGCTTTGACCTTGAAAGTTCAACAATCTTTCAACTTGAATTCAGATTTAACCTTGACCTTGAAACGGATTTGACCTTGAGTTGAATATGACCTTGGGACGTAAGTGGACAGGTCTATATGCACCCACCACCACTCGACCTTGGCCCAAAGTCAAGGTCGAGTGGTGGAGGGTGCATCTAGACCTGTCCACTTTACCCTACTACTACATACTGTCTCACCTTATTTATGAACCTTATAAACCACTGTATGATGCAAATAAAGAAAGAACATGGTATTAATCACACGTCTACAGGGTGAGCAGAATTGCTTGTTAGTATGGGGCAACTCGGTAACTATGGCAGTTATAGAAAAATTGACTGCCCAGAGAAGAACTCAGTGCCGAAAACCAAATTTGACTATCGTCTTTTGTTGTCAAGTTTTAGCTCAAAATTTGATTTGATTTTTCGCAACAGGATATCTCGGTTGTTTGTAAACTTTTTGAGGCACTTTTTTGAGTAGAATGCAGCGGTCTTAACCGTTTTGGTTTTAGTAATAAAATTTCAAGTTATGACATAAAGTTGTGTTTTCTAAATGCAAATCATAGTTGCTCATGATATAGTTGAAAAGAGCATTTTTCTCTCTTTTCAGATACATATACATACGAGTATAATATGTGGGGGTCAATTTTTTCCTTTTCATTCATTCTTATCAATAATTCACAATTTCCAATATAAAATATCGCCTTTCGAAGTTTTCTTATGCGTAGTAGGCGGCTGTCCCTTACCAATACCTACTGGCAAATCCTTACATTTGTTTTATCAAGTTTTAATTGTCATTCCCATATTATTTCTTCGAAAAAGTGCAAAATGGCTTATTAATATTATGAAAAATTTTATATGTTGGAGTACTTTATTCAAAGCGATAACAATTCAGGTGCTGCATCGGAAGCATATTTTTACCGCTATCCAGAAAAACGACAGCCTCATAAAGCTATTTTGAAAGATTAAAAGAAAGACTCGTCAACTATGGGTCATTTAACAAAGCAAGAGAAAGGCCTCGACAAAAAGCAAATCTAAACTGAAGAAACAAATAACAACTTAAAAATCACTGAAGTAAAGTAATAACAATATGTTTGAAACTGAAAACTTCAAAGTAAATGTTCAAATTGATGTCCATTACTAGCAACACATAAAATGCATTTCTTTAGAACACTTTGAACTGCGTTATGAATATGAATATTAGTTACAGAATTAAGACATTATATAAATTGTCTCTTAGTTTGTTGATATTATTATTATTCATCTTGTGTAAATTATTTTAGTATGACCCCAAAAGAAGAAGTCCAGTGGGGTCAAATCGGGCGAACGTGGTGGCCGCCTTTCTGGTCCGTTTGTGCCTATTCAATTGTTCCCCAAATAGGTTGTTAACAGTTCTAAAATAATTCTGGTTTTGTGAGGTGGTGCACCATCGTGTTGGAAAAATATGTTTCTTCTTTGATTTAATGGCACGTTAACTACGAATTCCTCAATTAGTTGCTTTATCATTTAAAAGTAACGTTCGCCATTCAAATTGCCTTCATAAATGTGATAAGCTAAAATGTGATTCTCCATTAAGGCGCATTATCATAAGGTTCTCAGTCCGAAGACTCGTTGGACGCGTATCTCCATCCTTTTCTATCCTGAGCTAACCTACGCAGTTCCCTAAAAGTGGAAAATCCCTAACTATTTGAGAGCAGAAGTTTAACCTAGGCCTACCCATACCTCTTTTTATTCCGATCTCTGATTTTAGTATGTCGCGAACTATTCCTTCGTGTCATTATGCGGGTGTGGGCACTGTCATTCAGGATGATCTGTTGACAATCAGTATAAGGCTTAGGTATCCTGTGATAGTTTTAGGTGCAGATTTGACTAGGATGTACAAGCAAATTATAGTAAGCCCTAAACAAAGATCGTTATAAAAAATATTGTGGCGATTAGATCCATCCGAAGAACTACAGGTGTACACACTAAACACAGTAACATACTCCTCAGCGTCGGCACTCTATTTAATGGTACAATGTCTCAAGCAATTGGCGTTTGATGTTCAAGAAGAAAAGGAATTTTTACTGTAGAAGATGCAATACAAATTAATCGTTCCATATGAGAAACATTAAGAGGTGGCTCGAATAATAAGAAAGTAATGCAGGTTGAAAATTTTATAATACATTTTGGATCAAGAGATGGTATAACTTTGCATAAGTAGTGGACATCTAGTAAACTGAAATTTAATAATGGTGATGTGAATAATGCAAGAGTTACAAATCGATCAATATTATCAGATATCGCACACATATTCCATCATTTGGGCATTTTGAGTCCTTCTGTAATAAAGCTGGAAGTGGCACAGCCTGTATGTGCGAACCCTGCGACGATTCAATTGCATTGGTTTACATATGCCTCACTAGATGTAGGTGCAGGAGTTTTGGTAAATTGTTATATACCGGGTGGGGATTTAGTGTGTAATCGGTTCATATCTCTGGTACTGTTTAAGATATCAAAAATAAATTTTACTCGTATCTGGAGAACGATGAACGACATGGAGCATTTTGTAAAATTATTTATGAATATACAGGCTGTTCACATTCTGAGTACCAGACCAAAGTTATATTTTTTAAATGGAAACCCCACAAGTATTTGCATGATTTCGATTCCCCATAAAATTTCATGAAAACTGATATACTACATGATGTGGTTTTGAGTAAGGACTGTTAAGATATTGACATTTTTGTGTCATTATGGTCCCAAATTTATGACGCTACTGACGTCTACTGACCAAAGCCACCTAATTATTTTTTATTGAAAGAGGTTTACACACTGCTGTATTTGTGAAATCTATAAAAAATACTTTCACCATAATACTTAGGATTATACAAGGTGGTTAAGTTATGCAAAAGGGAATTTTTCTCAAAAATTTCAAATAGAATACCATGTATATTATTTGCACAACTGACAGTCAGTTAAGTAAGCTTTTAATTGATGTAGATATTGCCAGGTCTACTACTGATAGTTTCGGCAGATATTACGATTGAACATCAAAATTTTTGAATTTCATTATTAATTTATAGGTACTCTTTTTGGCGAATTCCCCCTATTCTGCTGCTCAAAACTCACAATAATGTTTACATTTTGTATTTGCAAATTAGTATCAATACCTATACTAATTGTTATGAGGCAGTTGCGTTACACTGTGTCATTGGAGGTTGTGAGACTGGCTTATTTCGGTCTAGTCCAGTCCATTCTATCTTATAGTTTGGAATTCTGGGGATCGTCCAGTCACATGGCTTCAGTTTTTTTTGTGCAGAAGAGAATAGTGAGGGTGATGATGGGAGTTGACAGCCGTACAACGTGCAGACCTCTCTTTGTTCGGTTGGGAATTTTGCGGCTGCCGTCTCTGTACATCTACAGGTGCTCGCTCTTCATATTCAAGAATAAGCACCTCTTTCAGCAGAACTCCTGTATTCACAACCACAATACTAGAAACTGTCATCTAATGCATAAACCCTATGAGAGACTGTCTGTATCTCAACAGTCTCACATATACCGGGGCATAACATTTTACAATAGATGTGTTGAACTGTTTGGAGTGGTTCCTGATTATTTTACTTTCAAAGACATGCTTTTTAATTACCTAATGACGGCCTGTTTGTATTCAGTTAATGATTTTCTGTGATGTACTCTATTACTGGGAATTTATATTGCTTGTGCCCGAATGCATTTGGGTAGTACTGTTAGAGTGTTAATGTATCAATTTGTCCGTTTGGTTTATCTTTTTTAGTATTGAAAATACTACTGGGCTCGTGTATATGCATGGGACTCATCTTACGAAAAGTGTATCGACAGGCGACAGATTCTGTTGGCGGCGCGCGCAGTCGATGCCGCTAATAAATTGGATGGAGACTGGAGAGCGCTAGCGGCTAGCCAGATCGCCAGATGTAAACTGGTACGGCGAGAGCGAGTTCCGTGCGAGGGATATCGCGTTGCAATATAAGTCTGTACAAAACTGATGTGTTAATATTTTGTTACGTATTGCGTCAGTTTGACTATGTGCCTTGTGCTTGTCACAAATCATTTATTTTATTGTATCAATAACATACCACCTTGAAACGGCACAGATCACTTTTGTTGGACATCTTAGAAACCGAGCAGTTGTGTCGGTATTTTCAATACGCCTATGATACTTGCGTAAGATGCGAGGTCTGTGAATTTTTTTGTCTGCATACTACATACTGCTTACTCCTGTATTCTTTGACTAGGCTGATAACACACCCAAATGAAGTATCTTACTATACTATTTTGTCATGTGTTTATAGGTGAATAAAGGTTATTATTATTATTATTATTATTAAAGACAATAAATTTTATTGTAAAATTGTTTCTTGTTGGTTATATTCTTAAATGTGTCATGTCTTTTTAAAGTCGGGTATAATGTTCAAACAAGGAGTGCCATGGAAGAAAATATTATCTTTAAGAAATAATCTCGCAATGGGATTTCTTGTGTTAATGTAAACTTCATTTGCTAAATATTTTATAGAAACAAAATGCAAACCTTTTTGGAGTTTTGGGTGACAAAATAGGGGAGATCGTCAAAAATAATGTAAAATACTAACTAACGAAACTCTACATTTTTATAATTTAATTGTACCGGGTGTCCAAATAAGAAAGGATGCCGGCCATATCTAAGGAACCGTTCATGGTACAGCTATGGGAAAGAAAAAATAATAATAAAAGTGGCCAAGCGAAATCGCTGGGAATTATTTTCAAGTTTCTCAGTTTGCTGCTAGAGGACGTAATAGCCATAGTCGACAAAAAAACATAGTTTTCTCTAAAATATACCCAGATAAAGTAGATCAAAAATACGAATATTGCAATCTTGAATATATTTTGTATAATTTTGGTTTACTACTTCTTGCTCTAGCTCATCAAATAGGAGCGGAGGGGGAAGGGAAGCATCTGGTTGTGGATATGCTTGTAACTTCAGTTTGATTTAACCGAATTTAGCAAACTTAGTCTCGTTCAAAAGAGCTATCTTCCTTTAATCAGATACTTTTATAATTTAAGTCATTTTTGTTCTGTAGTGATCGCTAGAGGGCGTTGTTTGAAAGATCAGCAAACTTTTCAGATTTAAATGGAATGGTATAATAATTATAAATTAATTAAAAAAAGGACAAAATAACGAGAGAAACAGTGAAAACCGCACATTGATATCTTTTTTCTAACCAGAGATATGGACAAAAGAGTTTTAGGGGCGGGAGGACGGGTTAATTACTAAACTTTATACGTGCCATTGAATATAAAAGACATTTTGAAAATATGTTGCTTCTTCGTGGCCGTTTTAAATGTGGAAATTACCATTTTTAAAGCAAAAACCTATGTTGTAGGTATTAAAATATACTCTTGTATAAATTGCAATATTTATTATGAATTCTTAAGAAGATAACCCCCACACGCCAATAGACAGTGACACAGTCATGACACTCGACACATATTTCGCTGACAAAGTCAGCGTCCTCAGGGGTGTGCTGTGTTACTGTCTTTTGGCGTGTGAGGGTAACTTATTAAGAATTCATAGTGAATTTACGCCAAAGTTACTGATCCAACCACTGTGTGCGCAATATATTTATAAAACAAGTTGGCGTTGAAACAAAAAGATTCAGCACAATGTCAAGTGTTTGATATCTACAAATGTCTTAAATTTTCGGAAGATGGGAGACTTTCTCCAAACTATAGTAAAAACTATTTTATCATATTTGTATAATTTTTATATTGGCATCAAAGCATTCACATGTTTATCACTACTACACAATAATTGCAAATGTTGAACCGGGTGTTACCAATAATTTTCGCCCCCATCCTCCCAATCCTAACACTAATTTGTTTATATCTCCGGTTAGAAAAAAGATATCAATGCACGGTTTTCACTATTTCTTTCATCATTCCATCCTCTTTTTAACTGGGTTATAATTATTATATCATTCCATTTAAAATTTTCAAGAAATTTTGAAAAGTTTGCTGGCCTTTCAAACAGCGCCCCCTAGCTATCACTACAGAACTAAAAGAACATAGCTCATAAGAGCATATTATTAACCGAAGAGAGCTCTTTCCAACGAGACCAAGTTTTCCAAATTATGTTGAACCAAACCGAAGTTACAAGCATCTTCACAATCAATCGTTCCCCTTCCCCCTCCGCTGCTATTTGATGAGCTAGAGCAAGAAGTGGTAAACCAAAATTATACAAAATATATTCAAGATTGCAATATTCGTATTTTTGTCCTACTTTATCTGGGTGTATTTTAGAGAAAACCATGTTTTTTTGGTCGGCTATGATTATTACGTCCTCTAGCAGCACACTTAGAAACTCGAAAATAATTTCCAGCGATTTCTCTTGGCCATTTTTATTATTATTTTTTCTTTCCCATAGCTGTACCATGAACGGTTCCTTAGATATGGCCAGCATCCTTTCTTATTTGGACACCCGGTACATTCTGTCGAAACTTTTACTGGTAGACTTGGCAATATCCACATCAATAAAAAGCTTAGTAAAATGACCATCAATTGCACAAATAATATACATTGTAACGATGCAAAAGAAAATGCAACAATTATTCAAACAAATGAATAATCATTTTCTCCGGTCGTATGAAGCGAGATGCCCCCTTCTAAATTTTTGGAAAATATGGTTGCGCCGCGCGCCGAAGCCTACTTCCAAAAGACGAATACCGCTGGCCTGGATATAGTCCGAACGCGCCGGCACCTCGAGAGCACTTCTCTACGAGTGTTGGCCCGTAGTAGAAATGGTTTAAGGTACACTCCGAAGGCGTAAGCATTTATGAGATTAAATGTTTATTGTCGTACCGCCGATAGAACTGTTAATACTTGATAGTTGCTAACCGAAACCGTCGATAGTATGTCGTCGTAATACCTAGAGTCTTACAAACCCGATTTCTAATTTGGAGGTGGGCCCGAACATACGTGAAGGCACATTTTCCAATAATCCGTAAACGCATGTAATCGATTAGAGCTAGTCGAAAGGCTTGCCTAATTTATTACAGACCTAAGTTGCAGGGGGTGAAATACCAGCCGCTCTTAGGGGGTAAATACAGTGCAGAGTTTTTTGGCATAGTATATACCTTGCTATTACATAACGCAACACAGATATCATTTACACTGAAGGGAATTGTGCCAATCGAAAGACGGAATAATTCTCTTCTCCCCGCATTCATTAGGGAAAGCTTGCGTCGAAAGGCTGCGAGACTCCCTATCCGTTACATCACACTGAACCAACATTTACACCCCGTGAATAACCCCAAGGTAGTACGATTTACATACCTTCGTTGATTTTGGGTTGTGATTTTCCGAATGTGGGTGCCCGATCGGTAACCTACATCGCCAAGAGCGAAATAAGTTATCGATCCGTCGCACGCTTCGTGTATAGTGATACCGACTTTGACCGCCAGATACCGCTGGTTGTCATTATTTTTATTAAATTTGTAAATAACTTTTTATTGTACTAAAAGTTCCAAAAGTGGTGTTCCAGTTTGCGACGCGAATCGTTTATGCCGGACGTTGCTATGTTTTCGCCAGCCCCGCCCCCCGTAGGCGATGTGATTTTTCGTTAAAAGAACATGATTATTTATCTATTTTTTGCTGCCCTTTGTTTACTAGTGCAAGGCTAACACGTTTGTTGTCATTCAAATAAAATCGTTTAGATCCGCCTTCAAAACTTTAATTGGCGGACAGTTGCTAAGGTTTTTTTACCTCAGAATGTAATTGGTTATGGCATTTTAAGCGGAATTGAACCCTAAAGTGTAAGACCAATTTTGGCTCTGATAGTACATTCGTTCCGGTTTTATTTGAATTTTCTGTATATAGTTAAATTAATTGAGTGTGTTTAAGTTTCATCGTGAGTATTATTTTTGTTTTGCAATAGTACCAGAGAACCCTGTCTCTGACTAGAGTTCAGGGTATATTTATCGACGACCAGAAGTCCACCGACCGACCGACTGAAGCAAAAGGTGACGCAACGGGAAAGGTCGTTGTAACATGGTGTTCCATTTGAAATTTTTGAGAAAAATTCTGTTTCGCATAACTTAACTACCCTGTATTATCTCAAGTATTATGATAAAATTATTTATAGATTTCAAAAATATAGCAGTGTGTGAACCTATTTCAAGATAGAAATTTTAGGTGGCTGTGGTTAGTATGCGTCAGTAGCGCCATAAATTTCGGTCCATAATGGCACAAAAATGTCAATATCTCAAAATTCCTTAGTCAAAACCATATCATGTGGTATATCATGGAATTTTATGGAGAATCCATATTATGCAAGGACATGTAGGGTTTCCATTTAAAGAAATAGAACTTGGGTCTGGTACTGAGAATGTGAACATCCTGTATATACCTAAATAATTTTGGGAAATGCTCCATGTGATTCCCCACATTCGTGGAAAATTTCATTTTGATATCTTAAATAGTTCCAGAGATATTAGCCGATTACACACTAAATCCCCACCCGGTATACACATAGTGCCAAAAGTTTTGCATCACCCGGTTCTAGTAAGTAATTTCAGGGTTATTTATACTGTTGTAATGTGACTTAACACCCCTTTTTCTGAACGAGCAGAATATTTTTTTCAAGGAATTTAAATTTACTTTGTCGATGTACAGGTGATTTAAAAAAAGGAATATATCGTATGTTTTATTTTATTCTCTTTTTGTTAAACAATTACTGATTATTACTAATACAACGTATTACCACCTCTCGCGTTAATGCAAGCTTGAATACGTCTCTCCATGCTCATAAGTAACCGATCGATTGTCTGGATGGGTATGTTTTGCCACTGTTCTGCTACAACCCTTATCAGCTCCTGCCTGGTCATTGAAGGTTGTGGACGTTGAGCAATTGCACTCTTAAGCACATCCCAGACATGCTCAATGGGATTTAAGTCTGGAGACATAGGCGGCCACTCCATATGAGCGATCCCTTCCTCCTCTAAGAAATTATGGACACCATTAGTTCTGTGAGGAGGGGCATTGTCTGGATGGGTATGTTTTGCCACTCTTCTGCTGCAACCCTTATCAGCTCCTGCCTGGTCATTGGAGGTTGTGAACGTTGAGCAATTGCACTCTTAAACACATCCCAGACATGCTCAATGGGATTTAAGTCTGGAGACATAGGCGGCCACTCCATATGAGCGATCCCTTCCTCCTCTAAGAAATTATGGACACCATTAGTTCTGTGAGGAGGAGCATTATCGTCCATAAAAATAAAAGTTTCTCCAACGGCTCTTCTCCAGGCTGCATTATGATTCCGGAGAATGTGTTCGATGCAATTTTGTCCATTTAACGTACCTGGAATGGATACCAGTGGCGTTCGTTCACCAATCATGATACCTGCCCAAAACATTACACTCCCCACACGATATGGCACTGTTTCAATGGCATGTCTGAGTCGATTTTGATCACCAGGCTCTCTCCAAACACGGCTTCTACGATTATCGGAAGTTAGGCAAACACGGGTCTCATCCGAAAACATCACGTGTCGCCAGAAATCCATATCTCACCCTTGGTATCTACGGCACCACTGCAATCGAGTCTGTCGATGTTGCAATGTTAATTTCGGTACTCTTGTAGATCTTCTACGCCGTAATCCAAGGCCAGCTAATCGGCGCCGCACTGTGGTAAGCGATAGTGCATCACCAGTACCAAGTCTAACCTTTCTCTGAATTTTGCCGATAGATGAAAATATGTTCCGGCGGGCCACCAGTGACATGAATCTGTCAGAATTTGCATTTCCAACACGGGGCCTACCACTTCTTGGACGATCAATAACTGAATTCGTTTCTGCGAACCGATTCCAGGTTCGGGATACATCACTTTGGTTAATTTCCAAGTGTGCGGCGACTTCTCTTTGAGAATAACCAGTTTCTATCAGGGCCACTATTCTGGATCTGTCCATTTGCGAAATCACGTTTCGGACCATTTTTCAAGACTATAGCCAATATTATCAACAACAAATTGAACACCACTTGAACTTTACTTGACCACTGTCAAACATGACATGATTCCAATTTGTTTACAGGGCCAACTGTAACCTCTTTTTGCCATTGCTGCTTTGTAGAATACTAAAAACTAAACAAAATATCATGGCCTTCTTTCCTCTTTCCTGAAAAGCAAGCGAAGAAGCTAGAACTGGGTGATGCAAAACTTTTGGCACTATTTGTAGTGAAGAGAGCCACATCTTATAAGGTACCCTAATTATTGGCCGACGTTAGCGACGAAGTCGCGGAACTTAAAAAACTAAACAAGTGCAAAAAATATTTCAGGGAAAGCAACATAACCAAGTTTGATTGACAGATTTCCAAATCATCGGAATCTACGACTGACAGCATTATGTCTTAAGGTTTATTCATAACTGTAAAAGCATAAATTACAGATGGAAGAGTTAGACAAGGCCTATAGTATGACTGAACATCAATCAAGTTGTTTTACAGGAGAACTGACTATGTTGGAAAAGGAACCATTCAGGCATATTAAGTTCTGAAGATTTTCTTGTAGGTTTAAACCCTTTTTTGGAATCAGAAGGTGTTTTACGAGTGGGTGGCAGATAACATCAGTCTTTATGGTTACGAAAGACGTCATCTAGTTTTCATAAGTTCTGAGCATCAGTTAACTGTCAATTTTCAAACAAGAAGGGCAGGAAGGACCGCAGCTTTTACTGTCCTCAATTAGATATATATATTGGAAAAACGAATAGTGCATTACTGTATTACGTGTTCTAAAACGAGATCAAGGGACAAAACGCCAACAATGGGATCTTTATCGACAGGTTGGGTGAATCCATCAACTACCTTCAGCAGTACAGGAATGGACTATGAATGCTGGTCCAGTCATGCTACATGACCGGACAGTCAGGGTCTACAAATTCATAAAAGGTTATATTTCCTTATTTATGTGCTTTAGTGTAAAGACCGTACATCTCGAATAAGTTATGTCATTGAGGACGGACGCGTTGATGGCAGCTTTTAGACTATTCATTATGAAGAGGGGTATTCCTCAACATGTTTGCTCCAACAATGAGGAAGATTAAGTAGATGCAACGTTGGAATACGAATGAGAGTAACTTAACATTTTACTCCAACATATACGCCTCACATGGGCGGATTATGGCATTGAAGTTATACTCTGAATTTGGCGCACGCATTTGCAATTTCCAGCAGAATCTAGCTTAATCGCGATCTCAGGCGTCCGACACGAAGTATAAGATATCTTTCTTATTTAATGAAACTTTAAAAAACCTTACACACGAAAGTTGCACGTACTGAAAAGGACTGTAAACTGACCTTAGAAAATATTATACAGGGTCTCCCAATAAAAATGTGTACATAAAAGTGTATGTTTTTGTAATGGAACACCCTGTATATTTTCGGATTTTTGGACAGCCAAAGTAAAGAGCTTTCCAAAACACCCAAACCTAATCTACTTATGTTCAAAACTTTAGATATTCACAGAATTTGATATTTATGGATAACGTTGGTTTTTATGACACGCTACATAACATAGACTTAAAACAATCATTCAATTAAAAATTCAATTATCTACATTTACATGACCAACTTATCTTCAAAAGTTTTAAAGATTACAACATACATATTAGAATTAAGAAACAACTTTGAATTTAATGATAACACTCGTTTTCTATAGCACACTTATAACGTAGACTTAAAACAATCCTGACGTTTAATTAATTTATTTATTACAGGGTGTTTTATTACAAAAACATACACTTTTATGTACACATTTTTATTGGGAGACCCTGTATAATATTTTCTAAGGTCAGTTTACAGTCCTTTGCAGTACGTGCAACTTTCGTGTGAAAATTTTTTTGAAGTTTAATCAAATAACAAAGATATCTTATACTTCGTATCCCTTGACTCAGGCTGTATATGCATTTATATTGGTGTTAGTACCTAGTCTGTACAAAATGTCACTTTTCTCACCTGCCCGGGCGAATTTTATTTTTACTGTTTTAGACATTTCTAACGTTTTTCAACTTTTTCGCTGTTTTTCCTTTGCATACTACTAAGCCAATATTATAATTGTAGAAAAATTTGCTATAAGGCGGTACAAAAAATTACCATTAAGAAGTTTAACGTGATATTGACTTGACGTTGCCAACTGACATTCCTCCACGTTTCCGCCACGCTCGAACTCGAAAGCTTGCAGTTTGCAAGCCTTGGCACGGGGGTGCGGGTATGCGTGCAGTTCTGAAATGTGTATATTTTGTTGAAAATTGATACGTTGAATTTCATAAAGCAAGTTTTGCACTCGAACTCGCCCTTCAGCATGTAATATTAAGAATAAGCCTTTAGTATTTCTTTAAAGCTTCCGTGCCCACTACCAGTGCCAAGGTCGTGCTGCTAAGGAAGTTACCTAGTTGTCTAAAAAAGTTTGAGAATATATTTTCATATTTCAGGGCGATTATACTAGAACCGGGGAAAGGAAATTTACAGGAATTATGAAGGATGGAATGAATTCTGCGAGTAGGTATGTATTACTTTTGGATCAGTAGCTAATACAAACATATATTATAATGTAGTGACTCATATTTTACATACATCAGTGGTAGTTGAAGAAGTGAAATTTATACAAGATCTCGTGTCTTCCAGGTATCATACTCGAAATCGTTACTCTGGGCATACCATGTGATAACATAACAGTAAATCTACTATAGTAAAGCCCGCTACTCACTATGCGTGATGCCATTCGTTGGTTCTTTTCGTTGATTTAATTTGTTAAGTAACATGCATTGACGAAAAGGCGCACCACACTCTCACTCACTGTGCGGTGATGCACGCAACGCTCTTCGCTGATTCGAATTCCTTTGATGATCTCGCAAAACCAATTTATTTTCGAATCGCCGTACCACGAACAACACTAACGAAATGCATCATCCTCGCTATATGAGTCGATTGAATCGATAAATCAAATCCGTGCACCACCAAATAGTTAGTTGAATTTTTGTATTCCAATTTTTATATACAGGGTGTCCCAGAACAACGGGGCAATATTTTTGGACCACATAGTTTGGGTCAAAATAACACTTAAAGTATGTAGAATTGTTTTTCTAGGACGCACCCCTTCGAAGCTATTCGCCCTTAAAGGTCAAGTCCAGAAGAAAGTTTTTTGCTGGTAACTTTCAAACTATTGTATCGATTTTTTTGTTTCTTGACCATTACCACGGGAGAACTCCATGGACTGTCGGATGCCTCTATGACGCCGTCCTCCAGCATCTTATTTACTTCTTGATTTATTATAGACTACATGGCAGGATTTCTTGGATAGTACCTCTGTTTTTGCGGTTCTTCTCCAGGTTTCAGTCGTATTTTATGCTCAAGTAGAGACGTCGGTCCGTTCAGGGCGGAGAATTTCTTCAATTCAGTTTCTAGGAAATTATTCAGTTCTCGTTTCTGATTCGGATTTATTGGGGTTAGTCCTGCTATTTCGTTATCATCCTCTTGCAGGTTGAGAACGATTTCTTGATTACCTAACCACATTCTTCCAAGGTTTAGATCAATTCTTGCATTCAATGAACGCAGCTGGTCCATCCCCATCACCACATCGGTGGTGAGGTGCTCCAGGTATACCCAGACTCTTTTAACTTGCCTAGTATTATAAAAAAATTGAAATTCGTATTGGTTGAGAACGGGAATTGTTTGATTATTTGCCAGGCGAACAAATTTGTCACCTGGTCTCGGTCGGATCCCTTTCTCTTCCAGGTGCTTTCGCACTCGGTTCCCGATGTATGAGCAACTAGCTCCGGTATCCACTAGAACCACCTGAAAATACTATATATCAAAAATTTTCAAATTTACGTAAATTCTGGGGTCTCCGGTGGCGGTAATTTTTGCTAACATCGAGCGGTCGATTTCTTTCTCGCTAGGGCAAGTTTCACATGGGTTCGGGTATTGGGGTTCAGGTTGGTTTTGTCGACGACGTATGTCGTTTCCCGGGGTCTGTATGCCGCAGCAATCCCGAGTTAGGACGCCTTGTCTGCCGCAACGGGAACAAAATATTTTCGGGATGCCTCTATTTCTCCCTCACGTGTCCGGTTATGCCACGGCGCCAACACACAAACGCTATGGAGTACGCCTGCTTCTTGTTGTCGTTCCGGGGTGAAATAGCTTCTGCTTTTCTATCCGTAACAAGCGTGAGGTGTTCCTTTCCTGGTTTCGTGTTTTTATCGGAGGTACTAGCTTGTTCGGTTACGTAGACTTGTGTTACCTTTGACGGTGGACGGTAGAAATCACAGTCTTTTAATACGCCCTCGTAGTCGGCTACTAGCTTTATTAAATTCGAAATACTGGTGACCTCGGCTCTTTTTATGAATAGGCGGTATTCCGGTTTTAAATTTAAATACAGCCGCTCGATTTGATTTTCTGGCGACAAATTTCCATGTCGTCTCATCAAGGTCAACCAAGATATCGAAAATTCTTTGACTGTTTCTTTTGTACCTTGTGTTCGAGTACGGATTTCGTTTTCTAAATAAAACAGGTACCTGGGTAGAAAATAATTTGTTTTAAAATCTGTCAGAAAATCGTCCCAGATTTGCCAAAAAATGTTATTGTTTCTGTTCCACATCAGGCTGTTACCTTTTAATAATTCCGGCAGAGATTTGAGTAGATCTCTCGGGTCAGTGCCGTAACATTCCTGCATTTCTTCGAGGCGATCTAAACATGCAATTGGATCGGTAGTTCCGTCGAATTTCAGATTCCATTTTCGAAGTGTGTCACAGAATATTAAACAGATATTTACATGAAAAATAAATGAAAAATTCGGTATTAAAATCAGGACGTACTGTAACCGGTTTCTCGAGCGAGTAGCGCACGAGATCTGGGTTAGATGCCTAGCTCGTGGACTATTCCCTCGGTATCAGCTATCACTTAAATTCCGGTAGCCTCGTCGTATGATTAACTGTTCCGGATACTTGCGGTTTCGTAATAGCACTTCTAGTGCGACCGGTCGGGGTTTCGAGTCTGGGATGTACGTTAGAACACCTAGGGTGTAATCCCGTGCGAGACAGGTTTATTACTTGACGTGCAAAAGCTGTATAATTGACGGGGCCACCCCAGGACATATGCAGATTGTTGTAGAAACCCTCCGCTGCACATCGACAAGGCTGTGTAATTCGCCGCAATGAATGGAAACTATATAGGTTTCTACTTTCCTGCACCTGTACTGGTAAATGGACCTACCTAACTAAGTCAGCTACACTTCCGCTACAAGTCAGCTAACTCCGGTCCTGTTAACTTAATTATTGGCACCCCTTCGGCTTCGATAATTAAGTACTAGCGATGAAGACTCTTGGTTATTTATTCTTTTGAGAATAAGTCGGATACGGGAATGAACAGAAAATCACACGCCGTGAATTAAACTCATTCAAGCGGGCAGTCGGTTAAAATTTATCGGACGCGGGTGGAGAGAATTCTTCTTCGAAGCCGGTGAAGAAGATTCTTCCTGTACCTCTGCTGTGTGACTTCTTTTATAGCCACTCGGATAGGTTCGGCAGTCGGCGGTCAGGCTCGCTTTCCTACCATCGAAACACGTGACGCGCCACTACCACTCTTCTCAGGCTCTTGTTTTGCAACGATTACTTTGTCTCCTCGTCTGAAACGTCACTTATGCAACGGTCTCGGTTCGGGCCCCTAAATATACACCTGTGTCCCTCGGTCTCACTTATTGGGCCACACTGTATATTCAGGAGGATCTGCACGTTCGCTTATGAACGTGCTCTGCGTTGCCTGTACAGTCTTGTCGGGGGACGATCTATTCGTTGTTCACCCTTACGCTCTTAGTCGCAGAAGGGTTGGGTTCTATTAGGTACTTATTGCTAAACGACGATGGAATAAAAGACATAAACAAAATATAACTTGACTCTATTCTGTTTAACTATTTACATTGAATAAAATTGCGGTGAAATTATACCACGGAATATGTACAAAAATACGAGATATATTTACAGTGAAAGAAACAGAAATAACAACCCGGTTTTCACGGTGTACTCTGATAATGCGGTTTGCTTGACGTACGGTCCAATACTGAATTATTTCTACGGCCTCGGAGTCTACGTGGGAGCACCAAAAGGTACAGACTCCTACTAGGGCTTCGGTGCGAGATTCTCTTCGCAGCACCAGGCTACTATATCTCCGGGGAAATACCCCTAGTCTATACGCTGCCAGCAAATAATTATGAGTCCGCCCTCGGCATGTCACCAGCGGCCGCCAGTTACCCGGATACGATCGTTTTCCGCCGGTATGTCGCCTCAGTTACAGGCACAAGTGCCACACGAGGTTGCCAAAACGATCCCACCTTCACCAGCAGAAACCCCTAATTCCCGAGTTTGGACACACAACCACTCACTGATCTCGGATAAGCCAGGCCATGACTGGATGATGTTTAATTGTTGATATCGTAGTGATAACAACCATTAAGCACCAGGCAACTATTCAAAATTGTCTTACTCAGATATTTACGGGTCAGTTACTTTCAGTGGATCACACGGCGTCGTCAGAACGGTTTATCAGGTACTAGTATTTCGGATGCGGCGGCCAGCATCATCTCCGATGCTGGGAGCACTGGTCCCAGCTGATGGCCGGACGACCAAGTACTGCCTTCTGCCTTCTGCTGTAGCTACTTTTATAAGCTTGGAGGGGAGCTTGGCCAGCGGTTTATTTCGAGATTTCCTACGTCAGCGCTGGGGTCGTGTGCAGAGATTCAGAATTCCCTTCTTCTCGCGTGACGTCTGTTGCATCTGGGACTTGCTCATCTCTTTCTTCGGTGCATGCGTAGACGGACGGACGGACGGACGGATTTATACAGCAATACTTTCGCTTTTGATTTGCCGGCCGCGGTCTCGTAGAACAATGATGAAATGCCACTCTAAGTTCATTAGAGCTTTTAGGCATTTTTACGGCGCATTGTTACAGTTTATTTAGGATCGTGACGTAGCGGCTTGCTTTTCTCTCTTCATCTGGATATGCCACGGCTCTCGCTCCGTGACGGTTGCAATAGAGAGAACAATTATGGATGCTAATCCAAGTCTGTTGGATGTAACCAGCATTCCAATTATGCATTGTTACTACGGCGCGTAAACAGAGTCACAGTAATTCAATAATAACACCAATGATTCTACAAAAGTAGTCTTCGCACTAGTTGACAGAGCGCTTTTCAACTGATGTAAACACTTTAGCTTAGCAAAGGCATTCTGAAACTTACATTTCACGTGCTCACTAAATGGGAGTTGTTCGTCCATTGGTAACCCCAAATTATTAACGCATGCTGTATATGGCAGCTCTCTGTCACCCAACACAATATGTCCCCATGTCTTGACATAAGAAACTGCCGTCCCTGAACCAGAGACTATCACCTGGGTCTTTGCTGGAGTCACAGTCGACCCTCTCCCATCACACTATTCTGCCACATCACCGAGCTCTGGATTCACAGCAGCAAGCACCACCTCTATTTCTCCTACTGGCGAATGAGTGTAAATACTGCACATCATCTGCATATAAATACAAAGTTCCACTCCTAACAATATCCGGCAAATCTGCAATAAACATGTTAAAAAGAACAAGGCCAAGCATAGAACCCTGCAAGACACCAGAAGTCAATACCAACTGCTCAGAATATTTTATCGGGCATTCCATTTTTATCCTTGTTGTACATATTTTCTGCTTAATATAGCTTGTGAACCATTTGACTATTACAGCACTGGCACCATAATGCCCCAACTTTGCCAGCAACAGTTCAAAATTTATCGTGTCAAAAGTTTTTGGCATTATTGTCACCATACTCCTATCTCTTCCTGACACAATAACATCTGTAACAGCTGACAATGTTGTTGCTGTACTGTATCCACCGCGAAAGCCTGACTGATTATTAGGCAGCACATTATATTGCTGAAAATGGTAAGCCAGTTGGAAATTGACAATCTTTTCCAGTAATTTAGATCCCACAGGAAGAATTGATATTGGTCTAAAATCCTCCAACACAGCAGGTTTATTGTTCTTCGGTATTAGATGCATTATAGCAGACTTCCATATGCCCGGAAAAATGCCAGTCTCCAGACAATAAACAAAACGCGAGCAGCAACATGTATGCTGAAACACCGCCTATCCCAACCGCCGTAGATTTGATCTTAAGCAAAACCTGTTGCATTTCGTCAGGATTAGCCATAATAAATTCAAATTCCGAGTAATATTTCTATTTTCCACATTTAAACACATGGATAAACTGACAGTCTTCCTACAGTCTTCCAACTCCAAAAACCCAACCTTTTCGCCTCACTCCAAGTAGGTGCTTGTGTATTCTCTTGCAATCTACTTTTGTAATAGGCTTCCCTTTCTCTCTCTATTGCTTGTCTTACCGTCTTTCTCATGTCATTATATAACTTTCTGGTTATTAAATTTTGGCCTTATCTCTTTCCTTTATCAGACATTTAATGGTGAATGTGATGTTCCCCCGTCCAGGACGAACCTTCACAAGTTTAAATGGTGCATGCTTATCATAATAAGGAAACTACGATTTCATTAGAAATTTCAAGTTTTTTATCAATGTCAACAGTGAAGTAGACATCGCTGCAGTTTGCTTTTTCGGCGTCATTACAGAATTTTTCTATATTTATTTTAGAAAAGGTTCTTACATTTCTTTCTTCTGGCATGAGAGTCGGCTTCTCTACATTAATTTCGCAATATACTGGGCTGTGATCAATATTCAATTCAGATAATTCTTTAATTCCTGTTGATATAATCTTATTCCTATAGTTTGTAATAATTAAATCAATAAGTGTGCTACTGTGTTCCGTTATACGACTTGGTTCCGTAATATAAGCTGTTCCAGAGTAAATGTCTGAAGAATGTCCAGAAAGTGCTGATATACTGCACCATCAGAGAGAAGATTTATGTTAAATCACCCAAACAAAGAAAATAGTCTGAAACTGGCACTAAGTCAGCAAATATCCCAAGTTAACAAGAGCAGTTTATAAGGAATATATTCAGTCCCGATCACCGTCTTTAGTCTACTGCAAGTGATCTCGACCCAGACCTGTTCCACAGCATCGCTAACTGATTGTTTATCCATCACCCTGGCATTCAGTTCTCTTTTTGCATAAATTGCAACACCATCTCCAATGCGATCAGGTTTATCTCCACTATGAACGGTAAATGTGTAGGAAAAGGTGGATCTGCAGGTAATGGAATGGAGGAGGTCGAAAGTAAGGACAATATGAAAGGTAGAATTGGCAATATAGAGAAACATCCAATAATGAATAAAATTGTTCATAAAATTGAGCAGAATGTTAAAACCCATAAAATTACGTTTGTGACTGTTAGCAATGGAAGAAATTTTGTTGATATTTTTAGGAAGTGTGTTTCCAATGAATGCTCTGTTTCGGTGAGCGCCTTTCTGAAGCCAAATGCTCTTTTGGAACAGGTGATTAGAAATGAAAGTTGCATGTTTGCGGACTACGACAAGCTGGATTATATTGTTATTTCATTTGTGGTAGAATTATAAATGTGTTGCGTGGGAATAATATGGATCTAGAATTATTGAATAATTCTTTGATTGCTATGAAGAATACTAATATTATATTGATGGGATTGCCATACCTCACAAATGAATTTAATGATTCGAAAATATACCATTTTAACAGTGGGTTGAGAGACATATCGGCAAGATATGAACATGTTAAGTTTCTTAATTCAAACAGTGTGTCAAATTCTTCACGCTGTGATGTTCATCTGACGTATTTTAAAAAGAAAACTCTCCTAGCCGCTGCATACAGCATCATTTTTCAGAATAAAAACATAAATTATATAAATTTGCTTGACATAAAATTGGTGACTACTACTTCTAGTGTGGACTCTGCTGATCACTTCAATGAGGTGAGTGATGTTGATAGTGTTAAACGAGGAAGACAGCCTCCAGCAAATGTTTGTGATCATTTTTAGTGAATGCGAAACTAGTACCAATGACTGCAACAGCAGATACATTCCCTCTTTTGCACTCTTAGGTTTAGGCATTATGCATGTCAATGTTCGCAGTTTGTCATCCAAGTTTTTGGATCTGAAAGTTTTAATATATTCTTTTCCGAATTTGGGAATCATTTGCATTAATGAGGATTGGCTTATAGAGGATCAGTGTCCGCTGGTTCGCATTGGTGACGTTGTTGTTGCATATTTTTATGCTAGGAAGGTTAAGGGTGGGATACGCAACGAAAGGACAGGAGATCGGCAGTACATGTGTAAGACGGAAATAGACATAGCTTTAGCAACCGCTTGGTACAGTCAGTCCAGCAGAAAATTGAAACAACGTAATTAGGCAAATATAGTCTTAAAATAAAGCTAAAAGATCTGTGAATATGCTCATATATTTTATTTGGCTGTTAACTACAATCCGAATGGACAATTTGTGTGTGAATAATGGTAAGTTTTCCGCTAAAATTTGCCAGTTTTCAACTTCGTTTATTTTAACAACAGTGGAAATATGGCAAATAAAATAGTTACAGTTCAATTTTTAAAAGAAGCATCTTTCGTCATCGACTATATTCGTATGAATTAAGATCGAGGCGTATGTCGTAGTTGTTTCTTCTCTCAATGACGGCATTCTGAGACGTAACCGTCGACGCAAATACTTGTCAAACAAACGTCAGAAACGTAAATGTCAGCAAAATGTTGGAAGTTTAAAATTACGCCCTAAAGTGATGAATAATTTAAATTGAGGTACTAATTACCTTATAAAATCAAGAAAAATTGAGTAATATGGAAAATCAAGAGAAAAATTCACTTAGAAGGTAAGGTAGGGAGTTAGGAACTCAACGGTCTTGACAGATTAAATTATATTTTAGCATATGCACAATATGAAAAAGTAATGAAGTTAAACAATAAGTAAAAGTACAAATGACAGTAAGGATGAGGCTCACGCGTCGATGGGGTCCTGTAGAACGGAAACCAGGTTCTTCGGTCTTCGGGAATACAGTAAAGAGCAAAGAAAAGAATGTTATATTGTTAGCTATTATGTAGAAGCAATGATTTTAATATTATGTAGTATTACAAAATTACATACGATGGGTTTATGAATTTGCAATATTTAACCATAATAATATATCAAACACAAAAATAATATAAAACTATACAAAAAATTGGTGAAGTGGGAATCAATTCCCGCATGAAGGGTTCTGCACATACCTACATTAAAAAAGATTTTCTCTAATCTACAATATTATAATCCCTAAATGTATGGTGTTCAGTCAATAAATTAGGTATTATTATTTGTCACTGTCATTCACTTCATTTGAAAATACAGCTGTCAGTGGCAATAAAAGGGCACTGTTTCCTTTTTCAGCTTTAAAATAATCGAGCAGGGATAGCACTATTTCCTGGCACTTCGAATTCAACATACGACCTCTCATGCTTAAGGAAAATTCTGTAAATGTATAAATTTTTAATATTGAACTTAACCTAAAAACTTACCGATTAAGTTTTCTTTGTAACCAATATGAAATTGATAGATTTCTAAACAGCAAACGGAACAACAAAACAAATCAAAACGGCAGTTATATTAGAACAACTCGAATAAACTCAAAACTCCCCAAATAGGTATAACACAGACGAGGAACAAACTAAATTCACACGGCGCCGTCGCCGTAGCCAATAATGGCTAGATGCCGACATTGACATTGACAGATTGACACTGACAGTTGGAGTTGCCAAGGACCATATGCGCTACGACGGTATTTAAGCAGTTGTCTTTGTTATCATTACGCTCTTGCCATAAAAAGGTATGAAAGACATGATTATCCATACTGTTTCTTTTCAATATGTGATGCACGACAATAACGTTGGTCGTAAATCGACAATAAATTCGTTACGAAAGTTGCTTCTTTTAAAAATTGAACTGTATAAGCGTATTCTACCAACCCTCATATTTCTTTTAAACCATAATTCATGTCTATAAGTAATGCAGTTTTTGCGCTGGACTGTCTGTATTAACACCGTCTCAGAAGCGAGGAGAACGCTTGTCGGGTATTCGAGTATCCCAGCCTTAAAAAGCACGGCGGCTCCATGATACTGGTTAGGGAGAACTTGAAATATGAACAGATACGTGTTAATGCTGATCATATTAATTTTGAATTGAGTGCGGTAAGATTGCTAAGTTCTAATATTGTTGTTTTTTGCTTTGTATAGATCGCCGACTTCTAATTTCAGTGTATTTTATGAGTATTTAAGTGACTTCTTCGTTAGTTTTTGTGAAAGTAGGGATATTGTGATTTGTGCTGATTTTAATGTTGATATTTTGTCAGAGTCCAGGAATCTCTGAAAGTGGTAAAAATGTTTGAAAGCTTTAAAATGAAAATTGAGGTACAATATCCGACTAGAGTGACATTAACGTCGGCAACTTGTATTGATAATGTCGTTACACGATTATTATCTTATGATACTGTGTCACATTCTATGGAAGTGGTTTTTACAGATCATAGCATTTTATTTTTGGAAATCTTAAGGTGCCTCAGGGATCCACAAATTTACAAAACTCTTCCTATATAAACGGAAACAAACATTGAGAAATTTAAGAATATATTGGCGCATGTTCATTGGTCCTCTTTGTATAATGGTCATCACAAAGTTGATATTTTTCTCTAAATTTTGAATAAATCTATTAATTTGGCATTTCCCTTGAGAACTGTTAAACTAAAGCTAAATCTTGGATTACACTGGAGATAAAAATCTCATGCAAAACTAAAAGTTAACTGTTTTTACTTACGAAATTATTTAGAGGTGTTAAATTGATTGCGTATTATAATGAATAAGGTTATTAAATCAGCCAAAAAGAAATGTATCGGGAAGAAAATTATTACTTTAGAGAATAAAATTAAAACTGTTTGGTCGATAGTCAAGAATGAGTGTAATATTGTTCCCAATAGATCTGAAAATATTATCCTGCGGCCTGCTACTGGTTCGTTGGCGGATCCTAAGAATGTGGCCGATGCATTTAACAAGTTTTTCTGTGATACTCCTGGTCATCTATTAGCAAGGTTTGATGCGTCTCTAAATTCCCGTCAAAAAAATATAAGTCTAGTCAAATGTACGAGCCCCTTCCCATTTCAGTTGGCCCACCCATTGAAATCTTAGTCTTTTGGACAGCATCAAAAAATAATAAATACTACATGCTGTTTTTAGGTCCCAAATTAATTAACAAGGCATATTTAATAATATGCTGTAGAAAACACCAACTTTATTGTTCCCTATTCAAATTTGTAACAAAGAAGCAAAAATGTTCCAAGTACGGCGACATCAACCCATTTTTATTTAGTTACAGTTTACAGAGTAAGCCTATAATCCAAAGGTGGTCGTGGAAAACAGACGCCACGACAATTGCTAATACTAATTGCTAATACTAATGCATTTGATACACCTTCAAGGTAGTTGTGTTCTGTAAAATGGTCAGAGGAAAGATTATCGATGACAAAATTCGTTCACTTATTATTGAATTTGTCAATTCTAGGAAATCAAACTTGGAGATTGCTAATTTATTAGAGTTACCGCGGTATAGTGTAAGAAATGTAGTTAGAAGATATGAAACTACAGGTTCAGTCGCCACAAAACCCCGACATGCGAAAAAAGCAAGATTACAAATGCCGATAGAAGAGCATTAAGAAGAATTATCCAAAAAACAGGCGTGTCAGTTACCTTGAGTTAGTGCTCTGTGGAGTGATGCTGTTGGAAGGCAAATTCAGAGATCCACATGTCACAGGGAGACTCACAGAATGGAATTTTGAACTTACAAGGTTAAGTTTCTTGAGCAAAAAAATGAACTAGAAAAAGTAAAAGTGGCAATTTTGCTTTAGGCCAAAGAAAAACCACTTTTAACACCACGGCAGAAGAAAAATAGATTAAGATGGGCAAAAGAACGTAAGGATTGGACATCTTAGCAATAGCGAGCAATACAATGGAGTGATGAGACCTGATTTGAAGTGTTTGTTGGAGATAGTCGAAGTCGAGTTACTCGCAAAAAAATGAGACTTTCCATCCTGACTGTCTAAAAAGAAAGGTAAAATTTCCTGCATCCGTCATGGTCTGGGGCAGAATGTCATCCAAAGTAGTAGGAAATCTTCATTTTCTTAAAGGAACTGTGGATACAAACACATATTTAGAAATTTTAGAAGAATCGCTTTTACCGTTCATGGAAGCCTGTTTGACATCAAGGCAAGATTTTGTGTTTCAGCAGGACGGTGCAGGATGCCACACCTCAAAAAGAGCCTTAAAATGGATCGAAGACTATGGTATACCACTTTTGGAATGGATTTCTAATAGTCCTGATCTATCACCGATCGAAACTTTGTGGCACGAGATGAAAACGGTGCTACGGAAACATCCTGCCAGAACAATCCCTAAACTGAAGCAAAGGCTTCAGGAAATATGGGATTCCTTTACACAGGAATTATGCCAATACTTGGTTAATATTATGCCCCACTGAATTTTGGCTGTAATAAAAATAAAGGCGATGTTACCCAGTGGTAAACTTTAAGATTGTTGTTTTGGCAATTTTACATATTTGTTCACTTTTTTCTATTCGTTCTAATTGTGTGTTAGTTATCGGTTGTAGTTACTTCATATGTATTTCTTGTGGTTAAGAGGTGCTAAAGATGGTGTTAAAAGAATAAACAAATTTGAAGTTCATGTAGTACTTCTATTTTTGCTCCCCCAAGATGAATATCTGAAAAATTCTAAGGTGGGCCAATTGAAATGGGAAGGGGCTCGTATACCTAACTGTTTCTGTGATAAGTCTATGTTTGTAAGTCCCGTATTACCCTTAGAAATTCGTAGTATAATGAGTTGTCTGTATAATACTCCATCTATTGTGTGGCAACCCCGCATGCCCAGAGCCTTCCTATCTGTATTACTCCGAAGGTTGGCCAAAATATGTAGGAAGACCTTGTACGGGATAACTTTGCCAAACACATTCGTATGAGAGCTTAATAAGATGTTAAATAAATAGTGATAGGATTCGAACCTGAATGTTTCGTTAGGACCCTCAAGCTTATGCCCGTTCGTAGGCAGAGAAATGGTGCGCCTTACCTTTCCTCTCCGCGCCAGGTCGCCTGGGTCTGTGGTAATCCTTTTTGGGACACTCACAGAACACAACACACACACTTTCTTTGTTTTACATGAACGCGCTCTCTCGGTATTTAAGTCACTATCGCGATTCACTTTGTCATTAGGAAATTTGGGAGAGGTAGCTGGACTTCTGAATGAAAATTGACACTTGGATTCCAAAAAAGGAGATTTATTTGGAATTCCAAGAAAAAAAGAAAAAAACTGTTATTTCGTGAAATTTACTGCAGGATTTTTAGTCAGTGGCAAAGACTTTAAATGACTAAGTTCTGGCAAAATTTGGAAGAAATTTGGTAAACTATTGAAACTACTCTAATTAAATTAATCTTAAAATATTACTTCTGACTGAATAGTCTAGCAAAACTTTTCGAGACTGGGGAAAATCTCGAATATTATTCGACTTACGTCACTTGGTCACTTTCGACATTTGAATCACAAAGGCGAAACATAAGACTCACTTGAATAACGAAAATGGAAACAATACTGTCACAGATTAGAGACTTATGTAAATAATCGACTCCCTGTATTTTCGCCGGACGAATTGGTTTAGTTACGCTTTATAGCACGAAGCGCTACTATCGCAAATGCCGGGAAATTTGAATATAAGCTCCTAGGAACAATGAAATTTATTTTTATATTGTTATTGAACAAATTAGCAAAATACTGAGACAGGCCAAAACGACTTACCAATAATAGTCCTCTGTCCAGTTTCCAAAACTCATAACATTTCGCCAAATATCAAATTTGGATCGCACGTGGATACGTACAGCACAACATTCAATTGTACACTGTTTAGTCGGTCCCGTCCGTCAGATGAGCCGAATTGGCCGACAACAAATTAAATTTAAATTTACAAAAATATGAAAATAAACGGAACATAACGGCCCACCAAAATACTGCGTATTTTGCAAACCAAAATTAAAATAAATTGTAATTATAATAAACCACACGAAAAAAAATAATAATAAAATTAAGTAAACTTTTATTGCGGTTCATAATATGAAGGCAATGGGCATAGCTTTGTCACAGGGCGTTTAACGGTACCTTTAAGGGTTTGTACTAACGCTACACGAACAGCGCCATCTATTCCGGGAAACGTTTCTAGAATACAACCCAATCGCCACTATAAAGGTGGTGATAAGTCGTCCTTGGTTAGAACCATCGTTCCTATGTCTAAATTTGGACTATTGCCCAACCATTTCCGTCTCTGACTCAACGTATGCAAATATTCCGCATGCCATCTAAACTAAAAGTCTTGATGGATTCGTTGCACCAATTGCCATCTGTTTAACCGATTTAAACTCAAAGAGGTCAGATCAGGATTCGGTGGAGCAGTCAAGGGCTCTAACGTCAAAAAATGACCTGGCGGCAAATCATTTGGGTCTGAGCTAAGTGGGCTCAACGGACGAGAATTCAACACCGCTTCGATCTGAACTAAAGCGGTGTAAAATTCTTCGTAAGTCAGAGTTTTCGAACCCACAACTCGTATTAAATGTGACTTTACGGACTTAATCCCCGCTTCCCAAATGCCCCCAAAGTGCGGCGCAGAAGGAGGATTAAAACTCCATTTTACATTTTCTGATTCCGCGGCGAGGCGCATTAAACGATCTAACTCTCTATGAGCACCGACGAAATTGGTTCCGCAATCACTAAATAGATGAGAGCAGCGCCCTCTACGGTCTATGAACCGACGAAGTGCCGCAATAAAAGCATCTGCGGATAGATCCGAAGCCAGTTCAAGATGAATGGCTTTCGTCGAAAAACAAACGAATAGGCACAGATACGCACCCCTTCCTTTACTAGATCTTATGAAAAATGGACCACCATAGTCGACGCCCGCGCACGAAAATGGCGTCAACTGACTTACCCTTAATGCCGGCAAATCACCCATTAATGGAACTACAGGAGTCGGAATAGCACGAAAGCATTCAAAACATGTAGATAAACAGCTGCGAATCGCTCTTTGCGGTGACAAAATCCAAAACTGCTGAGCCAGCAAAAAATGTAGCGTCTGTAAACCTGGATGCATATTTTTCCGGTGCGTATCTTCAATGATTAAATTTGTAAGTCTATGTTGTCTAGGTAACAGAATAGGGAATTTCTTATCATCAGACAAAGACGAATGTCGCAAGCGACCGCCCACCCTGAGAAGTCCCATTTCATCAATAAAAGGGTTTAGTTTTCTCATAGGTTTAGAGCAACGTTTATTGTTTTTAATTTTTCTAATATCGTCCGCGAAAACATCTAACTGTACAAACAGAATCAATTTTAAAAGCGCGTCATATAAATCGGCTGCAACGAATGGTTCCGCCGAAACAGTTTTGGTTCTACAATTTTTCAAAAACCGAATGCAATAGGCAATAACGCGAGTAATTTTTCCCAACGACGAGTATCTATTTATCAACCATTCCAACTTGTCTTCAACACGAACGTTGACTAAGACTAAACGCCTTTCTTCGGATAAAACATCCAATAAAGGTGATACTTCATGTCTAAACTCCGGCCAGTCACTACGGGGTAACTCAAGCCATCTTGGACCCTTCCACCACAGGGACGTGTCGAGTAACTGACTCGGAAGATTCCCCCTCGAGGCACAATCTGCAGGATTGTCCTTACCACTCACATGATGCCACGACGCCGGATTGGATGTCCCGTGGATGTGACCAACCCGATTACCGACAAAAGTCTTCCAGCGATGAGGCGACGATTTTATCCACGACAAAGTAACAGTTGAATCTGTCCAGGCAAATATTTCGTACGTAGGTATACGTCCACTATACATATTTACAACGAAATGTAACAAATCTGCAAGCAGAACTGCCCAACAAAGTTCCAAGCGGGGAACAGTGGTCCGAAATAGATAAAAAGTTGACAAAATTCAAATTTTATAAATTATACAGGGTTCATATTCTAAGGGTATGTTAGGGTATATCTCGTGTAATATTTCCTGGAATATCAACCCCCTTATTCGAGAAATCTACCTGCAGTGACCACTCAAAAATGAATAATTATTAAACTAGAATTTTACTCCACTTTGCTGGCAGATTTCAACATGTGACTGTGCTTCAAATATTTGTGCTTTTGGTTTGTAATTTTTACAAGAAAAACTCTAAGACAAGTACTTTATTTACATATAAAATATTTTCAGAAATTTTATTTTGAAGCACCTGATTTTATTCTTTATTAATTTCTTCGGCATTTTGTAATTTCAATTAGACCTAAAAGCCAAGGAAACTTTAATTCTAAAATATACTCTAGGCATCCCCCTATACTGCGGTTAAATGCATTTTTGCTCGAAGTTGTTCCGTTAGAAAAAAATCGCGTTTTTTTATTTCGGTACAGGGTGCTTCAAGTTAGTTTCCATCAGTAGTATGTATGGCAAAAGCTATACTTTTGATAACCAGATGAAACTCTCATAGATGATTCTACAAGTCTTTTAGCACCTAAAAATGGCAGTTACGACTTTTTGGGTGGTACCGAAAAAAATTAGGGGTGAAAAAGCAGTAAATCTACCCCACCTTGCGCCGGGAGACTCTCAGGCATCTTACGCGAAAATTACAAGTCGTAGAACTTTGCGTTTTTTTAATTGTTGAAGAAATATTGACGTTTTTAATGGTGTAAATTTTGTATAAATACAAGAAACCAAACTAATTTTATTGCACCGTATCTAAAATATGTCGCCACATTGGTAACAATACGTTCCACTTTGAACCTGGATAACTTTTTTTTCACGATATGGATTTTGCTTTTTCTTACATAGAAAACTTCCTTATAGTATAACGAAGTTATGATTTCGAATAATGTATGGTCGCGTTTTAAAAATAAGTCCGCTATAACACTTTCAATGCGCCAATGTCAAAAATTCACTTTCGGTACACGGGACGAGCCGTGCGAGTGAAAAGGATAGACTATGGGGAATAGCCGAGCACCAGAAGGAGACAGGACGCGGCCAAGTTACTTTGCAAAAGAACAGCGTTGTAATGCCACCTTTAAAATCTTCTTTCAATACATTTTCAAAACTCTCTATAATAGCCACGAAATAAATGCTAGTAGTAAATGAGGTAGGTACTTGTTTAGCGAAACTTTTACTGTTTATATCATCTGGGGAAGGATAATTTTTATTGGGAATTGCAAAATTTTCAATACATTTTCTTAAAATTGCAGCAGCTCTGTGAAGAATTTGCAAATCTGATAATGTATCACCCGTTGTTTCCAGATTAAAATCAAACGATTCGTCTGTTGAGCTTGCGTCCTCATTTACATGCTTGATTTTTTTTGTCAAAAGTTCTTTGCCAGAATACAACAAATCACCTGACCTGACCTGGTCTACGAATAAATTGAATAGAGCATTTAAATCTTTTCGACAATTTCATTTTCAGTTTCGCGGATAGAATTATATTTTTGTGTTACTACAGGTACTTAATGGCAGCTTTTCTTTATTATCTAAGATGTGTTCTTGAATCCCAGAAGAAAATGTTGAAAACAAGCGATCGGTACTTTTTGTATTTCTGTCAGTTTTATTTTTGTGGGAATTTATATTTCTGGTTGATATGTACTAATGTAATGTAATAATGAAAATTTTAGAAATGATATTTACAGATATCTCTTGAGTTCGTACATTCTTTTCTTCTTTCTTCTTTATGTTTAAGAGGCCAATGGAAAATTTTGAAAAAGAGTGCCATTCCAACTTTGTATTTGCCTGTACCCACGAGTCATCGTACCTGTATTAAAAGAGGTGAAAGGCGAAGGCTACGCAGAGATCAAAGAACGTATCAAGCACCAGACAAAAGCGCTTAAAGATGTACACTATATTTACTGAATGTATTGAATTGCCAATTACAACCGATACAGAGGAAGTTATTTCAGGAGGCAATAATTTGCAACAGCGAAATACAATAAGTGTTTCTACCCTAGCCATAGTGTCTTTTAAGAGATCGCACAAGACAGGTTTTTCAAGGGAAGTGTTTATTTCTTTTGTGATGTGTTTAGAAGTTACCACAAAGTACACAGTGCCCTTTCTTTACAAAATGAGTTACTCATGCTATGTAATTTTAAAAAGAATAAATAGGAGCTAAAAATTAAATGCACATTTATTTATGGGAGTGACTACTGCTCCGGCCGCCGGCCCCCTGAAATTTTGTTTGAACACGGTCGGGCATGCGCATTACAGAATGTCAACACAATTTGCATTTTGGAGGCGTAAAAAAAATTAAGCTGAGAGAACGCACCAGACACACGCATTTTTTGGAAAAAATATATCAAACCGCTGCGGGGTCAGAACTCGTCTAGCCGTAGAAGAACAAAATGGCAGTTCTGCACGATATCCGAACACCCACCGAGACCGTTGGCGTCTCTAGCCGATAACGATATTCTTAAACGTCATTTTGCGGACATTAAGTAATGCGCACGTCCGACCGTATTGGAATAAAATTTCAGGGGGCCGGCGGCCGGAGCAGTAGTCACTCCCTTTATTTATTGTCATTTAAACATAAAACATGTAACATATGGTATATTTTCTCTCCCTTGAAACTTTCTAATGGCAAAAAGGATTGATATGAAGGATATTCTATTTCACTGCTCACATTTATTCGATTTGTGACACAATGTTTTGTTCAGTTTCTTGCTACTCCATAGTTCTAACCTAAAACTTCACTTATACAGGGTGGCCCGAAATTAGCGTGCAATATTTTACCAGCGTGTTCTGTGGCCAAAAATAAGACAAAAAGCTCCTATAAGCGTACACCGAAATATGCTTCGCAAAGGAGCTATAGCTTTTTAAAAGAGAAGACCTGAAGACGTTTCCTTCTAAATATCTCCGAAACAAGTCCAGGTAAAATTATGAAATTTTATGGAATGTGTAAGTACCAAATGCTGAATCTTTTGCTGTAAACATAATTTTTAAAATTTAACAGGGGCGTCTCAAATCTGGGGGTGGTGGAGGTAAGATTTACCCCAACTTTTTTTACAACATGCCGTTTTCAATTTTTCCATAAAAATTTGAAACTTCAGAGTTTTTTGCAAAAAAAATGTGCTCTTGTCTCGTTTTGGTAGGAGGCACCGTTATCGAGCACAATCGATTTAAAAATTTCGCTGCATGCCTCAAATGTCTCAAATCTGGGGGCGGTGGAGGTAAGATTTAGCCCAACTTTTTCAGAACATGTTGTTTTCAATTTTTCCGGAAGTTTTTCCATAAAAATTTGCAACTTCAGAGTTTTTTTGCAAAAAAAATGTGTTTCTATCTCGTTTAAGTATACAAATGAAGTTTTCCACTTCCTGTAGGAATTTTTTGGGCATGCAGCGAAATTTTGAAACCGATTGTGCTCGATAACGGTGCCTCCTATCAAAACGAGACAAGAGCACATTTTTTTTGCAAAAAACTCTGAAGTTTCAAATTTTTATGGAAAAATTGAAAACGACATGTTGTAAAAAAAGTTGGGGTAAATCTTACCTCCACCACCCCCAGATTTGAGACGCCCCTGTTAAATTTTAAAAATTATGTTTACAGCAAAAGATTTAGAATTTGGTACTTACACATTCCATAAAATTTCATAATTTTAACTGGACTTGTTTCGGAGATATTTAGAAGGAAACATCTTCAGGCCTTCTCTTTTAAAAAGCTCTAGCTCCTTTGCGAAGCATATTTCGGTGTACGCTTATAGGAGCTTTTTGTCTTATTTTTGACTACAGAACACGCTGGTAAAATATTGCACGCTAATTTCGGGCCACCCTGTAGAATTGTATTGTTTATTTTCATGTTTACAAACAATTTTTCTAGAACATTTTTCAACCCAGTAGTTTTAGCTGCTTACTGTGAAAGTTTATCTTTCAATTCTGACAAATTCATTGTTTATCACTAACACGCGTTAAATTACATAAGAAAAAATGTGAGGTTATTTATTTATTTATTTATTTATTTATTTAATACGCTATTCTACAGGTACAACCCAATTACAGAATAGGAAAATTGCAATATATAATAATAAACAATGAATATTATCCAAATTAAATATGACCAACAACATGAATGAAAAATCAAGCCAAGAACATAAAAGAAAATAAGTACTAGAATACTAAGACAATGAAACAATAAATTTATAACTACGTAACATAAGAAAGCAAAACAATTAAATTACAATCGAAATATAACTACATGCAAGCAATAAAAAACCCTACTACTAACAACTAATAATCGAGAGATGATCTCAAGAGATCAACGCTGCAGTTAAATATGTCGACTCGATCCTGTACACTATTATATAAGTCGCACATAACATAGAGAGGCGAGAATTTTCTTATATTAGTTCTGGGAGCAGGAAGGACAAACAAATGTGTCTGACGCGAGCCTATACGGTGTGCGAAAAAAGGTAACGTGCCAAGTATATAACTTACATCAATAAAATTATGTATCAACTTGTAAAGGAAAGCCAGAAATGCGAGTTTACGGCGATCTGCTAAAGAAGTTATTGAAAATCTTGATAAGAGAACAGCATGCGGATAACCGATAGGTGGATAATGCCCGTCTAACTTAAATGCAGAATATTTTAAAAACCTACGTTGAATCCTCTCCAAACTGTCACTGTGTACTTGATAGTAAGGGGACCATATTATGCAAGCATATTCTAAGATTGATCTTACAATTGAAATGTAAGGGAGACGAAGGCTGGAAATATTTGAAAAATAAGAGGTATTTCTAATGAGAAATCCCATTGCTCTATATGCCTTGTTAATTATAGTATTAATATGAACTGTAAAAGACAGTTTCTTGTCAAATATTACACCCAAATCAGAAATTGCATCCGACCTAGATAGGGAGATATTTTCGAGTATATAACGAAATTCCACAGTGTTTAATTTTGTGGTTACCGACAAAACACTACATTTTGAGTAATTCAGAGGTAAATTGTTTCTTAAACACCAATTGCAAATTAACTCCAAATTATGTTGCAATATCATGCAGTCGCTGACGGACGATATTCTCCAAAACAGCTTCATGTCATCAGCATAAAGGAGACAGTTGACTGAGACATCAGTGACGATGTCATTGATAAAAATATTAAATAAAAGCGGGCCCAAGTTCGACCCCTGAGGTACACCCGACGTTGGCAAAATATCACCAGATCGATGACCGCAGTAGAAAACAAATTGAGTTCTCTTATGAAAGTAAGAAAAGAAGAATCTCACAAGGCTATCTGAAAATCCGAAAATATTCATCTTATGCAGGAGGATACCGTGATCCAACCTGTCAAATGCCTTTGAGAAATCCGTGTAGATGACGTCCACCTGACATCCATCATCAATTGCTGCCGATAAATAATCAGTTAAGCAGAACAAGTTTGTAACTGTCGAACGACCCCTGTAAAATCCATGTTGACATTCGGTAATCTGATATTTTACATGCGAGAATATTTGATCGTACAACAGCGTCTCCAAAACTTTAGAAAAATTATCCAATATTGCAACTGGTCTATAGTTGGTTATTAACGATCTATCTCCCTTTTTAAGAACAGGTATAATCTTCGATCTTTTCCAGCGCTGTGGAAATGATGATGTCCGAAGGGACAAACTGAAAAGTATTGCCAATGGCTTGGAAAACACGTATGCACAGTCACGCACTACAACTGATGGAACTTCATCAGGACCACTAGTAAATTTATGTTTTAATTTCCTTATTGCACGCAACACTTCATCCTCTGAAAACTGGAGAATATTTAAACAAGCTGTATTGTACCGCAATCCATAATCGTCTACACCCTCAGAACACTCAGGAACAGTATAAGATTGCTGAAAGAAATCTGCAAACGCATTGCTAATAAGTTGTGGATCAGAAATTAACTTGTCATTATATTTCATGTTCTTGGGTAAACCGGAAGTATTTCTTTTAAAATTGACAGAACGCCAAAACGCAGAAGGATCCTGTGCAATATTCGACTCTAAATCTTTATGATACTTAAGGTGAGCATTCCGAATATCAGTCTTAATCCGTTGCCGTAGGTCCTTAAATCGTTTATAAGACTCCTCCCCACCATCAGTTTTAAAAATGCGCCATGCCTTGAACTTCTCTTGTATTCTTCTAATGATTCCTCCATCAAACCAAGGGGGATAATTGCGGGTAGCAACGAGTTTTCTTCTTGGAACACACATTGAAAAAATATAATACACTATTTCATAAAATTTGTCACACGCAGAATTGATATCAGTAAAATTTGCCAAAACGCCCCAGTCCACATCAAATAACATACCATACAGCATGGGAAAATTAGCCTTTTTAAAATTATAATTGTAAGATATATGATTTTTCTTACGAGTACTGCGAAAACCATAAACTCTATAACAGGTAAGTAAAGCAGGATGATGCAAGTCCTCCTCAAGAAGAACATCAGGGGCCCTTACCACTGTACAGAAAACATTAGATAGAATGAGGTCAAGTAACCTGTTGTTCGAATTCAAGACATCATTAAATTGATTCAAGTCAAGAAAACTTTGAAAATTCAAAAGCACCTGCACTGAAGGTGATACTATATTAGGGACCGAGCAATATTCCGGTAAGTTAAAGTCACCTAAAATCAAAATGCGGGAATTATAAATGTCAATAAGATTACAGAAAGTATCAAAAACATCATTATAAAATTCACATGACATACTTGGAGCAATGTACACACTGAGAAAAAAGTGTTGTCCGTAATATCATAAAAGTTGCATGCAATACAACATGTTGCTATATATGCGCCAGCTACAACGGATTGTATATTTTACAACAACAATTCTGTAATAACTTTATGACAAAGAATACGACACAGAATATATAAACATGTCCCTTGTGAAGTTCGCGCATACAAGGCAGTTGTTGTAATAATTAATAGTTGAAATAGTATATGATATTGTGGCTGTTCCGAAATTGTTACGGGATGTGTTTTCTATCATACAGTTAAATTCAATCTATACTTACCATTTTTACAGTTCTGTATAACATATTAGTTATATTCTTAATATCTATGTAGATCGGCTTCTTATACTTTACTCTTTCTTATTTCTTAACTCCGATATCTGTGTATTGACAAGTTAACAAAAAGTAAGAGATAATTGAAAATATTTATGTACAATTATTATTCTGGAAGGTATGAAAAAAAATCATGATGAAAATATAACTGCTTTATTTGTTTTAAAAATACAACCTACGTAATCATTGACAAATAAATAAAAAATTAAAATATAAATTTGTATAGTGTACAAACATTAACGGCTATTAATAAAAATTATATTCTATCTTGGACTACCTCAATATTTTTAAAACATTCTTAATAGTGAGGTGGTGGTTCATTTTAGTAGGCACGTAATACAGGGTATTTCAATTTAAACATACATTAGACATTTTATCTGAAAATTTGCTTACGTCTAAGAAGAAGAATTCTAGGTTGATGCCATGGATCCTCTATCCTCTATCCATGGTTGATGCAGATCTTACAACTACGTATTTCTGTAAAGAAAATAAGATACTGTAAAATGATACCCCTTAAGAAAACCCCGTTTTAATCTTTTAATCAACCCTATCTAAATTTTCACGGAGAATTCAAAAATGTCATAAAAATATAGCAATCTACTTAAAATTACTAGGTAATATAAGAATTAATTTTTTGGAATTTAATAAAGAATTTTGCACACACTTGTAGATGTTTTAGCAGAATGTATGTAAAAATTTCAATATTGTTGTTGCTCTGTTTAGGTACTTATATTTTTTTAGAAGGATGTGGAATACAACAGCGTTTACCTTTAGGATGAACACCCTGTATAGCAAAAAAAGCATGCATTTATGGTGTTAGGCAATGTTAACTTTATGCTAATTATTAATTGTTCGTAAAACACATTTAAGCTTCAGAAAAATGTCCTCTTTTACAATCTTCCATGCACAACCTACAGTAATTTACTTTAAGACTTCCAGAAATAATCATTATTTGTGTTAAGTTCAATGTAATAAAGAGAACAGTAATAGTGCAATATGATAAACGTGAAAATTAATATGTAGGTAGGTACCTAACTGATGTTGCAAGGATACATCATCTAAAACACAGCAAATTTTACTTACCGATAAAGACGAAGACAACATGTACCTACATAGGTACCAAATCTTGAAATCCACAAAGGTTTAACATGTCTTCCATTTTCAATAGCAATAAACTGCAATTGATTTCAGTACTTAACACACACACTCACAGCTCTTCTGGACTTTTGATGAGACGGAAAGGTTGCAAGTTAAAACTAGAGAACAACAGTTTGGTAGTTATGATGTGTTGCGCAGGTGCGTGGCACCAGCTTCGACCAATCATAAACGAAAACTAGTTAAATTACAACGTCGTTGTTGTAATGCTTACAATTTGAGCAGTATATTATTTACAAAGTCATGAACGATATTACTTAATGTTTGTCGTATGTCTTGCCTGCAATTTGAAGGTATGTATATCGCATGTAAATGTAATCCATACGAATGAGTCTTAATGATAATAACACTTTAAGGAAATTTGTTTTTCCATAGTATCTTATGCAAGAAACTTGGCGTATGCAAGAATATTCTATTTTAGATTTCTGATACACCCTCTGTTTTCGCAATGAGTAAATGTATTCGAAAATGAAAATGTGTTGCTGGATACGGTATCTCAAATACAATTTAAGTGTAATATGAAAAACATTCCATATTGTAAGCAGTGTATAAATATTGAATATATGATAGAACATAAAAATGTTATACTATACAAAAAGTTCCCAGCAACTACATTTTGTATAAATATTTTGTAAAATTTCTCTCAGTGCAGAGTGACAACATAGAAACAAGAATGATTCCAAACTACTTTTACGCCCACAATATCAATGAAGGGCAAGTCGCGAAAACTCTTATTTTTTAAGTCTAAGTTAGTAGCATTGAGTGTGGAATCGATTGCCAGCATTACTCCACCACCACGACTCTTCCCAGTAGCCAACTTATCACGGTCTGACCTGAATAATACATAATTTTCAGGTACTATTTCCTGGTCTTCGGCAGAAGAGTCTAGCCAAGTTTCCGAAAAGGCGATTATTTCATAAGTACTGGCAAGGAGTACGTCGTATAAAGCATTCAGTTTGGTGTTCAAACCGCGTACATTCTGGTAATATACTGATAAATTTTCATGGACGGAGGAAGAAGTGTTAGATAAGAGCTTAAGAGCAAATCTGGAGAGACTTCAGCGTAAGATATGCGCAAATCTACTGTAGGACAAGATAATTGCTATTGATAGCCCAGATCAGATTTTAATTTAAGTATTGCATTTTTATACGACTGGCAGCTCCCATGATCCCATACAGTATGATCAACACTGATATCTACTTTCTTACTTTCCTTAAGGTTAACACAGTTAATACACCTATGGTTTTTACTATTACACTTATCAATAGTGTGCTTTAAACTACAATTAGGGCACGATACCTCATTCTTACACACGTTCTTTGAATGGTTATAACCATTGCAATTAAAGCAACGCAAAACATCCATCGCATCAAACACCCTACACAAGTCCAAACCCGCCAGAATGTAACCGTTATTAATTACTTTATTATAAGTCGTGATATCCAACTGCAGCGTTGCCTGAAACAAATCAGTATTATTTTTTGTGGGCCAGATTTTAACAACTTTAAGTTCAGAATTTTCATCAAACACCTCGTCATTCTGCTTGAATATATACTTCTCCAGAATATCAGGACTAAACTTCTCAGACAAACCAACAACACGCACACGGGGATGCAATCCCTTAACTTCACGTATTTCGTAATCCGAGGACAGCTTTTGCTCCACGATCTTCCTAAATTTTGAAGTTTCGTCGGACGTTCTGCAGCTAAGCAACAACCCGCCATCCCTGATATGCTTTATCTTGTTAATATTCACATCCTGACGAGACATATTAACATTTTGCAAAATATCAGACTTTGTCTGCTTGCTCTCCTGCTTATTCTTCGGCTTCACCACTACTGCAGAATGCTACTCGTTACTCAGAACAGCAGAATATGAAGGTTTCGATATAACAGATGACGTATGACTCGATTCAGAAATGATATCAGCCAATTTCTCTTCCGCACTTTTCAAAAATTCGGATCTTATTTTCATAAATGTTTCATTCAATTCCGTCAAAAAAGAATTAATTTTATCTTCAAAGATTTTATGAAGTTTTCTTTCATCAAATGAATCCTGCAATTCAGTACAGTTTGTACACTTCCAGATAAGGCCAGGAGTGTCCTTTAATAACAGGGATACCTCCGGCAGAACGTCAGCACAAGCCATATGATACTGTTTCCCACAAAAACCACTACAAGAAATTCCGGGCTTTTTAAGAGTGAGTGAGCTCGAACATATGCCACAGCGAGACATATTGGCAACACAGAATCAAATAAAAATGGAATATCCGCTAAACGTTCAATTGCACCAAGTAATTAACTTCACAGTTCTCAATTATATCAAAAAGTCCTCACCCTGTTATACAACAGACAATCAATTTCACTCAAAAACCCCACAAAAAACTTAGATACATCAGGAACTCAAATTTAAAGACCAAGATAGAGAAATATACATATACATGTATATGTTATGATGCAATACCTAACATTGATTAGGATCCCCCTGTCGGATTTTGAGATAACCAAGTTAGGTGCAATGCTCTATTGTTCAATAAGATTCTACAATAGTCAAGGTACGGAAGGGCAGCAGTTAACACAAAAGGCTTTTAAAAATACTGTTAAGAAATTTTTGCTAAATGGAGCATTCTGTAGTATCGGAGAGTTCTTGGATTCTTGATGGTCTAAGTTTATGATATTTTATAATGTGTTTAATATTTTTAATATTTGTTGATGTTTATTAAATTTTTGATTTCTTATTGTGATAATTTTGATTAATGTTCATGTTTTTGCTTCTTTATTTTGACCCTTATAAATCTCCACTGGTGATAACGAATAAATATCATATATACCCTGATATTTCTATGTCCATTGTATAGTATGTTTTGATTCAGCCAAGTTTCAGCGAGACAGACAATATCAAAATTTGCTGCCAGAACAATCTCTTTGAAAGTAAAGAACTTTGATGGTAAAGATCGGATATTAAAATGAATAACATTCAATATTTTTTCATTCGTTTCTTTATTCAGGTTGCCAGAATCTATAAAAAATCAGTCTTTTTTTCTTTTCCAGTCGCTTATGCAAAATAGTTTTTATGATTTTTATTCTCTCATATAACTATAGTTTTAAGCGTATGAATTTCACTTCTCATTTCCTCCACCATCAACAGCAGTCACGGTAATTAAGTTACAAGATGGACACAATTCTTGCGCATCATTCGTAGTATCCTTTTTTGAAGAGGCTTACATTTTGTTTCGGATGGATTAAGCCCAGCACAAGCTTTATGCATATTTGATAAACAAACATCACATTTATAGTATTCCTCATAATTTTCAATTACACCCTCACATTCCACACATAATTCAGTACCAACCATGGTGCTACTGTATCTTAAATTTAATAATCCGCTCTAGATTTTGATCAATTTTATGTCAGCCAACTGTAGCACTGTAATTTCATCTTGCAACAAATTATTTGTGCAACAAGACACTAATAAATCCGTTTTTTAAGTAAAATATAGAAGCACATGTACTCCTAAACATAATCTATCCACCTAAATTTAAATTCAGCATGTCCAGGCATGCTGGACAGGTTTATACAAGTCTGAACTCGAACGTCGGTACATTTAAAGGCGGGTACAGACTTGAGCAAATTTGCGCGCACGAACAGTTTGCGCGTACGAATGCTCAAATGTGGACGCTAATAGATTGGTTCGCACGAACAAATTATTCGTGCGCGCATAACCAGCACGCGATCCGTCGCTTGTCGGTCTCGGTGCCATGCTCAAAGGAAATTGTGCGCGCAGTTTGGACGGCAAAACATCGGTCCGTGTCAGTTCTTGTTTAGTTGTCGATGCAGAAGTACATATGCAGGTTTATAAAGAATGGAGTGGACGACAGAAAATGTAATTCAATTAATTGATGGATACGAGAAATTTCCCATTTTATGGGATCCAAAAAATGAGCAGCATTTCAACCGAAATAAAATATTATATGCAGGAGCTAGGTATGTCAGCCATATTTTCGTGAAATCTCACGAACAACTGGATCACGTTCGTGCGCGCAGGCATGTCAAGATGAACGTAAACAAATTAAATCACACGCACGAATGTTCGTGCGCGTACACTGTTTGTGTGCGTAAATTTGCTCAAGTCTGTACTTACATTAACAGAGTCAGTCATATACGTGTAGTGTTCGTGTCAAGTAAAAGTTAGTACGAATGTTTAGGCATATTAATTTGTGCTGGGGCACAAATTATTGTGAATGACTTACACTCCTCTTACTCTGTTGCTTTGTTTGCATATACAGTGACGGCCATAAAGTTGCACCACATGGAAAACTTTTATTTGTAGGATTATTGGAAAACGACTTTCGGCATTAGTTTCAGCATGATTAATAACTAGAAACTTGACAAATATATTTGCCATGTCACAACTATGACAGTGCCAAAATGTTTTTTGAAATGGCCCGAAATGCCCTTATTTATCAAACTACGGAAAAGTGCGATAAGGAATAGTTATTTGTAATTACATTGAGATTCTGAATACATTTGGTGAGACAATTTCATTGTTTTAGTTTTTTCCTTTTCTTTCCAAAAATAATTAACATTTACTTTTGTGTGCGTGTTATTTGTTTACAATTGAGTTAATTTGAAATATTTTAATGAAAAAATACAAATATGTTGCATTTATTTTTTAAATTAATTAATTTCTTGCAAAATAACCTTTTTTGCAAAAAATAACAGTACAATTTTGGACTATTTTCAGCAATTGTAAACCCTTACAGTGGAATTTTCCACGATAATGGGTGTAAATATTAAAAAAACTATTGTTCATTTAAATTACATTTAAATCATACAAATAAAACTGAAAATTCCGATTAAAATTTTAAAAGCATCGAAAGTGAATAATGTGAATTTACTCGTACTAAAGACTTTTCAGAAACGAACCAAATAATTTTTCAACAGGACAATAACATATATGGAAAGAGAGGAAAGACATACAGAAATGTAATATTTAATTTAAGAGAATATTGTTTGAAAATATGTTTAGGTATCTTAAATATTATTCGATGTTTTCAAAAAAAGGAAAAATTCAAATATTTAAATAGTCTCATCAAATGTCGTATTTAGAATCTTAATGCAATTGCAAATAACTTTTCCTTATCGCACTTTTCCATATTTTGATAATTAAGGGCATTTCGGGCCATTTTAAAATTTCAAATGACATTTTGGCGATGTCATAGTTGTGACACGACAAATATTTTTGTCAACTTTATAGTTATTAATCATGCTGAAACTAATGCCGAAAACCGTTTTTCAATAATCCTATAAATAAAAAAGTTTTCCATATGGTGCAGACTTTATAGCTGTCACTGTATATTATGAACATTAAATTTATAACTAAAATGAATTTTTGTTTTCAGGTATTATTTGAGTCGTTTCAAGGATTCTACAAGACAAGGAACTATTGATCTAATGCTAGGTATGAAATTAATAAGTTGTACTTCTTAAGGTGACCAATTATACTGAAAAGTTATTTGTCCCCTTTGCATTTAAATATTACGGTATACATTGCGACGCCCCTTTTTCCGCACGCGTCGCCGGTTCTTCTGGATGCGATGGAATATTTTCGACCCCCCGCGGTACGCCGTGTTTGTTATCGCTTGGAAAAGGGGTGTTTTAACGAAGTTGAAAAAATCTCGAGGGTCCCCGCGGATCTGCGACGAATTCGGCCGCTACCCCGTAAAATTTTTTCCGGATCGTCGCAATTTTCGCTGACAAAGAAATTATTTTCGCCACCGCTCGTTTGTAGCAGGGGGTGGCGAAGCGGGGCCTTCGAACCCCCGCACGATGGCCCTTGACGCGAAGTTTTATCTGGTGTTTGTGACAGTTTTTCGGGTTGTCAAAATGTCTTGGTGTGGGGTTAAAATACGTTTAGTATAAGTTAATAAGGAGGAAAAGTGTAACTTTTTAGTGATGAGTCTGTAGGCTTGGCGGCCGACGAATCACAAAAGAGTACCTACTTTTTCTCAGAATAAAGCATGCCATTTTCTCTTCAAACGTTGAAAATATGTTAAGAATTCAAAATAATTAGCTATACATTTTCTTCAAACTTCAGAAAAACATGACATTTCTAATTTTTAATTCTTTGTAATGTTTTTCTGACATTTGAAGAAAAAATAGTTTTTTGGCAAACTTCAAAAAAACATGGCTTTAGCGACTCTATGAACGACACTAAACTATCACTTTTTATGTGCTTGGCAACCAGGAGTCGTTAAAAGTTGACTTTTACATTATATTTATTAAGTGTCAAAAGAACAGGTTTTTGTCTACAGAACGTAAAAGTCTTTTACGTCTAGGATATGAAAGATTTTTACATCCACCTACAAAAATCGGTAGGCCCGTCCACGTAGAGGTTTTTCGACGCTTTTGGCGCGTACACTCCAGACGCGCACGCCAAAAGTGTTCGTGTAAATGCTAGGCTTTCAAGAGGCATGGAGCGCGCTCCTGATGCGTGCATCCAAACTGCACGTCTGGACTTGCTGTAACGAAATTTCCATCAGTGCTAGATCGCAGGTCTGGAGCGTTACTGTAACAAATTATTTATTATTTTGTAATCATGTCTTGGAAAAATTTGTTGAATTATACAGAAGTTTGCCTTGCTTATGGAAAATAAAATCAGACGATTACAAAAACCGTAATCTAAAAGGACGTGCCTATATGAAAAGCTCGTTGAGTTTTGTAAGACAAGTGTCTGTCAACAAGGCCTTTGTTACTAAGAAAATTCAAGGGATTTCCTATCTGTGCGTATCGTATTCCAGTAACGCAGTAACTCTTCTTCACTCTAAAGTTTGGAACGCGACGCAAAACATTCCAACTCTGCGGAAATGCCACACGCCGCTCCAAAACCTTAAGATTCTGCATTCACACTGACGCTTTTGACGTGTATGCTCTTGATCAACAGTTTAGCGTGCAGTCTTCGATTGCTGATCATTTTCATATCACGCGCCAGATGCGTACACTCCAAACGCGAACTCTGGCGTGGCATTCTGGATTGTCACTCCAAAACTGCTGCGCTGAACTGTCCGTGTAAACGGGCCTAATGACATTACTAAAGCTTGTTTGTTACGTTGCTATCGTTACTGACGCGCCAAAGAATATTTGATATTAAAATATGTGCAATAAATTATCGATGACATACATGTCAACTAAATTAATTGAAAATGTCAAAATTTTCTCTTCACATTTTTAGTAATTAATAGTAATTTTTGGACTGTGGGATACAGTTTTCGAAAAAATGTTGTTTGATACTCGATTGCAAAATTCTTTTGAATTCTCGAATGCAAAAGTAGTATTTCGCAATCTAGCATCAAAAATTACAATTTTATCAATTTTATCATTGAATATCTTGACCAGATTGTTGAACTCTTACTTTTCTGTGTAGCTACCATTTCCGAAAAATATGCCAACATTACAATTTCTGAGTTTACTACTACACCAGTTAATGAATGTTTCGTATTTGGCTTTATAAATACTGCTCGACTTGGTTGACAGTAAATCAGAAACCGCTGCTTTGGCTGCTTCCTCAACTTCAGGAGGCGTACATGACATTTCTGAGCCTGACATGAAAATCTGTAATAAACGTCTACAGATTCGCCACAAAATTATCACTTTAGCTCTTTATAAAATAAAATACTATTGCCATGAGAAATTTCTCGTCAAACAGAATTATAGCTTTAGGGTATCTCTGGGCAACATTATTGCCAGAAAGTACAGTTCGATTTTTAAAAGAAGAACTTCCGTCATCGACTATATCCGAGACTATATTCGCATGAATTAAAACCGAGACGTATGTCGCAGTTGTTTCTTCTCTCAATGACGACATCCTGAGACGTAACCGTCGACACAAATACTTGTCAAACAAACGTCAGAAACTCAAATGTCAGCAAAATGTTGAAGTTTAAGTTTATTTTCAAAGGTTATGAATAATTTAAATTGAGGGTACTAATTACTAAAATCAAGAAAGATTGAGTAATTGGGGAAATCAAGCGAAAAATTTACTTAGAAGGTAAGGTAGGGAGTTAGGACTTCAACGAGGTTGACAGATTAAATAAATTTTAGGATATGCACAATATGTGAAAAAGTAATGAAGTTAAACAATAAGTAAAAGTACAAATGGCAGTAAGGATGAGGCTCACGCTTCGCTGGGGTCCTGTAGAACGGAAACCAGGTTTGTCGGTCTTCGGGAATACAGTAAAGAGTAGAGAAAAAATGTTGTATTGTTAGCTATGTATAGGCAGTGATTTTAATGTTATGTAATATTACAAAATTAAATACGATGGATATATGGATTTACAATATAATTAGCCATAATAATATATCAAACACAAAAATAATATAAAACTGTTCAAAAATTGGTTAAGTGGGAGTCAATTCCCGCATAAAGGGTTCCGTACATACCTACATTAAAAAAGATTTTGTCTAATCTACAATATTATAATCTATAATGTATGGTGTTCAGTCACTAAATTATTATTATTTGTCACTGTCATTCATTACATTTGAAAATACAAAAAAAATTAAAAAAATATATTTAAACTACACTCAGAACACACTTTCAAACTATGTATCGCATGCCTAAATAAACTAAAAAAATGTCATCCCCTTTTTTCGCATTTAGTAGACCCCCTCATTTTTTTCATATTTTACTTTAACACCGGTTTTAGGTCATAATTTTACATCATAAGGTTCTCAGTCCGAATACTGGTTGGACGCGTACCTCCATCCTTTTCTATCCTGACCTAACCTACGCATTTCCCTAAAAGTAGAACATCCCACATCCCTAATTATTTGAGAGCAGTAGTCTAATCTAGACCTACCCTTACTTATTTTTATTCCTATCTCTGATTCTAGTATGTCGCGAACTATTCCTTCGTGTCTTAGAAGTTGTCCTACCATCCTATCTTTCCTAGTCTTTATTGTCTTCCATACCGTTCGCTTTTCCCCAACTCTTTCTAATACTTCCCTATTGCTAACCCTATCAATCCACGGTATTTTCATCATGCGTCTGCAACACCACATTTCAAACGCTTCTACTCTTTTTCGATCCGCTTCTCATATTGTCCAAGTTTCGCATTTTCGTATTTTTGAATTTTTAGGTCACCTTATGCAAAACATCATATGTGTAAAGTGCATCCTCTTCGAGATATTATACGTTAAAAATCGTCATTCTTCAAATTTCATCAATAATAATTATTGATGAAATTTGAAGAATGACGATTTTTTATTACGGATTTTTATTACGGATTTTTTATTACGGATTTAGATTTTTGGTCGAATTTTAAGGCCCCCTTCTGCAAAACATCATACGTGTTAAGTGACCCTCTTCGAGATACTAGACGTTAAAAATCGTCATTTTTCAAATTTCGTCAATTATAGCTTGGAAACGGTACGAGATAAAGAAAAATGACTTACATGCCCATATCCCAGTTTTGATTTCTCTATCTAATGGGCCTGGAAAATACTGCCTCCTGATTGGTCAAAAAATGACAAAAAGTTATAATTATTATAACTTTTTGTCATTTTTGACCAATCAGGAGGCAGTATTTTCCAGACCCATTAGATAATAGATAATTATTATAACTTTTTGTCATTTTTGACCAATCAGGAGGCAGTATTTTCCAGGCCCATTAGATAGAGAAATCAAAACTGGGATATGGGCATGTAAGTCATTTTTCTTTATCTCGTACCGTTTCCAAGCTATAATTGATGAAATTTGAAAAATGACGATTTTTAACGTCTAGTATCTCGAAGAGGGTCACTTAACACGTATGATGTTTTGCAGAAGGGGGCCTTAAAATTCGACCAAAAATCTAAATCCGTAATAAAAATGTGGGCATTCCATTTAAAATAAGAGAGTAGGTACTTGTTTCCAGTATAACCGGAAGTTGTCGGGCGTTGAAAATATTTTAATTAGAATGGTCTAAGCCGAGAACTGTTGAGTGCAAATTTTCAGATTTTAATTCTCTGCCGTTTCTGAGAAACGTCTAACTGACCGTCTCCGTGAAACACGCTTTATAGACGCTCTTTCCATTTTCTATTGTTTTTTCTATAATTACTCGTATAGCTAAAATGGCCTCGTGTGTTCCTCTATTTCTTCTAAATCAGAACTGATCTTCCTCCATCCTTCTTTGCACAATTCTAGTTAAAATTTTTGACGCTTGGGAAGTTAAACTGATAGTTCTAAAATTTACGCACCTGTCCGCGCCTTTCCTTTTGGCAAAGCTACTATGATGTTCCGTTTGTAATATATGCGACTAATTTAAATAAACGATCTATTACCTCTTGACCTGCGCACTTTAAGACTTCTGCCTGCAAGCCATCTATACCTGGTGCTTTATTGTTTCTTAAGCTTTTCAGTGCCAGATCAAACTCTTTTCTCATTATAGGACACCCTAGGTTGGCTCCCTCTACACTGCTTTCGCTTTCTAATATATCTCGTACTTCATGTCCCACATATAAGTTTCCAAAATATTCTTTCCACCTATCTGCCTTCTCCCCGCTTCCGATTAGGATGTCTCCTGCCTCATTTCTAATGTTTTTGGTACTAGATCCAATTTTTCTAAAATTTCTCCTAATTATTTTATATGCTTCATCAGTCTTTCCTACTTCGAACTTATCTTCCATTTCTTTGCATTTATTATCGATGCATTGCTCTTTCGCTTTCCTACATTTCCGAAGAATTTCCCACTTGATCGCCTTAAATCTTTGTTTCCCTCCTTTATCTAACCTATTTTTGTATTTTCGCCTTTCCTGTATTAGACTCACAATATGTTTTGTTATCCAGGGTTTCCTACTTTCATTCTATTTATAACCTAAAATATCTCTAGCTACGGAATCTATGTCTAACAATATTTTCACCCGCGCCCTTTGGTACTTGTCTTTTATTTTCTCTAGATCAAGATACCTTCTTCCGCTTCGCTTTTTCAAAATCTTAAATTTAAGATTGGCCTTCATAACGACTATGTTGTGATCACTATCTGTATCTGCTCCTGGATAACTTCTACAGTCCCTAACTTGATTTCTAAATCTTTGCCTAATGAGAATGTAATCCATTTGAAATCTCCCTAGGTCTCCTGGCATCTTCCACGTATAGCATCTCCTAACGTGATGGTGAAATAGAGTGTTCGCGACCGTTAGGTTATGTTTATCGCAGAACTCTATCAGTCTAACTCCCTTATCGTTCCTATTGCCTACGACTGCATTGAAATCTACAATTATTGTTAAATTTTAGTGCCCTCTCACAAAATCTAACACATATTCAATATCACTATAAACTGCCTCTACGGCCTTATCACTGTAGTTGGAAGTGGGCATATACATATACTTGTATTATTACTGTTTTTATAGGTTTCGAATCTAACCTAACCGCAACTACCCTGTCACTTTACTGTAAGAAATTTTCTACCCTCTATCCTACTTTTTTCCTACAGATCCTGTGTGTATTACTCTAAAATCTCTAGCTTCTGGCCATCGCACTTTACTAATACCTTCCACGTCTAATGCTAACCTATCCATCTCAATTTTCAAATTTTCTAACTTTCCTACTTGTTTCATGCTTCTAACATTCCACGCTCCGACTCTTGAGATATTACAATGATCATTGCTGATGACTCCCCCCGAAGCAGTCCCCGCCCGGAGTTCCAAATGTGGGACTATTTTACCTCCGGAATCTTTTACTCCAGAAGGCGCTATCATCATAAATTAAAAGTACGCTGTACTAGGGATGGAATAATGTGGTGGTTTCCCGTTGCCTTCCACATCGCTGTAGTGCCATACCGACCTTCACGATCTCTGCCACTATGATTACTGAAAGATCTGCTGCCCCCTTCCAGGGTCTTGATTTAGTCTGTCTTCTCAAATAAAAACCCCTCCAATATGATTAAACCTATGGTTCGGCTCTTTAGATCATTGAAGCACGCAAGCCATCCCACCCGTTCCAGTATTACTAGAACTGCGTCAAGGTACAAGGTACATAATCTGTGCAAATTTCGTGCAGGTAGCAGTTTTAGTTTAGGAGCTAAAGCGTGGTGACAGGCAGACAGACAGACGAGCAACTGAGCGAGAGCAATAGGGTTCCGTTTGGACCCTTCGGGCACGGAACTCTAAAAAAGGATATATTCATTTTATATCATAATCATAAAGTTTTCAGTCCGAAATCTGGTTGGACGCGTACCTCCATCCTTTCCTAGCCCTACCCCTTTTTATTCCTATATCTGGCTAGCATGTCGCGAACTCAGCATTCGTGTCTCAGAAGGTGTCCTACCATCCTATCTCTCCTATTCCTTATTGTCTTCCATAAATTTCGCTTTTGTCCAACTCTTTCTAATACCTCTCTGTTGCTAACCTTATCTATCCACAGTATCTTCCTCATTCGTCTATAGCACCACATTTCAAATGCTTCTAATTTTTTCCTATCCGCTTCTCATATCGTCTAAGTTTCGCACCCGTACAATGCTGTACTCCGTACATATGTTTTTAAGAGCCTCTTCCGAGTTTCTACATTTATCATTCCCGAGCCTAATAGTTGTTTCTTTTTATTAAATGAAATTCGACCCTGCGCTATTTTTTGTTTTTTAGCTCTAGGACTCCTACCATCGCGAGTTATTCGACTTACTAAATAGCATTTTATATAGACAACTTTTAATCGCTTTCATCAAATATTTCATTCCCATCAGAATTAGAGTCATCGGGATTATTTATCTTGATAATTATAGGTTCCACTTCCTCGATTATCACGTTCTGATACCATTTTTCAATGATTCTATTCCATTCTACACAATTCTTCCATTTATTTGGCGAAACTTGACCTAATGTTTCTTTCCACATTGCCAAAACATTTTCTTCCTTGTTCCCATCCCTACCAATGTGTTTGCCATAGTACTGTTTGGCATCTGCCCAAACTAACTCTATTGCATTAAATTCACATTGATAGGGGGGTTCGAAGAACCTCATGACCAATTTTACGGATCAATTCACCTACCACGTGTATGTTTTTATCTAACCTATTTTTGTATTTTCGCCTTTCCTGTATTAGACTCACAATATGTTTTGTTATCCAGGGTTTCCTACTTTCATTCTATTTATAACCTAAAATATCTCTAGCTACGGAATCTATGTCTAACAATATTTTCACCCGCGCCCTTTGGTACTTGTCTTTTATTTTCTCTAGATCAAGATACCTTCTTCCGCTTCGCTTTTTCAAAATCTTAAATTTAAGATTGGCCTTCATAACGACTATGTTGTGATCACTATCTGTATCTGCTCCTGGATAACTTCTACAGTCCCTAACTTGATTTCTAAATCTTTGCCTAATGAGAATGTAATCCATTTGAAATCTCCCTAGGTCTCCTGGCATCTTCCACGTATAGCATCTCCTAACGTGATGGTGAAATAGAGTGTTCGCGACCGTTAGGTTATGTTTATCGCAGAACTCTATCAGTCTAACTCCCTTATCGTTCCTATTGCCTACGACTGCATTGAAATCTACAATTATTGTTAAATTTTAGTGCCCTCTCACAAAATCTAACACATATTCAATATCACTATAAACTGCCTCTACGGCCTTATCACTGTAGTTGGAAGTGGGCATATACATATACTTGTATTATTACTGTTTTTATAGGTTTCGAATCTAACCTAACCGCAACTACCCTGTCACTTTACTGTAAGAAATTTTCTACCCTCTATCCTACTTTTTTCCTACAGATCCTGTGTGTATTACTCTAAAATCTCTAGCTTCTGGCCATCGCACTTTACTAATACCTTCCACGTCTAATGCTAACCTATCCATCTCAATTTTCAAATTTTCTAACTTTCCTACTTGTTTCATGCTTCTAACATTCCACGCTCCGACTCTTGAGATATTACAATGATCATTGCTGATGACTCCCCCCGAAGCAGTCCCCGCCCGGAGTTCCAAATGTGGGACTATTTTACCTCCGGAATCTTTTACTCCAGAAGGCGCTATCATCATAAATTAAAAGTACGCTGTACTAGGGATGGAATAATGTGGTGGTTTCCCGTTGCCTTCCACATCGCTGTAGTGCCATACCGACCTTCACGATCTCTGCCACTATGATTACTGAAAGATCTGCTGCCCCCTTCCAGGGTCTTGATTTAGTCTGTCTTCTCAAATAAAAACCCCTCCAATATGATTAAACCTATGGTTCGGCTCTTTAGATCATTGAAGCACGCAAGCCATCCCACCCGTTCCAGTATTACTAGAACTGCGTCAAGGTACAAGGTACATAATCTGTGCAAATTTCGTGCAGGTAGCAGTTTTAGTTTAGGAGCTAAAGCGTGGTGACAGGCAGACAGACAGACGAGCAACTGAGCGAGAGCAATAGGGTTCCGTTTGGACCCTTCGGGCACGGAACTCTAAAAAAGGATATATTCATTTTATATCATAATCATAAAGTTTTCAGTCCGAAATCTGGTTGGACGCGTACCTCCATCCTTTCCTAGCCCTACCCCTTTTTATTCCTATATCTGGCTAGCATGTCGCGAACTCAGCATTCGTGTCTCAGAAGGTGTCCTACCATCCTATCTCTCCTATTCCTTATTGTCTTCCATAAATTTCGCTTTTGTCCAACTCTTTCTAATACCTCTCTGTTGCTAACCTTATCTATCCACAGTATCTTCCTCATTCGTCTATAGCACCACATTTCAAATGCTTCTAATTTTTTCCTATCCGCTTCTCATATCGTCTAAGTTTCGCACCCGTACAATGCTGTACTCCGTACATATGTTTTTAAGAGCCTCTTCCGAGTTTCTACATTTATCATTCCCGAGCCTAATAGTTGTTTCTTTTTATTAAATGAAATTCGACCCTGCGCTATTTTTTGTTTTTTAGCTCTAGGACTCCTACCATCGCGAGTTATTCGACTTACTAAATAGCATTTTATATAGACAACTTTTAATCGCTTTCATCAAATATTTCATTCCCATCAGAATTAGAGTCATCGGGATTATTTATCTTGATAATTATAGGTTCCACTTCCTCGATTATCACGTTCTGATACCATTTTTCAATGATTCTATTCCATTCTACACAATTCTTCCATTTATTTGGCGAAACTTGACCTAATGTTTCTTTCCACATTGCCAAAACATTTTCTTCCTTGTTCCCATCCCTACCAATGTGTTTGCCATAGTACTGTTTGGCATCTGCCCAAACTAACTCTATTGCATTAAATTCACATTGATAGGGGGGTTCGAAGAACCTCATGACCAATTTTACGGATCAATTCACCTACCACGTGTATGTTTTTATCTGTGAATTTTTGCAATATTTAATAACTCTAATTTGTGTTTTGTAAATAATTAATTGTTGGGCTGCTTTTCACTCAGGATACTATGGTATGGTGCATTGTCGAAAATAATTAGTGAAAGCTGTTCCAAATTCGGCAGAAATTGTGTTTCAAGCCAGTGTAAAAAATCCTCGGCATTCATTTCTCCATGATAATCATCCGAATTTGATTTTGAAGAAAATACCAAACTGTTGATATTTACAAAACGTTTTTCCCACCAGCATGTAAAACAATGAAGCGTTTTCCTTCATGTCCACATGGCCTTTTTACGTTTTTCGTTGAAGTATCCTGCCAGAACTTCCGAGGACTACATTTTGAAAATATCCACGTTTCGTCTAAAAAAATTACATCTCAGGGTTGAGGCGCTGTTTGGTTCTGTAAACATTTCCTCATAAAAGCACTCCGCTTCACAGCTATTTAGGGTTTCTCTATTAAATGTCTCCTGTTGCTGTCCTTTTTCTACTTGAATCCCAACTCGTCAACTCGGGTAATAATACTGAACGAGAGGATACTTTTATCCTGCAGTTCAGTATTTAAAGTGGCTAAAGTTGTAGGTCTTTCTGCAATAAATAATATTGTAAATGTGTTATTATGTTAAATGAACTCTCAATATTATAAGTAACATAAATATATGACCATTTGTTTGAGCACTTACTGTCTTTTCGTCGTCCAAATCAGTAGTTTTCGATTTCTTTCGCGGTCGCTTTTTCCAGGTGAACTAAGTACTGGGCTTGCGGCAAATCTCTGTTGAATTCTGGTAACTTCAATGCTCATGCAACACGCTAAATAAACATGTATTGTTAATACAAGAATTAACACTGGGTCCAAATAACTGATTACTTACTTCTCGGACAGCTGTCAGTGGCAATAAAGGGGCGCCGTTTTCTTTTTCAGCTTTAAAATAATCGAGCAGGGATAGCACCATTTCCTGGCACTTAGAATTCAACGTACGACCTCTCATGATTAAGGAAAATTCTATAAATGTACTAGCGGGCCCGGCAGACGTTGTCCTGCCCGACATTAAAAGAATTTCCGAAAAAAAATCCTAGAACCCGATTGCAGCGCCACCTACCGGGTCTAATTGTGAATGTAAACCATCCAGGGACCCACTCAAATACACACAAAAAATTTCATCAAAATCGGTCCAGCCGTTTTTAAAAAAATTCCTAGAACCCGATTGCAGCGCCACCTACCTGGTCCAACTGTGAATGTAACCCACTCCAACACACACAAAAAATTTAATCAAAATCGGTTCAGCCGTTTAGGAGGAGTTCAGTAATGCCTGATTGCAGCGCCACCTACCGGGTCCAATTGTGAATGTAAACCATCCAGGTACCCACTCCAACAAACACAAAAAAATCATCAAAATCGGTCCAGCCGTTCAAAAAACTCCTGGACCCCGAATACAGCGCCAGCTACCGGGTCCAGTTGTGAACGTAAACCATTCAGGGACGCACTCCAACACACACAAAAAATTTCATCAAAATCGGTCCAGCCGTTCAAAAAAATTCCTAGAACCCGATTGCAGAGCCACCTACCGGGTCCAATTGTGAATGTAAATCATCCAGGGACCCACTCCAACACACACAAAAAATTTCATCAAAATCGGTCTAGCCGTTTATTAGGAATTCGGTGATATACACACGTACAGACTGTCAAACGCGCGAAGTTAAAATAGTCGTTACGTTTTCTCAAATTTTCCAATTTTCTTCGCAATTTTCTTAATTTTCCGTTCCGTAAGAACCTTTTACAAAGTATTAGAAACCACAAAAAAAAGATTAATGAAATCGGTTAAGTCGTTCTCAAGTTATGGCGTGACCAAGGGAAATAGGGATTCATTAATATATATAAATAGATTGTTCATACAAAAATACTAAAATCGCGATTAAAAAATGGGGGGTGGGGGTAGGAGGGTGAAAAATACTTGACGACCTATTCTCATACCTACCAAATGTACAAAAAAAATCGATTATTTGGATATTATTCATACAAAAATTCTAAAATCGCGATTAAAAAATGGGGGGCGGGGGTAGGAGGGTGAAAAATACTTTACGACCTATTCTCATACCTACCAAATGTACAAAAAAAATCAATTATTTGGATATTGTTCACACAAAAATACTAAAATCGCGATTAAAAAATGGGGGGTGGGGGTAGGAGGGTGAAAAATACTTTACGACCTATTCTCATACCTACCAAATGTACAAAAGAAATTTCAATTATTTGGATATTGTTCATACAAAAATACTAAAATCGCGATTAAACAATAGGGGGTGGGGGTAGGAGGGTGAAAAGTACTTTACGACCTATTGTCATACCTACCAAATATACAAAAAAAAATTCATAAAAATCGGTCGAGCTCTTTCGGAGGAGTGCGACCACAAACACCGTGGCACGAGAATTTTATATCTATACTAGCGGCCCGCTCCGGCTTCGCACGGGTATAAAATATATAGCCTATGTCACTCACTGAAAAAATGATTAAAATCGATCCAGTAGTTTTGATTTGGATAAGGATTAATGCTGTATTGGTTAAAATCGCTTCGAAAATTAGCCATTATTTGTCGTAAAAAGTAAATGACAAAAAAATGTTATTGTGGGATATCCATAAGAGATAGACATATACCATCGCGGAGTTTTCTGTAGACCTTTTCAATGTGTACAATACTTAGTACATTATTTTGATAAATCTCGTAGGGTTCAGCCTGCGTTTGCAATGTAAGCGGAAAAAATGTAATTATTTACGACATCACATTAGAAACCTCAAAAATAAAAGTATTTCTCCACTATTTAATGGATGTTATTATACATATAAACCTTCCTCTTCAATCACTCTATCTATTAAAGAAAGCCGCATCAAAATCCGTTCCGTAGTTTTAAAGATTTAAGCATACATAGGGATATAGGGACAGAGAAAGCGACTTTGTTTTATACGATGTAGTGATAAATAAAAATCAATTGCCACATGTATGTAAGCTCATCACTTGAGAACGGCTTGACCGATTTGGCTGATTTCTTTTTTGTTGTGTTCGTAATTTTCAGGACAAGGTTTGTATGAAAGAAAATTTTGGAAAATCCACCGGGAAAGTAGAAAATTTGGAAGGTAAAAGTTTGTATGAAAATCTGTTTGACAAACAAAAATGTGACGTTCAGTTTGACAGTTCTAAAAATTGAATTGTCAGTGTGTTATCGGTGGTGATCATGTATTTGGTGGTTCTTTGGAAAAAATGCCACCAGTGAGGCGTCGAAATATCGGTCGGCGTACGCGAAGAGCGTAGACAGCGTTTGGAGCCAAGTCGAATAAGAATTTCTCAAGCCTCAAGCGCGATCCATTAACTCCGGAACAACGGATACAGTCGAGTTCGACGCGCTCAGTTGGAGCTTACGCACAAAATAATTTTGAACGTCGACAAAACAGAGGCCGAACGTGGCATTAGGGAACGAGAAATTGGAAAAGTTGCCCGGAAAATTGGAAAATTCGGGAAAAACTGAAAGTGCTTTTTTCTATGGGATTTTTGTATGATATGGATATGCGTAAGTCGGGAAATTCGAACAAACTGTAAAAATCATAATTTTGGAAAATCGAACGGAAAATTTGAAAATTCGGGAAAAACTAAAAGTGCTTAACGGCTGAACCGATTTGGCTGATTTTTTTTGTTGTGATCGTAATTGTCAGGACAAGGTTTGTATGAAAGAAAATTTTTGGAGAATCCACCGGAAAATGTGAAAATTCGGGAAAAACTGAAAGTGCTTAACGGTTGAACCGATTTGGCTAATTCTTTTCAAAAATAAGGTTTTTAGGGAACGAAAAATTGGAAAAGTTGCCCGGAAAATTGGAAAATTCGGAAACAACTGAAAATGCTTTTTTCTATTGGACTTTTGTATATGTATAGGCATAAATCGAGAAATTCGGACAAACTGTAAAAATCATAATTTTGGAAAATCCATCAGAAAATTTGAAAATTCGGGAAAAACCAAAAGTGCTTAACGGCTGGACCGACTTGGCTGATTTTTTTTTGTTGTGATCGTAATTGTCAGGATAAGGTTTGTATGAAAGAAAATTTTTGGAGAATCCACCGGAAAATGTGAAAATTCTGGAAAAAGTGAAAGTGCTTAACGGTTGAACCGATTTGGTTAATTCTTTTCAAAAATAAGGTTTTTAGGGAACGAAAAATTGGAAAAGTTGCCCGGAAAATTGGAAAATTCGGAAACAACTGAAAATGCTTTTTTCTATTGGATTTTTGTATATGTATAGGCGTAAATCGGGAAATTCGGACAAACTGTAAAAATCATAATTTTGGAAAATCCATCGGAAAATTTGAAAATTCGGGAAAAACTAAAAGTGCTTAACGGCTGAACCGATTTGGCTGATTTTTTTTTGTTGTGATCGTAATTGTCAGGATAAGGTTTGTATGAAAGAAAATTTTTGGAGAATCCACCGGAAAATGTGAAAATTCGGGAAAAACTGAAAGTGCTTAACTGTTGAACCGACTTGGATAATTCTTTTCAAAAATAAGGTTTTTAAGCAACGAAAAATTGGAAAAGTTGCCCGGAAAATTGGAAAATTCGGAAAAACTGAAAGTGCTTTTTCTATTGGATTTTTGTATGATATGGATAGGCGTAAATCGAGAAATTCGGACAAACTGTTAAAATCATAATTTTTTGTATGCGCTCGCGATCGTAACTGACGATAGGAACGACATATTTGGTTGAACATAAACGTAATCAGAAAAATGTTTCACATTGAATAAACGATTTGGTTAATGAATCAAAAATTCAATACGAAAAGTAATTTTAGGCAGGACAACGTCTGCCGGGCTGCTAGTATTAGATAAATTTTAAAAGTTTTTAATATTGAAATTGACCTAAAAACTTACCGATTAATATTTCTTTGCAACCAATATGAAATTGATTGTTTTCTAAACAGAAACGGAAAAAATAAAACAAATCAAAACGGCACTTATATTAAAACAACTCGAATAAACTCAAAAACCTACAAATGTAACAAAGACGAGGAACAAACTGAATTCCACACAACACACACAGATATAAAGGAAAGCCCTGTAAAAACGTCAACGACATGCTTAATATTTCTCTAAGCAGCAACCGCAGGGGCTGGTGTAGACAGCATGGCGGGATTATAAATTTTAAGTAAATTTAAGTTCACTTAGAATATACAAGGAAGGGCATAATGGTACAACACCAAATTCAGTGAATCATATGTTTATTGAGATATCACTTCTTTACATACAAATAATTAAGATATTCAATAATTATATCCTACTTAAGCATAAACAGGTAACAAACGGGATAGCAATATTAAGAAATTTGCAGTGGAACAAATCAAGTCCGTTAATTACTAAATTCTTAATATACTAAACTATGTGTAGAAAAACAAAGAAAAAATAAATTATTTTGGCGTCTTATTTAATTTAAAATCGCAGTTATGTTACAACAACGGAAATGCTTAGTAGAACTGGATTGCACCTGATGTACCGTGCTACTTTTAAGTAGGTACATAAAACTACGTGAAGGAACAAGTGCATATTTTGTGCAAAATGTAAATTATATGAAAAATGAACATACAACAGATGAAACATAGGCGGGTACAATATTTCACTTAAGAATTACGAAAACAAAGTGTACCTGTTTGAGGATTAATACAAATATTTAATAACCCAAACCGTATTTTGGTACGTTTTGGTATGTGTTTAAGAAACTTACCTGTAAAATGAGAGGGTACCATTTTTTGAGTTTGCTCCACAAACACAACAACATGAAACCATTTTTTAAACTACCAGTTCGAAAAAACACAAAATAGAAACACTTAAACAACAAAAAGAACAATAAACAGTAATAAAAATAATTTCTTGGCAAAACTTCAGTATGTAGGGAAAATTGATGATCTTACTCAGAGACAAAATTCCTTAGAGATTGGCAACTCCTATACTAAAACTATTGGCACTATAGTGACAGCGAATCACAGCAGTTGGTAGTTATGTGAACAGACAGCAGGTGGCGCGATGACAAGCCGGTGTGGCGGGAGATTTCAAATTGTATTGTATTAACTTCAGCTTCCAAATTTCAAATAAAACTACAAAATAAGAGATCAGATATAAAATTGTTTATTAGTTAATACAACAGTACATTATATTGTTACTTATACAAAAAACATATTCAAATATAATGGAAGTAATCAATTTATAATTATGCATAATGGATATTAAGTGAAAAGTAAATTCTATAATTTTTACAAATACCTTCATTGCCTTATAAAATTATTCTTTTTCCATAATAAAGTATTTTGTCTGCAGTGTATTATCAAAAAGTGGAAATAAATGTTTGCTATAAAATGGGTTCCATATATTGAAATTTATAATATTTAAATTTTGTCTGCGTCTAAAGGCCTCGCCACATAGGCCATGCCATGCCATGCTAAATTAAATTTAGCATGGCACACCACAGAGCTGCCCACATAGGACATGCTATGTAAATTTGGGTAACCATAGTTTTTTGTTTGAAAACTTATTTTTGTCAATTGGCAGCTGTCAATATCCATAAATTCAAATAATGGATGATGTTCATAACATTGCTTTGGGGTTCATTTTACAACTTATTTCTACGGAAACGTATCCATAGAAACAGCATAGAAGTCGACTTCGTTGCTATGTAAATTACTTTAAACATGAACAATGTGGACACTTCCATTTGAATTCCATTGTCTCTGCTTCTATGTTTTACATTGGCATAGCATAGCATGGCCTATTTGGCGAGGCCTTGAACGTAATTTATCTGATTCATAAATTTTGTATTATTTTCACTCAAATGTTGAAAATGTTCATATCTTTGATTGGAAATCTCTGCCGCACACTGATTATTCTTCACAGTCTTTTACACAACACTTTTTTTACTCTTGGCATATCGCAAAACATAATACAAAACACAAATCTACAAAAATGACGCGACACTTTAAAACTGACATTAAATTGAAAATTGAAACACCGCCAACTAAATCTTTTGGAAAACAGGTTCTGTTTTTTGTTGGCATATAGTGCCACTAGTGTCTGTTCACAGAAGCTTTTAGTGCAAATAATAGCTGATTTAAGTTGCATGCCCCTGATTTTACTCCCGTACACAAAATAAAAATTCAAATGACGATTTGACGTTTAAATTTTAATTTTATGCAATCAGTTTCCCATAAACAAATGAAATATATAATTATTTCTATGGACTAACCATCAGCGCCCACAGTGGATGCTTAGATTACTATAAAACTTATATATCCAAGGCTACCCGATGCGCTTTCCTTTATATCTGTGTTATGTGCTGAATTCAGACGGCGCCGTCGCTGCAGCCAATAATGCCCAGATGCCGGCATTGACATTGACATATTGACGCTGATATTTGTCACGGACCATAAGCACTACGACGGTATTTAAGCAGTTGTCTTTCTCATTATTACGATCTTACAATTAAAGCGTGGGAAAGACATGATTATCCATACTGTTTCTTTTCAATATATGATGCACGACAATAACGTTGGTCGTAAGTCGACAATAAATTCGTCACGAGAGTTGTTTCTTTTAAAAATCGAACTGAATGTATTAATTTATTTTCACGGTACAATATAAGAGCTAAATAAAACTTGAGTGATGTGAAATAGATTTTTTACTTTTCTTATGCTCCAGGAGATGGCCCTTAAACCACATTTTAGATCACAGCTTCCGGTGAAAATAAGATATTAACTTCCGGTTTGCGGTTTATTTGTTATTATATGAATATGCTATTATATATTACAAAAAATGTGCTTTTCTATTTAAAATTCTTGAAAAAAATTTGTAAATTCATCAGTTTTGAAACAACGCCATCTGACAGCTTGCACTTAAAAGAAACGTAAGTGTAAATGCAGGTTTCTATTTCGCTATTACTTCCTTTAAAGCGGCTCGTCAAACTTTCTCCTTTCTCGCTCGGACTCGTTGATTGTCCCTAAGAACCAGGTGTTCGTTTTTCAAAGACTCCACAGCCAACTTTCAGAGTACCTACCTGAAATTTTGCACACTAAAGCTTTTTGTTGTGTAGAAATGCGCTGTGATCTCAGTTTTCTTTATAATTTTAGAAAAGGATGCCTTATTTCACATACAAAATTTGAGAAAAATGCTAGCTTTTAAGTAAACAAAATGAGAATTTTTTTTGAAACTACAAAAAAACTGGGATCAGAGCGCATTTCTACACAACAAAAAGTTTTAGGGTGCAAAATTTCAGGTAGATAATCTGAAAGTTGGCTGTGGAGTCTTTGAAAAACGAACACCTGGTTCTCAGGGACAATCAACGAGTCCGAGCGAGACAGGAGAAGACGGTCGCAAGCCCCCTTAATACGAGACCAGATTCATTAAAATTGCTTCGAGTAATTCTGAGATATCGCATTTTTTGTGTAAGTGAATGCTTTTATCCCCCCCTTATTTCAAAATCTACATCAAAAAGCCATTAACCCATTAACCGAATTTCTAAAGTATTATGAAAAGATTTGGAAAAATCCAACGGATACCTACATTTCCATTTGAATTTTCTAAGAAAATGCTGAATTTATATTTTCTTTTAAAACTGTCTTCACTAGCGGCAAAAATTGAAAGCTAACAATATTCGTGGTGAATTTTTCGTAACCATTTTCATTCAGAGGGTTTTTTTCTGAGAGCGGTCGGATGACTAGTTTCCGAGATATGGTCAGTAGCCAACCTTATACAACTAGCATCTACAGATAGGTGTGCAACTGTGATTCCCAATCCCGCGTCGACGCACGGTTGCAGCGCAAAGCGAACGAAAACACTTGTAATTTGAAAAGTAAGCAGACCTGCGATTTGAATAGCAGTTATTTTTATAAAGGTAATGCTTAGTGGTTCATTTAAGTCATTATTTTCATGTTAAGAGCAGGAAATTTGCGTGACAATTTTGACATTTAGTAGAGAATTAATAACAAATGTAGGTAAGTGTAGGTGTAGGTGGATATGTGCATATCTGTGCATATGTATATATAAATGTACTTATTTAAATCTTCATTTCTTCGTCGTTTGGCTATTATAACTGCATTTTTCGCTTGTTTTTTTTATTTTCTTGGTTTTTGACTTAATAATTATATCATGAATCTCTTGAAAGTGACTCAATAAATTTTGTCCACGACTATCTTATAATATACTCTTTATACTTGTGTTTCTTCAATCATAATTAGATACATTAATCATTGCAGTGATTAATGAATATTATTCACTACACCAATAGGAACATCGCTTTGACCCTTTTTTACATTTACTTAGTAGGCCGCGATCGCGATGTGTCAGTTCAAATTGAAACGTCAAATCAGCATGGTTTGCTTTTAATTTGAAATGCATATTCTAAAAAAGAAGATATAATGAGTAGTGAGAGTGAAAACGAGGTTTCTTTAACAGCACCAGCAATAAAAGAAGCTGCAGAACTTGCCTCATTAGATTCATTGCCCAAAAAACCAATAAAATTATACCTGAGAGCGTATGTATGAATCTTTCTTACACTGGAGAAGGGAAATGAAGGTAAATTCTTCCTGGGAATCTTATTTTGATAGTCGTGGACAAAGTATAGTATACAACTCGTTATAATGATGCTATTATTACCTCGAATGATTATAAAACTCGCTCGTTTCACTCGCTCGTGTTGTAAACTTCATCCTCGGTAATAATAGCATTCATTATAAACTCGTGTATAATATATACTATTGTGCATGGGATTCATGATATTACACAACGGGCATTTTTTTGCTGCTTTGCTTAGAAGCTTCCGAAGTTATACAATTTAATGATGTGTTTTTTTGTGACATCGTAAGTTTTCTTAAATGACTGATTTTTTTTTCACAATATTCACATTTATACTGAAATATCAATACCCATATTGAAATTGAAATTAATGTAAACGAAACAGACTTCTTTGAAAAGACTTAAACAGTGGAAGTGAACTAGTGAACACTAAAATTTGTTTAAGAATGCACCCCCAATTTTAACACAAACTTTCACTTCCCGCCACAACGCGCGCCGACGCGGGATTGGGAATCATAGTTGCACACCTATCTGTAGATGCTAGTCCTTATACAGGTATACAGGTGTTCATAGAATCATTCTACAATGACTAACTTTTTTATTTGAAATCAAAAAGGTCGTTAAATAAAGAAAGTTTAATAATCTCTGGAGAAGAATTTGATTGCGCTGGCAGCAAGACAATTAGACAATTGAGCATCGCATCTTTGAGATATCACTATCTTTTTACTGTTTCTTTTTGATTGGTAATTATTGCTGCACTTCTGCATCTAATTTGCTTGTAGGCTAATTCTTGCTTCTTTGTTCTTAAATTCTTAAGCACCTTAGAAAATATATCCTTCCACTTTTCTTCCAAATTGCCCCTAAGGCCTCTTCTTCGCTTTCACCATTTTTCTTTGTTCTTTGTACTAATTATATGTTTCACTAGTTCCCCCTCAAATATTTCTTCCATTTCTCCTTCTTTACTTCAATGTGGTGCTTGATGTCCTTACTCCACCAACTTGTCTATTTTCTGTTCCTATTTTACTTTTGTTATATCACAGACCTCTTTAGCTGCTGTTTTTTAAAAAGCTGCCATGCTTCTTCTACGTTTATTTCTTGCATGTTTTTTCCGTTGCCCTCCATCAAAAGTTATATTCTATCGGTAAACTTTTTTTACAATTTTTTTGCGCTATTTTATCGTTCGATATATTGTGGGACCTGATTACCTCCTTGTTTACAGTGAATTCTTCATGCTTGATTATGTTTCGTATCTGCTGCTTCGCAATTATTGTCGTTTTTGCCAATACCAAATAATGACCACTGTTTATTTCGGGTCCTCTCCTTATTTGTACATTTTTATTTTGTTGTCTAAACTCTTTGTTTATTATAACATAGTCAATTATTAACTTCTCTCCTATACTTTTAACATTTCTCGTGATCTTATGAATCTCCCTATGTTTAGAAAAGGAGTTTATGAGAAGGAAATAATTTTGTATGCAGAAATCTATAATCCATTTTCCATTGTTGTTTCTTAAGTCCTCTCCATGCATTCCTAAAAATTTCCTGTTCCTTCCCCTCTTTTACCAACTCTTCCATTAACTCTCCACTATGCCTCGCAATTTCTCCTAGAAGTCATCTTTAATTCCTCCTTTATCGTCTTCATTTTATGCATATACGATTACCAAACTTAACACCTCTCGCTGGTAGATCTCCAACTCAATCATTAGTTGCATTTCTGATATAAATTCCCATGTATTGTGTCGTCTTTCTATCTATGATGCATACTACTCCTCCTTTCGCCCTATCTTCCTCCGCTAAGTACCATCTTATATCCTTTTTCCAGCTCCACGATGCAATGTCCTTTCTTCTTAGTTTCCGTTACAGCTAATATGTCTACACGAATTTCCCCAAATTTCTCATAAGTTCCTTCTCTTTGTCGCTCAACCCCCTAATATTCCAAGTTGCCAGAATCAAACCTCTTTCCCTGTTTGGTAATTTGTCGTTTGCTGTGATAATCATGTCCCTGTGCATCACCATGTTCATCTTTACTTCTGCCCTCATTTTCGTCCTCTAATTTTTTGACTTGTCTCTCTCTATCTGTTATTTCTTCAGACTCCAGCTTTTCATATTCTATATCATTTTCTCTCCGTTCACAATAAACTTCGGTATCCTATCTTAACTTGCTTTCCTTTGGCTCTCTTTTCTGCAGCTTTCTTCAGTACAACCTCTTCTGTATCCCATTGTCTCTTCGTACGATCATTGTAACTGGAAACTTTGTCTTTGATTTTGTCCCTATTTTTCATAATCTGCGCTTTGTCCTTTAAATGCCTAATTTCCAACACGTATATTTGGTCTCCAATCCTCTGTATTTTCCCAATTTCCACGTTGAATTTCTTCTGGATTAAATCTTCTGTCATATCTCGTATTTTCTTTCCTTATTCATATCCATACCGATGCCTGTCATTATGATATTGTTCTTTCGATCAATTTCCTCCAACTGGTCTTTCAGGTTAATAATTTCCTTCTTTATTTCGCAGTTCTCTTCTTTTACTAGCTCATTTTCCCTTTTCAGGCACTCTATTATACTGCTGTTTGTCCTCCTTCATATCCTTGATGTCAAATTGAAGATCTTCTATCATACTTATCAATTTATGTAGTTTATCCTCTTATCCAGCTTGGTCTTTCTTGGAGATTTTTGTAGTTTCTTACCCTTCCTAAATATTCCATCTTTGTCGTACTTTCTCTTACTCTTATTCTCATCGGTAGAATATTCGTCGGTAACATCCACTTCTAAATCTTTCACTGTCTTCAATTTATTGAAGTGTTCTTACTTTCCCTTGATCTTCTATTTTAGCGGAGAGCAGGCAACACTGCTTTTAAATAATGCGCTGACGCGTTCGCTTCTCCTGATTTGAAGTATAAATCACTTCATCTTTTATTATTCGTCACTCCTTTATTTTTCACCGTACACCTAATTTTTATATTCCGCAGGGGTCACAAACATTCAAGTCAAAATATTTATGATAAATTTATTTTCTGCAAGAATCACTCTCAACGACGATCATTTGAAGCGTTCCCGCTGGCGAGTAATTTAACAATTTAGCAATTTCTTTAGTGAGTTGTAACAAATAGGAATATGTTACGTTTAGACCTTCTATGTCTGATCTTTTATTCATAGTGTTAGGGTTCTGTAAAATTCGAAACATTTCAAGGAACGTTCTCTTAGTGAGGTTTTGCTCCATGTCTTGTATATTTGGCGTGACGTTCTATTTCATTTAGAGTGTAACCAACTTTAAATTGGTCAAACCAATCAGACCTTTAAAAAGCGTATCACTCTACATAAGTGTGACACCAGGCTCGCCCCCATTGATGTACCATCGCCCTGTACAGCAACACATAAGGTCACAATTTTGATTTCGAAAATGTTTCCATTCTCGATAAAGAGAGGAGCAATAACAAATGATCGTTTTTGTGGATGTACCATATACAGGAGATTTTTGTCGCCTTAATTTCTTGGAGTATGTAGAAATAGGGATGTCACAGTAAACAACAGGAGTGACATGGACAGCGTGAGTAATATTTATTTAAATCTATACTTGGGCCGCCGAACAGGCGGAGTGATCACCCTGCAAGAACGTGCTCTAGGCGGGACCACTATCAATTTAGAACAACCGAACCGCAGTGATGCGCTTTCTTTAGACCCAACGAAGTCGCATCACTCCAATTCGGTCGTCATAAATTACTATTGGCCCCGCTAGACCACGTTCTTGCAGGGTGATCACTCCGTCTGTTCGGCGGCCCCAATATACCATAGGTTTGATCATTCCGCTGCCGTTTGTTTTTTAGTTATTCCCACTTCGTTTAAGTTTTAGCTGTCCTCAATTTGTTATTTATCTCGAATTCAATGTGTTTTGTCTTATATTTTTACAGTTCGACCTGTTTTTAATATTCCCCAATTCGATAAAAAAATATCTACCAATGTTTCAACGCTGCGGCTAGTCGACGACCGATGACGGCTGGAAATAGAGAACCGGGACTCGTCTAGCCATACCCCTGTACAGCGGAGAACATGCGGTGCTCCGGAGCGCTCGGGGTTTTGGTCGCGGCTCTACTGCACTTCGATCGAACAAACCCCAATACTCTGCAGACCGTCCACTTTTCTAGCAACTCTGAGATGCGTTGGTTTTTGTTTAGTGGCCAATAATTTAAATTTTATTGTTTTTTCGGGTTTTGGTGTAATTCGTCTTATAAAATGGAAAACAAAGGTAGTGAGTGTAATTTATAGTGTTTTATTGAGATAATACAATATGCTGGTGAAAAAAAATTCAACAAAACCACAAATAATACCTACGTATAATGGATAACATTATTGGAAAATACTCAGTGGAGTTTGGCGTTTTGGCGATTTCTGGAGATATTTTCAGCAAGATTATGGCGTCGTTTTAATACTTCCTGTTTGGTCATCCTTCCGGCTTGAATTCTTCCAGATTTCGGCAAATCTTTATTTTTGCGTCTTGAAATAGACATCGGTTGCACTTTAATTTTTCTCGATTTTCTACCGCAAAGACGTGATTTTGTTTCCATAAAATTTACTATCTGTACAGGAGTTTTTAAGTCCCGCAGAATGGCATTGAATTTTATAATAGACAGGGCTGTCTGCGAGCTGTGGTTTTCTTGTTATTCGCTGAAGTTCGGAACGCATTTTTGAAAGTCATCTGCAAAACACTCCTTACCTTCGTCGTCCTCTTCTCCGAGGTTTATAACATTATGAATTCTTGGTGCGGCTATCAGAGAGTTTTCCTCAGAGGGGGTGTTGTAAACGTCAGTGTGTGTATCCGTGTCCATATTTTCGTAAAAGTCTTCTGGGGCCGAATGTTCCACAGCTAATTTTGCTAGTTGCTTCCTGTCTTCAACACTTAGAATTGGTGATGTTTTGAACATGACACCAAACTTCTGTTCTATTATAGCACACAGATGCTTGCAAAATTTTCCACTCGTTCCATATGGGCAATCGCAAAATGCAATTTCAGCGTTAATGGTATACAAAAATTTGGTTCTTTTTCAGAAGCAACGCTGAAAGTATTTTCGTCTATTCTGTATAAAACACTTATATCTTTAGCTTTTCGGCACATGTGTGCGTAGTCAATTTTTGGTTTAGATCTTTTTAAATTAGGAAACTCAACAATTTCCGTTTGTGGTAACTTTCAAATACATCAACTATGAAATCCACTAAGGCGCAGGAATTGAAAACTTTGCATCTTTGTAGAACAATATCTTTAAAGATTCCGATCGAGGCTTCCGTATAATTATTAGTATTATTGCCCCTACTGATAATTTTTTCTCTGTACGGAATGCACTACTCCTCTCGACGACTCCATAATTTCTTCAAATGATCCACTAATAATTCATTGCCGGACACGGCATTATTCGATGTTAGTGTGTTAAAATGCTCTCCTGCATCTTCCTCGGTGGATGCTAAAGAACATTCCTAAATAGTTCCATGACTATTCATCTATCACCCATTTTTACGTTATGATCGGTCAGCCATAACCATCTCCACAGCGTCCGACAAACATGAAAAGTGCAGAGTAATAGATGGCTATTTGGAAACACCGTTGAAAGTGCACTGCGCTCGGCTTTACTGTCGTCCGTTATAAATGCATTCGGCGAAAACTTTTTATTGTCAACTTCTGTTGCTTCCAAGGTTGCTGCAAACGCCAACGTATAGTTTTCCTCTGTTTGCGCCGTATGTAAAATACACGCTACTGGAATAGCACCTGTTTTGTTTGAAGCGAAATATAAGGCAAGTATTGGTTTGATCACAGGACCCACTTGAATCCACAAAAACCATTTCATCCGCAATACCTTCGATAAATGCTCGCCGCATTATTGGCGTAACGATAACTGCAATGAACGGATTTCCTTTGACCAACAGCTGACGTCCAGAATAATTTTGCAAGACAGGCATTTTGCTTCTGAGAATTTCTAACACGCTACTCTCTTCACGATCCCCATACCGATTTGCACGCCATTTATCTTATAAGTATTTGATTTGTCGCTCTGTTGGATTTTCTTGTGCATTAGCAAGTGTACGGACAGAACTGGAGTTCGAAACTTCTTCGGATTCAATCAGCTTCATTTCATAATAAATTCTCGACGCAGAAGGAGACATTCCCGATACGAAATACGACTCAGAAACTTCTTTAGTTGTGTCACTCACTCGCAAATATCCAACAGCCTCTGCTACATTTATTTTGTGGAAGTGGTAAAAATTGATTGTTATAACCACGTTTATACCTCGTTTTAAAAGAATATCATTTTTAATGGTATTTCTATAAATTTTTTTGAATACTAAATCTATTGTAGCTTCACAGTTTTTGTTTCTTATTTTACTGTCGGCTATGTGAAGTTGGCGCCAGAATTCGGGAACAAACAAAAATTTTCATCATGTCGCGTAGTACTTGCCCCAAAAACGTTTGTGCCGCAGAAATTTTCGTTTGTTCCCTATTGCAAAAAAAATTATGGGGGTTGCAAATATTGCAAAATCGCGAGTTATATCTCGGGTTATACACCTTAGACACAATGACCCCTCATTTCTGCTGACGCAAGCATGTTGCGACGCATATCATATATATACCGAACTCGCCACGCGAGCGGTAATTCAGATTTTTATCGCTTTATTCTAGATTTGCTTGTCGTTTAAATATCTGTTTCACTGTTTTGAATGTAACATAGATTTTAATTGTGAACTACATTTTATTGTGTTTGTAACGCTAAAATAAATTGTTTTTAAAAAGTTATTATCTGTGACTTGACTGGACTTGAAGCACCCTTTGTGAAAAGAAGCTCTGGTTTCTCGAAATCGCTTCTACATATGGTGAAGAATTTTAATTCCTAACTTCAAGTCCGAAAGAACCTCACCTTGGTTATTGCAACCGAAAGATACATTACCGAAGCTGGAACGTATACTGAACGGAGCATCTATACTGCCCAGGACGACATGAAATCCATCCTGTAAGTTTTGTTATCCATTCTTTCCAAAATATTATTGCTTTGACTTTGCATTTTTGGCACCTTAGCAAATAATTATTGCTGCAGCTATTTTTCTTGTATCACTTATTGGATCTTCCAATGATTCAAGTTTTGCATGCATAATTTAATTAAGAAATAAAACAAGAATCAATTTTAACTGCTTTATTCACATTTTTTTTTAATAATTTTTACGTTTTTGTTTTTTCATACATTGACTATTGTATCCAGAAATTTTGTATTGTTTTTATAACTAATGAACAGTTCCGATTCTGAAGAAGAAATCGAAATTGAGATCGAACGATCCAAACAAAAAGAAAGGAACACTAAATTTCAATTAACCCCCTCGAAACTTAGTTTAATTAAAGAACACTTAAATATGACTACCCAATCATCTGCTGCCCTTCTCTCACTCTCTGACAGAGACTTAAGGGATCTAGTTCGTGATCTTCCAGAATTCGAACCTGGAAGCCACTTGGCAAAATTCATACAAGGCGTAGACCAACTTGCTACCTATTTAACGACTAGAGTCAGCATCACGGAAAATCAGCAACACATTTTCAGTACCATTTTAAATTCCAAAATCAAAGGGGCAGCCGGAGATTATTTGTTTAATGAAAATAAGGTAACCTGGCCTGAAATTAAAGAAGCTTTAAAACTTCAGTACGGAGATCAAAGAAATTTAAGAACTTTGGAATTAATTATTCAAAATTCAATTCAAAACAAAACTGAAACTATCTCTGAATTTTACAATCGCATTATAACTAACAGAAATAATGCCATTCAAAAGGCCCAACTTACTTATACCAATCAACCCGACTTGCATAGAGAAATTGCTCGCTATCACGAACAAGCTCTTGACGCATTTCGCTGTGGAATTTCTAACCCCTACTTCGAACATATCAGAAGTCTAAAATTCAATACATTAGAGGAAGTATTACAAGAATGCTACTCTTATGACCAGATAACTCAACATAGACAATATCTTCAAGCTTCCCAAGTAAGGGACAGACCTACTCTCCAACAAAAACCAATTCCCCAAAATAGATTTCCAAATACTTTATATCCTAACTTTCAACCACGACCTAATAACCCCACTTTCCAGAGAAACTATAATCCAATACTTCAATTACCTGTTACTGCTCCTGCGCGTTTTCCTGCAGATAATTTTAAACAAAATGCTGGATTTGGCGCTATTCCTAAATTTATGCCTCGCCGACAACTCCCTACAAATCAACAAGTATTCGGAAAACCGAATACGCAAAATCCTTAATCACAGTTTAATAAACCTACTCCTATGTCTACTACCTCACATTATACTTTCAAACCACATCAACCTACTCCTATGTCTACTACTTCACATTATACTTTTAAACCACAACGACCGCAATTTCCCAGACCGACATTCCAACAAAGACCTCAACAATCTCCTAATTATTTCAAACCTACTGATACCCCTAACTTTATCAGCAGAGAACTGTATAATACGGAAGGAAACCCCTCTTCTCAACCTGAATTTGACGAACAATATGTACCGGAATTATATGACGAATACGACCCTGAAAGTTACGTCACAGAACCCGAAGACAATGAACAAGACGACGAAAATTTTCCTACGCCAGCCTCGAACAATCCATCATCGACTTAAATAACATAACCCTACAACCTCGCTTACCATTCTTTTATCTTCCTAACTTAAATCTAAAGATACTTATTGATACCGGTGCAACCGATTCAATTATTAACCCTGATGTAGCCCAGCAATTTTCAAATTACTACTTGCATGAACCCTTTGTTATAAATTCCCTCAACAATCAAACCATCTCCTCTGACAATATCGTTATCCCTTTGTTACATGAATTAAATATCTTTCAAGAAATCAAAATGCGTGTTATACCATGGCACTCAAGATTTGATGCACTTCTCGGCACTCAAGACTTGAGAAATCTTAGAGCTAAAATTGACTATGAACAGCAATTAATAAGTATTAATAACATTGTTATACCTTTTTATTTCGCGTATAATGTTCCTTACCAATCAAAAACACTTCAAATCCCAGTTAATCTAGAAAAGGGACAAGCTTATCTTCCACCTATTCAAGTAGCTGAGGATTCTTATCTACCTGAATGCATTGTCAATATACACGACGGTTATTGCACAATCCCCAATGATTTCCCCCATTTAGAAATAAATTTTAGTGAACCCATGGAAGTCATACCCTTCGATCAATTTGAAAACGAATCTGAACCTCCTTCTGACAATCTACCAAAAATCAAAAGTTTACTTCGAACAGATCATTTGAATGGCGAAGAAAAGAAACTAATTTACAACCTGTGCCACAAACACCGTAATGTCTTCTATTACGAAGGAACCGATCTGTCCTTCACCTCCCACGTTAAACACAACATACGCACTACTAATGACAGACCTATTTACGTTAAATCATTTCGACACCCTATCTCAATGCAAGAGGAAATTCAAAACCAAATACAAAAATTATTTGACAACCAAATCATCCGCCCTTCTATCTCACCATATAGTTCTCCTGTATGGATAGTCCCCAAGAAATTAGACGCATCGGGCAAAAAGAAATATCGTATGGTAATAGATTGCCGCAAACTGAATGACGAAACCATTGAAGATAAATACCCCCTGCCCAGAATCGATGAAATACTCGACAGACTCGGAAAATGTCAATACTTTACCACTTTAGATCTTGCACAAGGTTTTCACCAGATAGAGCTGGACCCTCAGTCAATCGAAAAATCTGCGTTTACAGTCAACCATGGACATTTTGAATATCTCCGAATGCCCTTCGGACTCAAGAACGCACCGGCCACATTCCAAAGAATGATGGACGAAGTTCTAAAAGAAGAGCTCTACAAATCCTGTTTCGTATATATGGATGACGTAGTAATCTTTTCGAAATCCCTCCAGGAACATCTTCATCACATTTCCAAAATTTTTAAGAAACTCCAGGATGTAAATTTGAAAGTTCAATTAGACAAATCCGAATTCTTACGCAAAGAAGTCACTTTTCTCGGACACATTATCACCCCAGAAGGAATAAAACCTAACCCTTCCAAGATCAAAGCCGTTCAAAATTACCCCTTACCAAAAACACCAAAAGAAATCAAAGCATTTCTTGGCCTAGCCGGCTACTATAGAAGATTCATCAAAAATTTCAGTAAAATTGCATCCCCTATGACAAAATATTTGAAGAAAAATGCAAGAGTTGATTTAAAAAATCCTGAATATACTTCTAGCTTTAAAAAATTAAAAGATCTCCTAACCAATTCACCTGTACTTGCATACCCTGACTTCACGAAACCGTTTGTATTGACCATCGACGCATCCAACGTTGCAATTGGAAGTGTACTATCCCAATCGAACAAACCGGTCGCCTATTTTTCCAAAATCTTCAATTCCGCAGAACGTAACTACTCTACGATTGAAAAGGAACTTTTTGCTATTATTGAATCATGTAAAAACTTTAGACCTTATTTGTTTAAAAAATTTACCATCGAAACGGACCATAATCCATTAGTATGGCTTTCGAAATTGAAATAACCAAATTCAAAATTAGTCTGTTGGCGACTTAAATTAGAAGAATTCGACTTTAACATCGTTTACAAAAAAAGGAAAAGAAAATTTCGTGGCCGACGCGCTGTCACGCGTAGAAATCAATTATAGAGAGAAAGATAATGAAAGTATAATCCCTAACACCTCTGAAGTCCCAGATCCTATTTCATTGAGTCCAGACGAATTTAACGAACTAATCTTACCCATTGACTATCAGCCTACACCTGAAGAAGAAGAACTAATTAATGAAGTCGCCCGTGCCATGGAGTCTATTGACCCCCCTATATTAAAACCTGCCGTCAAACAACCCAAAATTAACATTATCTCAGACATTACTATCCCAAAAATTACTTATGTTCCTAATAAGGATGACCAAAATAAACCAAAGGAACCATCTACTAACGGTAGTACATCCCACTCTGTTCAAAACGAAGACGATGGAAAAATTTTGCCTATTTCGGAAAAAGCTTTAAATCATTTTAGATATCAAATTGTATTTTATACACAAAAAGGAAAGTCAGTTAAACCTGACCCACTCAAAATCTTCCAAAACTTAAGATATACGATTACTCTTGATGAAAATAATCTAGTTAACGATTTGAAAAACACTTTGAAAGAAATTATTCAACCAGACAGACGATACTGTATTTATATTCCATATTCTAAGATTCTGAAACTAATGTTTCCCCAAGTTGTTCAAAAATTATTTAATAACAAAATTGATCTGATCGTAACCAACACCTTACTCGCCGATGTTGTATCTCTAGATGACCAAATAGAAATTACCCAAGAATATCATAACAACAATCACAATGGTATCAACGAGACTCTCAAACAGTTACATTTAAATTATTACTGGCCAAAAATGAGTAAAACTGTCACCAAAATTATTAACAATTGTGAGCTTTGTCTTACTTCAAAATACGAACGTAAGCCCTTAAAACCTAACTTTAAAGGACCCCTCCTCTCCGATCAACCCTTCCACACTCTACATATGGACACCTTTACAATCGACAAAACCATGTTTCTGACTATTATTGACGCCTTCTCAAAACTTGCTCTCGCCTATCACGTATCTGATCTAAATAGTTTAACCATAGCTAGAAAATTAAAGCATTACTTCATGCACTATGGCTTTCCTGTACAGGTCAAATGTGACCCCGGAACAGAATTTAAGGCAGTATTCAAAGAACTTTGTGCTTTGCATAATATTAACCTCCACTATACAACACCCAACAACTCAAACTCGAATAGTTTGATTGAACGTTTTCATTCGACTCTTAAAGAAAAATATGTTGTTTTAAAACAAAAAGATCCATCAGAATCAGTTCCAAACTTAATTACCGACGCCGCGCCGTGTTGATTTATAATCAGTCTGTTCACTCTTCTACTGGTTACACTCCTTTTCACATTCTATTCGGACCATACGAACACCGACCACCTTTCGACCAACAACTAACCCTTTACGACAATTATGTTCAACAACACAAGGCAAAAATGGAACCTTTCATAAAACAAATTTACGACAAAGCTTTGGAAAAATAAACCAAAATTCTAGATAAACGAAACGAGACACAAGGAAACAATATCCCCCCCGAATTACCCGAAACAATATACTCTAGAAACTCTAGTAGAATTAAGTCAAAACCACCTTACGCAAAAATAACTGAGGTCACCAAAGTTAATGACAAAATTAAAGGGAGAAAGAAAAAGAAAATTGTTACTCTTCCACCAAAGTGAATAAGAGAAGTGTCTCCACTTGATAGCTGGTGCAGCAGAAGAGCGGGCTATGCAACTGTAATACTGGCATTGGTGCCATGTGCAGCAAACTGGGCCATTCGTTCGGGCGTACCGCTTGGCCATATATGCAATAATACATTGTTTTAGCGTTCAGGAAGTACCCTGGTTAAAGTGAATAAAGGGGCGTAAATGCTGTATCCCAAAATATAATTTCGTACGGAAAAACAGCATTTTTCTACATTTCAAAACAAGCAAAACTAGCAGCTAAATGGCCTCGGGCAATTGCTCGATAGGGCTCCGTTTTTGAAAAACATTTTGATTCGAAGGATATAAATAGAAACAAAATTTAATTAAAGCGGGTACTGCAAAACGAAATTGGTGCTATAATTACTCAAGAGGAAGTAATAATTGATTCTGTTATTTATTTTACCTGGCTGGATTATTTGTAAAATCTGTCATCCATTACCAATTGTATTACATGCTTATCTTAGCTTGAAAACAACCAGTTGGACCCCGAAAATATTTCAGACGAAGTCACTCTAACAAGGGGAACACTAACTTGTGCATCCCAGTTCTTACATATTGTTTATTAAGAAAACTAGAACGTTTTTTCCCAGGCATATTGATACCAGAGATGCTTACAACCTAACTACAATGATTTCTTAAGTAACTGTAGTAGGTACTTTAAAATATGAATGTAAATCTCACGAATCAGTACGTTTTGGCGTCATTGCGTCATACTAATAATTACATATTGTTAAAGAATGCAATTTTATTCTAAGCAGGAAAATGCAAGCCTCAAAAAACAGAACCGAGAAAATAAGAAATTGTCAAGATTATATTCAAAATAAATATGACTTTTTAACAGCTGCTGAATTTACTTTACGGCCTGACTTTAAATAATTGAAATAAAGTGAATCCTATGTGAATATTGAGTATTGACGTATAAGTTGACCGCTTTTTGTTGAAACCGAGGAATTCCTATAATTTTACATAAGTGATTAACCTGTCTATGCTAACCACCGTCAAACGAGTATATCTTTTTCACTATAAATCCATTTTTTGGTAATGTAATGAAATCAATGCATCATACACAATACATTCGACATCGATATAATCGCGCGGACGCTCGGCCCAGTTCCCCCACTCCAGTCGCCTAGAAACATTACATTTGCGTAGCTCAGTATCCACACGGAGTGGAGGCACTTCTCTTATTCACTTTGTCTTCCACTGTCAAAAGTTAGACCGTTAAGAAAAAATCCTTCTTTGTCGCAGGATCATTCTGATAACACCGCTGATGATGACTCGAGCACTTCAGACAACTGAAATACAGCCACCAACGTATCTAGATCCTTTAGGACCAACTAAATTATTAAGTCACTATCATAAATTTTATGTTTCAATCAACACCACTCTGTTAGAACTTATTACAGTTCAAGAATTAGGACTTATGTATGAGTATTTACTTCAAAATTACAAACCAGACTCAATTTTACCCATTGATTCGAACCATATGTTTGAATTATTGTATTTTTCTCACACTTCTATAGTCATTACCAACCAAGCAATAATATTTCTCCTTAAAATTCCTATCTTACATAAACCTTTATTTCAATTATATAAACAATATCCTATCCCCTTCGAGTGCGACAAATCTAGATGTATTACGATAAATCCCTTCGTCTACTATATCGAACCCAACCAATGGACCAATACCTGCAAACAGCTTGGAAACTTTACCATCTGTAGCCAGGCTCAACAAAACATCTGCAACAATCAAGAAAATAGAGCGAAATCAAGGTGTGAAACCATAAGCTTGATAGAACAAGAAACTATAGTACATCAAGTTACCAAAAAGTTAATGCGGCCCACTGAGTATGATAAAGTATTATTTAGAAATTATTTAAGACATATTACTTTAAATTATGAATTTCGTGAAGTTGATTTAAATAAAAGATATCATGATTTTTATTATCAATACATAGATTTACTCGATCAAATGAGACCAAGGACGGAAATTATCATAAAAAGCAGCTCACAACCATGGTTCGGTAAACGAATCTTAGACTCTATAAAACACAACCATGGTTCGGTAAACGAATCTTAGACTCTATAAAACAAAGGGATTATAGTTACAAAAAGTACAATATAACGAAAAGTTTTGAAGACTGGAATAAGTACAAATACAATAGGAATAGACTAGTAGATTTAATTAGGATAGAAAAGCGTCGTTATTTTGAGGCGAAGATAGATAGTTTTAAGTGCGATGGGAAGAAAATGTGGAAAACTTTGAAGGAAATCATATCTAAACCAAAAGCAGAAAATTATCAAGACATTATTAGTAATGGAAATGTTCTAACCCATCCTAGAGACATAGCAAATGAATTTAATAAATACTATATAGAGAGCATAAATGAAATCATACAGGATATAGGTGTTAGCAAGGTAAAAGATGAGGAATATGCGGTTAATTCCTCAACCGTATTTAATGAATTTGAACTACTAAATAATGAAGAGTTAGGTAAAATAATAGGAAAAGTTAATAATAAGACAAGCCCTGATGAACTAGACTGCTTAACGATAAAAGACTTTTATGAAGAATTTTCTAATGTAATAATAAATATCATAAACTCCTCTTTGGAAAAAGCCGTTATTCCGGACCAAATGAAAATAGCCACTATAGTACCAATAAGAAAGATCTGTAGCAGTAAAAGAATCGAGGACTTCAGACCCATTAATATGTTGCCATCAATAGAAAAGATCTTAGAAAAAGCAGTATACTCTCAAGTAATAAACCATGTAAAAAATAATGCAATCTTATCCCAGTATCAATCCGGATTTAGGGAGAACCATAGCTGTGAAACGGCGTTTCAATATTTACTAAATCATTGGAAAACGGCGGTAGATGACAATTTAATCGTGATAACAGTATTTTTAGATTTAAAGAGAGCGTTTGAGACTGTAGATCGAACAAGACTATTAGAAAAGCTCAGGAATTACGGCTTTCAAGGAACAGTTTATGATTGGTTCAATAATTACCTAACCCATAGAAAACAATATGTTAAGTGTGGACACGCTTTATCGGATCAGCGAGAAATAGAGTTCGGTGTACCTCAGGGGAGTATATTGGGCCCATTATTATTCTGCTTATACGTGAATGACTTGCAAGAGGTTTTAAAAGCCTGTAAGTTTCATATGTTTGCAGATGACACTGTTATATATATAATAGGAAAAGATGAAACCGATATGGTAGAAATAATAAATGAGGAATTAGGCAAAGGAAACGATTGGTTGAAAGTAAATAAATTGAAATTAAATACTGGAAAAAGTAAGTATATGGTGTTATCATCAGAGAGCGTGTATCATAAATATAATGCATTGCAACTTAAAATAGAAATTGAAAACAAAGAAATAGAAAAAGTGGAAGAATTTAAATATCTTGGAATAATTGTTGATAGACGGTTAAACTTTAGGGAACACATTAACTACACATGTAGAAAGATATCCAAGAAGTTAGGAGTATTAAGACGTTGCAGCAGTTTCTTATCAGTTTATGCCAGGAAAACTGTATATAATGCAATAATTCTTCCACATTTCATGTATGCTTCAACAATATTGTATCTGGGGGCAAAAACAGAGAAAGATAGGCTGCAAAAGTTGCAAAACAAAGGGATGCGCATTATACTGGGATGTAGTAAATATACGAGAATTACTGATATGCTGCACTCACTGCAATGGCTGGATGCAAAATCTTTGTTGCTGAGGAATGTGTTAATTTTCTTACATAAAATTAACTTAGGATTAATGCCCCCATATTTATCGAATATAATAACAATTTTTTCCGAAAAACATGAGTATAATACAAGAAATAAGAATAATATAAGTTTGCGACATACAAATAAGAAAAAAACACAAGTATCAATATTTTTCAGAGGTGCAATAGAATACAATAAGTTACCATTAAAGTTAAAAGCAATAAAAAATGTAGGTAGATTTAAGGTAGAAATTAGTAAATAGATTGTATACCAGTAAGTATATTCGTGTTATTTTGTGTTACGTATTCGTGTTATTTTGTATTAGGTATGTTATACTTATTAGATATATATTTTTTATTTTATATTTTTATTCATGTGTAGTAACAGATATTAATGTAAGCTGATGTAAATTAGCAAAATGCTAAATAAATGGTGTTATTATTATTATTATTATTATTATTATTATTATTATTATTAGTGCTAACGGACAGCAACGTTACCATCCTTGAAAAATGTAAACAAAACTTAGAACATACCCACATAAATACCAATGTGCTAATCACATCACCCTGTGAAGTGATTTTAAATGACCAAGTGTACCTAGTGCCTCCGGTTAATTTCCAGATTACGATCCCGAAGACCGTAGAAGTGCAAGACGTCCCTTGTAAGGAAATACATCTTCAACAACGACACTTAGAGGACGTCTCCGACTTGTTGCGAGAAGCAACTTACATTCAAAATGTAGTTAATATTTTCACTTTTCACTATTTGGTAGAAATCCATGATTAAATAAAAAATTACTTCGCGTACTACCAATAAGTATAACAAAATTATTTTATTTAACCGGTTTCAAGATCTACAAACGATCCCATCATCAGAAATGTTAAAGAAAAATTGTAAACAAATTATTATGACAGTTGACAAGGAAACTAAAATTGACAAATTATAATGATATCCATGAAATAAGATAACTAGATAACTGAATTTCAGTATTTACCTACGGGGTATAAGAAAAACACAAAGGAAAATCGAATACCTCGTAGCTTGAAGGGAAAAAACAATGAATTTAAAGAAAACCATATAGGAAGAAAACAATAAATTCAATTGAAAAAACCTTCAAGTGAAATATCAGAACATAAAAAACTAAATAAATAAAATATCCATGGAATATGCCAACTGCTAATCTTGTAATAAATTGTGGTCAAGTCTATGTGTTCTGTCTTGACAACTGCCAACTGCTAGTACATATTGTAATAAACTAAAAAAGAGAGAAATAAGTCAATAATAGCAAGAAAAAAAAAAAAAAAAGACTCGAGGATTAAGATGTAGAGACTGTGGTTAAATAATTAATTCAAGAATCAATCATAATAACAATAATATTGATGATGATAATATCAATCATCATCATAAGGTTCTCAGTCCGAAGACTGGTTGGACGCGTACCTCCATTCTTTTCTATCCTGAGCTAACCTACGCATTTCCCTAAAAGTAGAACATCCTACATCCCTAACTATTTGAGAGCAGTAGTCTAATCTAGGCCTACCCCTACCTCTTTTTATTCCTATCTCTGACTCTAGTATGTCACGAACTATTCCTTCGTGTCTTAGAAGGTGTCCTACCATCCTATCTCTCCTACTCTTTATTGTTTTCCATACCTTTCGCTTTTCCCCAACTCTTTCTAATACTTCCCTATTGCTAACCTTATCTATCCACGGTATCTTCATCATGCGTCTGTAGCACCACATTTCAAACGCTTCTACTCTTTTTCTATCCGCTTCTCCTATTGTCCAAGTTTCGCACCCGTATAATGCCGTACTCCATACATACGACGTTAAGAGTCTCTTCCTAGTCTCTATATTAACCGTTCTCGAGCATAACAGTTGTTTCTTTTTGTTAAACGCAACTCGGCCCTGCGCCATTCTTTGTTTTATATCTTTAGTGCTCCTACCGTCTTGAGTTATTTTACTTCCTAAGTAGCAGAAATCCGCGACCTCCTCTATCTTCTCATTTCCAATTTGTATTTCCATTTTAGTTCTATTTTCACATCCCCTACATACCAAAATTTTAGTTTTCTTTTTATTGATTTTCATGCCGAAGCCCTGTGTCAAAACTGCTTCCATTTCATTCAAAGCCGCTCCTAATTCTTCTTTGCTAGATGCTAACACTGCTATATCATCCGCAAATCTGAGCATGTTAATAGTTTGGCCCTGTACATTGATCCCAGAGGCTGTTCTTTCCTTAACAATATTAATCGCATCTTCGATATATAAGTTGAAAACTAGAGGTGACAATGCACATCCCTGTCTCACTCCCTTCCGGATATCTACTTCCCTTTGTTCCTGCTCACATTCTATAACTGCCTTTTGCTCTTTGTAGAGATTATGTATTATTCTTCTGTCCCTGTATTTCATCCCTACCTTTCTCAGCACTTCGAACATCTTCCCCCATTTTACGTTGTCGAAGGCTTTTTCTAAATCTACAAATCCTATATAGACGCTCTTTCTCTTTTCTATCGTTTTTTCTATAATTACTCGTAAAGCTAGAATGGCCTCGCGCGTTCCTCTATTTCGTCTAAATCCGAACTGATCTTCTCCTAATATTTCTTCCGCCTTTTTCTCCATCCTTCTTTGCACAATTCTAGTTAAAATTTTTGACGCATGGGAAGTTAAACTGATAGTTCTAAAATTTTCGCATCTATCCGCGCCTTTTCTTTTTGGCAAAGCTACTATGATGTTCCGTTTGTAATCTTCTGGAATCTCGCCTGTCAGGTATATGCGACTAACTAGTTTAAATAAACGATCTATTACCTCTTGACCTGCGCACTTTAAGATTTCTGCCTGCAAGCCATCTATACCTGGTGCTTTATTATTCCTTAAACTTTTTAGTGCTATCTCAAACTCTTCTCTCATTATAGGACTCCCTAGGTTATCCCCCTCTACACTGCTTTCGCTTTCTAATATATCTTGCACTTCCTGTCCCGCATATAAGTTTCCTAAATATTCTTTCCACCTATCTGCCTTCTCCCCACTTCCGATTAGGATATCTCCTGCCTCATTTCTAATGTTTTTGGTACTAGATCCAATTTTTCTAAAATTTCTCCTAATTATTTTATATGCTTCATCAGTCTTTCCTACTTCGAATTTATCTTCCACTTCTTTGCATTTATTATCGATCCATTGCTCTTTCGCTTTCCTACATTCCCGAATAATTTCCCACTTGATCGCCTTATATCTTTGTTTCCCTGTTTCATCTAACCTATTATATTATATAATATCAATAACAAAACAAAAAGAAAAAATCCCATATTGCCAAATAACCTCGAAAGTCCATGGTTTATATGGGGGGGGGGGCAAATAAACTAATTGATTCTTGAATTAATTTACAAAAGTTTAAATAAATGCGTAGGTTAGCTCAGGATAGAAAAGAATGGAGGTACGCGTCCAACCAGTCTTCGGACTGAGAACCTTATGATGAAATAAACTAGATTGTATTAAATCGACTTGATCATTAAGTAAGTTACAATTTTTATCATTTTTATGTTTATAAATTTCTATAGACTCTAATATATCCAATTGATAACTCTTTACAAAATTAAACAATAATTTAGTATTCTCCGGAGGAGGGAATTGATGATTGTTATCAAAGAAATGATTAGCAAAACTTGAATGATCATTCTTCAAACGAAATGATCTTAAATGCTCGTTATACCTAATACGTATAGATCTGCCAGTCTGTCCGATATATATGCTGTTACAGTCTAAGCAATTTAATTGATAAACACCTGTGTGGTCAAGTTTATGTGTTCTGTCTTTACTGTTAAATAAAATATGTGATAATATATTTGATGGTTTAAATATGACTTGTATGTTGTTTTTTCTTAAAATACTGGCAATCTTTTCAGAAATATTTCCAAAATAGGTAATCCTGCAAAATTTGGTAAGTTTATCATTAGATAATTTAGGATATATACTGTTACAAGCAATTTTAAATTTTTTATTGTTAATGATTCTATTGATGATTTCAATCTTAAATCCGTTATTTATTGCAATTGTTCTAATTATGTTTAGTTCTTTATTCAATTTATCTAAAGATAGCGGTACTGTAAAGGCCCTGTGTATCATAGAATTATAAGCAGAAATTTTTTGACAAAAGGGATGAAATGAATTTGCTGAAAGAGTAATATCTGTATATGTTGGTTTCCTAAAAATATCGAAATTTATTTTATTGTTCTCATTTATTAAAGTTAAATCTAAGAAATTAATTTTGTGTTCAGTTTCTATTTCTTTCGTAAATTTAATTTTTGGATGAATACTGTTCAAGAAATTTTGAAAATTGTCCAATTGTCTTGTTGTTCCTTTAAAACAAGCAATAATATCATCTACATATCTATACCAAAATAGAATATGTTGTTTCCCTAATTCTGAGTTCATAATTTTTTCTTCAATATCTGACATGAAAATATCTGCTAATAAAGGACTAATTGGTGAACCCATAGCAAGACCTAAATCTTGAGTATAATATTTATTATTGAACTGGAGATAATTTTGCTCAATACAAAGTTGGAAAGCAGTAATAATATCATTTTTTATAACAATATTAGTACGAGTTTTATCTAAAATATTTTCAATTGATTTTAAGCATTCATTAGGAGGAATATTAGGGAACATATTTGTAACATCAAAAGAAACCAAAAGGGACCCTGTTGGAATATTTTTATATTTGATATTGTTAATTAATTCTAAAGAATTTTTTAAACTAAATTTGGATTTAAAATTTGTTGTATTTTTGAATATATTATTAATGTTTTTAGCTAAATTTCTCGTGGGAGCATTAATATATGATACTACTGGTCTTATAGGTGTATTAATTTTATGGTTCTTGATAAGTCCATATAATTTAGGGGCACATGCATTCATATTAATTAATCTTAATTTTTCAAAATTGTTATTGAAAATACTGTTGCAATTTTTTAACCAATCTTTTAATTTTGTTTGAAAATGTTTTGTTGGATCTTTTTTCAGTTCAGTTAATTTTTCATTTGTAATAAAATTTTGCATCTTTGTTATATATTCATCTTTAGGTAAAATTACTATAGCATTGGATTTGTCGGCTTTCGAAACTATCAAATTATCTTTATTAATTTTTTCTTTAATAGAATTAATTGTAATTTTATCGATTTTATTAATTTTATTAATGATGGAATTTTTGTACTGAAAGGAATTATGAATTTTATTTCTAATATTCTGAGAATCATCATCCTTTTTTAAAATTACTTCAATTTCTGAAATTAAAATTTCGGTTCTATTTATATTGTTTATATTGGGGGCAAATTTTGGACCTTTTGATAGTAATTCTGTTTCATTATTGTCAAAAACTGTATTACTGTAATTGATAAATTTGGAACTAAATATTGATTTCTTAGAATTGCTGTTATAAATGTCAGTTTTGCTATAGTTTTGAATATAGTTCAAATTATCTAACTTCTTTCGTTGTGTGAGGTATTTTTTATGTATGATTTTACTAATATTGTCTCTAATTATGTCATCTAAACTGTCAAACTCTATAGCGTGTAATTTGTATGAAAGTTCAGAGTGTAAAACTTTAATGTAGTGATTTAATACGTATCTTTGTTTATACAAATTACACGCTATAGAGTTTGACAGTTTAGATGACATAATTAGAGACAATATTAGTAAAATCATACATAAAAAATACCTCACACAACGAAAGAAGTTAGATAATTTGAACTATATTCAAAACTATAGCAAAACTGACATTTATAACAGCAATTCTAAGAAATCAATATTTAGTTCCAAATTTATCAATTACGGTAATACAGTTTTTGACAATAATGAAACAGAATTACTATCAAAAGGTCCAAAATTTGCCCCCAATATAAACAATATAAATAGAACCGAAATTTTAATTTCAGAAATTGAAGTAATTTTAAAAAAGGATGATGATTCTCAGAATATTAGAAATAAAATTCATAATTCCTTTCAGTACAAAAATTCCATCATTAATAAAATTAATAAAATCGATAAAATTACAATTAATTCTATTAAAGAAAAAATTAATAAAGATAATTTGATAGTTTCGAAAGCCGACAAATCCAATGCTATAGTAATTTTACCTAAAGATGAATATATAACAAAGATGCAAAATTTTATTACAAATGAAAAATTAACTGAACTGAAAAAAGATCCAACAAAACATTTTCAAACAAAATTAAAAGATTGGTTAAAAAATTGCAACAGTATTTTCAATAACAATTTTGAAAAATTAAGATTAATTAATATGAATGCATGTGCCCCTAAATTATATGGACTTATCAAGAACCATAAAATTAATACACCTATAAGACCAGTAGTATCATATATTAATGCTCCCACGAGAAATTTAGCTAAAAACATTAATAATATATTCAAAAATACAACAAATTTTAAATCCAAATTTAGTTTAAAAAATTCTTTAAAATTAATTAACAATATCAAATATAAAAATATTCCAACAGGGTCCCTTTTGGTTTCTTTTGATGTTACAAATATGTTCCCTAATATTCCTCCTAATGAATGCTTAAAATCAATTGAAAATATTTTAGATAAAACTCGTACTAATATTGTTATAAAAACTGATATTATTACTGCTTTCCAACTTTGTATTGAGCAAAATTATCTCCAGTTCAATAATAAATATTATACTCAAGATTTAGGTCTTGCTATGGGTTCACCAATTAGTCCTTTATTAGCAGATATTTTCATGTCAGATATTGAAGAAAAAATTATGAACTCAGAATTAGGGAAACAACATATTCTATTTTGGTATAGATATGTAGATGATATTATTGCTTGTTTTAAAGGAACAACAAGACAATTGGACAATTTTCAAAATTTCTTGAACAGTATTCATCCAAAAATTAAATTTACGAAAGAAATAGAAACTGAACACAAAATTAATTTCTTAGATTTAACTTTAATAAATGAGAACAATAAAATAAATTTCGATATTTTTAGGAAACCAACATATACAGATATTACTCTTTCAGCAAATTCATTTCATCCCTTTTGTCAAAAAATTTCTGCTTATAATTCTATGATACACAGGGCCTTTACAGTACCGCTATCTTTAGATAAATTGAATAAAGAACTAAACATAATTAGAACAATTGCAATAAATAACGGATTTAAGATTGAAATCATCAATAGAATCATTAACAATAAAAAATTTAAAATTGCTTGTAACAGTATATATCCTAAATTATCTAATGATAAACTTACCAAATTTTGCAGGATTACCTATTTTGGAAATATTTCTGAAAAGATTGCCAGTATTTTAAGAAAAAACAACATACAAGTCATATTTAAACCATCAAATATATTATCACATATTTTATTTAACAGTAAAGACAGAACACATAAACTTGACCACACAGGTGTTCATCAATTAAATTGCTTAGACTGTAACAGCATATATATCGGAAAGACTGGCAGATCTATACGTATTAGGTATAACGAGCATTTAAGATCATTTCGTTTGAAGAATGATCATTTAAGTTTTGCTAATCATTTCTTTGATAACAATCATCAATTCCCTCCTCCGGAGAATACTAAATTATTGTTTAATTTTGTAAAGAGTTATCAATTGGATATATTAGAGTCTATAGAAATTTATAAACATAAAAATGATAAAAATTGTAACTTACTTAATGATCAAGTCGATTTAATACAATCTAGTTTATTTAAACTTTTGTAAATTAATTCAAGAATCAATTAGTTTATTTGCCCCCCCCCCATATAAACCATGGACTTTCGAGGTTATTTGGCAATATGGGATTTTTTCTTTTTGTTTTGTTATTGATATTATCATCATCAATATTATTGTTATTATGATTGATTCTTGAATTAATTATTTAACCACAGTCTCTACATCTTAATCCTTGAGTCTTTTTTTTTTTTTTTTTTTTTTTTTCTTGCTATTATTGACTTATTTCTCTCTTTTTTAGTTTATTACAATATGTACTAGCAGTTAACAGTTGTCAAGACAGAACACATAGACTTGACCACAATTTATTACAAGATTAGCAGTTGGCAGATTCCATGGATATTTTATTTATTTAGTTTTTTATGTTCTGATATTTCACTTGAAGGTTTTTTCAACTGAATTTATTGTTTTCTTCCTATATGGTTTTCTTTAAATTCATTGTTTTTTCCCTTCAAGCTACGAGGTATTCGATTTTCCTTTGTGTTTTTCTTATACCCCGTAGGTAAATACTGAAATTCAGTTATCTAGTTATCTTATTTCATGGATATCATTATAATTTGTCAATTTTAGTTTCCTTGTCAACTGTCATAATAATTTGTTTACAATTTTTCTTTAACATTTCTGATGATGGGATCGTCTGTAGATCTTGAAACCGGTTAAATAAAATAATTTTGTTATACTTATTGGTAGTACGCGAAGTAATTTTTTATTTAATAATTACATTCAAAATAATCCTTTAGTTATTAATCCACTTGTCCACTATATACACAGTGGAGTTACAATTAGTTTAACTTTCGTATTAATTTTACTTTTAATTTGTTTATGTATCTTTAGGAAAGTACTTTATAGGATATTATGTGTTAAACGAGGAATCATCACCGTACCTCGTGATGTCGCTATTGAACTTGCTCACCTACAGAAGGTAGAAAAGGGCGAGGACGCTCCTTTTTCCTAGGGAGGAAGAGTTATATCTCGGGTTATACACCTTAGACACAATGACCCCTCATTTCTGCTGACGCAAGCATGTTGCGACGCATATCATATATATACCGAACTCGCCACGCGAGCGGTCATTCAGATTTTTATCGCTTTAGGCTAGATTTGCTTGTCGTTTAAATATCTGTTTCACTGTTTTGAATGTAACATAGATTTTAATTGTGAACTACATTTTATTGTGTTTGTAACGCTAAAATAAATTGTTTTTAAAAAGTTATTATCTGTGACTTTCAACTTAACTCGCGAAATAAAAATGTCAAATCTGTACCTAGCGGAATCGATTCGTATTCGTTTGTTCCCGTTTGTGCCATAAACATTTTCGTTTGTTCCCCTCCCCTTTCCAAATTAAGGGTAGGGGGTGACAACTGGCGCCCAATTATGGGAACGACGGTAAAATTTTTGACCGTGTCGCGTAGTACCTACCCCAAAAACATTTATGCCACAAACGAATACGAGTCAATTCCGTTAGGTGCACATTTCATATCTTTATATCGCAATTTTTCCATATTTCCAACCCCCCATAAGTTTTTTTTGCAATAATTAACAAACGAAAAATTTTGTGGCACAAATGTTTTTGGGGTAAGTACTACGCGACACGGTCGAAAATTTTACCGTCGTTCCCATAATTGGGCGCCAGTTGTCACCCCCTACCCTTAATTTTGAAAGGGGAGGGGAACAAACGAAAATGTTTATGGCACAAACGGGAACAAACGAATACGAATCGATTCCGCTAGGTGCAGATTTTAAATTTTTATATTACGATTTTGCAATACTTTCAACCCCCATAACTTTTTTGCAATAAGGAACAGAAGAAAATTTTCTTGGCACAAACGTGTCTGGGACAAGTGCTACACGATACGATCGAAATTTTCGTCGTTCCCAAAATTGGGCGCCAGTTTTCACCCCCTACCCTTAATTTTGAACGGGGAGGGGGAACAAACCAAAATTTTTGTCGCACAAAGGGGAACAAACGAATACGAGTCAATTCCGCTAGGTCCACATTTCATATCTTTATCGCGATTTTCCCATATTTCCAACCCCCCATAACTTTTTTTGCAATAATTAACAAAAGAAAATTTTTGTGGCACAAATGTTTTTGGGGTAAGTACTACGCGACACGGTCAAAAATTTTACCGTCGTTCCCATAATTGGACGCCAGTTGTCACTCCCTACCCTTAATTTGGAAAGGGGAGGGGAACAAACGAAAATGTTTATGGCACAAACGGGAATAAACTAATACAAATCGATTCCGCTAGGTACAGATTTGAGATTTTTATTTCGCGATTTTGCAATATTTTCAACCCCCCATAATTTTTTTGCAATAGGGAACGAACTAAAATTTCTGTGGCACAAACGTTTTTGGGGCAAGTACTACGCGACATAATGAAAATTTTTGTTTGTTCCCGAATTCTGGCGCCAACTTCACATAGCCTTTACGGTCTTGTCTTTTTCGCATTACAGCTTTATTTATCTTTGAATGGTGGCAGCAAACAACTTTCTAAATTCGTATCTGGGCGCATTTGGAAATCTTCTTGACATTATTCAGTTCGTACTTGTTACACGTGAGAACTGTTGCAACCAGTTATTACATTTTTCATCGAAATTGCCCTCTCCTGATAATTTGCATTGAACTTTAATTTGGAATTTCTCCGTGCCCCCAAAATTTATATGCAATACATGCAAATCTTCACAAAGAGTTGACAGCATACTCTTCAAACGTTCTTCGTTTATTACGGTTTCCATGGTCCCAAGAGGTACACAACACTAACGTAGTACTACTTAATATTTTTGATACTACACGCCAAGCACTAACGAATACGGATACAGATAACGCGCGCAACTATAACCATTCACTGGCAGTTGTAAATTCAAACTGACTGTAAGTTGCAGTCGACATGCTAATGGTGCCAATACTGTTGACTCAACAGGCAACAAAAACCAACGCATCTTAGAGTTGCTAGAAAAGTGGACTGTCTGCATAGCGTTGGGGTTGGCTCGATCGAAGTGCAGGAGAGCCGCAGCTAGGGTTACCAGGTGCTAAATTCTAAATTCCGGTCGTGACCAGTGAAAAATCCTGATTTTACAAGGAAAGTCCGGTTTCTGGTGTAAAAAATGAAACTAAATTTTTTTATTTCCTTTTTATTACTTAAGGATTAAGATGTAAGAGACTGTTGTTAAATAATCAATTCAAGAATCAATTGTACCCCTAACCACATAAATTTTGAAATACTATATACGCATTTCGGCAGCTAAGCTGCTATCTTCAGTAGCAGGGAAAAACCTATAGTAATAAAAATAGCAATAACAACATTAATGCAAAAAAAAAACAATTATATATATGACAATAATAATAACAACAATAATGATGATGTGAAACAATGATAGTGACAATAACAATAATATAGGTCAGGTATTTTCTGCTCACCACTCCGAAAGAATCGAAGTGCACTCGATCAGCTCTCAAGCTAGAATGAACTCCGCACGGAGACAATCCCCAATATATACTTAAAGTGACGTAGCACTGACGTTACTTGTGACATCAACATTAATCACACTAGGATAGAAAATTCAATATCCGGGCATACGCTCATTTTTTTATACCACTCTATTCTTATTTTCACTATCACAAATGTACAAAAAGGTTGCCATTGCCATCTTTACTGCAGTTTCAATTAAAATATCCTATCTTCAGGATAATTGACTTGATAATTGACTGTTCATGAGTAGGTTTGAAGTGTTGTTTAAAAGAGACAGTGAGTATTTCCCTCGAGTATGGTTGCGTTATGTGGATGACGTGTTCGCTGTTTTTGATACCAAGAGGAGTAGAATTGAGGATTTTTTAGATAATTTAAATTCACGTTATAATAGTGTGAAATTCACATTTGAAATGGAACAAAATGGTTCAGTCCCTTTTCTGAATGTCTTGGTTGTTAGGAACAGCATTGGCGGATTGGAATTTGATGTGTATAGGAAGGATACTAATATAAGTAGGTTTATTGTGAATGATTCACAACATTCAATACAACATAAACTTTCGGCTTTGCACTTTATGGTCAACAGATTGTTGTCATTTCCTCTGTCAAAGGTAAGATATCAAAAAGAATTAAAATATATAAAAGATATTGCGATTCATAATGGGTACACGACTGTCTTAGTTGATAGATTGATAAGCAGAATTAGACACAAAAAGTTTGTTAAGGATTCCACGACTTTCTCCATGTCACCTATTGAGAATAAGAAATATGTTAAAATTCCGTATAGTTTGGCACATACCAGAGGCTTGGAACCTATTTTTAAGTCGCAAAATTTATGTGTAGCATATACCGCTAAGAATACCATCAAGCAGCTGTTGGGAAATCCCAAGGATAAAGTAGAGGACAAGCAGAAGTCGGGAATTTATGAAATAAAGTGTAGTAGTTGTGACAAGTGTTATATTGGGCAAACAAGGCGTACAATCGTCACTAGGTTTAAGGAACATATGGCACATTTTAGATATAATAGGATTGAGAAGTCAAGTGTTGCCCAACATATCTTTGATACCGGCCACCCTGTACATGAGAAGGATCTTCGGCTTATGAGGTCGGTATCGGACAATAGGGAATTAGACGCTTATGAGAGTATGTTTATTCGCAAGTATGAAGGTAAACTTATTAATTCAGATTTAGGTCCAATTTCTGATTCCGTATTGTTATATGTCGTTAATGTGTAGGCGTGTAGGTTTAACCAGAAAAATGAAAGGGTGCAGGTGTCAAGGTCTTCTTTATTGCAGTTTACTGTAGTTATTTGCTAGCCCATATAAGCCATGGACCTTCGAGGTTATTTGGTAATATGGGATTCATTTTCTCTTTTTGTTTCATTCAAGTCAATTATCCTGAAGATAGGATATTTTAATTGAAACTGCAGTAAAGATGGCAATGGCAACCTTTTTGTACATTTGTGATAGTGAAAATAAGAATAGAGTGGTATAAAAATGAGCGTATGCCCGGATATTGAATTTTCTATCCTAGTGTGATTAATGTTGATGTCACAAGTAACGTCAGTGCTACGTCACTTTAAGTATATATTGGGGATTGTCTCCGTGCGGAGTTCATTCTAGCTTGAGAGCTGATCGAGTGCACTTCGATTCTTTCGGAGTGGTGAGCAGAAAATACCTGACCTATATTATTGTTATTGTCACTATCATTGTTTCACATCATCATTATTGTTGTTATTATTATTGTCATATATATAATTGTTTTTTTTTTTTTTTTTTTTTTTTTTTTTTTTTGCATTAATGTTGTTATTGCTATTTTTATTACTATAGGTTTTTCCCTGCTACTGAAGATGGCAGCTTAGCTGCCGAAATGCGTATATAGTATTTCAAAATTTATGTGGTTAGGGGTACAATTGATTCTTGAATTTTTTATTACTTGTATAAGCTTTTTATAACTAATTAAGTTACTTATATTTTTGGCCACTTGAAACAGCTTTTAAAAAGTCTTTTTTCCCGTAAATTGCACCATAAAATTCCTCACGTCATATTTCTTAAGTTGTATTGAGTTAGTAATATAGCCCTTATGGAATCCACTGACAATCTATTTCTTTCTTTGGTCCACTGTGACGTCATTAATGAGAAAACTCTTTCGACATTTGCATTATGCGGCATAATGCAAAAAAATATTGACAAATCTTCAATAATTGTGAAAACTTTGTGCTATCATTGCAGTCGTTAAAGAAAATACTCCACTGCTTTTCAGAAAGTTCTTCATAAAAATCGCTTGTTTTGGTTTTTAGGCAATTTTTTAACAGGCAAAACTCTTCGAATAATTTAACATCATCAATAATGATGCCTCTATCTCTCAAAAATGTAACGCAAGGAAAAATGTCATCAAACTGTAACTCATAATTTTGTTTTAATAACATCCAATCAAAACATTTGTAGCAGTCTAAAGGTTTTATCCATATATTTATGTAGTTTATAAATTAATATTCTTGGTACACATTTTTTATCTCGATATTAATTGCTTCTCGATTGTCTCCGTTAATTTCGTATTTTTCAAAAAGTTCTCGCACTTTTAAAGGAACAAAGTTATACTCTATTCTTTGAGCTAATGACTCTGTTGTTCCACTTAACGTGCGTAGTACTTCGGCAATAGAGTTTTTCTCTTTTTCCAGCGAAGCGATTCTTGAATGAAATATAGCCATTAGGGAGTGCAAGTACCATAAATATATCTCATTAACAGCATTTTCGAAAAACAATTTTATTATAACTGGCGTTTTATCTGTTAGAAAATATTCTTTTAAAGCCACGTATAATTTTAGGATCCTTTAAATTGCAGGAAAAAGACTGAGCCACCTCGTTTTACTATATGATAAAGCAATTTCTCGTAGTTTATATCTATGTAATCGCACAATTCCTTCAACTTTTTGTTCTAACTGTATAGACCGAGAAATGATTAAATATCTTCATAACTATCGATTCGATATCAATTTTCAATAAATCTGTAGCATGTCGTATTGCGTGATGGAGAATATGGGCGGGACATCCTACACCCATAATCTCCCTATCGAAATTCTCATTCAGAAATGTTATTACATTGTTTCCCTCCTTTCTGTTAACACCGCCAAAATTTGCGTTAGCATTATCACCCGTAAAAGATACGCATTTTTCTTTTAATTTGTACTTTTCGAGAGTCGTAGTCAAGTAGTTTGCAATTGTCTGCGAAGTTTCGTTTTGCAAGGCAGATAGATCTAGTAATTTGCTCTTCATGCCAGTTTTCAAATCGAAAAACTGGATAATTATAGGAAATATTTTATCGGCATTATGATTACTGGCGTCTGTCGATATCCTCAAAAAAACAATTTCATGTAATTTATTTAACACCAATTCAGTGGTATATGGCGCGATGACGTTATTGATTATAGCCTTTGTTTTTGTTCTTGCACATGCTAGATTTTTGGCAGTGTCGGAATCATTGAAAAGTTTTTTTAATAATGGTGATGTGCAGTCCATGCTTTTATAGGATTGGTGGTGTTTTACCATATGAAATGCGAGAGTAGCTTCGGTTGCACTATTTTTATTATCATGCTGTTTAATAAATCCGTCCAATTTACTTGTTGATGAGCACAATCTGCTTTGCTTTTTGTGCTTTTCTGTGTTTAAATGTTGTTCTATGTCAGCACCACCTTTGTAACCAATCGAAACATACGAATCATAAACTTTGCACTTCACTTCTTGTTCAGTCCTTCCCTGGACAAATGACGGATATTTCGCACACAATAAGTCAGTAAATTAAAGCGTTTTTTACTGGAAGATGCCATTTTCAAGTAATTATTATGTACGCAAGCAAATGAAATAGATACTTTCTACAGTCACCACTATTTTTTTTACTGCAAGCTGCAAGTTATTCGTTTTTGTAGGTGCGTGAAGTTGGATTGACCCATCTCTCAAAGCTAAGTTTTCTCATTTGCAGCATTTAGTGTTCAATTTGTGCTAATTTGTGCTGCGGTTCCCGTAATTTGTGCTCGTCAATTTTCCGAGGTATTAATAAAACTCTAAGGGTTAATCCAACTTCACGCTGATTAACCAATCTCTAATATTCCATTTTGGTTAGTGCAGTCATTTAGTGCTCAATTTGTGCTAATTTGTGCTGCAGTTCCCGTAATTTGTGCTCGCCAATTTTCCGACTTATTAATAAAACTCTATGGGTTAATCCAACTTCACGCTGATTAACCCATCTCTAATATTCCATTTTTGTTAGTGCAGTCATTTAGTGCTCAATTTGTGCTAATTTGTGCTGCAGTTCCCGTAATTTGTGCTCGCCAATTTTCCGAGTTATTAATAAAAATCTATGGGTTAATCCAACTTCACGCTGTTTAACCCAACTTTAATATTCCAGTTTGGTTGGTGCAGTCATTTAGTGCTCAATTTGTGCTAATTTGTGCTGCACTTCTCGTAATTGTGCTCGTCAATTTTCCGAGTTATTAATAAAAATCTATGGGTTAATTCAACTTCACGCTGATTATGGCTGGGATATATCAGCTGTTAGTCTATCGCCCAAAAGTGTGATTAGGATTATGCAAAATACAGTCACAATCTATAATGATTGATTTTTATCACAGCTGCAAACTCTTCAGACGGAACCTCTACAGCTTGGAATTTTCAAGGTTTTTTGCTTTAGCGGCAACCGAATAAATCTGGGAGGATTAGTCGGCGGTTCTATCTGTATTGCAGTGGCCACACTACTACTACTGTCAAACGTCCAGTTTGCTGTGCATATCGGCCAAATATGCACAAAATGAAGAGATTGCAATATAATTTTTATTCGAACATGCACGTTTAACGAAGTAACGTATCAAAACGTTCTTGGTCGAAATTAATAAGGAATAATTAACTTAAACAACCCTACTTTCTAATTACGATAAATATGTGTACAAATAGTAAAAAGGCGTCGAGTTTATGACGGATTTATGAAGGAGTTTTCAATAATTTGAGGGAGATTTATTTAAGGCGAACGAAAAATATTAGGGACTATAAAAGTACTGCGAGTCTCTAAGTTGCTCTTTCGTTGATAATTTCTTTTTATTTAACGCCATATCTACTTTAATTTCAGAATGGTGTTGGAATAAAAATGTGTCTACATGTCCCATTTTTAGTTCTCAAATTCCGCACCCTTCACCCTCCTCTAATATTCCAGTTTGATTGATGCAGTCATTTAGTGCTCAATTTGTGCTAATTTATGCTGCAAGTCCTCTGAAATTTTGTTCCAATACGGCCGGATGTGCACATTACTTAATATCGGTAAAATGACGTTTAAGTACATCGTTATCGGCTAGTGACGCCAACGGTTTCTGTGGGTGTGCGGGTATCGTACAGAACTGCCATTTTGTTCTCCTACGGCTAGACGAGTTCTGCTCCCGTACGGGTTTGGTATATTTTGCTTGTTTTTACATAATCTTTTTTCCAAAAAATGCGTGTGTCTGGTGCGAGGACAACTAAATGGTCTGTTTCAAAAATCCGTTCTCTCAGCTTTAGTTTTTTTACACCTCCAAAATGCAAATTGTGTTAACATTTTGTAATGCGCATGCCCGAACGTCTTCGAACAGAATTTCAGGGGACCGACGGCCTGAGCAGTAGTCACTCCCTATAAATAATGATTTAATTTGAATGCTATAAACGAACCCTTAAGACAATTTTAAAGTATTATTTCCAAATAAGTAATTAAAGGTCTCTCACATTTGGCATTCAAATAAATAGAAATATGCATATTAGCTTAAACCTACTGTAAACCACAAACAACTTACTGCTTGTTTATAACTACCTAACCTACGCCGGAGTTATATATGTCGTAGCCACATGGTGTAATCGGACATTTCACGAAATGTCTGAACAGATGATGTAATCTTTGAAAATTTGACATTTGCAATCAGTAAGAAGTCACAGTAAACTGATCGAGTGATGGCGAGCGGTGGGGGTGCGCACTAGACGTAGTTGCACTCTGCATCACCGCCTTCGTTTAGAATTATAATAAGGTACCCATGTCAGTGGCGTAGCGTCTAGTTTAAGGTTCTGCTCGTATTTACGGAAGTTTGTAAAATGTCATTCACTATTAACTGTGTTATTCACAGTCAAGCACGAGAATATTTGTTTATCGTGTGTTCAATTACTTTAAGAATTTAAAAAGTGAGACGGACACATTGGCAGATATTAAAATTAAGAAATTTTGGTATATTTTGTGCCAGTTATTTTAAGATTTCACAAAAAATTGAAATATTAAAATTAAGACATGGGAAGTGATGGGTATTTCGCTAAGGAGCATCGAAAGAAGGGGGGGTAGTGCACGAAACAAGGGTGAAGCAAAGTTTTCAACTCCAAGGAAGAATCGTCCAAGAAAAAGACCAATTACAGATCTGCCAGAGTACGAAATGTGCAATATTCGACAAATAATTTACGAATTCCACAAAACGGAAGGGTTAAAACCAGAAATTAAAAGAAGAATTAGGTTGGAAGGTATGCAATGATTCGCTCGGGGCAATTTTGGGTAAAATGGGATTCAAATGGCGACGAACCCAAAACAGCAAAAGAGTGTTAACTGAGAAGGATGACGTGAGAGCTCTCCGAATATCATAATTTCACAAAATTCGATATTTTCGGAGTCAGAATTTGCGGGGCAGGGTATTGTATTTTACAACGATAAAAGGAACGAGAATCGTGATTCGTGAACGAATCGAAGGAATCGATTCCGAAAAAAGGATTGATTCCGATGAATCGACTCCTAAGAAGGAACGGTTTAGCCCAGCTCTACACTAAATGACATCACCAACCAAACTGAAATATTAGAGATGGGTTAATCAGCGTGAAGTTGGATTAACCCATAGATTTTTATTAATAACTCGGAAAATTGGCGAGCACAAATTACGGGAACTGCAGCACAAATTAGCACAAATTGAGCACTAAATGACTGCAGTAACCAAAATGGAATATTAGAGATTGGTTAATCAGCGTGAAGTTGGATTAACCCATAGAGTTTTATTAATAAGTCGGAAAATTGGCGAGCACAAATTACGGGAACTGCAGCACAAATTAGCACAAATTGAGCACTAAATGACTGCACTAACCAAAATGGAATATTAGAGATTGGTTAATCAGCGTGAAGTTGGATTAACCCTTAGAGTTTTATTAATACCTCGGAAAATTGACGAGCATAAATTACGGGAACCGCAGCACAAATTAGCACAAATTGAGCACTAAATGCTGCAAATGAGAAAACTAAGCTTTGAGAGATGGGTCAATCCAACTTCACGCACCTCGTTTTTGTTTACGTAACTTTCTTGACGCGCGGGCTCATGGCGCGGAGAATTCACGATCGGTCTCGTGCGTCGTCGTGTAGTCGCGTTCTCGCATCGCGCTACCCTGTTACTGCAGTGTTGCCGGATGGCGCAGAAAATCCGGTCTTTAATGAAATCCAGGCGGAGTCCGGTCAACGTCTTTAAAATGCGGTCAAGACCGGATTTATCCGGTCTGATGGTAACCCTAGCCGCAGCCAAGTCCCCGAGCGCTCCTGAGCACCGCATGTTCTGTGCTGTACAGGGGTATGGCTGGACGCAACCTGGACGCGTATTTTTCATACACAACGCTAGCACAAAACAAGCCTCCATTCATACGTCACTGCGAAGCGAGGAACTTTACCCAGAACCAGCACATCCGACTGATTATACATCATACCAGCACAGTACCTATGCCTCTTATACTTAGTTCTCAAGCTACTGGCCAGCAGCTCGTATAACAGCATGGCTAGTGTGTTGGCCTGACGATTGGATTGTTGCTGGATCAATCCTGCCTATAGCACAATTTTTTATACTAATTCCGTTTTACATTTTTATAGAAAAATGTGCCAAATCTTTTGCCAAGCGGAGCGAAGTGAAGCGAACGGAGTGTTATCACTGCCGGCCGTTTGCATTTACCTGTAATAACATTATTTTCTTGAAGAACATACGTTTAAATTTGGTAAGAACATGGCCAGCGTTTTCAAAACTACCAAACAACGTATGTATTGTGCTGGCATGTATTATATTATTTAGTACGGTGTGCTGGTGCTGGTGCTAGGTACGATTTTCTCGCTTCGCAATGAAGGCGTGGCTTGTGCTAGCATTGTGTGTATTTAGTAAATACGAAACCGAGACGACTGTGACAAAGATGTGGCAGCTGATGATAACTGTATTTATTTTTTATTCATTCAAGTAAGTGTGACCGCTTTGGTGTTATGGTGATCCCTTATCAGACAACAAAGCGCATAAATGTAGATCTCACGCGAAAACCTTTCTGTCACTAAAGGCGGGTGCAGACCAGGTTCGTGAGCTATTCTCGAGCAGTTCTTGAACACTTCTCGAACTTAGTGTATACGCGGATTCGCGAATAAGGAAAAGTCGCTTTTTTGGCACAATTTCGAATTCGACAAAAAGCCGAAAAAATTAAAAAGTTAGGAATGGGCAGTGATGAGATTAATAAAGAAGTTTGGTTTGGGTATAAGCATATATGACTTTTCTAAGTCTGCCATTTTTAATGAAGAAGGCTGCACAAGCCAATAATAAATCGTCTTCGTTTACCGATGACATGTTTTTTGACAAAGTGCGCACCCTTCACGAGCTTACACAGAAGTGTTTGCAAACTATACAAAACTTCAGTTTGGACGGTGAGTTCTCGAGCTGCTGTGGTCTGTACCCCCTTAAGCGAGCGCACTCCCTATTGCGCCACGGTTCTACTGGCGACTAGTGACACTCAACCCGTACGTATACACTGATGCCATAATTACATTTTGCCGGCTTTTACTCGTATAGCCAACTGTTACCAGTTGACTAAGCCACAGCGACATTTTAGATATGATCTGGGATGTGTTCTAGCTGATAGTGATGTGTTTCTTTTTGGTTGACATGTACCATATGTATTATTCTTAGGCAGCCCTGATGAAATTATAAATTAATCGAAATTTAGGCCCTTAGCTATAAGAGCTTATAAATTAAAAGACAGCTAGTCCAAATAATAGATACATCAACAAATGTAAATTTCTGCTAATACATTTTGACGATGTTTAAGTACAGGTATTGATGTCTCATCTTGCATTTTAAATAACGGAGAATTCTATTCTCCCATAGGTCCTCCTCTAATTGCAAATAGAGTTATTTGGCCTTTATTTTAATAAATAGATGAAAGTAACCCTAATTGACTTATGAATTCGAGTTTATCTGTTTAGATTTAGAATGTTCTCCTTCAGTTTGTTTTTTAGTGTAATATTATATTTAGTTTATTTTTAATAGGTAATTCTGTTTCTGAGGATATATTTAAGGAAGTAAAAGATCAGCAATTCGAAGAAGATAGTCAAATTACCGCTGAACACGTAAAGCTGTTGATTGAAGATTGCAAGAAACTGTTGATTAACACTCAGGAACTTATTTTGGGAGCTTGGGGACTTATAAATGCAGATCCTTATGCAGGAGATCCTAACGAAACTGAAATGGACATCATTTTGATATTAACGAGAGATTCCTATTTTGTATCAGATTATGATGATCAAGTAGATAGGATGACTAAATACCAAAGAGTATTACTTAAAGATTTAACTCTATTGGAGTGTGGATTGCCAGACAATCTTAGTTCATTCTTTAGATCTGGTACAAACCGTTATTGCATTAGACTCAATTATAAGGTAAATGATACTACAGGATATTATCATATGTTTCGCTCTACAAATTTACGGTTCTTCAATAATATGGCTGTAACGATAAAAAGCGATGAGGAAGAAATAGGTAAGGAGTGCTACATAGACTATGAGCTTTTGTATGTGCTTGTTTTAGATGTTTGGTGCAGAATTCACAGATTCTTTGTCACCATTTCAGTTCCATCCATCCTTTCCTATCCTGCGCTAATGTATGCATTTGCCCGAAAGTAGATCATTTCGCATCTTTAAGTTTTCCGAAAAGTATTCTAGCCAGGGGCTACCTCTGTATATTTTTCTTCCTATTCCCTTGTCTCTGAAAGTGTTTTTCCGTCTCATCCTTTTGCATTTAAGAATCTGACTTTACATGTATATTATATTATAATTGGTACAAATCATAGTAGTGATAAATCTCAGTTATACAGTGCATTTTATTATCATTGCATTATAGTGATTTACATTTTGTAAACTTCAAAAGCGTAAGAATGGTTTCTCTATCGATAACTTCAAAAAGATTTTGGTACGCATTTAACTTACCTACAACATTTTCACAAGTCATGAGAGATTTTAAAATGTTAGGGGTGATAATTTCTTAATGGAACAAAAAATATTTGGGTAATTTTAGTCCATTAAAATGATAAATCTCAGTTATACAGTGCATTTTATTAACATTGCATCGTAGTGATTTACATTGTGTAAACTTCAATAGCGTGTAAATGGTTTCTCTGTCGATAATTGAAAAAAAAATTTGGTACACGTTTAAGATTTAACTCATAATTTTTTACGCCTCATGATAGTTAAAATGTTAGAAGTGAAAATTTCTAGAAAGGAAAATATTTGGATAACTTCAGTTCATTGAAATTTTCAGTAGTAATATCACAAGAGAATGAGAATATCTTGAAAATAATTCGACAGATTTTCGTAAACTTGTCGCCGTTTGATGTGTCGTGGTGCGGATAGCTCAGTTGGTTAGAGCAGTCGCCCGGAACGCGAAAGATCTGGGTTCGAATCCCGGTCGGCGCCTACTTCACATTTTTCGTGAGGGGGGCCTCCTGTGTAATTCTCTTGACTGCTTGCCGTTAAAAACTCATTACTTATAGATAAAAATATCGATATATTGACTAACGATATATCTTTTAATTCAATTGTCACCGTATTTAAAAAAATACTAATTATTCCTGGTTTATATTAAGTAAAAGCTAAATTGTGAAGTTGTGACTTGTGAACTTGTGATACATTGTTAAAAAGAGATTTTTACGGAGAACTCGAAGCGTCAAACAGGGTGCCGTTTCAAATACGAAGGTTCAGTTAAACTAGAAGTAATTTTTTTAATTACTTCACGCCAAAATTATGCAATTTAATATTAGCTCGACCTGATGTCATTCCTTCATTTAAAATAGCAAAGAAAAAATGTGAAAATTTGTTTTTATAATATAGATATTTTAATATTTGTATTTTTTTTTCTTTGGGGCGCTAGGTAATATTTTTTTACTTTAATGCGACATACATTTCTCTCAACTTATATTAATACTTTGTTCATTGTGTTTTAATTTGCAATAAATTATAATAAATTTTACAAAACTAGGTCATATCGCGAGCTACTCACGGTCACTGCCCTAGTCAAATCATGACTTCAAAGAATCGCATTATGGCCAGATTACAGAATAATTTACATCTAATATAATTCTCTGAAAACGTAGTTTTTAACTATACGGCTATTTCTTTGATTTCCTAAATAAATTATCAATCCTTCCCAAGAACGAACTCTTGTGAAAGCCAGGTATAATTGTCCGTGAGTGAATATTTCTTTTCGGGGATTAATTCCTATTTGATCAAATGTTTGGCCTTGTGATTTATTAATAGTCATTGCAAACGCTAGTTTAACGGGAAATTGTCGTCTTTTAAAAATAAAAGGATAAACATTTTTACAGTACAACGTTATACGGTTAATCAAAACTATATCTCCATGTTTATCGCCTGTTAAAATTTTGCGCTGTAAGATATTGTCTCTCAATTGTAAAATTAACAATCTCGTACCATTACATAAGCCTTCATTAATGCTGAGATTTCTAACCAACATCACAATACAATTTACTCTCAACTTCAATTCATGCGGAGGAAAATTTGGCGGGTTTAAAGTATTTAAATATTCAGAAAGAATAGCATCGTTTAAATCTCCATTATCACAATTTTCAACACTATCCAAGCTTGTACATATTTTTTTTCTGTTTTAATATCTAACAGTTTTACCACTTTTTTCTTAATTGTCTTCAACATCAGCATTTCTAGCAGAAAAAATAGCTGATTTGAACATATCTATGAATCGCTTTTCGCTAATTATTCCTCCATATATACGTTCAACGATATCTGAATTATCAATACATCTCTGTAGCAATTCTAAATTGCTATTCATATCGTTCAAAACTCCATCTCCAACATCCAATGAAAACTTGGTGAATTCTTGTTCCTGAGGTAGAGCCCACATATTTTGAAGAAAATTTGCGGAAATAACTCCAAAGAGAACTAAATTTGATACTTAAATTCACTGTTTCATAGCGGTTAGCATTTATTTTAACTGGTAACAATTGTTGAAAATCTCCTCCCAACACCATAATTTTTCCACCAAACGGAACATCACAATTCATAAAGACTGTAATGTTCTGTCTATAATGTCTAAAGCATACCTTGGCGCGAATAAAAACATTTACACTCCTTAAATAATCTGCTTCTTTTGAATTTTTCTTAATGTTGGAAAATGAATCTAAAAACAGAGGAAGAGGTAACCCAAACGTTTTACGAACTGTTCTGCCATGAGGAAGTAGTGTTGCTGCTATGCCCGTGAAGGCCATAGTACAAACAATTTTATTCTTACTCTTCAGTTAGCTGCATAAACATAAGTCTTACCGGAGCCTCCTGGACCGTCTATATAAAAACATGAAGATTCAGAAATTGATTCATTTATGTTAGAATCACATTTACCCAAAATAATATCTACAATTTCTTTCTTCTTTTCATTTAGGTGTTTATATTGTCGTGATCCTATTTCTATTGCTTGTTCTTCATTTGAAACATTATCTGCATATTCCATGTCATTTATTTGTGGCATGGTAGGAAACATTTAAAGATTAACTTTCCACAGAAAGCATGGAACTAATTTGAATATAGCCTTTTTTTGTTCTTCAGTATTTTCAGTATTGCCGTAACGTCTATCATAATCTTGTGACATTGCTTCATTAAATTCTTCCCACAATTCTTCCGGATAAATTGGTTGGCAATGCATTAAAATACGAATGAATAAATATCTCAGCTGTCTGGGCCTCATCCAAATTTCAGGTTCATTCATAACTCTTTTCCACTCGTGATCATCTTCAATAAGACCTAATGTTAAACACGCTGCTACATAAGATTCCTGTATTTCTCCGTTTACTGTTTTCAGATCTTCAAATTTGTTTGCTCCTTTAACATGAAGTAATAATAATCGCAAATGAAATAGTTCAATTTGACTGGGGCTTACGGAGTACATGCGTCCAATAACTTTGAATTGTTTCTGACGGCGTTGCCAGTTATATTTACCATTGGCATTATCTTTCTTAAATATACCGGGTGGGGATTTAGTATGTAATCGGCTCATATCTCTGGAACTATTTAAGATATCAAAGTGACATTTTGCACGAATGTGGGGAACCAGGTGGAGCATTTCCCAAAATTATTTAGGTCTGAGCACCAGACCAAAGTTATATTTCTTTAAATGGAAACCCCACGTGTCTTTGCATAATATGGATCCCCATAAAATTCCAGGAAAATTGATATATACATGATGTGGTTTTGACTAAGGAATGTTAAGATATTGACATTTTTGTGCCACTATGGACTTAAATTTATGGCGCTACTGACGCATACTAACCAAAGCCACCTAAAATTTCTTTATTGAAATAGGTTCACACAATGCTGTATTTTTGAAATCTATAAATACTTTTAATATAATGCTTGAGATAATACAGGGTGGTTAAGTTATGCAGAACCGAATTTTTCTCAAAAATTTCAAATGGAACACCATGTGTATTATTTGTACAATTATTGGTTGTCATTTTACTAAGCTTTTTATTGATGTGGATATTGCCAAGTCTACCAGTAAAAGTTTCGGCAGAATTTACAATTGAATTAATAAAATGTGGAGTTTCATTATTATTTTACATTATTTTTTGCCGATCTCCCCTATTTTGTCACCCAAAACTCCAAAAAAGGTCTGCATTTTGTTTCTGTAGAATATTTAACAAATGAAGTTTACATTAACACAAAAAATTCCATTGCAAGTTTATTTTTAAATATAATATTTTTTTCCATGGCACTCCTTGTTTGAACCATTTTACAATAAGATTTATTGTCTTTATATTGATACCAATTTGCAGATACAAAACATAAACATTATTGTGAGTTTTGAGCAACAGAATAGGGGGAATTCGCCAAAAAGAGTATAAACTAAAAATTTGGATGTTCAATCGTAATATCTGCCGAAACTATCAGTAGTATACCTGACAGTATCTACATCAGTTAAAAGCTTAGTTAACTGACTGTCAGTTGTGCAATAATATACATGGTATCCTATTTGAAACTTTTGAGAAATATTCCCTTTTGCATAACTTAACTACCTTGTATAATCCTAAGTATTATGCTGAAAGTATATACCGGGTGGGGATTTAGTGTGTAATCGGTTCATATCTCTGGTACTGCTTAAGATATCAAAATGAAATTATACACGTGTGTGGGGAACGACATGGAGCATTTGGTAAAATTATTTATGTATATACAGGATGTTTACATTCTGAGTACCAGACCAAAGTTCTATTTCTTTAAATGGAAACCTCACAAGTATTTGCGTGATTTTGATTCCCCATAAAATTTCATGAAAATTGATATACTACATGATGTGGTTTTGAGTAAGGACTGTTAAGATATTGATATTTTTGTGTCATTATGGTCCCAAATTTATGACGCTACTGACGTCTACTGACCAAAGCCGCCTAATTATTTTTTATTGAAAATGGTTTACACACTGCTGTATTTGTGAAATCTATAAATACTTTCAACATAATACTTAGGATTATACAAGGTGGTTAAGTTATGCAAAACGGAATTTTTCTCAAAAATTTCAAATGGAATACCATGTATATTATTTGCACAACTGACAGTCAGCTAACTAAGCTTTTAATTTATGTAGGTATTGTCAGGTCTACTACGGATAGTTTCGGCAGATATTACGATCGAACATCAAAATTTTTGAATTTCATTATTAGTTTATACTCTTTTTGGCGAATTCCCCCTATTATGTTGCTCAAAACTCACAATAATGTTTATATTTTGTATTTGCAAATTGGTATCAATATAAAGACAATAAATCTTATTGTAAAATTGTTTCTTGATAGTTATATTCTTAAATGTATAATCTCTTTTTAAAGTCGGGTATAATGTTCAAACAAGGAGTGCCATGGAAGAAAATATTATCTTTAAGAAATAATCTTGCAATGGGATTTCATGTGTTAATGTAAACTTCATTTGCTAAATATTTTATAGAAACAAAATGCAGACCTTTTTTGGAGTTTTGGGTGACAAAATAGGGGAGATCGTCAAAAATAATGTAAAATATTAACGAAACTCTACATTTTTATAATTCAATTGTACATTCTGTCGAAACTTTTACTGGTAGACTTGACAATATCCACATCAATAAAAAGCTTAGTAAAATGATCATCAATTGTACAAATAATATACATGGTGTTCCATTTGAAATTTTTGAGAAAAATTCAGTTTCACATAACTTAATCACCCTGTATTATCTCAAGTATTATGATAAAATTATTTATAGATTTCAAAAATACAGCAGTATGTGAACCTATTTCAATAAAGAAATTTTAGGTGGCTTTGGTTAGTATGCGTCAGTAGCGTCATAAATTTGGGTCCATAATGGCACAAAAATGTCAATATCTCAAAATTCCTTAGTTAAAACCACATCATGTAATATATCAATTTTCATGGAATTTTATGGGGAATCCATATTATGCAAGGACACGTAGGGTTTCCATTTAAAGAAATATAACTTTGGTCTGGTACTCAGAATGTAAACATCCTGTATATACCTAAATAATTTTGGGAAATGCTCCATGTGGTTCCCCACAATCGTGCAAAATTTCATTTTGATATCTTAAATAGTTCCAGAGATATGAGCCGATTACACACTAAATCCCCACCCGGTATAGATTTCACAAATACAGCAGTGTGTAAACCTCTTTCAATAAAAAATAATTAGGCGGCTTTGGTCAGTAGACGTCAGCAGCGTCATAAATTTGGGGCCATAATGACACAAAAATGTCAATATCTTAACAGTCCTTACTCACGACGACATCATATAGTATATCAATTTTCATGAAATTTTACGGAGAATCGAAATTACGAAATTACATGTGGAGTTTCCATTCAAAGAAATGGAACTTTGGTCTGGTTCGCAGAAGGTGAACATCTTGTATATACATAAATAATTTTACGAAATGCTCCATGTCGTTCCCCACATACGTGTAAAATTTCATTTTGATATCTTAAGCAGTACCAGAGATATGAACCGATTACACATTAAACCCCCACCCGGTAAAATGACTCAGTAAGTCCCCATATAAAAATTGCAAAGCTTCAGAATCCAGAGCATTCAGTGCAAAATAATCAATCAACATTGTTTGTTTGTCTAATGCATTTCTGATTTCATTTTCATCATAATCATTGCTGACCACAACATTCTATTGATTTGGTAAATGCACTGGTAATCTTGTAATTGAATGACTTTTATCTTGTAATATAAAGGTTTACTTAAAATTCTCCAAGCAGCTTCTGTTGGACCAACGAAACTCGCTTCGATAAAATTACGAATTTCGTCGTGCTCAATAATTGCACTACTGTTTTCACCAAATGTTATCCCTGCAGCATCGTGACACTTGTAAATGTACTTATACAAATATTTAACAGATTTTACTCTGAAAACCACTTCAACATTAATATGGGCATTGAACAATTTTAACAGAGTTGTGTTATAGGGTACAACATATTGATTACTACAGATATATTCATCAGAACGTTTGAAAGAAATGCCAGTATTTCTACAATGATAATTAGGATATCCATGTTCATCTAAAGTTGTTTGCTCATTAAGTTGCTTAGGAAAATGCTTAGAACAAATGTTATGTTCCGTTAAACACCAATTTCCACATGGACCGTTAATCATGTTTCTTAAAACAATATCATGTAATAAAGGTTCTTCTTCTGGATTTGAAATTTCCACAGTTATATATCGATCAACTACTTCAGACGTTGCTATTTTGTCAGACTGCTTTAAAGTTACTAACATATGCATATGCGGCAATCCGCGTTTTTGAAATTCAATTATATAAACATACGCCCGCACTGCATAAAAAAACTTTTAGGTATTTACAATTAAATCTATAAGTGCGTTTTTTTATGTTGAAAACTCTAGCCACTAAATCAGGTCTATCAGCAGAAGTTTGTCCATCCAACAAATTCTCTGAAATTTCTCTCCATTTGGGGTTACAAGTCATCGTAATGAAAAGATCTGGCTTACCGTATTTACGTACAATTGCCATCGCATCTTGATAATTCTGCAACATATTTCGCGGTGATCCCTGAAATGTTGATGGTAAAATGATAATTTTTCCAATATTTTGCTGAGTAAGTTGTGTTTTGTTACTATCTATTAAACCTTGGTACGATTCTGCACGTAATTTCTTTTGATTGTTTATACAGAAACTTAATCTGTCTTTTTCAATTTTAACGTAACTATCAACTAACCATTGCTGAAACAGTCGGCGTCCCATCAGGAAGACATTGGTTTCACTGCGAATCGCTATTCTGTACTTTGTGTAAGCTGCTCGAGTCACTCACTTATTTTTCTTACTACAAGGTATTCCCTGTTGTCATCCTCGAGTACCAAACGGATAAAACAGTGGATAAACCAACGGCTGTCATTAGAATCCATATTACTAACATACTGTAAAGATTTATTTCTTACTGTTACGTAAGACTCTGGAATATCGCCATCAGCTGTTGTAGAAAAAATCGCTGCAACTTCATTAACCCTTTGAAAATTGTAACGATTCCGATCGATTCCAGCTTTCATCGTAAATAAAAGATGCAGGTCAGGCTCTTCATTTGTATCATTAATTGACCTTTAACATTCCAATTCTTCGCCCATCATTTGATATGACTGAACAAAAACATGTTCACGCATCAAATTCTCAATTACTTTCATAAGTTCTGAATCACACTGTGAATTTTGCTGTAAACGAAATTCTACTGCTTTATGAGGATCCACAATAAACAGTTGACCATAATTTCTAATCTCATTGAAAGCAGAGTACAGCGATGTACTTATTTGATAATATATTTGTCCTTGTATTTTAAAACAAAAAGGACCTCTACGTGTTGAATTAAAATTTACCAGATTAGCATTAAATGAAGCAAAAGAAAATGTACTGTTATAATTTCGGATATGATTAAAAAAGTTATTCGATTTTACATGAGAACCGTTGAATAATGACTCTAGGGCTGCAGGAAATGCAGGTAAAGGTTTCAAACATACCTCGCCGTGATTACAACAATCATTAAATGGATTACCTTTATTTGCAACTTTCTCGGATACAAAATAATGTTTCGCACCACAATGTATATATATAACAATCATGGCACCGATGTGATGTTCACCATTATCAGTTCTAGTAATATTCTACCCACTATTTCTGGCTAATTCTTGACGTCGACGATGATATTCACGGTCTCTTTCTCGTTTACGTCTAACAAAGGCTTCTTCCTCCACAGGACTTCTATTAAGTTTTCTACGAGGCATGATACAAAATTCACGTTTAATCAAACAACAGTTTTACTAAGTAATAATAACAATATAATACCACATGTCTACCTACGTATCTTATCACCACTTGTCTTCTATGAATTTATTTGGTTTTCTGTCTTTGCCTTTCAATTTCAGTCCAAAATTTGTTTATGTATCTTGTAACTACTTATTTGTTTTTACAGATATCTATGTTGTCTTTTAATCTTAATTTAATCAGTGTCTATGATCTCATATCTTATGCTACTTGTCTCAAGCCTCTGTCTATGGTCTCAAATCTGTGTCTCTATTTTTCTTAAATCTCTGTCTATTTCTCAAATCTATATCTCTATTTTTCTTAAATCACTATGAACGTTGAATCTTTTTATTTATTTTTAACGGCAAACACCTTATAATGAAATCAGTACCTTGCGAAAATTACCTAGAAAAAAGGAAACACAATAATAATACGGCTCCCGTACGTATTAAAAAGAGACGGGAACGAAAAATCTGATCTCGCTAGATCGAAACGGTACGTCCGTATTGCGCATTTGCGAAGAGCCTTGTGAATTTTATGTTTGGATAGTCTATTATTTTAACATTACCCCCCCCCCCACAGGCACTTCATGTAATTATATTATACTCGTAATAGGTAGTTTACTTGGTATATTAAGTACTTATATAGATTGTATGAAATATATGGATACATATACAGGGTGATCTATAATGAGTGTAACAAACTTCTAGGGCAGATAGAACACTGAAAAATAATGCGAAAAACCTTAATCAACGTAGGTCCAAAAATGCCGGCTAAGCGAGATACAAGGTGTTGAAATGAAAATGCACTGGTCAACTTTGATTTTCTGACGAGAGGTATCGGCGCTAGAGCACGCTGAAAAACAGCAATTTTTTGGCCCTTCTGTGAAAACGTCAAAAACGCCCACTCCCACCCCCCTATAACTCGAAAATAAACATACTACCAACAAAAACCCTTATACCACGTGAAAGTACATTAAATTTCCTATAAGACACGTCTTTAACATTCAATTTTCTCATAAGGGGGGAGGGAGCAAAGCGAAAATTACGAAAAATGCCTTCTGTGCTCTACAACCAAAACGATCCCTCCCACCTGTCTATCTCTCATCAGCGCTATACTCTCGATGTATGACGCTTAAAAGAGGTTGTTTTAAATGAATTGATGGCAAAGCATGTTTGATGAAAACATTAACAAATTATATTTACAACATATTAGGTACACGACACTGAATATAAAGCTGAATATGAAATCTGTATGTATTAATGTACGTACATATGTCATGAAATGAGGGAAAGTCGAACCCAGGATTGGGTCATCACTTCGAGTACGTTCTCCATCTGGAAAAGAAATAAGGCATTTAGTTTTAGAACATGGCTACAAAAAAACAAAAACAGATAAGTTGTATAGTGAACTCTCGATGTAGGAATGAAGAAATAACTCATGTCATGTGCGCAGTTATTTTAGTCGTCTCCGTTCGGTTGTTGGTGACCCAGGAAATGTTTTTGGGCACTAGAAGGTCCAGGTAAAGGGTCTTGGGCAATGGAAGGTCTAGGCAAAGGGTCAGGGGCTATGGAAAGTCCAGGCTGAACAGTTGAGTTGTTGCTGTTCTTCAACTGAAAAATTGTAATTGAATGATTAATGTTATTATAGGAAAAAAATTATTAGTAAAGATGCATAATGCTCCAAATTCAGAAGAGGGAGACGAGCTGGACGAACCCCTTGCAGTACCAGCTGAGGTGACAGAAGGTATTAATTCATGTAATATTTTGCAGCATTATGCATCTTTACTTTACTAATCAATTTTTCTCTATAATATCATTAATTATTCAAATACAATTTTTTCAGTTGATGAACAGCAACAACTCACTGTTCAGCCTGTATTTTCCACAGCCCCTGACCCTTTGCCTGGACCTTCCATTGGCCAAGGGTCTTGACCCAAGACCCTTCACCTGGACCTTCTAGTGCCCAAAAGACATTGCCTGGGCCACCAACAACCAAACGGGGATGACTGAAATAACTGCGCACACGACATCAGGTATTTCTCATACATCGACAGTTCGCTATACAACTTATCTGTTTTCGTAACCATGTTCTAACACTAAATGCCTTCTTTCTTTTCCAGATGGAGAACCTACTCGAAGTGATGACTTCGATGGTTCGACTTTCCCTCATTTCGTGACACATGTACATTACAACATACAGATTTCATATTCAGCTTTATATTCAGTGTCGTGTACCTAACATGTTGTAAATATAATTTGTTAATGTTTTCATCAAACATGCTTTGCCATCAATTCATTCAAAACAAATTCTTTTAAGCGTAATACATCGAAAGTATAGCGCCGATGAGAGATAGAGAGGTGGGAGCGACCGTTTTGGTTGTAGGGCGCAGAAAGCATTTTTCGTAATTTTCGCTTTGCTCCCTCCCCCCTTATGAGAAAATTGAATTTAAAGACGTGTCTTGTAGGAAATTTAATGTACTTTCACGTGGTATAAGGGTTTTTGTTGGTAGTATGTTTATTTTCGAGTTGTAGGGGGGTGGTAGTGGCCGTTTTTGACGTTTTCACAAAAGGGCCAAAAAATCAAAGTTGACCAGTGCATTTTGTAGGAAATTTTGTCTACTTTAATTTTGTATATATAGTGGTCATCTTCGAAAAATGCAGTCTTCGAGATATAAGCGAAAAACTGAAAAAAGTGCTAACACTTTGAGGTTTTTTGCGTTTTTAGTGGTGAAGCCGACCTCCTACATGGCAGCAAACTTGAAATTCGGATTCAGCACCCCAAAAGAAATATAGAACCGCTGAGAAAAAAACTAATTTTTGAACCATTTGAGGTACATCCATGAAATGCGGTAGAAGGTAGTCACAGGCCACAATATATTTGTTGACGTAATAATGGCAACTGTCAGTCACAAGATGGCGGTCGAGCGCCATTTTGAAAGAATTTTTTGAGTGGGAAGGAGGGTCATGTGACACCTCATTTTAAACGACTTATCGAGTGCAATATCATACTAAAATATGGCGTCGATATCTGAAAATGTTACAAAATGGTTGCTAATCAAATTTATAAATAATAATCATGAATGTTGCGTGCAATCACGTTTGTATTGGAAACAAAATTCGTTGTCACGGTAACATCTTGTTTTCTACTTGTCAAATGTAATCTGTCGAGTTCCTTCATGTGACCATGACTCGTAGCTTAGACGATAAATTTGAAGCAGTTTTGTTTTTGGAGAAGCTGGAGGAAATTACCATTAGCAGTCCGAATGTTTAATGATAGATTTCCCGAAAACTCTATTTCGAGGCCATATTTGCGGAAACTTGTACGTAAGCTCCAAGCAACTGGTACGCTGAAACATGCTCTTTCAGAAGAAAAAAAGTAGGAATTATTGCTGAAATGGTAATCAATCGGACTCAATGGACATCTGCAGTTGCTGAATCGTGTGAAGTAAGTGCGAAAAGTGTCCAAAGAGTCCTAAAAAAGGAGAAGTTTCATCCATATAAAATTAAAATACCTCACCTTACACTCTTAGATTTTTCTTTGGGGATATCGTAAGTCAAAAATCTGTGCCACTAAATTCCAAACAATAGAAGAGTTGGAACGCAGACTAAGAGAAAGATGTGAGGAAATAGATGAATAGACATTCATCAACGACAGAGAAGCTATTTATAATAGGGTCCTTTATTGTCGACACTTAGGAAGGGGCCACTTCGAACACTTAATAAAATAATTGTTGGGTTTTCTTTTCTGAGATGCTATAACAGTTCATTTTTTAAAATAAGTAAATTATTTTTGCAACCAGCTATTTTCTTCTGATTGTGAATTTATATTTACAAAACACATTCTTAAGCTTCGGGATTTCCGGGTAAGCGGTAGTTTTTCCTTAATAAACTCTCTTTTCGCCTCTTATTGGTCGACTTCATTAAGAGATTTCACTACAAATTAGAACAAAAATTTAGTTAGAAAAATGTTAAAATTTAAAAATTGAACAAAAGATATCGACACCATATTTTAGTATGATATTGCACTCGATAAGACCTTTAAAATGAGGTGTCACATGACCCTCCTTTCCATTATTTTTTTTAATGGCGCGCGACCGCCATCTTGAGACTAACAGCTGTCATTATTACGTCAAAAAATATCTTGTGACCTGTGACTACCTTGTACCGAATTTCATGGATGTACCTCAAATGGTTCAAAATTTAGTAGGGGGAAGGGTACGGACTTTAGACGGGCACTGTATTGATATAGTTGATATGTTCGAAACAACGAAATATGGATATATTGATACATCAACATATCGATTATTCGATATATCAATATTTTGATTTTATCAATATTTTTTAATGTCGTTCGTATCGATATTTTTTAAATATCGCACAACCCTAGTTACGACTATCTTCAAAGAGAGCAACTGCTTTAACAGTTAATTCTGGTCTCATTGGAAGTTAAAATCAAGTGGAACTTTACTTCACTTTACTTAAAAAGTATAGTGCGACGTAACACACAGCAACAAGCTGAGAGACAGTTCTTTTACCACACCCTTTGCTTTTCTGTCGTTTACGGTTAAAATGTTATAATGCGCTATTTTCGCAAAACACAATATACACATAAGGAAGATGCAATTTTTCCTTTTTGCCAGACCTTTGTGACGGTTTCTTAATAGGAAGGTACATTTTGAAATTGGTTGCATTCAGTTTCTTTCAGCACATTCCTCTTTTAGCCGTTTTTCTAAGTACCTATCCCAATTTTATTGTTCAGCAGTGTATTTTATTTTAGAAACAACAGATAGTGGAAAAAGCACAAGATGTAAACACACAAGAGAATGAACTTTTCACAAACACTCGACTATTTGACAGTATCTGATATCAAATTCTCCATTCAAACAGTACCAACTTGTTTGTTTGTTGTACTTGTACTTTTTGGGCTGAATCAACTTGTCTCTTTGGCCCTTGAGATCAAAGTACTGTCAGTTTTTATCCTTTTGAAGAAATTCGCACTGTTCTTGGTTTCCCGCAAGCAGTCTTATTGTCATAATCCGCTTGTCGTGACAATAGGCAAGATAAACTAACCGTCTATAATCCTACTGTCTAGGTTCGATTACTAATAATTGCTCTCAAAGGAAAACAACTTTTATTTAACAGCACATCTCACGTATTTTAAAAAGTTTACATATGACAAGCTACAACTACTGAATCTAACTTAAGACTGGCCTTCGCCTTCCTAAACTCATTTCCAACACACAACAAACTTTCCTCGCCCCGCAACCTAGACATGCCGAAAGCGGCAATAAAAAAGCTTTTATTCATGTCGCCGACTATGCTCTCAATAGAGGCCGGCCGTCGGCGTATCTAAATCACTTACAAACGCAAAATACCGCCTAACAAACAACATTTTTCTCACATTCTCCCACCTGAGAAACTTACAAGTCAACAAAAGTTTCTCATAAATGCAAAAGGAGTACAAAATACAAAAAACAAAAAACCAAACAAACAAAAAATACTAAATACATATACTAAAACTAACGAAATCTCTTCGGCACTACGGACACTCGACCACTTCGCGTAATTTTTAACTCGGATGCCCTGCTTTTGTGATCAGCTTTGACTTTAGACACTCCCGCACTCACTTCGGGTACTCTGCTTTTCTGGTCAGGTTTGACCCTAGACACTTCCGCACTCACTTGCTGGTCATAGGTAGGTGAGTCGAATTCTGCCTCTCGATTCTCTTCTAAGTGTGGCCCCGGCGTAGAAACGTCCACGCACTCCAAAGGATAAATGCGTTGGATGGGCCGAAGAAGTTGACCCCTGGCTGTTGTCACTCGCACAAGACGAATTTTCCCGTCTACACCAGGAAGTAGCTCTGTAACCCTCCCAATTGGCCAGTCCAAACGTTTGGTGTTGTCGTTGCCGACGAGTACCACTTCGCCTACACAAACCTCTCGGTTGGGTTGCTTTTTTCTTAGTGACTTGAGTTGTCCGAGGTACTCGTTTCGAAACCTACGACGCAAGTCATCACGTAATTTCTGCCGATATTTCGCCTTTCGACAAAGAAATGCTCTGTCCACCTCGTCGCAATCGGGCACACCACTCTCGTTTAGGTCGCGTAAAAACATCGCGGGAGTCAGCGGCTCGAGATCACCGGGATTGTTCGAAACATAAGTGAGAGGTCTGGCGTTAAGGACGGCCTCACAGTCACAAATTAGAGTCATTAGCTCCTCATAAGAAAGAGACGCTCTACCTAAAACTTTCCTCAACAAGGGCTTGAGCACTCCGATTAGGCGTTCCCAGAACCCGCCCCACCACGGTGCCGACGGAGGGTTGAAACGCCACTTTATGCGCTCGACGGAAGTAAACTCCAAAATTGTCTTCCAGTTTAAACGACTAAAAGCATTCTCAGTTCCTACAAAATTAGTACCGTTGTCACTATACACGATTTTCGGGCGCCCGCGTCTAGAAATAAATCTTCGAAGCACCTGTAGAAAAGTCGGCGTAGACAACGAACTAGTTAGTTCCAAATGAACTGCTCTATAAACGGCACAAGTAAAAATGCACACCCATGCCTTTTCTCCGTTCTTTAAAAACAAAGGCCCGGCGAAATCTACTCCACTAATTTCAAACGCGCAAGCGTCGCGAACTCGGTCCAGCGGTAATGGAGGAGACTCTACTTCACAGGGTTTCACGGTCTGTTTCCTGCAAGTTATGCACTTTGAAACAACTTTCCTTATCGTCCGCCTTCCTCCTAAGATCCAATACTTTTCACGAAGCAAACTTAATAACCCTTGTACGCCTACGTGACACGACCTTTCATGGTAATGCATTATCAGACGATCGACTACCAAATGATTTGCCGGTAACAGTATTGGAAATCGAAAGTTCTCGCTATCATTTCTTTGGACGACTCTTGTCTTTAACCGAATCACGTTCAACTCGTCATAAAAGGGATTAAGACTCTTTATACGCTCGTCTTCTTTGCCAGCAAATGTTTCTCTCTGAACTGTACAAATAACGAATATTTCCGCCTTATCCAACTCGTCTGCAGATAGCAAGCCACGATGTCTTTGAGAAGGCATCTTTGCATTATGGGCGAAACGAAGAATCCATGCCATCATTCGTATTATTTTATAATACTTCGAGAAATACCAGAAATGCCAATCGTGGCAACCGTGTTCTAAAAGCGAAACAAGTTTCTTCTTTCTCTCCTTATAGATTTCTTCCTCGTCACACTCAACTGTCTCATACGGCCAAGAATCTTCAGGTTCGTAGAGCCACTTGGGTCCCTCCCACCATCTTGATTCAAAGAGCTGTTTTGGGGAGCAACCACGAGACGGTAAGTCTGCTGGATTTAACGAGCCCGGCACATGTCTCCAGGCATCGGTGGGGGTGAGGCCTCTTATTTCTGCTATTCGGTTCCATACAAAGGCCCCCCATTCTTCTTCTCGGTTGATCCACGAGATCACGGTAGAAGAATCGCTCCAAAATAAACATTTTACTTTATGTTCTAAACTACTCTGCACAGAATTGTAGAGCCTCGCGCCTATAGTTGCTGCTAATAGCTCCAGCCGAGGAATCGACATTCGCCTCAATGGTGCTACCCTAGCTTTTGCAGCCAGAAGGTGTACAAAACGATTGCCATCCTTTTCTATTGTCAAAAATACGACGGCTGAGTAGGCATGTACGCTTGCGTCACAGAAGGTGTGTAGAGTTGCAGACTCCGACTCTCCAGGCTCAAATCCAATCCATCGCGGTATGTGAATAGCCTGCAAATAAGGAAGCTCATTTCGCCAATTTCGAAAGGCACGGTCAGTCTCAATATCCACTGGAGCATCCCAACTTAACTTGCTCTTCCATGTTTGCTGCAGCAACAGTTTTGGTTTCAAAGTGGCTGGGCAACTAAAACCAATTGGATCGAATATACGTTGGGCTATAGAAAGCATCAAACGTTTAGTAATACCCTTATCTTCGCTTTCTGCTTCGTCCACAAAACACTCTGGGTTTATCATAATCTGATCTTTTCGCAAATCCCAAGTTAGGCCAAGAACAGACAGCAAGGCGTTATCTCTATCTACAGTGGAACCTGTGAACTCCCACCCTCTTAAGTCAAACTTAACCTCGGACATAATGGTACTAGCTTCTTGAATAAATTGTTTCAGACTTTCTGCGTTGGGCACACTGGTTAAGCAGTTATCAACATAAAAGGACTTGAGCAATTTTAAAATGGTGTCTGTTGAATAGTCAGTCGTCGAACAACCGCATTTTTCAAGACATTTCAAAAGATGATGCTCAATGGTTGCTCCCAAAAGGAACGGACTGCTATTAACCCCAAACACAACACGCCTATGCCTGTATTTCCTTTCATTCCCCTCTGAATCAATCCATAAAAATCTGAGGAAATCTCTGTCAGTTTCATTCACGCTAATTTGAAGGAACGCCTTTCGTATGTCTGCCACAACCCCCAGTTTATACTCCCTGAACCTTAAGAGTATAGTGGGTATGAGTTCTATCAGATTTAAGCCTTTTTCTAAACACTGATTAAGTGACGGCTTGCATTTTTCTTTTGCAGATGCATCAAAAACTGGCCTGATCCTTGTTGTGGAATTTTTCTTTATAACTGGCCGATGGGGTAAATAATGAGCCCTTTCTGTTAAGTTCTCAGCCACTTGCTCTATTATTCCCTCCTGCAACCATTCTTTTAAAACAGAGTCGTAGTCCTCAAGTAGATTCAATTTCCTCAATTTCTGAAGGGTATTATCCAGCCTGTTCTTAGCAAGGGAGTAGTTTTGAGGTAATGGTGGGTGGCCTTCAAGCCAAGGTAACATCACCTCATATCTTCCTTCTTCGTCAATACGCACGGTCTGTACAAAAAAATCTTTTGCAGCTGACGTCATTTCTAGGCGGGATTTCTGCTCAGTAGGATCAGTAATGCCCAAAACGTCCAATTCCCACAAATTATTTATAGGAGTGTCCATCAGTAACAGCGAATAGGATATTAAAGCTGCATTCACATCAGGTCTGCCATAAGGCACTTTGCCCATCAAAGTCCAACCCAATAAAGTGTCAACAGCCACTAATCCAGATGACAGAATTTTCCTATCTCCTGTGTACAGCTTCCCCGCTACGTCAGCCCCTATCAGAATTTCGATTGGACCACAGCCGTGTTTATCAAGCACTTGAATACCCATCTCCTGCAGCTCGTCCATCCATGGCCCAGGAAGTACTGATGGAATATTCTGACAGATCACGGCCTGATCAAAAACCTCAAATTTGCAAACATACTGGCGGTGTCGCACACTGACATCGTAGCAGTTATGTTTCTGCTCTACCGTAGAACCTCCAAATAAACCATGTAAAATGTTCTCGACTCTTTTTGGTAAATAACCTAGCTCTTGCGCAGTAGATTTTAAAATATAGGATCTTTGTGAACCACTGTCAATCAGGGCTCTCACTTCTTTAGATCCAGCTGGACCTTTTACTGTAACTCTTAAGGTCTGTAAGAGCACACAAGGATTGCTGCGGTTAGCCAAATTCTGCTCAGTTGAATTATCGTCAACTCGTTCAGTATCAGTGCTCACTGAGGCCACATCAGCTGTCGTGTGCGCAGGTAATTTGGTACACATCAAGACAACATGTGATTCACCACATATAATACACTTCAATCGAGTTCTACACCTCTTTGCCGTATGACCAACTCTCAAACAGCGGAAGCATGTTTTTCCCGCGGTAAGCGCAGCCTTTTTCTGTTCCAATGACATTTTATGAGACTTAAAACATGATTCGTTTGAATGTGAGCCGCCGCAGAAAACGCACTTCGCGGACTCGCTATTGATTAACCCAGCAGCCGTAGGTACAGCGGTGCTTCCAATTTTTTGAGCGGACTTCCCAAACTTCCTTTTTTCTTCTGGGGCAAAACCAAAACTTTCGGCTGCCAACGAAATTCTCTGCTCATTGTCCACTTCGTTTCTTAAGAAGCGCAGCAAAGCCTTCAGACGTTTCTCGATACCCGTGTCCCCACTAACTCCCATGCTACCATCTTCATCGACCTTAATAGACCTTTGCCAAACACGCAACAGTTCTTCCGGTAGACAAGATTCTATAAGCGGAAATAACATGGCGGAACACTTATCCGACGTGACCCCCAAAGTTTCCAAAGCACGTATTTGAGTTTCAATTTTATCGTATAAAACCGAAATGTCCAGTTTTTCTTTCGCATTCGCGTTATTAATAATAACTTTCAATAATTCGCGAACATAAACCTCGATCTGTAAGTCCTCTCTACCGAAACGCGTCTTTATACTGTCAATGATTTTTTCATAGTTATCCGAAATCGCGGGAAAACTTTCAACGAGCCGCCTAGCTCTACTATTTGGCACGGTAGCTTGAATTAGATATTGAATTTTGTCATTTGAGTCTATGTCCGGATCTTCGTGGATCTTCCCAAATTGCGCCCAAAAGGATAACCACTCACGAACAGACCCATCAAATTTTTTAAATTCAATTTTAGGCAATCTAAATTTACGCTTACCTGAAGCGACGGCAGCAGAAGTTGCATTTTCGCTGGCTGAAGTAATCACTGAAAGCTGATCACCATCAGTCAACGGCCCTCCTAATTCATCCTTAAGAAAACGTTGACATCGTACCCTCAAACATGTGAACCTCTTTTGGTAGTTGTCCCGAGACTCGATTTCCTGGAGCAACTCCTCTTCACTGGTATCACCGGTCAAAAGAGTGTCATAGATGTTTTGATCCAAATTAATCAATGTTTCGTATTTTTGTTGAAGCATCTCCCATAAAACTTGAACCTCTTCCTGAGCAACATCAGTTCCCATCATTGACTGTTCAAGTTCATTAGCCCCTTTTGTAAATGCCGTGCGAAGCACTTTGCGATTCTTTTTGTTTTGTTCCATGGTTATCAACAAACACACAACAGGTACAAAACTCAAACTCTAAAGAATCCACGAATTTAAAACAGAGTCACTATGAAAAACTTTTCGTACGCACTAGGTATGTTTAATACGCTAGACGCGAGTCCTGTCACGGTCGCCAAAAATGTCGTGACAATAGGCAAGATAAACTAACCGTCTATAATCCTACTGTCTAGGTTCGATTACTAATAATTGCTCTCAAAGGAAAACAACTTTTATTTAACAGCACATCTCACGTATTTTAAAAAGTTTACATATGACAAGCTACAACTACTGAATCTAACTTAAGACTGGCCTTCGCCTTCCTAAACTCATTTCCAACACACAACAAACTTTCCTCGCCCCGCAACCTAGACATGCCGAAAGCGGCAATAAAAAAGCTTTTATTCATGTCGCCGACTATGCTCTCAATAGAGGCCGGCCGTCGGCGTATCTAAATCACTTACAAACGCAAAATACCGCCTAACAAACAACATTTTTCTCACACCGCTGTTGCTCTTAGGAGTTTTCTTCCTTTTGTACCGTGGTCTTGTTTGTCATTAATTTCTTTGAATTTCTGTGTTTGTGCAGTTGGTCGTTAGAAACGAACCATGACACACATTCAATAATGTCCTTAACAATTTATTATGAATTATTTCAATCTTAATTATGTACATGACAGCCAGTGGCGTACCTGCAGACCCAGGTTAAAGTACTGAAAAATGCACCCTGCGCTAACTCTAATCAAATGTTGGGTTTAATTTTAAAGCAGTTTAATGAACTGGGGACTTTAACCCTAGACTGGAAAACTGGCGCTTACGGTTTGTAAAATCTATTTGAGGTATCACAGTAGTTATATCCTAGTTACCCAAATTTTATGTTTTAGTCCTTTCAACCTTGCAGTACCTATCATAAACTGTAAATACCTTCTATTTCAACTGGTACTATTTTTTTGTAGTATTTCATTCATTTCCTGCTTCACCCAATAGGTATTATTTAAATGCACGTTATTGTCTTTTTTAAGTAGGTACACGTCATTTTCGTATCCATTTATCTCAAGTATCTTAAGCTCATTAAGTGTTTTAATATATCATAATTTGTCAAGTTGCATGTAGTTAAATAATATTTTGTAACAGCTATAAATTTCAGAATCGCTGAAGGCCATTTGTGAAGCTTTTATTGTAGCCTTGGATATATGTGGATTACCAGCTATACCGTATTTGCAGGGAAGCAAATTAGAAAGGAGGAAATCAAAAATAGTTGGTATCAATCATCCTAGCAGTAGTGTTTACCTTGATATTCTTGAGTTTCCTCATTTAGCGAGAAATGTTTCTGAAAGTCAATTATTTGGTTTCAAACATGCTGGTAAGTATTTAGTGCTTTTAGTTTTATGCTGCTTTCTTTGTACAACAAATACATTAATTTTAGGTTCTAAAGCAATTTCGAATGTCACACAGCAGTTTTCAAAGTTACAGAAGATAGGTAGTTCAATAAAAATGCATAAGACAAAAGCAGTAAAGTCTGGAAATAGTACATCACTCCAGAATTATACTTCTAGTGATTCAGAAGAGGAATATGAAAATTCTATATTCGATCCCAACAGTTTATTGGACAACGAAAATTTAATGTCTTCGCCTAATGATTTTCTTGCGAGTAACAAGGGTGGAATAATAAAACCAGAAAGGATTTATGATAATTACTTTTTAGAATCTTCTGTTCCTTGCAATAAATCATTAGATCATTTTTTACCTAGTGTAGGTATAGTAGTAATGTGTAGTAAAACAGATTCAGGCGCATTACACAATGTAGATGATGTATTAGAATCTAAGGAAAATAAGTCAATTACGAATGCTTGTTCACCAGTTAATGATATGCAGTTATTTAGTGTTACGCAAAATGTCTCGATACAAAATCCTGAAATTCAGATTAATTCAGAAATGCTTGAAGAATCTGATAATACTTTACTGCTGCAAAATTTAGCACATGTTGGTCATAAATGGAGTCATTCATCTGGTGAAGTGGATAGTGATGGTGGGAACCACAGTTTAGTATCACAGTTGTGTGGTAGTTCAGAAAAACGTTCCAATTCTGAACACGATTTAGCTTTGAATATTTCACAGTCACAAAGTGAGTCTGCCTTGAAATGTAAATTTGCTGCTGTAACTAGCCCAGTAGCTAATGTTACGAAGGACTTACTTGTATCACGATTCAGTAAACTGGCAAAAGGTGTTCAGAATTTTGGAGCGAATTTAGATCCAAGGAAGTTTTCAGTAGGAAATGTAAAAGAGATAAGTGAAATCAATACAGAGCAACACAGAAATCTAAAAGAAAAGTGGAGTAATTGTAAGACAAAATTAATAGCACTGTAGTCGGTTTAAATTAGAACAATAAATTGACATTGAAAATGTAATGTACTCGTAGCAGTGCCGCTTCCTGCTGCTTATAGAGTTCGACTTTTAGATAAGAAATGAGCGTTACCTTCAGCTGCAAATTGAGAGTGTTACTGTACTGGTCTTGACATACTAATTGTATTTATGCTCCATTTTCAACACTGGTTATTAGTTTTCCCAAAAATTATTTTATTCATATACGACTGTTCTAGAAAAACGTCTATTAAGGTACATGTACATTGTAGAAAAATCTAGTTAGACTTCACCTCCTCTAGGGAGACCAGTTTAGGAGATTCTGTACAGGATGTCCTATTTTCGTTTTAATTTGGGGGGTTTCTCATAGAAGCAGCAGAGATAGAGCCTCGGGGTTTTCGCGAACCTGAGCTACTTTTTTGAGTATAGTAGAAAGCTGAAACCAGAATTTGGATATCGTTTTTAGTTTTAGAGAAAAAAAATAATGTTGATTTTTATCATTTTTCGAAAACTCTCCAATTCTTCTTGTACTAAGCAGACTAAAACTGTTACGATTGACTCGTATAGAACTTTTTCCAAGGAATTCAGTGGCGTACGTAGTTTTTTTCTAGGGAGCGTATTTTTTGAGTTATGACATAAAGTTAATTTTTTTTTAATGGAAATCATAGTAGGCTTTGGTCTACTTCGAAAGGTCTTTTTTTAAGATAAATACTTTTATATTGTTATTTTATATTGTTATTTCAAAAACGGCAACGAATTAGGTACTTTTTACCTTTAGAAAATATAAGATAGGTACATACATCCAAGATACCTGTGATTTTATGTTAGCAACTTTTAATAACAACTGAAATAAAAGTAACAAAAACAGAAAAACAGCAAAACAAACAAAAACAAGAAAAACATCAAACAACAAACAACAAAATTATAGGAACTGCTCAAATTGATTGCCATGTTTTCAACACATAATCTACATCTTTTAGTTAATAGACTGATGGCGTTAATTAAAAAAATAGGATGGGCTAGCAAATATCGGAAAGCTGCATGTGTTGCCTCTGCTATCTCGGCTTGATTGTTGTACCTTCGTATGTATATTTTTTCTTTTAAAAATGCCCAAACAAAAAAGTTAATATACTCAGATCCGGTGATCTTGCAGGCCAACCATCTACCCGGAAAATGATTTTCTAAATAATTGCTAACTATTGCAGAATTGTGTGCAGGGGCACCATCTTGTTGGAAATATACCCTGTTTATGTTTATTAACGGAACATTTTCCATTATCGCCTCTGCGTTAATATTCAATAAATTAATGTATCTCAATCCCGTTAAGTTTCCATCAAAAATTTGGTATGCTAGTTGACCACCCAAAATAAAACACGAAACGTTAAATCCAAAACGTCCTTGCCTCTGACGTTCAAAAGTTTGGTGCTGATTTGTATCAGACCAGTGACGCACATTATGTCTGTTAAATAATCCTACGCTGCTTATGTGAGTTTCATCTGTCCAAATGACAGACCGCCCAAATTCTGGATTTTCTTGAATTTTATTTAAGTACCACCGACAAAAATTAAGCCTTCTTTCTTGATCTCCCGGGAAGAGATTGTGAATAATTTGAATTTTATATGGCCTATATTTGCCTTTTTTAAATATTTTTTGAACTTTTGATTTGGAAACACCAACTTGTGATTCGATTTCGCGACAAGAAGTTTTTGGTGTCGCCTCAACCAACGATAAAACATTTATTTCTTCGTCTTCCCTATTTTCTTTATTATAAATTTTGTTTCTAGGTTTATTGAATGACCTATAGTGAATTAAATTTGATTTTAATCTCGAAAACATCATTTTGCTTGGTTGTCTTCTTTCTGGGTATCTAAATTTAATAAATCGATGGATAGGTATTATACTGGAAATGGGTAACAGGGAATTTTTTGTGTACCTGTTGAGATATACAGGCTGTCTGAAATTCGGTGTGCAACATGGGGATCTCTGTTATCTTAACAGCAAGACCCTAGGTTTAAATTCGGCAAAGTTGCCAAAGATTATGCTGACTAATGTCCTCAAAAGAAAATCGAGATATTCTGAATCGTTCTCGTGAAAACTAAAAAAACTGAAAAATTGCGTTTTCGTTTTTTGGCTATAACTTTTTTGTTTCACCTTGTAGCTTCATTCTGTAAAAACTTTTTCATTGGCACTTTTTATTCTCTATTTGATAGCACTGTCACTCATTGGCTATGTCGGTTCATTTTTGTTTTTTAAAAGCCAACTTAATTTTTTCTTATGGGCGCCATATCTGAGCGACAGGCGGCGGCGGCGGCTGCTATAGTTTTGTTAAGAAAAATCAAAGCGTTAAGAGACAAAGGGAATGGGTAAGGAAGTGGATGTCAAAACGAGAAGAGAAAGGGGCGTGCAACAAATTATTAAGGGAATTTTTTGACGAAGATAGGGATTCCTATAAAAATTTCTTGCGTATTTGCTTGGTAAGGTTTGTCCAAAACTAAAGAAAGAAGATACGCATATTAGGAAAGCAATTTCACCTTCAGAAAGACTCGTGCTTACTCTAAACTATTTACCATTTTCTTAAATGTATGGCGTTTTTATCCTTATCGCGATATTCTTTAAGAGCACAATTCCACAATCGGTGAAAGAGGTCTAGCTAGAGTAAGTTTAAGCTTTCGCTAGGGTAGTCACGAGCTAGAGTGATAGTGTAAACACCCCATAGAGCGCATCAGTAGACCTGTCTCAGTCTATTTTATCGGCTGAATAGATCACTTGCTCTAGGAAGATTTTGCGTTCCATATTTGTTTAAAATGACGTCAAGAGTCAAGTGGGATTAGAAAATTTTTAAGTTACCTAATAAAAAGTTTCAAAATGTTTGCCGAATTGTGGAATTGTGCTGTTAAAGAATATCGCGGTAGGAATAAAAACGTCATAGCTGTAAAAAATAGCAGATAGTTTAGAGTAAGCAGCAGTCTCTTTGAAGGTGATATTGCTTTCCTAAGATGAGTATGTATCTTGTTTCTTTAGTTTTGGACACACTTTCCACGCAAATATTCGTAGTCTTCATGAGACATATGCAAGAAATTTTTGTAGGAATCCGCATCTTCCTCAAACAATTCCCTTCATAATTTGTTGCGCGCCCCTTCCTCTTCTCGTTTTGATATCCACTTTCTTACCCATTCCCTTCATCTCTTTGTTTTTCCTTAAAAAAACTATAACAGCCGCCGCAACGCGTCTTGTATTTGACATAATACTGATTGTGATTTCTTGTTTCAATGTAAACAATGCATAGAGAAGTCTAGCTATATTTAGTCTAGCACTCCTGGAAGTTCTCTAGCGAGAGGCAAATTTTGCAGCAGTGTACAGAGTCTCTCTTAGATTGGTCTCGCTAGAGGAGGTGAAGTCTAGTCAGATTTTTCTCTACAGTGCACATGTACCTTTAAAAATAATACCAGTGTCAACAAAAGAAAACCAAACAGTAGTCAAACCGTTTACCAGAATAACATTTTGCACTCATCATTAAATTATATAATAATAATAATAATAATAATAATAATAATAATAATAATAATAATGTAGATCTGTTGAATCTCGTGTTAGGTATTCTCTTGTTTTTTGTAGTTTTAAGTTTCTTCTTGGATGTGTATTGTGTAATCCAGTCAAATATTCTAAAACACACAGAACGTTCCATTTAAAAAAACAGCATTTTATTTTATATCTAAAAGACTAGAAATCTGCCAACAGTGTCTTGATTACCATTGAATTGATGATGTTATCTTACCAATTCGATTCCTATAACACTAGCCACATAAGAAGCAACCTGCATAAGAAATTCTAGGACATGTAATTCATTTTGCGTCATTTATTGAACAGAACTTCCTTTTAATATACATCAGCGTTCGACCCCACCTACCCAAATGGATACTTATAGACCGGCCAGCAAGCAAATGAATAAACTATGAGAGACAAAATTTCTAGCTTAAGAATGTAGTTTACCAGTATTAAGTGAACATGAAAGCGATCGTCTGCCGTTCGCAATCGGCAGCGTTAGTGAGTGAGGGGCGTCCAAAAATATTTTTTATGAACATTAGTCGAAGTTGTACAAAGTCAAGTAATATAAATAATTGTAGGTTTATTAGTGTGTTGAACTATGCCACAGCGGCAGGCGAAAACAAATCACCCTTTTGACGTGGCAGACGCACTAGAAAATTCCCAAAATAAAGCAAAAATAAATCATAAGTTACAAGTTTGAATTTTATACCAAAAAAACGCTAAAATATATCGATTTCAAAACTGTTGTGGCAGACGAAATTAAATGTAGCCGTTGTTTGGCAGACGCACTGTAACTTTAACAAAATCGGCAGCGCCCTCGAAGCAGCGAGTGCGACGGAGTGAGAGCTATGCCGGCAATCGGGCGCCAAACAGTGACACGCATATGACTATGTTCAAAACTTTGCTACGTGCACTTTTAATTAGATTAGGTCAATATTACTGGAAATAGAAGACTACACACATACTTTTTATTAACAAAAAACTTCTGAAAAATATATAAAACATAAATAACCTTTGGCAAAGTAACATAATTAAAAATAAGTAACCATTTAAAATCAAAAACAAGTTGTTAGGTAGTTGGGTACACATAATTAGTCTTCCTCTCTAGACGCAGATTCATCATCTGAAGTTAAAATAAAATCGTCACTCTCATCAGGGGGTTGCGTTATTGGAACTGTAATTATGTCTTCAAGACATTCTGGAAGCTGGGGTCCATCGAACTATCGGATTTTAAATGTTTCTTCGGTTAACCTCCATCCATGTTGAATTGGATCAAAGAAGGGAGGACTTGTTAACGTTGCGTTTGATCAAATAGCCGCAATCTGATTGGTTCGTTTGATCTTTTCTAAAAGAACTCTCTTGCACGGTGGGAACAAAGAAAAGTTGAAAGTTTTCTCAAATTTAAGCGGATTCGTGTTCGATTTGTTTTTGTTTGTGTCTGTAAGCATATCAAACCTGCCCGCATCGACGTCGTTTATTCTTAACTTTCCATACAGTCGGCATGTGAATTTTTCGAGGACATCAATAACAGATTCATGTAATTTTTCTTCGACACCCAGCAAGCTAAATGCATCTGAAAATTCGGTATGTTTCATTAATAATGTCAATTGTATCTTTTTCCCCTTGCCGAAGAAGGCTGAATCATAATCACATCCTGTGAATGCATGCAAAGCAGGCAGTGCACGGCAAATTCTCTCACCCAGGGTAGAATGTATGTACTCAGATTAATATACTTTAGATTATTCTTTGAGTAATGACCTATTTCCATCCATACTTTAATGGACGAATCAATGTTGTGTAAATTTCCTAGGACTATCACAGCAATGTCAGTGTCAGAAGCTCGTATGATGACTTCCTTGTTCAGCCCAACTTTACCTAAGTGGTACATTATTCGTGATGACAGAATAATTCTACTTCTTCTGATTTCACCATTTTTCCATCAACGGCCATAAACTTATAGCACTTGCATTCATGTGTGATATGCACTACTTTATTTTCGATAATTTGTGAATAGGCATCTAATTCCCACGAATTATGTAGAAAGTTTATTAAGGAAGACTTGAAACTGTTGTTCCTGAGAGCTTTACAAAAATATTTGGGTCGCCTTTGAAATGGACCAGATATTGAAAAGTGTTATATGTTTTCTACACCTTTGCACCTTTTTTTCGTTCTTCATCTTTTATAGATGGAGAAACAATTCTATCAAAAATGAGATGAATTTCTCTAGCAGGATACATAAAAGCCTTGAGTAAAATGTGTTGTGGTAACTTTTCAAAGGTTTGTGGTGGATCGATAGTGGAGCGGGAGTTAGTGGATACTTGAGCACAAGTTGAAGATCAATATTTTTATCAGTTGCCAAGAGCAGCATTTTACTTACAAGATCTTGCTCTAATTTTATTTCATAGATACTGCCTTTCTGTTTTACACAGAATTTAACACCTTCGTTTGCAAATGTACTCACTTTTGCCCTCTTTATCGGTTTTTCAAACCTATTTTTATTCATTGAACACCCAGCTACAAAACTATCTCTGCTTTTATTACCATTTACAATGACGTTTAATAAAAATTCTTCAGTTAGTTTTGAACAAGCTTTTCCAGTAGCAATATTTATTAACTGGTCTGATGGCATTTTATTCGATTTAAATGGGTTTGCAAAACATTTTATTGCTTGCAACAGTGTTTTTAAATCTTCTCTGTCCTTCCTGATCCTGCACGGTTTTAACTTTTTAGTAGTGGCTTCACACCGCTGTATGCCGATCTTGTCCAGATCTACTGGATTTCTAGAAAATGGTTTACACGTTCTTTTTATGGAGAAGCATCCTTTCGAAAATTGTTCATGAAAGTCCGGATACGAGTGGTCCATATTAATCAAATTATCGTGAAATCTAATCAGCTATCGGGCATAGTTCGGTTGATTGAAAACGAAAAACACTGTGGTATAACAAATAGACATAATATTCAAAATCAGACAATCTGATGCTTCTTGATAGTTCCAAATATGAAATACTCAATGAAATGACAGTACGTATACCAAAATTGTGAAGTTTTACCATGTATTCCAGACAGAGTTTCTTCACAGTAGCTTTCGTAAGATTCCATGCAATTAGTCAGAGCAGGAAAAGAAATGAGGTCGCCCCGAGTATTTTCTTGAAAAAGGAGTATTTCACTTTTTATGCTTTCTAATTCACTTTCTTTTAAATTGTATGATGTTAGAAAACAATCAAAATGTAAGATTTGTAAGGCTGTTGACATCAAAGGATGCAGCCTTTTACATCTGTTGAAATATGTAGCACTGACAATTCCTTTTAATGAACCTGGGCCTAACAGATTGCATTCCGTTGAAATTTCTGGCCCACCGGATTCTTCAATGTATTTTCCGATTGCTTTGAAATATGCCATCTGAATGTGGAAACTTCCGAGTTGTATGAATACGTTATCGAACAAAGGTGCCTCAGCGCTTTGAATCTGTAAAGCAATTTTAGCAATCGCTAGATCGTAAGTGACTGTTATATAATTTTGCTGACATTCTTCTGCCATTTGTTTAGCTATTTTAAGTGTCTCGGCTACAACAGCAGACGATGTTGGTGAGATGTTAATTGTAGGTAGGTAAAACACATTTTGCGGCAATGCATTGTCTGTCGTTCGAAGGGCATTCCAACGGGTCTGAAATGCATGATGGGTATTAAGTTAGCAGGTAAGAGTAACTGAAAATGTAATTTAAACTTACCCACATTGGTATATCTGAATCTATGAGGTCGTGAGATGTTACAAATAATTTATCCAGTCTTCGAACAGGGTGCAGGTTTTTTGGCAACAGCTCTCTTCTTGAAATATCCATACTTGTTAAGCGACCAATAAGTTTCGGTTTCTTCCTGTATGGCTCAATTTATTTTTCATTGTTTTCGAATTTCCTACGTCTTTTCCGCGTTGCTGTAGAAGTTTGCAGAAGGTTTTTAATCTCCTTTGTGCCGGTGACAGTTTCTTCTTGGTAGAATGTGGCCACAGTGTCATGCAAAGTTCCTTTGCCGTTTAAAGTGTCAGCATATCTGTCGTAGTTGTCAAACGCTAACCCACAATAATGATGTGCAGTCTTAAGGACATCATTTGGTAGAATATTATCTCCTTCTGTAGCTGAGTACGTTAACTCTGTTTCCAGTTCCTCACACTTTGTGTAACTGATGCAGTGTCCAAGTTTATTGAGTAAATTATTAGCTTTTTACTGCCACTAAGGCTTATCGTGATTAATCCCAATTGCAAATGTTTACTTGGTTTCATTTTACCGTTATAAAAACTGTATATGACATCTGCCGCAATTGCTTCATTTTTCACTGATTTCCTCTCAGTCACCTTCTGTATGGGTCCCACTAACAAGTATGTAAAAAAGGATACCAACTCTTAGGGTAAATCACATACTCCAAAAGAAGTGTGCTCTCCCTTAATGGTATCAGGTAAGTTTCTCCTTGATATATTTCTAAGAACGCTTCTTAAATACTGCGCAGCTTACCTCAATTCGATATCTTGGGTGGCAATATTCGCAAGGGAAGCAATTGCACTTGGAGAGACATGCATATCTTTGCTGCAAGCAAGTTTTCTTTTGTCATGTTTTATTATCTGTATATTGGGAAAATTGGTGAGAATCTTTCGCTCTAAAAAAATTGCTCTCTGATTAACTTCTTCCACAGTCAATCCCTCTATACTGGTACAATTATCATTAAAAACTTGCAAGTTATAATTACGCAGATCTTTCAAGTACATGACTTTCTGATTTTGAATAATTCCTGTGTTAATAAAAGAGCACAACTGCGTAAAAACCTGTTTGTGAATTTTCCGATTTTTATGCCAGAATGTAGATTTAGCAGGACGTACTTTCCACAACTTTTCTGCATTTGATATTGTAATCGACATAATGCACCTCCTTTTTGCAACCTTGACAAGGCCGTGTTTTCTTCGTTTTAAATATAAGTATGGCTTTTCGCAAAAAATACACACTTTCTTGAATATTCCGTTTACTCTCACTTCCGGAAGTTTAGTACTTGCACGAGTTTCTATTTTTGGTCCTTTATTTTTGTGGCAAACCCGCATGCCCAGAGCCTTCCTGTCTGCATTACTCCGAAGGTTGGCCAACATATTTAGGAAGGCCCTGTACGTGATAACTTTTCCAAACACATTCGTATGAGAGCTTAATAAGATGGTAAATAAATAGTGATAGGGTTCGAACCTTAAAGTTTCGTTAGGACCCTCAAGCTTATGCCCATTCGTACTTAGAGAAATCATGCGTCTTACCTTTCCTTTCGCACCCCCGGTTCACCTGGGTCTGTGATAATAATCCTCTTTTTGGGACACTCACAGAACACAACACATTCACCTCCTTTGTTTTACCCGAACGCGCTCTCTCCGTATTTAAGTCACTATTGCGATACACTTTGACACTAGGAAATTTTGAGGAAGGTAGCTGGACTTCTGAATGAAAATGCACACTTGGATTCCAAAAAAGATATTTAATTGGAATTAAAAAAAGAAAAAAAAACTATTATTTCGTGAATTTACTGCAGGATTTTTAGTCAGTGGCAAAGACTTTAAATTACTAAGTTCTGGCAAAATTTGGAAGAAATTTGGATAAAATTATTGAAACTGTACTCTAATTAAATTATTAATCTCAAAATATTACTCTGACGGAATAGCCCAGCAAAACTTTTGGAGACTGAGGAAAAACTCGAAGATTTGACTTACGCGACTTGGTCACTTTCGATCTCTACTTGAATCACAAACGAAAACACAAGACTAACTCGAATATCAAAGACGCAAAACAAGACTCCCTTGAATAAGAGAAACGGAAAACAAGACTAACTTGAATATCAAATAGCGGAAAACAAGACTGTCCTCTCGGACTGAGGCAATAATATTTATAACTTTTGGAAAAATTGGGAGGGTCTCTAGATGACCAGTCAGAAATCTTTTCTCCCCCCGCTTAGGGGTATATTCGAAAACGGGGTGGGGTTTTATGGTAACTTGTCCATCTCTGAACGGGCATCGGATTTGTGACCAATAAGGGTTTCTTCTTGAATCGAACTGGTTTAAGGGGGGGGGGGGGGGGGGGTACCGATGCTTTGTACTTAGATCCTACATATAACAGGGCGTGATTTCTCTTAAACTAATGCTGGTTGCATATCCATCAGGCAATTATTGTACTCAAATTAGCATTTTAGACCACTTTCTGACATTCTATAATTTACATTTATTTTGGGATTGCTGGAAAGGTGGAACGCCTGCCAAAATGGAGTAAAAATATCCCATGAAAACTTCTCCCGTTCCAAAACACAAAACACATAAAACAGAACAGAAAATGACACCAGAGTTGACAATTAACTTAAAATACGATAACAATTCGGGACCTAAGTGCCTCCGTCATACGTCAGATTTTCATTCCAAACAAAACAAAAGCACGTGCCATTTGACGTTTATCGATATTATTTACAACGTCTTAAACTAGTTATTGCAATATAATTATAGACGTTTTGCAGTGAAAACAGTTTATTTTCAATTTGTGTGTTGGGCTTACGCGTAAAAACTTGAAAACAATATGTAATTATAATTATATTTCAGAGGTTAGGTTAAAACGTCAGAAAGCACGTGGCTTTGTTTTGTTTGGAATGAAAATCTGACGTTTGTGACGCGCCACTTATCTCCCGAATTGATGAAAATATTTATATAACACATCATACCTTAAATAATAAACATGATATCACACAAATTTAGCGCATTCTCTCAATTAACCCAGTGGAAAATATCGCTATTGTCTTTGTACACAATTTTACGTTCTTTACCCCCTGTTGTGGGGACAGCAAGGCGCTGGACGCAGGGTCGCTCTTTGCCCGTCACATTCATGGGCGCGACGAATTGGTTTAAGAGCACTTGACTTCTAAAGACACTTGACATCTGAATTTACGATATGGATTCATCTTTTGTTTGTACAGGAAACAGACCTACGTAAAAGGCGTTTTCGCAGAATTTGTTGAAAAGGACACACATGTGCGAAAGTTTCAGTTCATTTTCAAAAGGCGCGTATCGAATTCCTTCTTCCGCTTAAGAAGCTCAATGAGACTTTGTGGAATCCCCGTGGCGAAATTTAGAAAACTACTAACACAATAGGGATCCGAAAGGGGCAGGACACTGTTATGAAGACGGGTCTCTTGACTTTTTTAATGGCCGAATACTGTCTCCAAAACCAGGCTCTAATAACTAGCAATAATTCTGGGAATTCTCGTTTTGTTACATTTTCATTGCTGAAAACGTCGTCCATGGAACTAGCCGTGGACGAACTGGAACGTACATCGTCGGTGCATGTTTCCAGAAATTTGTTCTTAATGGCGGTAAAACGTCTGTAACATAAAGTATGGTAACCTGTATTTGGATTACGTTGATCCGGAATGTTGAACTGATCATATTTTAGCTTATGCAATAATCTGACTGTATGAATTTTCTTGCACAATTGAAGGGTTTCTTGTGTAAACAATTTTACATTGCTTTGAGTATTCTCTGGTAAGCAGTGAATAACACATATTTATTGGCCCTGAGGTTTCGACATTATCGTGTCCGTCAGTCTCGCGGTTTTCTTCCTACATACAAAAAATTAACGTAGCATAGTACCCTAACCCTGCAGTTAATAGATTGTTCGCCCTTTCCATCTTGATGTAGGTATTTCAATCATTCAACAATAACTAGACACAATCACCTTACTCAAACTGTAACGCCCAACTGCATTCGACAGCCTATAGTAATATTTAAATTCGACTAGGCACAACAACTGTTTCCTCCCTCTTGTCGCGTTCTGTTACGCCTAGGCGGTTGCGGCATAGCTGTCACTCCGTCGCACTCGCTGCTTCGGGGGCGCTGCCAATTTTGTTGAAGTTACAGTGCGTCTGCCAAACAACGGCTACATTTAATATCGTCTGCCACAACAGTTTTGAACTCGATATATTTTAGCGTTTTTTTTTGGTATAGAATTCAAACTTGTAACTTATGATTTATTTTTGCTTTATTTTGGGAATTTTTTAGTGCGTCTGCCACTTCAAAAGGGTGATTTGTTTTTGTCTGCCACTGTGGCATAGTTCAACACACTAATAAACCTACAATTATCTATATTATTTGACTTTGTACAACTTAACTTAACTTAATTTTCATAAAAAAACTATTTTTGGACGCCCCTCACTCATTAACGCTGCCGATTGCGAACGGCAGACGATCACTTTCATGTTCACTTAATACTGGTAAACTACCTACCTTCTTAAGCTAGAAATTTTGTCTCTCATAGTTTACTCATTTGCTTGCTGGCTCCCGGTCTAGTTCCAGTTAATTGTTTAGTTCGGTTTGCACTACATAGTACGCAACCTACAAATCAACCCCTTAGAACGCTTGTGGGATAATCTAGGGATAGCCGTTAAAAGTCATTTAATAGCGCCAAATGGCAAAAATGAGCTTCGTGGTGCTGTGCTTGAAGAGTTGTGACAAATTCTTTTAGACAATATTTTCAAGCTGATTGGCAATGGAGTTATGCGTGACCGAGAAGGTAACACACTAGAGACCTGCACAGACCTAATTTTTTAAATTCGACCCGAGCCCAACGCCCGACCACAAATAAAATGCATAGGTACGTAATTAAATTTGATCCCTTATTTTATTACCAAAAATTGTTGGTTTCCTTTCATGTAAATCGTAATTGTGGCAATCGAACATAGCCACAAACACTGGCCCCATTTGATTGATGCACAAATAAAACAACGAAATAGTCATAACTAGATTAATGCGATTTTATGTTAGTTCCAGTTTTAATTATTAATGGATTTAGAAAAACTGAATTTGTGCTTTGCAGTTCGTTGTTTGATTTGCCACTGGATGCCTTTCGGGTTTCATGTACGAAGCCTGGCCCGACCCAAACCCAAATTTGGGTTAGGTTGAACCTAAGCCCACGGATGTCAGCCTGGCCAATGCAGGTCTTTAGATAACGCTCGGTATTAGCATTTGTTTTGGCAACAACTGTCTTGGCACATTCCGTATGAATTTTGAGCATTTATGTTTGAGAATTTTTTATCCTGGTTATATTTCGCTATTTTTGTGTTTTCTTGTATTGTTATTTGAAATGACATTGCAGATTACTAAATTAAACATATAATATATATGACATGAATTTTTAATAGACCTTTTCATTTCGTAAGTAAATAATAGAATAATATAATAAGGAGGGTGTTTGAAAGAAGGAAAATTACAAATGTTAGTTCCCAGTGATATCCCTCATAAAATTGTGAGGCTGAATCCTGAAGGCGTGCTTGCTTGAAATACGGGAATGTTAACCATCATACTTCAATCACAATGTCGGTCGAGGGCAACAGCAAACAGGAAATCGTAAACAGGACTGTGCAGGCAAGACAAGCTACACAAAATGTAGTTAATATTTTCTGTCTTGACTATTTGGTAGAAATCCATGATGAAATAGAAAATTACTATGCGTACTACCAATAAGTATAATAAATTATTTTATTGACCGGTTTCAAGATTCACAAACGATCTCATCATCAGAAATGATGAGATCGTTTGTGAATCTTGAAACCGGTCAATAAAATAATTTATTATACTTATTGGTAGTACGCATAGTAATTTTCTATTTCATCAGCTACACAAAAACTAAATTCCACCTTATGGTCGAAACACATTACAAATGAGACCAAAAATAGAATATATGATACAATTATAAGTAGTATTCTAACATATGGCGCCGAGAGCTGGGAGATGACAAAGAGGAGTGAGGCTAAGATACTAACAGTTGAAATGGACTATCTCCGAAGAAGTTGTGGCCTCTCCAGATTGGATTGTGTAAGGAACGATGAAATCAGAAGGCGAATGCGCAGAGAAAGAACTGTAGTGGATGTAGTGAATAGCAAGAAATTGGTATGGTATGGGCACATTAGAAGGATGGAACAAGACAGATGGCCAAGGAAAGTATGAGAATGGATTCCGGCAGAGAAAAGAAAACGGGGACGACCACCTAGAAGTTGGGATAATGATGTGAAAGAGGCTATGAGAGCACGAAATATAAAGAAAAATGACTGGGAAAACAAGAAGAGTGCGAGAAACGGCCACAGTAGCTGTAAAAGACTCGGATGTATAATATATATTTAAATCCCTCAGCTTTTTAATATGTAGCGGTGAAAATCAATCAATTAAAAAAAAAACGGAGAAAAAGGATCTAATAGGTGTGTATTTTTCTGCAAATAATTCTTATTTTAAAGACCTAACAAATAATGATGTAACCTGGAAACTTTCAATATACTTTTCCATTTCGAATCTTGCCTCTTACACATTTTCATCCACGCAACACAATTTATTTAGGTGGAACAAGTCCTCACATGGCCACAGACCTAGTTATTAACTTCAATTTTCACCAGTGTTTGGAAAATTGATAAAAACGTGATCCTAAGGGATAACTTGGCCTACCCACTCTGCTATGTCCATTGCAGTCACCAAAAGCACAATGTTTGGATGCTCCATACTTCTTTTGTTCCAATTTAATACTCATTTGGCACGTTTGCAATAAAATATTGGTGTATGGACCACAGAATTTATATAAAGAAATGCAGATAAAACTCCATAGACCGAAACTGTCATGGTGGGATCGCGCATGCGCCTCAGTAAGTTTTTGTAATGAAAAGGTTATCGAAATATCGAACAGATTATGCTTTGCATTGTAGCTCTCGAGTGCGTCCTGGCTCCCGAACGCTGTATACTATATCGCCTGTGTACTTCACGGTTGGCGATGATCTTACAACGCATCGTATTTTATGTGCTGTGCCAGCCGTGTGATTCATTTGAACCGGTTCATTTCTGCGGTTCGCCATCTGTGAGCTGAAGTGAAGAGTCAAATCGCGAAAATTTAACGAGGTACCCATGACTAATTGACAGCTGTCCGAAATTGTCATGACGCGATCGCGCAGGCTCCTCGGCATTTTTTTTATTATGAAAAGCCATATTGAATATAATGCTAAGTACACACGGTGGTAGTTTTGTGTCTAAAGTTAAGGCCCCTACAGACGGACGTGGATGTGTTAGGACATGTACGTGCATACATCAACGCGCAAACAACAACGTGCACTAGCTTTGCACTAGCTTTGCACGCACGAACTTAATTCACAGTTTTCGCGTAGCTCCTGCTGTGTTTTGAAAGATGTTCATGGGAGAGGATGATTTGGCTATAGCGGCAGTGGCGTCGCTTATGTACTCTCAGTACGTATTTTCAATAAATTGCTGCAGGAATTCAAGGGACATTCTCCCACAGTCAGACATCCTTATAAAAACCCTTATACTCTGCAATCGATAGAATAAACGGGTTTATTCTTAGCTTAAATTAAAGCATCGGTTACGCTAAGTGAGAGAGCACAATTAACTTACCGACGCTACTGATACACTAACGCACACACTACGTGTATTCGCCTCCACACGTTGAAACTTGCACGCGCGTTCATGGGTGTGCGTGCAAAATTTCTGGCGAAAACATCCTCGCGGCGTTCTTCATGATTGTGCATTCAAAAACGTGACGTTATTTTGCCTACACACGGACGTTGATGCCTGCACGTTGATGAATGCACATGCATGTCTTAAGACATGCACGTCCGTCTGTAGGGGTCTTAAGTCTATAGATCTAATCTCATTGTGTGTACGTCACCTAGAGCAGTGTCGTGACAGTGAGTTTCTGATCTATTGCGACTGCTGTCTGTGGCACATTAACAGGCGTGTGAACAGGTCAATGCAAGTTCAAGTCTAGATATACCAGAAGTTTTGAAAGTTCAGATAGGGCTCGAAAATGTCACAAACGGAAATGCCCGGGACAGCAAAATGGACACTGAAAATTCAAAAATATTAATCAAAATGCTTGAATCAAGCCGTGAATTTTGGGAAACCTTCTCTAGAAGAAAATCAATGTCGGCTGGAGATTCACGTAAAATTTTTTTGTAATATTCTCTGTCTTGTAACCAATTAAACTAGAAGTTGATTATAAGCACCAAACTGGCTTCTTTTTTTAACCCACTCCTTAACCCAACAGCTTCTGTTTTTCTGTTTTTCTTTTTATTCGTTTAGAAATAATATTAAATACAATTGCTGCTGCTAAACGTCGTCGTTTGTCTGCGGACATGATTTTTTAAGGCGTCCTATTCACTACCACAAACATCAAACTTGCAAAACTAAATGTCGTCTGTTTGGACACCGTCTAGAGTACTTTTGCAACTTAAGTCTAAAGAATTGATCTAGAGACTTGTCTCAGCTTCAACATGTGAACATAGCCTAGAGAGATCTAAATATAAGTCTTGACACTTTAATCTCACCGTGTGTACTTACCATTAGTTTCCTAATTTTGACATGTAAGGTGTCACTTTTCAAGACTGACTGAAGTTTCATACTTTTCTTACTGATGATGAAATATTTATTATTCACAATCGGTTAGTAATAAGTCAATTGCCAACTTTTAAAGAATTTGCAAGTAGGTTATTCCTGACTTCTACTTCCCGACCGGGTTGGAAAATTTTCTACCCAAGGGTAGAAAATTTTCCAACCTGAGGAATCAGTGACTATTTGATTTTATACTTAAGTATGTATTATGTAATAAACTTGGAATAAAATTTCTTACCGTATTTTCTGCGGTCTCGGGGAGTTCTGTTTGTGTGTATTGTGTACTCCAACTGATTGCCAGATATATTTTACCACCAGAAATGCTCTTTCATATTCAGTTTTTGTATTTTCAAAAAACGATGCTTGTCAGTAAAAATATAAATGTCAATTTCACTGCCTACCAAGAATTATCGAAAGTGCATTGCTTAAATTTACTTCAGTATGATGTGTAATATTGACATAATTAATAATTGTCAATTTCACAGCCTACCAAGAGTTATCGAAAGTGCAATGTTTAAAATAATATGAAATATTTATTCCCTAATATTTTTCCATTAAAACTAATAATGATTGTGAATAAAATAGTATACATACCTCGCTGGATAATTTCATTACAGCCGAGGGCTAGATAGATGACCAACACCAGTTGCGAAATAGTATATTGCAATCAGTGGGGGGCCAAATGGAAGCAAAAGTGAAAGCCTCTCAAGGTTTAGACAACCCACAATACTTACGGATCTCCTTCTCTTTTTAAGTCGGTATATTCTTTGCCCTCTCATACAAACAGCCGTTTGAATTGATTAAGCGGGTAATAGAAGAGTCGATAGTAGAAGTGTTGATACTTTTGAAAACCGGTTTTCAGGAATTTGCCCCCGCGTCCGTGTAATTGCCCTAATTATTCGCGGAATTTTGCAAAACAACATAATTACCTCGACATTCTCTAAATGATTCTTTTCACTTGTGGAATTTTGCAAAACAATATAATTATGTCCAGATAATTGCACTATGAGTAAAAAGCTTATAAAAATTTTTGGGAATTATTTTTGATAGGAGAATTATTTATTAATAATCTGTGAACACGTAGCAGATAAGGATGCTGTATCAACATAGAAATAAAATAGATGGAAAGCTTATAGAAATTTTTCGGATATTTTGATAGGAGAATTATTTATTAATAATCTGTGAACACTTATCAAATATGTAGGCACGGGGCAAGTTCCTGAAAACCGTGTTTCGAAAGTGTCAAGCATATAAAAATTCTTGGGAATATTTTGATAGGAGAATTATTTATTAATACTCTGTAAGCACGGATCAGATATGGATGCTGTATCAAATAGAAATAAAATAGACGGGAAGCAGGAAATGTGCGATTCTTTTTGTGAAAAATGTTAGGATGAAACTAATATTAATTTTTACTTAGAGTTTAAGATTTTTTTCGTAAAATTCTCCTAAAGGACGTCCCTTTCATCGCCTCCCATAAAATTCTGACTCCGTATAGCTGTTCTGGAGGCCCTCCACAAAAGAAGACACCTAGGGACGAGAAAAATAGTGTTAGAACATATTTTTAGAAAAAACTAGCGGGTCCGGCAGACGTTGCCCTGCCCGACATTAAAAACATTTTCTTAAAAAAAATCCTAGAACCCGATTGCAGCGCCACCTACCGGGTCCAAATGTGAGTGTAAACCATCCAGGGACCCACTCCAACATACACAAAAAATTTCATATATTAAAAAAAAATTCGTCAAAAAATTCCTAATACCCGATTGCAGCGTCACCTACCGGGTCCAACTGTGAATATAAACCATCCAGGGACCCACTCCAACATACACAAAAAATTTCATCAAAATCGGTCCAGCCGTTCAAAAAAATTCTTAGAACCCGATTGCAGAGCCACCTACCGGGTCCAATTGTGAATATAAACCATCCAGGGACCCACTCCAACACACACAAAAAATGTCATCAAAATCGGTCCAGCCGTTTAGGAGGAATTCGGTGACATACACACGTACAGACAGTCAAACGCGCGAAGTTAAAATAGTCGTTACGTTTTCTCAAATTTTCCAATTTTCTGCGCAATTTTCTTAATTTTTCGTTCCGTAAGAACCTCCTACAAAGTATTAGAAACCATAAAAAAAGATTAATGAAATCGGTTAAGTCGTAAATTGTTCATACAAAAATACTAAAATCGTGATTAAAAAATGGGGGGTGGGGGTAGGAGGGTGAAAAATACTTTACGACCTATTCTCATACCTACCAAATGTATAAAAAAAAAAAATCATAAAAATCGGTCGAGTCGTTTCGGAGGAGTGCGACCACAAACACCGTGACACGAGATTTTGATATATTAGATTTCAATTAAACAAATAATTTTCATTAAACAAAGGAATATTTGCAAACGAAAAGGTTTTCGCGTATTTAATTTTCGATACGCAGACAAATAAGATGTATGTATTATATTTTGTATAAAATGTCAATTAAATAAATAATTTCCAATAAACAAACGAATATTTGCAAACGAAATGTTTTCACGTATTTAATTTTAAGTACACCGACAAATAAGGTTTATTTTTACATAAAATTTCACTGAAACAAATCATTTTCAATAAAAAACTAATACCTGCAGAACAAAAGGTTTTCGCAAAAGTTAGTTGTAAGTAAGAATGAAATTTTAATTAAATAAGAAATAAAACTTAACGAAATATTACCAACAAAATAATCTTATCTGCAGAAATAATAATTATTTAAACACTTCAAATTTAAATAGAACCACAATACGTCCTTCGTGCATGGTCTCCAAATTTGACTGACGAGATTACCGAAAGACAAGGGCAGATGCTACGTAATAAAGAAAGAAAGATATATAGTTATTTCCACAAAAGTAAAAATATCGCTTTCTAAATACACTGCCGGACAAAAAAAAACGGGTCACATGTTTTTATTTTTATTTTGAGGCCCTACAATATTTTTATGTAACTTAACATAAGCAAATAATTAACGATTGCCCTGCTAGTGAGGCCACGATGGTCGAAGTGTGCGGTATATTGCTCAAGTGCTGAATATACCCCGTAACACAGTGCAAAATGCACTCTTGCGATTTCGTGAAACTCACGGGAAGGAAGGTCGTCCACGGACTACGAACCAACAAGATGACCAATTTCTCCATGTTGCTGCGCTGCGAGATCGAGCATTGCCCTCATCTATTCTTACTGAATGGTTGGTCGATGTTCGAGGAGTGGCAGTTTGAGCCAGGATAGTTCGAAGAAGGCTAAACAAACATGGTTTGACTTCAAGAAAGCCAGCCACGGGTCCCCTGTTGACCGTAAAACATCGCAGAGCACGACTTGCGTTTGCACGGCAATACGTAAATTGGAACGAACTTTAATGGAGGAACGTGCTCTTCTCGGATAAGTCGAGATTTAGTGTCAGGTCACCAGATGGGCGTGAAAAGGTGTGGCGAAGGCAAGGGTAGCGGTACAGTCAATGTTACATATCTCCCAGGGTCAGTTTCAATTGTGGTAGCATTATGGTGCGGGTCGGAAAATCTCTGGGGACTCACACAGAATTGGTTTTCAATGAAAATGGAACAATGACTGCACACCGATACATTGTTGAGTGTCTGGAACCCCATGTCACACCATATATGCCATTTATAGGGGACAATTTTGTGTTTATGGATGACAACGCCCGCCCACCCACAGCGAGAATAGGGAGGTTCGGAGAAAAATAAGATATTTATTTTTGGCACGAAAATGACAGAAAATTGTTATTGTAATTGATTTACGGCGACATTTTTTTCTAAAAAATTTTTTTGTGGCGTAATAATCGAAAGAAATTAGCTTATCACGCCCACATGCTTGTTCGCTTTGTTATTGGTTTGACGTCAGAGATTCGTAAGGCGCTCCTCCCACTTCTCTTGAAGTGCCGTGAAGCGGTACCTATCTCATAACATACTTAATGGGACTATTTCTAGAGTGAATTTTTAAAGTAAGGTGTCAAGGAAACATAAAACAAAGACAACATAATCGATATAATGATGTAACAAGGGTATCAAAAGTCCGATTCACATAATTTGCCATATTTATGTAGTAGGTAGGTAAATGTCCCAGTAAATGTGGAAATGGTGTGTGATTCTTGCATCTAACCCCAATTTCATTCAACCTGAAAACAGTAGTGTAAAGGCAGACCGGTATAAGTAAAACAAAGTCAACAATTTAGTGAATTTACTGCAGGATTTTTAGTCAGTGGCGAAGACTTTATATTACTAAGTTCTGGCAAAATTTGGAAGAAATTTGGATAAAATTATTGAGACTGTACTCTAATTAAATTAATCTCAAAATATTACTCTGGCTGAATAGTCCAGCAAAACTTTTGGAGACTGGGGAAAAACTCGAATATTTGACTTACGCAACTTGATCACTTTCGGTATCTACTTGAATCACAAAATTTAAAAAAAAACTCACTCGAATATCAAATACGGAAACAAGACTAACTTGAATATCAAATACGGAAACAAGACCCACTTGAATAAAAAAAACGGAAAACAAGACTCCCTTGAATAAGAGAAACGGAAAACAAGACTCCCTTGAATAAGAGAAACGGAAAACAAAACTATCCTCTCGGACTGAGGCAATAATATTTATAAACTTTTGGAAAAATTGGGAGGGTCTTTAGATGACCAGTCAGAATTCTTTTCTCCTTCGCTTAGGGGTATATTCGGAAACGGGGTGGGGTTTTATGGTAACTTGTCCATCTCTGAACGGACATCGGATTTTTGACCAATAAGGGTTTCTTCTTGATTCGAACTGGTTTAGAGGGTGGGTACCGAGGCTTTTGTACTTAGATTCTACATAGAAACTGGGAGTGTGATTTCTCTTAAGGTCCGTTTAGACACTCAAACAATATGCGCAAACTGGCTTGTGCAAGTCAAGTCGTTCAAGTAAATCGTTGCATGTAAATGAAAGCTTGAAGCTTGCGCAAGCCAAAAAGTTTGGCTTGAGTTAAATCAATTTTGTCAGATAATTTGGAAGAAGTAAATCGTCATCAATATTTTCCATTTCAAATAAACAATACACTGCTTAATCAAAAGAATAAACTCTATAATTTATTTGACAAGGCAGAGAATTTAATAAAAATGTGCATGCTAGATTGAACGTCTAAACAGAATTCAACGACACAGTTAATTAGCGCAAATTCGAATGCACAAGTCAATGTGCGCAATTTATTTGAACATGTAAACGAACCTTTAAAGTAATGCTGGTTGCATATCCATCAGGAAATTATTGTACTGAAATTAGAATTTTAGACCACTTTCTGGCATTCTACACTTTACATTTATTGTGGGTTTCCTAGTTTAATGGGCGACCTGCGAAAATAGAGTAAAAATCTCTCGCCCCAAAAACACAAAACACATAATACAAAACAGAAAATGGCACCAGAAGTAACTTAAAATACGAACAACAATGATGAAAAATATTCATATAACACATCATACCTTAAATATACATTAAATTAATATAACACAAACTTAGCGCATTCCCTCAATTAACCCTGTGGAAAATATCGCTATCGCCTTTGTACACAATTTTACGTTCTTTACTGCCTGTTTTGGCTACAGTTAGGCCCCGGAAGGAGAGTTGCTTTTTGTTCGGTATGTTTATGAGCACGACAATTCATTTGAAAGATTTCTTGACTTCTAAAGACACTGACATCTGAATTTACGATATGGGGTACATCTTTATGGACAGCAAACAGACCTTGTAACGGTGAATTTTTACACTAAAACATTTTTCGGATTTTAATACTTATTTTATTTAAATTCATATAAGATTATGGTACTTACAACGTGCTAGGAATGTTTGTTATGCTATCTCTAACTTATTTATTCTATTTAATGATTAGTTTCTCTCCTTAGCTGCCATCGCAGTTGTTTTTCGCAGATGCCTCCGTCCCAGCCCTCGGTCCTATCTTCTTAGGTTGCTGTAGATTTTGTTTCACTCCTAGATTTAGTTACGTTTATTAGTTTATCAGGCTGAATAGGGATTGCTGAGTTTTACCTTTTGTATTACCCTGTTTTCTTGTAACTTTGTCACCTAGCTGGATTCTGGATATTGCCTGTATCTGCTGGTTGTTTATTTTGTTCTCGTCATTATTTGATATTTACCCTCTTTCTGATCATTTCTGTGCGCCTTATTGTTCATTTTTCGGACTTTTGTATTGCATTTAGTGTACGAAATCATTGAGGTAATCTGTCAGACTTCAGGACACCTTTTGGGGTTATGTTTTGATTTTGCGATTTCCCCAGATGTCATGTTTGACGGTCACCTTGGTTGTATGCTTTTCAGTAGCTCAGTGGTGTACTCTTCTATTTCTACTTTCTAAATTGATGCTTTCATTTCTTTATGTCCTTTATTCTCTTTTCTTTCAACTCGAGAGGTTTGCTTAAGGTTTCTATCATCTTTATTATATTTCTGCTAGGGGTTGCAAGTCTTCGGAGCATTTCTTTTCATCTGTTTGTTGTTCTGAACCCGGTCACGCACAGTGGGGCCAAATACATGAATTCTTGGCAAAAATTCTGAAACTTGCTATACTAATTTAATAGAGGTCCGTTATTATAGGAAAAATAATATAAAAATTTCCATCGAAAAAATAGGGTAGTTTTGGGGGGTTAAAATTTAAATAGTTATGGGTAATTTTTGAAACTTCCTATACCAATTTAACATAAGCCCGTTATTGTGGGAAAAATAATATTAAAAATTTCATGGAAAAAATGGGGTAGTTTTGGGGGGTTAAAATTTAAATAGTTACGGAAAATTTTTGAAACTTCCTAGACCATTTTAACATAAGCCCGTTATTGTAGGAAAAATAATATAAAAAATCCAATTCAAAAAATGGGGATGTCTTTGGGAATGAAAATTGAAAAATCGCCTTTTCAAAAATGTTTTTTTTAACACGAAATCGCAGAAAATCGCAAAAAAAAACAAATTGGATCCAAATTCTACAATAAATGTAAGATTTAATGACGAAAGCAAAAGTGCTCGATATGGCTCGATACACAACTAAAAGTTTATCAACTTTAGCCAACACACTATTTCTGCGGAAAGTTTTACAATGATTACTTCTCAACGTCATTATTTGACAGTATTACTACTTTTTCATAAATATTTTGTACTGAAAATATAAAACACAACTGAAGCTGACGGCTCCAGACCAAAAAAAGAACAATTTCAAAGATTTGATACAATGCGCAACGTTCAAAGTTCACTTAATAAAATGGCTCAGTCACATTTATGAGTACTGTCACGACGAGTCCCTTGTTTTTGACGGGGCGGGAAGACCAAGCTAGAATGTTGTCAGTCCCGAGATATATGCTGTCTCATACACTCAAGGGTTGCCTACATTGGCGTCATATCAGCGACAATTTTCCCTCAATTTTAATTTTGGAGTTAATACCAGTTTTTGGGGTCTCCTGCCCCACTGTGCGACGCCTATGCTTTTTCTTGTTGGTTTAGGGAGTTTGGATTTTCATAGGTTGATCGCCGCGTATTCTTCAGGTGCGCGTTTTTTCAGATTTTGCAATTTCCGCTAGCCATACTCACTTCTAGTCTGACTTCGATTGTAATTGGTTTAGTGTGTTCCGGAGAGTAGTGAAGTTATTTTTCATAGCCAAGAAATTGGGATTTTCTCCGGACATATTCCAGACGTAGTTTCAGCCCTAGTTTTGGTTTGTAGGAAGCGTCGTCTACTCCCGATTTGGGGATTTTGGGCCAATCTACTGTCGATGTTAGTTGGAAGTTTGTTGGAAAAAAAATCCTCTCGAGGTGAGTACGTGTTTCTTTCTTTTTCTTTCCTTCATTTGTTTAATTCTTATTATTAGTATTGTGTTGCCTTCTGCATTTCTCTTTTCCTTTATTATAATTTTTGTCCTTACGACATTTTAGGGTTTTTTTGGGAACGCATTTTTTTGTACCTACTACGTTTTGGTACAACGTTTTTTTGGATTGCGTTTTGGATCACGTGTTTTTTGAGAACGTACCTATTTTGTGGATCACGTGTTGGACATTATCTGGATAGCCCATCCATCTGCAGATATTGTTGAGTCGCAAGTTACCCGGCGGCCCAGCTGACTATCGATCATCTCTGTAAGGTCAGATAGTTTTTGTCCCCAGTCCGTTTGGAACACCGTGTCCAGCGGCTGGCTTGTAAGTTGCCCTGGCACAGCTTTTTGTGCCAATTTTGTGTTCGTTTTTTTGTGATTTCGCGTCGCCCGTCCGACCGAACTTTCGTCTCCGTTCGGCTAGTTCTAAGTAGATGCCTGGCCACGGCTTGTTGTGGTCACCCTGTTTGTTCTTTTGGACTTTTGTAAAATTTATTCATTTATTAACTTTGTTTCTTTTGCTCACGTAGTTAAGTAGTTTATTTTTGTTTAAAATTCATTTAGTCAGTACTTAATAATTTTGGTTCATTTTGTTTATAGTCACTTCAATAATTTTGCTTAATTTTAAATTTAATTTTGATTAATAGTAATATCTTTTTTTGTCAAGATTTAGTTACAGTCGATACTCCCGTTTGCGTCTAATTGCATTGTTGTTGTTAGCGTGCGTGTGATTGACCCGTCGGTGCGCTGCGCGTGCGGAGCTCCATTCGTGTAGTGTATTTACCGCGTCACCCGCGCCTATTTTTGATTGTCCCTTTTTTAGCGCAACGTTAGTACCGGGTGTCTAAATTTCACCCAGCTTTATGTTCATTGCTTTTTTTTTAGATTTATATTATATATATTCATTGATAATTAATTTGTTGATATCATTGGTGCTTTTTGGTATTGCTATTATATATATATTGTCAGATATCGCCATATTTGGTTTACATACCTATTTTGTTTTTTTATTATATGACTATTTGACTACGTTTTTTTCTTTTGTTACTGTTTGCCCTATTGTGTACCAGCGGCTTTTAGGAGTTGTAGTCGTTGTGTGTTGGCTACAGAGGATCAGCCAACAACTCCTTGGCGCCCTTTTCCTGTTTTTAGCCCACCCCATCTTCGGCTTCGAGCATAGCTGCGGCAGGATCCTCCATTGTGGCGTTAGTCTTTTAGGTTACGTCACAACCTAAGTACTTGACAAAAGGTATTCACAGAATTTTGTTAAAAAGGACACACATGTGCGAAAGTTTCAGTTCATTTTCAAAAGACGCGTATCGAATTACCTCTTCCGCCTGGAGTGCTCATTGAGAATTTGCCGGACCCCCGTGTCGCATTTAGAAAACTACTAACACAATGAGATACAAACGGGGCAGTACACTTTTATGAAGACGGATCTCTTGACTGTTTTATGGTCGCCTACTGTCTCCAAAATCAGGCTCTAATAACTAGCAATAACACTTCTTGGAATTCCCGTTTTGTTACGTACGTGCTTTTAAGCAGGTCTTTGTTGAAATATTGCATGTTTTGAATGTGTATGGAAAACCGTAGACCAACTGGTTTCGTCCTTCTGGGACTCATCAGTACGGTGCTTTCCCCTACACACTCAAACCATGCAATTTATGCTGCCGCGCTCTAGACAGATATCAGCAAGTGACAACTACTTTGAGTAATTATCTGGTATTAATTAGTGGTACTGGACCGTTCGAACAACTACTCCTCGGGCAAATACCCCGCCAGGCATTGAATTATAGAACTAAATCCAGATTTTTGTACTACGAAACGTCACAGAATGTTACCCCACCTAATGTGGCTTTGAAGCAATCATAATGTGTCTCTATGTACGTACGTGCTTTTAAGCAGGTCTTTATTTAAATATTGCATGTTTTGAATGTGTATGGAAAACCGTAGACCAACTGGTTTCGTCCTTCTGGGACTCATCAGTACGGTGCTTTCCCCTACACACTCAAACCACGCAATTTATCTTGCTATTTATGCTGCCGCGCTCTGGACAGATATCAGCAAGTGACAACTACTTTGACTAATTATCCGCGAGTAATTAGTGGTACTGGACCGTTCAAACAACTACTCCTCGTGCAAATACCCCGCCAGACATTGAATTATAGAACTAAATGCAGATTTTTGTACGAGACGTCACAGAATGCTACCCCACCTAAGGTGGCTTTGAAGCAATCATAATGTGTCTCTATGTACGTCCTTGCTTTTAAGCAGGTCTTTGTTTAAATATTGCATGTTTTGGTCTGCGGTTTTCCATACACATACAAAACATGCAATATTTAAACAAAGACCTGCTTAAAAGCACCTGCGTACATAGAGACACATTATGATTGTGTAACAAAACGAGAATTTCCAGAATTATTGCTATTTATTAGAGCCTGAGTTTGGAGACAGCGGGCGACCCTTAACGATCCATCTTCATAAAAATTGTGCTGCCCAGTTCGTATCCGGTGATGTTAGTAGTTTGCTAAATGCGACACGGGGGTCCGGCAAATTCTCAATGAGCACTCCAGTCGGAAGAGGTAATTCGATACGCGTCTTTTGAAAATGAACTGAAACTTTCGCACATGTGTGTCCTTTTTAACAAGATTCTCTGAAAACCTTTTGTCCAGTAGGTCTGTTTCCTGTCAAAAAAAAGATGTACCCCATATCGTAAATTCAGATGTCAGTGTCTTTAGAAGTCAAGAGATCTTTTAAACGAATACGTCGCGCCCATAAACATAGAGAACAAAGTGTAACTCTCCTTCCGGCGCCTACTTGTCCCAGAAGCAGGCACTAAGAACGGGTACAAATACGATAGCGATATTTTCCACAGGGTTAATTGAGAGAATGCGCTAAATTTGTGTTATATCATGTTTATTTAAGGTATAATGTGTTATATAAATATTTTCATCAATTGTTTTCGTATTTTAAGTTAATTGTCAACTCTGGTGTCATTTTCTGTTTTGTTTTATGTGTTTTGTGCTTTTGGGGCGAGAGATGTTTTTCGTGGTTTATTTTTACTCTATTTTCGCAGGTCGCCCATTAAACCCACAATAAATGTAAAGTGTAGAACGTCAGAAAGTGGTCTAAAATTCTAATTTGAGTACAATAATTGCCTGATGGATAAGCAACCAGCATTACTTTAAGAGAGAAACCGCCCAGTTTCTATGTAGAATCTAAGTACAAAGACATCGGTACCCACCCCCCTTAAACCAGTTCGATTCAAAAATCCGATGCATTTCTGTAACCACCCGACGCCAGTTTCCGGTCCGTACAGAGATGGACAAGTTACCATAAAACCCCACCCCGTTTTAGAATATACCCCTAAGCGGGGGAGAAAAGATTTCTGACTGGTCATCTAGAGACCCTCCCAATTTTTCCAAAAGTGATAAATATTATTGCCTTAGTCTTGTTTTCCGTTTCTCTTATTCAAGGGAGTCTTGTTTTCCGCTATTTGATATTCAAGTTGGTCTTGTTGTGCGTCTTTGATATTCAAGTTAGTCTTGTGTTTTTTTGTGATTCAAGTAGATATCGAAAGTGACCAAGTTGCGTAAGTCAAATCTTCGAGTTTTTCCCCAGTCTTCAGAAGTTTTGCTGGACTATTCAGTCAGAGTAATATTTTTTTAAATTCCAAATAAATCTCTTTTTTTGGAAGCCAAGCGTGCATTTTCGTTCAGAAGTCCAGCTACCTTCCCCAAAATTTCCAAAGTGTATAGCGATAGTGACTTAAAAACCGAGAGAGCGCGTTCGTGTAAGACAAAGAAAGTGTGTGCGTTGTGTTCTGTGAGTGTCCCACAAAGAGGATTATCACAGACGCAGGTGACCAGGGGCCTTATTCTCGAAGTCGTAGGAGTAGAAACAGTGAAAAGAAAGTGGGCGGAGTTCTCTTAAAATCACGGAAACCGCATTCCTGAAAACAGGGAACTCTCACTTCTCTTGAAAAGTAAGAGAAGTGTATTCGCCTGGGTCTTTTGTAGGGAATAACTTGTTTCTCTCACGTTCGACGTTATTTATAACCTAAAATTTGTTTCGTTGATGGTTAATTAGTAAATTAGTATGGATTTGGAAGAAGTGTTCGTTTTTAATAACGTTATTGCGGACGTTGAAAAAGCGGAGGAACAATTACAAGAACCTGTTAGACAGTTTAGAAGACGCTAAAATGCTTTCGAATTGTCTGACTTGAAATTTAAAAAGTGTTTTCGAGTCACAAAAGATTTGGCGAGACAAATCATTTTCAGTAAATTCGGTGTAATAATTGACATACCATAAATGTTTATTTTGTGCTGTATTTAAATAAAGTATGTGTGTGTGTGTAAAAAGAAATATATGTATATATTTTATTTAAAATTTTTACTAACTACATTACTTAAATTTTCATTTATTCCCATTAAAACATGTAACATTTCCTTTTTAACTTTTAAATCTTCCATTAATTCAAGCTTCCTCTTCCTGTAACTCAACTGGTCCTCCATTTGACTTTTACGTTATTCTTCTTCTTTTTTAACTTTTTCTTTAGACAACTGTAACATTTCCCTACTAATGGTAATTGGCTGTTGCAGTCTTTCATTTTTTGTCATTTTTGTCTGCGCACTAGTGGGTGTAGATGCCATTAACTCTGCCGGATGTAAATTACTTGGGCCAGGCAAGATGGTGTACATATGATCATGACTGTATTTCTTGGCGTTGTCACTATTGTAGGTTCAGTCTAAAAACCTCAGTATATATCACAGTGTTAGAACTTGGATTTCACCTACTTCTTTTGCCGATTTAATTACGTAATAACGGCAAATTTAATTTTTTTATATAATGCACATACCTTCCTCCATTGACGCCAATCTTTATTAGCGCCCCAGGGATTGCGTTTAGTAAGTCGGCCACCTCTTGCCACAGCCTTTGAGATATTTTAAAGGTAAACTTATTCGTAAATTTACCGGTTTGTAAATCCGGGTGGCTCTCTATAAATTCCAGCAGCAAACTTTTTTGTTGGCCAGAAATACATCCCGCGCGCATTTTTTCCATATTTTATACAAAAATTGTGAGGAATAAATTAAGATTTAACACAAACCCGTGGTACCCTTGCAAAAGAACAACAGTGCAGTGGGAAAGAGACTGTGTTGTGTGTTTGGTAATTCGTAATTTTTGCTGGTTGGCGCCAAATACCATTTTTAAAGAAACGTTTTCATTGGCTAAAAAGATACTGTCCAAGCGGCAACAAGGCAGCAACGCAGAGCGCGAGGGACTAGCTCCCCACCCCGTTCTACTATATTCTAGAATTGGGTTTTTCCCGGGCTAGAGAAGGTCGTGTGATGTGATCAGCTTAGATCGTGTAGTAAACAACTCACATCCTGCGAGTTCGAGAATTAGGCCCCAGGGGGCGCGGAGAGGAAAGGTAAGACGCATTATTTCTCTAACTACGAACGGGTGTAAGCTTGAGGGTCCTAACGAAACTTTAAGGTTCGAACCCTATCACTATTTATTTACCATCTTATTAAGCTCTCATACGAATGTGTTTGGCAACGTTATCCCGTACAGGGTCTTCCTAAATATTTTGGCCAACCTTTGGAGTAATGCAGACAGGAAGGCTCTGGGCATGCGGGGTTGCCACAATTGCTTCAAAGCCACCTTAGGTGTGGTAGCATTCTGTGACGTCTCATAGTACAAAAATCAGGATTTAGTTCTATAATTCAATGCCTGGCGGGGTATTTGCCCGAGGAGTAGTTGTTCGAACGGTCCAATACCGCTAATTACTCAAAGTAGCTGTCACTTGCTGATATCTGTCCAGAGCGCGACAGCATGTATAGCAAGATAAATTGCATGGTGTGAGTGTGTAGGGGAAAGCACCGTACTGATGAGTCCCAGAAGGACGAAACCAGTTTCTCTGCGGTTTTCCATACACATTCAAAATATGCAATATTTAAACTAAGACCTGCTTAAAAGCACGTACGTACATAGAAACACATTATGATTGCTTCAAAGCCACCCTAAGTGGGGTAGCATTCTGTGACGTCTCGTAGTACAAAAATCTGGATTTAATTCTATAGTTCAATGCCTGGTGGGGTATTTGCCCGAGGAGTTGTTGTTCGAACGGTCCAGTACCACTAATTACTCGCAGATAATTACTCAAAGTAGTTGTCACATGCTGATACGTGTCCAGAGCGCGGCAGCATATGTATAGCAAGATAAATTGCATGGTTTGAGTGTGTAGGGGAAAGCACCGTACTGATGGGTCCCAGAAGGACGAAACCAGTTGGTCTGCGATTTCCCATGCACATTCAAAACATGCAATATTTAAACAAAGTGTAAAATACAATCTTTAACAGAATCTTTTTATTAGGTGTGCAAAGAAAAATTCACAGACCTCGCATCTTACGCAAGTATCATAGGCGTATTGAAAATACCGACACAACTGCTCGGTTTCTAAGATGTCCAAACGGTACAGATCACTTTTGAGGGCAAAAGTGATCTGTGCCGTTTCAAGTTGGTATATTATTGATACAATAAAATAAATGATTTGTGACAAGCACAAGGCACATAGTCAAACTGACGCAATACGTAACAAAATATTAAAGCATCCGTTTTGTATAGTTTGGACTTTTATAGCAACGCGATATCCCTCTTAAACGGTACTCGCCCTCGCCGTACCTTAGTTTACATCTGGCGATCTGGCTAGCGATCTCCATCCAATTTATTAGTGGCCTCGACTGCGCGCGCCGCCAACAGAATCTGTCGCGTGTCGATACATTTTTCGTAAGATGAGTTCCATATACACAAACCCAGAAGTATTTTCAATACTAAAAGAATGTAAACAACATGAAAACAAGCATTGCTACTTCCAACGGAATAATTCAAGGTACTGGAGCAAGAAAACGAACTGTTTTATTATAAGTAATTATAAAAAATACTCAATGGCTTATCTGCTGATCTAATGAGTAAATGAGTTGGATCCTGCCGGACGATAAAGCAATTCCAGATTCTCCAATAATTACAATTTCGTGTACGTTCCAAACCAACCAACTGCTGCGATAAATAATTCCAAGTTAACAATACCAACTCCTACAACCAGGTCTAAATAGATCGGTTCTTATAAATATCCAACCTAGTTAGTCGCATCAAGCTCCCTAAAATAATGCGAAAATTTAACCGGAGAAATCAAAAAAAGAATCACATACCTCACAAGAGGGAAACTGCGTTGTAACGTTAATAATACTTTTCGAGTCTTAATCCCAAAAGATTGGTGTGATTTTGAAAACCAATTCAAGGACAACTTCAAAATTCTTTTAATCGATATGAGGATAATCCCTTACGAATTTAATTTCCATCAACAAGGAAAACTATAAACCTCAAACGACGCTCGAAGAGTGCCGTCCACGTGAAATCTTTTTAAAAAACCAACCGATCGAGAATATAAGAAAGGAGACAAAAACTGAGAGTCGACCGGCAAAAGGGGCAAAAGAACAGCTGGAATGCTATTAGGATAAACAAAAAATGATTTGACTACATCTTAACAATATTTGAATAAACTGTCGAAACTTCGATTAAATTTTCCAAATAAATCTATAACGTAACAGGTTGCCTTCAGTAGCCATTAATTTTGTTAATTTGGTTTTTGGTTAACAGTAAGTTTGTCGGATTTATTTTTGTAATTAATTCAGCGGGCACTCACGTTGCGCCAAGTTCTTTTTGTGTAGGTAAAGTGCGTTTGATTGACCCGTCGCGTCGGTGCTCTACGCATCTGAGGCTTCAACCGTGTAGCGGATTGATTGCGTCAACTGCGCCTATTTGTTTATTTTCTGTGGCGGAGCGTTAGTACCGGTTGGTTAACTCGGGATCAGTTTCTTTGTTATTTTTTTATAATTTTCATAAACTTTGTTTTTGTCTTTAAATTTCCAAATTTTGTGAAATTTCTGGCAATGTTTTTTTAATAAATAAAACTGTTGTATTTTTTTATTCGACGTTTCGCCCCCGTTTGAAATCACGACTGTTTTTAGAAATGATCTACATAAAAAAATACCAAAACTCTATTAATGATAGAACTGATATACAAAATTTAAGTCAAATTTACTGTAATATAATAAAATAATCATACTCTCTGCTACTTACTTATTAACCAATGTTATTGTTAAATTAAACACACTACCTTTGGAATGTTTTGCAAAATCAAAAGTGCGGAAATTTTATATTTTTAGAACATAGTTACCATATAAGTTTTGACTTTTTAAACAATTTTGTCAAATAATTTACGTTTACATTTTTATATCTTTACAAGTTTAAATAAATATTCTTGACAAAGCCCCCAAACGGGGGCGAAACGTCGAATAAAAAAATACAACAGTTTTATTTATTAAAAAAAACATTGCCAGAAATTTCGCAAAATTTGTAAATTTAAAGTTTTTGGAACTGGCACAAGTCAAAGAAAAATTTGTTTCTGTCACAGCATTTTGTTAACTTGCAATTTTTTCCCTTCCTTATTTTTTTCATTATATAGTTATTGCGCTACGTTTTTTTGTTATTATTATTTTCCCTCCTCACTGCTGTTTTCCAGTTATCTTTAGGAGCTGTGATCGCTGGAATTTTGCGTTTGGCTACAGAGGATCATCCAGCAACTCCTTGGCACCCGTTTTTACTATTTTAGCCCACTCCCATCTCCGGCTAGGGTTTAGTCGCGGCGGAATCCTCATTTGTGACATTAGCCGTTTGACTACGTCACAGCTTGTTTGTACATTTTCGGAATTTTCTATGATTATATCTTGAATTTTCATTTTCGAGCTGAATTTCATAGTTTCTTTGGAGGAATAAATTTTCTTCCGGAATGATGGCTATCCATTGGCTACAGGAGGCGAGCGGACCCGCAAATTTGTGTTTACACAAGCAAATTTTGTTTTTCTTCTCGCACGATTCGACACTGGCGTCAGTAAAATCAGAGGCCCTCAGATTTTTCAGGCCTTTCAGGCATTATTGTTTTAACTTGTGTGAAAGTGTGAGTTTACACTCGCAAGTTCATTTTATTGGCAAGGCAGTGGTCACTGGCGCCAGCAAGTCCATGCCTATGTAAACTCACCATAAGCGTTTGTTGATCATGCCTGGAATCTATATTAATGCAAGTTTGGATTTGTACTTGTTATTTTGTTTCTTAATAATAATAATAATCATAATAACCATAATAATAATAATAATATTAATAATAACATTAATAGGGAATTTATTCTGTTCATACACTTTTTCACAAACAACGAAATAAATATAAAATTTTATATATACCTACGTATTTGCAGAAAAGGAAAATAATCAAATGCGTGGAAAATTTCCCACATGTGTTCTTCCTTATGGCCTTAATTACACTTATCTACTATATTAACAAATTAAGAGTTTATTGCTTAACTTTTTATGGACGATAAATTTATTAGGTGTAATGACAGTTTCGTGACTTGAAAGTCAATAATTATTCAATATGGGAAGCACTCTCTCGGGCGAAATATGTAACGAAGACTAACCGGGAGTCGACTTCTGGCCTGGAAAGGTGCAGTCGAACAATAAATTAATCTACCTCGCAAGGATAGTGTTGGAATGCCGGTAGCTTAGTAGCCATCCACTACTGGATGGCGTTCGTAACATTTTCCTAGATTAGATTCTAAACCACAGAGAACTCATTATTTATAATTGTAATGTTCAGTCACTAAAACATTTATACTAAAATATATTATCGTTATCATTATTAAATGCTTAAATTTCTGTTTCCAGATTCTTTAATTTCCCACACTCTCTGACATTGCGACAAAAAAGCTTTTGAACTTTCTCTTATCCGGTATATAAATGTATGTACCTAGTTGATACTACAACAGAAGTTAAGTGAAATCACGTTTTATAACATAAAGTAATGTTTAAATTGGTATATTTGTGTTGAATGCCTTATAATATAAAATGAGAAATTTAGATTTCATTCCGGGTTGGACTGACTATACCTAAGGAGTTTCTTTGTCTCAGCTGTAGGTAATTCACGGGGACGCTCCACTGAATTTATAGTCATTTATCGACTTTATAGTATGGAGTTTCTTATTTAATTTGCAAACTAAATAGAAGCAATGCCGTTAGGAGAGGTAGTAGGTACTTAGGTAAATACTGATTAATACTGATTAATTTTTATTTATATCACAAAAATAACGTAACACACATCAAAATCTTTAGTACTCGTAGTATGTATCTCAGAGAGTAAGGCGTCATTTTATTAGTGTTGATTTATTTTAAGTATTTTGAGTCCCTTAAGATTTCATCGACATTATACCTAATGTTAGTTGTGATTGACTTAATCAGATTCTGATAATTTTCGCTGCTTAATAACTATCTATGAATTAAAGTGAATTTTATAAAAATGATTATCAGACTGCTTCCCTAAAATCCTAAATTATAAACGTTGTATAAATATTTTCCGACCAGGATTTGGTGCGTTCCTTATACAGGTGCTTCGCTTACAAGTTCCCACCCCCTTTTGTAGTGACAGAAGTAAGCTTTTGTAGTAACAGAAGTAAGTTAAGTACAAAAGTTTAGCACTCTTAGTTAAGTTTTCAAATTGAAAATGGAAATGGAAATTGACAAGTTTCAGACACAATTTGGAATTTTTTAAACAGAACTACCTTACCCGATAGACAGTTTTATTCTTATTGCAGCAATAGCACACATGAAATTTACCTCTAAAAGTTTTTGAAATATTTGCATTTAAAAATCTTGCCATAATATCGAAGTCAAGAATGCTGTGATTTATTTTGTTTTGTTTCAGTGAACACAATTACTACGTTTAGTGACCTGTTAACACGGGGTTTTACTAATGTGAATTTATTGATAGCATTAGCTAAAAACAATTGATAATTTGTTCTACATATTGGTACATATTGGGAGTGCGTATAGTAAACAAGCGAGATTTGGGGCTGCGAAATTTAGTTCAAAAATTGGATAGCTTCGAGCTTTATTTCGAGAGCTTTGGTGAGATTTTGGAGCAAGTAATCAGGAACACATACAACATAGGAAAAACGGAAGAAAGATTGTTACAAAGTCATAAAAGAAGGAAGAAATCTTGCAGTGCGTTGTAATAAATTTAAGGTCAAATTTGCATGTGAGTACCAACAGTGTTGGTAAAAAGCCGTGACCTTCGAGGAGTTTATCCGGGAAGCAACTCTTTAGCGCGGGTAAAGCTAGGCAGCCCACTATACCTAAGGAGTTTCTTTGTCTCAGCCGTAGGTAATTCACTGAATTTATAGTCATTTATAAACTTTATAGTATGGAGTTTCTTTTTTAGTTTGCAAACTAAATAGAAGCAATGCCGTTAGCAGAGGTAGTAGGTACTTAGGTAAATACTGATTAATACTGATTAATTTTTATTTATATCACAAAAATAACGTAACACACATCAAAATCTTTAGTACTCCTAGTATGTATCTCAGAGAGTAAGGCGTCATTTTATTAGTGTTGATTTATTTTAAGTATTTTGAGTCCCTTAAGATTTCATCGACATTATACCTAATGTTAGTTGTGATTGACTTAATCAGATTCTGATATTTTTCGCTGCTTAATAGCTATCTATGAATTAAAGTGAATTTTATAAAAATGATTATCAGACTGCTTCCCTAGATTCCTAAATTATAAGTGTTGTAAAAATATTTTCCGACAAGAATTTGGTGCGTTCCTTGTACAGGTGCTTCGCTTACAAGTTCCCACCCACTTTTGTAGTGATAGAAGTAAGCTTTTGTAGAAGTAAGTTAAGTACAAAAGTTTAGCACTCTTAGTTAAGTTTTAAAATTGAAAATGGAAATGGAAATTGACAAGTTTCAGACACAATTTGGAATTTTTTAAATAGAACACTACGTTACCCGACAGACAGTTTTATTCTTATTGCAGCAATAGCACACATGAAATTTATCTCTGAAAGTTTTTGAAATAATTGCATTTAAAAATCTTGCCTTAATATCGAAGAGTCAAGAATGCTGTGATTTATTTTGTTTTGTTTCAGTGAACACAATTACTACGTTTAGATGCCCTGTTAACACGGGGTTTTACTAATGTGAATTTCTTAATACGAATTAAACTGGACATGTAAACAGTTCTTTAATGCACATTTCTGCTCATAATACGATTAAGAATGCTTCTTAAACATGGTGTTAGGTGCATGTAAACAGCTAACATGCATTAATTAGTATTTTTCAAAATAATTTATCATATGTACCTACCAAATACAACTCCAACTACAAGTACAACTCCAATAGCTAACCCGCAAAAATGGCACGATATTTAACATTCGTACCTACCTAATTTATATTTCTTTATTGTTGCTTAGCCGAGAAATGAATAAAATTTAGCTTCGTATTAAAGTTTCTTCGTATCTTATTTGTTAGATGTTGACTTCTTAGCCATTAAATTGATAGCATTAACTAAAAACAATTGATAATTTGTTCTACATGTTGGTACATATTGGGAGTGCTTATTAATAAACAAGCGAGATTTGGGGCTGCGAAATTTAGTTCAAAAATTGGATAGCTTCGAGCTTTATTTCGAAAGCTTTGGTGAGATTTTGGAGCAAGTAATCAGGAACACATACAACATAGGAAAAACGGAAGAAAGATTGTTACAAAGTCATAAAAGAAGGAAGAAACGGAGCAGTGCGTTGTAATTAAGGTCAAATTTGCATGTGAGTACCAACAGTGTTTGTAAAAAACAGTGACCTTATCCGGGAAGCGCCTCTTTAGCGCGGGAAAAGCTAGGCAACCCACTATTCACGTAAGTGCAACATGGGAAATATCTGTAGTAGGCGGTGTAGGCAACCCACTTCATGATTGTGTATCGCACGTTGTCTCTTGAACGGCGACATATCAGTGTGAACTACTAGAAAATGATCGACGAGGGGAAAAAGCGTACAGCAATGGATACAGATGAATCTTCAACGGAGGGTCAGACAAGAAAAGCGGAAGATCAGGGAGAAGGATTTAACAACTGCAAGAAAACTATGAGAACACCTGACAAATTAAAGAGAAAGGAAAGTGGAAATGAAATCAAGGAACTGAGACATTTATTAGAAATAATGGTGTCAGAAATAATAGGAATAATAGGACAAGGTCAGAAAGAAAGTCAAGAACAAATACTAGAGATAAAGCAAGAAGTCAAAGATTTAAGGTAGAAAAACTGGAGAAAGAAAATGCAGAATTAAAGAATGAACAAGAAATTGTTAAAGGTTGAATTAATGGAACACAAATTTGAACGGATGGACAGAGAAACGAGAATTAAAAACCTAGTTATATCAGGACTCCCTATTTGAACAGATCTTCATAAATTATAGCTAAGAACCATCTCGATCACGTCAGCTTTCAAACAAAAAAACAGCATCAAAATCTGTCCATTCGTTTAGGAGCTACGGGTTAATCAAAAACGAGCATACGATAATAATTTGCAAACTTAACATCACAATTAATTGCGAGATCAAATACTCCTTGACATAGGTATCTTTATAACATTCTTTTAGATTACGGTGTTGCTAGGTTTCTCCACCGTAACTATGCAAAATCACTGACAGTTATACTTGAAAGGCAATAATTTTTAATAAATTGCTTGGTGACCACTGGATATTGCAAAATAAGCATATAAATTATAGCTAAGAACCATCTCGATCACGTCAGCTTTCAAACAAAAAAAACGCATCAAAATAGGTCCATTCGTTTAGGAGCTGCGATGCCTCAGACAGACACACAGACACGTCAAACTTATAACACCCCTCTTTTTTGTCGGGGGTTAAAAAAATACCATATGTACCGCAGAAAACTAGAGGTATGAATACTATTTTCGGGAAAGCAGGCTTCAAAGTGGTTCACATTTCGAGCAACAAGTTACAAAATCTGATTGAAAATGCGAAAGCTAAAACGGAACCCATTCACACAGCGGGAATTTACGAAATAGCATGGGAAAATTGCGGCAAAAAATATATCGGGCAGTCAACTCGGTCTATTTTAACTCGCTTCAAGGAGCATCAAGCCCATTACAAATACGGCCGTACTGATAAGTCTAGCATGGCGTCACCCGCTTCGGATGAATTCTTAATAAGTTAACCCCACACCCAAAAGACAGTGACACAGTAATTAAACTCGACACGTGTTTCGCTGACAACGTCAACATCTTCAGGAGTTGACGATTAATCTAAATTTAAGCTAACTGTATATTGCTATAAATACCCAACCCCCACTCCTGGAGTAAAATGGACCGACAAACCTATAGGGTTTCCAGAACTATCTCGAACATTAGAGCAATAAAATTTATTCCTTAAGTGAAAGGGATCGATGAACCTACAGAGTTTCTTAGAACTGTTTTGAACACAAGAGCAATAAAATTGGTGTCCCAGAACTCAACCCTGTAAAGATTTATCAGGTAGATAGAATTAAGACTAGCCACAAATACACACACCCCAGTTCTGGGATACCAATTTTATTCCTCTTGTGTTCAGAACAGTTCTAATCATCGATCCCTTCCCTTAAGAGATCAATTTTATTGCTCTAATGTTCGAAATAGTTCTGGAAACCCTATAGATTTGTCGATCCATTTTACTCCAGTGGTGGTTGGGTATTTATATCAACGTACAGTTGGCTTAAATTTAGATTAATCTTCAACTCCTGAAGATGCTGACGTCGTCAGCGAAACACGTGTCGAGTTTAATTCCTGTGTCGTGTGGGGTTAACTTATTAAGAATTCATAGTGAATTCATAGTTCTTGATCCAACTATTCCGTGTAAAATGGCTTCTTGCTTAACCGCACACCATTTAAACCACTGCGTAAGTATTTATGCGTTTTTCACAAAAATGATTGCCCAAATTAATCAAAAAAATTAAAGTTACAAAAAATTTTACTTTTAACGGATTTATCCATACATGATAAATTAATACACATACCGAATAGGACAAGAAAAATTATAGAGAAAGCATGGTAGACATTGTCGATTTCTGCGCCCTCTATGAACAAGTTTAGACAATATTAATACATAATATGTGTCTTCAATACGCAAGTGTCTGTACCAAGTATGAACACTGTATGTTAAAGAATTTTGGATTTATAAATAAAAATGTCATCTTTTCCCTAACTTTTGAGAGGCTGTAACTTCGCACAGGTGCAACTTTGCATAAAGGTATGTTTGGTGCAATCGACCTATTTTGACCTCTAAATTCACTGGTAGAATTTATGCTACTAAATTCATGAACAACCTGTATAGAAAGTGACTTAACAATGAAAGAAAGGGAAATACAGAGAATGATCAGATAGAGGGCCGAAGAAGAAAGAAAGTCAGGCAAAATAGTAAAGGTTGGATATAAAGTATGGGAAAGTCTGGAAATAGAATGAAAACGAGGAAAAGTGGATAGATGCTGAAATCGGACGTACAACTATGACAGATGGAACAAGAAACTTTCAAGGCTGACTAGAATGACGGACATGACAAAGAAAAGAGACGGGAAAACGGAAAACGGAAAACGGAAAACAATGAAAATAAAACAAGAAAATGTAAAACGGGCTAAATGCAGGAGGCGTACAATGGTTACTAGGTTTAAGGAACATTTGGCACATTTCAAAAAGGATTGAGAAGTCAAGTGTTTGTTGCCCAGCATATCTTTGATACCCGTCATCATGTACATGAGAGGGATCTTAGTCTTATTAAGTCGGTGTCGGGCAATAGGGAATTGGATGCATACGAGAGTATGTTTATTCGCACTTATTAATACAGATTTCGGTCCAATTTCTGATTCGGTGTTGTTAGATATCGTTGATTTTTACGCTCGACCTTTAACCAGTAAAATTGTAAATATGTAGGTGTCAAGGTCTTCTTTATTGCAGTTTATTTGCTAGTCCAAGTAAGCTATGGACCTTAGAGTTTGTTTGATCACTTGGATTCATTTTCTTTCTTTTTGTTTTTTTTCAAGTTAGTTATTCTGAAGATTGATGTATTATCCCGAAACTTCATTAAAGATATCAACCTTTTGTATATTTATTATGTTGAAAATAAGAACATAGGTAGTAGTGTAAAAATTAGTGTAACACTTAAATATTTTCTACCCTACTGTTAGTCTTGTTGACGTCTCACTGTGCTACGTCGCTTTGGGTATATAAAGGAGTTCGTTGTTTGAGATCTAGCCGAGTAAACTTAGGTATTTTCGGAGTGGAGTGAGTTGTGTATATTTTTTGATACTACTGAGGAAGGCAACTTAGTTGCGGAAATACGTATAAAGTGTTTCAAATTTTGTGAGGTTAGGAGTCTTTTTGATTCTTGAATTAATTATTTAACCACAGTCTCTAACATCTTAATCCTTTTCAAATGTGGAGGTGAGGAACTGGCACAAAAGATACATAGATTGATGGAGCAGGTATGGATAAAGGAGAGCACGCCGCAAGAATGGGTTGAGGCAATATTATGCTCAACTTACAAGAAAAGTAATAAAATGGAATGTGGAAACTATAGGGCTATAGCTTTTCTCAACGTAGCCTATAAAATATTATCGAATAAAAAAGAAATTAGTGGCCAAGATGGATAAGATAGTGGGTGAATACCAGTGCGGTTTTAGAGCTGGCAGGGGAGTTGTTGACCAAATACATATATATTAAAATTCAAGCAGAAAGTAACGAACACCAAATAGAAACCAACACTATTTATAGATTTTAAGCAAGCGCACGACAAGATTATAAGTACTGAATTGTATAAAGCACTTTTAGAATTAGGGGTCAACAAGAAGCTATTAAATATGATAACAATAACACTGAATCAATCGTAAGATCGAGTAAGAGTGAAAGGAAAGGTATCAGACAAGTTTGAGGTTACAGTGGAACTGGGACAGGGGTATCCGCTTTCATCGATTCTATAATTATGTACCTACTGGAAAAAGAACAAAGTTACATCAAAGAATCTAAAGATACAAGTATACAAAACAGTGATTCGTCCAATCGTGGTGTTTGCTAGTGAGGTTTGGACCCTGAGAAAGACAGAAATAATGAAAGTGGAAGTGTGGGAACGAAAAGTCCTTCAAAGAATCTTTGGTGGCAAGAAAAACGGCCCGTTGGAGAGAAGAATGAACCAGAATCTTGGAATTGTATAACGAGACAAGTATAACATGAATAATAGAAGCACAGAGAGTAAGATGGTTAGGGCACATAATGAGGATGCCAGTGGAGAGCCTGCCGAAAAGATTGCTTACGTGGGGCATTGGAGGGAGGAAACGAAGGGGGAGATCGAGAGAGAGAGATGGAAGAGTGAAGTGGAAGAAGTTTTAAGAAAGATGAGAATTACTGACTGGAAAAAGAAAACATTGGATAAGAAAAAATTGAAGGAATTAGTCAATAAATTCTTGGGCCTAAGAAGCTCGTAGAGCTAATGCATATATATATATAATATGTACAGGGTGTCCAGTAAAGAATAGGCCACACTTCAAATCTGGCTTCCTGGGTCAAGAGAAACCGATCTGAACCAATTTATCTTAGTACAATTCTGGCTCTTTAAAGTTGTGGGCCTTCGAAGAATAATTTTTATTTAATGTTTTAATTATTTCTCGTGCGCCTTTGAAGTAATTTCAGTTAAACTTGGTATAGGAATGTTTTTTGGGTAGCTAAATAATAAATTATAATATGCAATTAGTTTTGAGTAAAATATAGAGGGCGCTAACTTTCACCCCCCACGCCTTATTTTGTTTTTGTCATATTTTCTTCGCTGGTACAAATTTTAAAACAATGTTTAGTTTTATGTAAAGAACACTCGATTAACTATAAAAAACGTATACTCGTTGCGAATCGCTAAAACGTACCGTTTTAGAGAAAATGCAAAGAATGCTACTTTGGCATGCAAATTTTTTGAGGGGGCCGAACTTAAGAGATAATCGTGTATGGGGGCACAATAAGCCTGATTTTCAGTGCTAGGGGCCAGAAATCTACCTCGTAAGAAATAAATAATTGGTATACAAATGATGCCGATCGGAATCAGGCCCCCGTTTTAAACCCATTAATCATGGTAGACGCCAGATATATACAGAAACATGGGGCTGTCGACAATTTTAATTTGAAAAAAATTAAATAAAAAAATTATTTGAAAACCCATCTGAACCAATAATTTATCTTAGTACTATTCTGCTTCCTTATGGGTTTTCGAAGAACTTTTTAATTCTAATTTTACAGATGAAAATTGTTGACTGTCTCATGTTTCTGTATTATTCGGCGTCTACCATGATTAATGTGTTTAAAACTGAGGCCGGAATCTGATCAGTATCATTTGTAAACCAATTTAGCATTAACTGTAAATGCAGCTTTCTCTTTTAGCGATTAGCAGCAAGTATACCTTTTTCACAGTTAGTCGAGTGCTCTTTCCATAAAACTAGTAATTGCCTTAAAATTTGTACCAGGGAACAAAATACACCAAAAACAAAAGAAGGCGTGGGGTGAAAGTTGGCGCTCTCTATGATTTACTCAAAAGTAAGTGCATTTTATTGTTTAGCTACCCAAAAAACCTTCCTTTACCACGTTTCACTGAAGTGATTTCAAAAGTGCACGAGAAATAATGAAAACATTAAATAAAAAATTGTTCTTGGAAGGCCCATAACTTTAAGGAACCAGAATTGTTCTAAAATAAATTGGTCTAGATCGGTTTCTTTTGACCCAAGGAAGCTAGATTTAAAGTAACGTCCATTCTCTACTGAACACCCTATATATAAATATGAAAGCAATACTAAGTTTACGTTTTCTGCCATTACTTCATGATTTATTAAGCTGGGAACAACTTAAATTTAGTGAAACCGCCTAATTCGCATTAGTATAGAACGTTGTGGGAGCAAGACATGTATGTAAACGTTTTACTAACATTTGCTTTATTTCACATGGAATATGCATTCACTAAAACTTGGGGGTTATCGACGCACGTAAATGCAGTAATAGGCAACAAAATAAATTACAGTATTCTTGTCTATACGATATTATGACAATATTATAAAATTTTTAAATGGAAATATTTCAAAAAGGATCAAATTAGAAATTAGATGAAATTGCCCGTGGAACAAGGTGATGATATGCAGATTGTTTCATTAAAAAAGTCCACAGTATGTCTGTAAATTGCCCTATTTAATTCTCAGTCGATTCTTTAATGGCATAATTGAAAACTTAAAACCAAAACTCAAACTTTTGTATTTAACTTATTTTAGTGATTTCAAAAATTGCAGATATAAAGAGGGTGGGAACTTTAAGTGAAACACCCTGTACCACGGCGATCTCTAGTTACCAGGCGAGAGTGTGGGAGAACGGATAGTGACGTCATGGGGCCGCTTCAAGCCGAGCGCATGATGCACTCATGCACTTGCTTTATGCTAAATGCCAATTCGCTTTTTCTATGCATTATACTACGCAAATCGCCGTGATTATACATAAATAGTAATTACATTTTCATTACTTATTTAGTTTCTACGCTTAAGCGAACGTCTGGTGTTAAGTGACAGGTGCAAGTAGGTTTCATCGAAGTTTAGTTAAATGTACCTTGATATAGGTATATAGTTAAACGTAAATATGCCGCGAAAATGTTCTGTTCTCGGGTGTAATAGTATTTTATACACGAGTTTATAATGAATGCTATTATTACCGAGGATGAAGTTTACAACACGAGCGAGCGAAGCGAGCGAGTTTTGTAATCATCCAAGGTAATAATAGCATCATTATAACGAGTTGTATACTATACTTTGTCCACGACTATCAAAACAGATTCCCAGAAAGAATTTACTTTCATTTCCCTTCTCCAGTGTAAGAAACATTCATACATATGCTCTCAGGTATAATTTTCTTGGTTTTTTGGGCAATGAGTCTAATGAGGCAAGTTCTGCAGCTTCTTTTATTGCTGGTGCTGTTAAAGAAATCTCGTTTTCACTTTCACTACTCATTGTATCTTCTTTTTTAGAATATGCATTTCAAATTAAAAGCAAACCATGCTGATATGACGTTTCAATTTGAACTGACACATCACGATCGCGGCCTACTAAATAAATGTAAAAAGGGTCAAAGCGATGTTCCTATTGGTTTAGTGAATAATATTCATTATTCACTGCAGCGATTAATGTATCTAATTATGATTGAAGAAACACAAGTATAAAGAGTATGTTGTAAGATAGTCGTGGACAAAAGTAATTATGATTTTATGTCAGAGAAAGTTTAAGTTTTCAGATTCCCTCAAAATAAAGAATTAGTAGACAAATGGCTAAAATACATACCCAGAGATAACTGGCAGCCTGCAAAAGAAGCTGCAGTTTGCATCAAGCATTTCACTGAACAATCTTTAAATAAAAGTTACAGTTTTACTCGTAAATCGGAAACCAAAAGGTTTTGTTATGCCATGACGCGGTTGGAACCAAATTCATGTCCTACGATATTTCCTGGACTTCCTAAATACCTAAGTTGGCCAGAAAGCAAAAAAAGAAAACTACCTGCAGCGAAAAATTAGGAAATTGAGAAACGAAATACAGGGAAGATTGAAACTTGAGGAAGAGATAAAAAAGGAGGATTTTATAAATAGTTATTACTTCTAGTCACTAAAGTAGAGGAATTTATGAATTGTTTGAAAATGACTCTAGAAAATGATTTATTTTCAAAATTGTTGAAATGCCAAATAAACATGTTGTCGTATACAAGATGAATGTTACATTTTCTCTTAGTGTTCAATTTTATACCTATTGCAATTGATGAAAATTTATTTATTATTTCATTCATTTTAGCGTTATCGGCAGTGAATGTGGTATTGTCTAAAATTAGCATGATATTGCAAGAATTCTATTATTTTAAATATATTATATGAATGACTACTTAAATAGAAACCTTTGGTTGCATCCTTATTCAGATAAATATGGAAAACTTCTTTGTTTTTACAGAATTGCCGTTTACGCTTGGGTATTATTCAGCCCCGTGACGTCACGACTAGTTTGTTCAGTCGCCCACCTGGTAACTAGAGATCGCCGCGCCGTGCCTGTACACATGTAATGATAAGATCATAAATTATTAAGGTCGAATAAGTTATATTTGAACATTGATTTTGATATGCAACTTCTACAAATTATTGAGCATAATTCTATTTTCTAAAATGTCATGTTATGTAGTACTGAAAGTACGTAAAAACGTATTATCAGAAGTGAAACATGAATCGAGTGGCTGTCTTTGTCAATGACAAAGAAATCTGGCTCACCGCTTCTACCTTCTTAATTTTTAACATATTAGGTAATTTGAAATTTGGAATACTTAAATAATTTTTTAAATCTCATTTTTGACACATCCGGTTTCTCAGGAAATTAACCCTTGTTTACAGCTCTGAATTGAGCATCGTGTACCTATATTTTTCTACTTTTGCGTTGATTGTTGACTCATTTTAAATGTTATTAACAAAATGTTACAAGATGTTTTTGATGCGAACTAATGAATGAAAAAAGGTTAATTTTGCAGTCCTAAATTTAGTATATAACAAATACAATGGTCAATAATTTTCCAGTTGTTTGTATTATGGCATATTTTAGTAATTTATGAAATACAATAATGTTTTGTGGCATTAGTTGTTTTCTTAAAAAATCCTTTTATCCAAACATTAATTTATTCCTGAAACACTATTTCAGAGAATTTCATATGGCTGTATAGTCCAGTTTATTATGCTATCTGCATGAACAAGTTGCTTTAGAAATTTAACAAACACATTAAACGTTAAACAAAAGACGTCCTAATTTTAAGGTGCAAGCTGACGCAGCTAGTATCTCCTTCAGAATTCAAATTCATTCCCATTTGAGATAAAACCGAAAATGCCAGAAAATTGTAAATGTGTCCAAATTATGTAAATTTGGATAGTATGTATTATCAAAGTCTCAAAGATTTCAAAGTAATATATTAAAGAGCAAGAATGTTATATAAGAGAGCCCGATTTTTTAATAATACAGTAATAATAATAACAATAACAGTAATAATAATATGTATTATTTATTTATTAATCTTCAACTACTCAAGATGCTGACGTTGTCAGCGAAACATGTGTCGAGTTTAATTACTGTGTCACTGTCTTTTGCCGTGTGGGGTTAACTTACTAAGAATTCATAGTCACAAAAAAAGGTACAAAGACACGATGACTTAACCAAAATGGAAGTTATTCTCCAACTCTCGGTAAGGAAAATATTAATCAAGATTCTTAATTTTAATTGTCTACTCTGTGCCACGGTACTAAGATGCTAAATGTGATTGAAGGAATTATAGCGGGTACCTACTTAATTCCAATTCGGTTACAATTTCTTCAATTATTAAATACGCTCTTTTATTGTTATTATTCGTACTGTTAGTACTACATCACATTACTAATTTACATAGTAGCTTCACTCTGAATATTAATTATTTCTCCTTCAGATATATTACAACTAAATCTTTGGCTGCCGACAAATTCATCACAAATGCGCATTCTGGTTTCAGGTCTCAAATGATTGTTCATGTGTATGTCGCTAGAGGCGTTACTGTAAGTAACATGATCAGTTCTTGACCTCCATCTAAAGCAGAGAAGCTTAGAAGTTACCAGGCAACAACTTTGCAGTGTTTTCTTGAAGGCAATTCTGAACTCGCGGTTGAAGTAGGCGTATATGAGTGGGTTCAGTGCAGAATTGAAGTATCCAACCCAGAAAACTAGTGTTACGACGGCCGGAGGGTTGTGACAGTCCTCACAAAGGGACGTGATTACGTACCTAAAAAGAAAAACAACAAGGTTGAAACATAAATTTTCTACGTGATTTAATTTAATGTTAAAATTTTAGTTCTGTTCTAACCACTAGGATAGTAAACAAATAAAAACAATTCAATTGTACGCTTACGAGCACTCTGGGGAGATTGAAATTTTTATGTTAGTTTAACCTCATAATATTTTAATAAAAATGAAACACGAAGAAATTTTATTTAAGCTATAATTTCGTATGCAGTTGCTTGTTAAACGTTTAAAAACTCTTTCTATGCGGGCGGTGTCAAATTCGTTGATCATTGCTATCTCGGTTATTATTGCAAAAAAGAGAGAAGGTTAAATGGAGAAAATTTGCATTTTTAAAGCATTTCTGAATTAGTAGATACCTGAAAGAATGAGAAAAGGTTATTTTTTTCTGATTTAATAGATAAGTCTTATTTTAAGTGGATTTTGATGATATTATTTACTTATGCATGCATTAATTCTCTTATGGTGCCATCAAAATTGTTCTCTAGTGAAAAACAAGATGGCTTGCAGGCAGAAATCTTAAAGTGCGCAGGTCAAGAGGTAATAGATCGTTTATTTAAATTAGTTAGTCGCATATACCTGACAGGCGAGATTCCAGAAGATTACAAACGGAACATCATAGTAGCTTTGCCAAAAAGAAAAGGCGCGGATAGATGCGAAAATTTTAGAACTATCAGTTTAACTTCCCATGCGTCAAAAATTTTAACTAGAATTGTGCAAAGAAGGATGGAGAAAAAGGCGGAAGAAATATTAGGAGAAGATCAGTTCGGATTTAGACGAAATAGAGGAACGCGCGAGGCCATTCTAGCTTTACGAGTAATTATAGAAAAAACGATAGAAAAGAGAAAGAGCGTCTATATAGGATTTGTAGATTTAGAAAAAGCCTTCGACAACGTAAAATGGGGGAAGATGTTCGAAGTGCTGAGAAAGGTAGGGATGAAATACAGGGACAGAAGAATAATACATAATCTCTACAAAGAGCAAAAGGCAGTTATAGAATGTGAGCAGGAACAAAGGGAAGTAGACATCCGGAAGGGAGTGAGACAGGGATGTGCATTGTCACCTCTAGTTTTCAACTTATATATCGAAGATGCGATTAATATTGTTAAGGAAAGAACAGCCTCAGGGATCAATGTACAGGGCCAAACTATTAACATGCTCAGATTTGCGGATGATATAGCAGTGTTAGCATCTAGCAAAGAAGAATTAGGAGCGGCTTTGAATGAAATGGAAGCAGTTTTGACACAGGGCTTCGGCATGAAAATCAATAAAAAGAAAACTAAAATTTTGGTATGTAGGGGATGTGAAAATAGAACTAAAATGGAAATACAAATTGGAAATGAGAAGATAGAGGAGGTCGCGGATTTCTGCTACTTAGGAAGTAAAATAACTCAAGACGGTAGGAGCACTAAAGATATAAAACAAAGAATGGCGCAGGGCCGAGTTGCGTTTAACAAAAAGAAACAACTGTTATGCTCGAGAACGGTTAATATAGAGACTAGGAAGAGACTCTTAACGTCGTATGTATGGAGTACGGCATTATACGGGTGCGAAACTTGGACAATAGGAGAAGCGGATAGAAAAAGAGTAGAAGCGTTTGAAATGTGGTGCTACAGACGCATGATGAAGATACCGTGGATAGATAAGGTTAGCAATAGGGAAGTATTAGAAAGAGTTGGGGAAAAGCGAAAGGTATGGAAAACAATAAAGAGTAGGAGAGATAGGATGGTAGGACACCTTCTAAGACACGAAGGAATAGTTCGTGACATAGTAGAGTCAGAGATAGGAATAAAAAGAGGTAGGGGTAGGCCTAGATTAGACTACTGCTCTCAAATAGTTAGGGATGTAGGATGTTCTACTTTTAGGGAAATGCGTAGGTTAGCTCAGGATAGAAAAGAATGGAGGTACGCGTCCAACCAGTCTTCGGACTGAGAACCTTATGATGATGAGATTTAGAAAAAGCCTTCGACAACGTAAAATGGGGGAAGATGTTCGAAGTGCTGAGAAAGGTAGGGATGAAATACAGGGACAGAAGAATAATACATAATCTCTACAAAGAGCAAAAGGCAGTTATAGAATGTGAGCAGGAACAAAGGGAAGTAGATATCCGGAAGGGAGTGAGACAGGGATGTGCATTGTCACCTCTAGTTTTCAACTTATATATCGAAGATGCGATTAATATTGTTAAGGAAAGAACAGCCTCAGGGATCAATGTACAGGGCCAAACTATTAACATGCTCAGATTTGCGGATGATATAGCAGTGTTAGCATCTAGCAAAGAAGAATTAGGAGCGGCTTTGAATGAAATGGAAGCAGTTTTGACACAGGGCTTCGGCATGAAAATCAATAAAAAGAAAACTAAAATTTTGGTATATAGGGGATGTGAAAATAGAACTAAAATGGAAATACAAATTGGAAATGAGAAGATAGAGGAGGTCGCGGATTTCTGCTACTTAGGAAGTAAAATAACTCAAGACGGTAGGAGCACTAAAGATATAAAACAAAGAATGGCGCAGGGCCGAGTTGCGTTTAACAAAAAGAAACAACTGTTATGCTCGAGAACGGTTAATATAGAGACTAGGAAGAGACTCTTAACGTCGTATGTATGGAGTACGGCATTATACGGGTGCGAAACTTGGACAATAGGAGAAGCGGATAGAAAAAGAGTAGAAGCGTTTGAAATGTGGTGCTACAGACGCATGATGAAGATACCGTGGATAGATAAGGTTAGCAATAGGGAAGTATTAGAAAGAGTTGGGGAAAAGCGAAAGGTATGGAAAACAATAAAGAGTAGGAGAGATAGGATGGTAGGACACCTTCTAAGACACGAAGGAATAGTTCGTGACATAGTAGAGTCAGAGATAGGAATAAAAAGAGGTAGGGGTAGGCCTAGATTAGACTACTGCTCTCAAATAGTTAGGGATGTAGGATGTTCTACTTTTAGGGAAATGCGTAGGTTAGCTCAGGATAGAAAAGAATGGAGGTACGCGTCCAACCAGTCTTCGGACTGAGAACCTTATGATGATGATGAAAAACAAATGAATGGCGGCTTCTTACTGTCACCATATTGGATTTTTAGACCTCCTGAAGTAACATTTCCTCTGAATTCAAAAACATATTGCATCTTTAGAGAAAGTAAAAGCATTTCTTAATAATAAAAGTTCGAATACTGATCAAAGAAAATCGGAACCACCATAGGAATATTCAAGTTATTGAACTTATCTACAATAAATTTGTATAAATGATTTCAAGATATTTACGTGGAAGCAAGCTATGGAAATGTATATAATTATTATTGTTTACATAATATTATGTTGTCAGCGGTGTGCGATTTTCGAGTTAAATGTGAATAAAAAGTTAACTTATTCTTAAAAATTTCATATCCAAAAACTAAGTTAATGAAAGATGTTTACAATTCGTAAGCAAAAGCAGTAACGATCCTTGATACATTATAATTTAATTGAATGGAAGACAAAGCGCAAAATAAGATAAAATATCTTATTTAATTGAAATCCATAGGCGGCTCGTCATATAATATAATTCCTCCACCCTTAGGAAGTTCTTTCGGGGATGAAAAGAGCTGAAGTGGGTTGATTCTCTTGATTTTCTTCTGTTGTTCGAATTTCCATCTTCCGAAACCTATTTTCATTTGATAGTAGAGATCACAGCTCCGTCAAAGTCGTCTACAAATGATTTTCGTTTGCACTTTGTGGTTAAAAGCTGAAACCAATTTTAAATGATTTCTCATCATTAAATATATCGAAACCCAGAAGGCGTCAAAAATCGTCCTGTACAGGGTGGCTGTAGGGGATAAAATGTAAAAAACACCCCAATTTTTTTTCTACAATCTGAATCTTCACAATGTGTAGTTTGCACTCATCACAGCTCAGGTGTGTAAGACCGAGAAAACTATATATTTTAGCATATTTTGTACGACCGAAAAGCATAGCATTAAATGGACAACCCCAACCTTTGCCGGGCCCTATTGAAATAGACCTTAATGTTTAGACAGATTAGCGCTCTACACCGTCATATCTGTTTTATTCGCACTCTGATCGAAAATTGCGCATTAATAACGTTTTAGGGTGTAATCTTAGCATTCTAACGCACTGATTATTTTTCATTTTACTTTATTCTATAAATTTTGTATCAATTTTTTTTTATTCTGTAATCAATAATGCGTTTCTTTGAAGTCATGATTCGACTAGGGCAGTGAGCGCGCGTAGCGCGCGAGATGACCTGTCTTAAAGGCATTTTCGATTAATTGCATCCCATTTTCAGATGAAAAATAAATAATAATACAGTCACTTAAGCCAGAAAAGAGGGTCAACCTCGGAATGAGAGATAATAAGCTGTAAACTTGTATAAACCCTTATTTTGGCATTCTAAAAGTTGTCTCAAAAGTCACATAAAATCTCGTGTCCGCGTCTTAATATATTAAAGGACAAAGGTCACAAAATCGGTTTTTCGCAAATATCTCGCTTGCTATGGTTTCAATGATATCTGCATCTATTATGAAAATTGTAGAGCATAAAATTCTCTAGAAATTTTGTTCCAAACATTTTTTATACGCTGAACCGTTTTTGAGATAAAGCGCAGAGAGCACGCAGCGCTCAGCCATAGGTACATGGCATAATGCAAGGTCAACCGTGAGTCCCGGTAAATAATACGTCGTATAAAGTTAATTAGTCATTAAAAAGTCCATAATTATGAATAATTTTGCATTATTTATGAATTAATACATTATATTTAATAATATTTTTCATTTATCAAATATATTCGTTTATTAATACTTAGGTACCTACTAAGGCCCGGTTTTTCAAGATATATTAGAATATAATTAAAATATACTTAAAGTATTTCACTTAACAATTTTTTAATTACACCTAGTAGGTAAGTATTATGAAACGAATATATTTGATAAATGAAAAATATTATTTTAAATATAATGTGTTAATTAATAAATAATGCAAATTATTCATAATTATGGATTTTTTGTGACTAATTAACTTTATACGAAGTATTATTTACCGGGACTCACGGTTGACCTTGCATTATGCGATGTATGCATGGCTGAGCGCTGCGTGCTTTCTGCGCTCTATCTCAAAAACGTTTAAGCGCATAGAAAAATGTTTGGAACAAAATTTGTAGAGAATTTTATGCTCTACAATTTTCATAATAGATGCAAATATCATTGAAATCATAGCAAGCGAGATATTTGAGAAAAACCTATTTTTGTGACCTTTGACCTTGAATATATTAAGACGCGGGCACGAAATTTTATGTGACTTTTGAGATAACTTTTAGAATGACAAAATAAAGGGTTATACAAGTTTACAGCTTATTATCTCTCATTCCGAGGTGAAACCCCTAATGTGAGTGATCTATAACAGGCGACGGTAACTTCATTAGCGCTACTGAAGCGCTACTGAACAGAACGTTTAGTTGCACACTCACTTCTGGGATGGCGCTGTCGGCGGCTGAGTCGGTAATTCTAGGCCGCCTTTTCTAAGTCAAATCAAAAGTCATATTTGATCTGAAATTGAAATATCGCAAGCAAGTGAGTGTTCGTTTCTTATTTCTGGTGTTCGTTACTTTAATTTAAGTTGATTTAAGTTTGCTGTTATTTCTTTGTTATTCTGTGAGTGTTGTAATCTTGCAATGTATGGCAGAATAAAGAATTGTTGTGTGCACAATGTGAAGATACAATAAGTGTGCGCCATATTTTTAAAATTTGGATTGAAGCTTCACGAATTTACAGTTCCGTGAAATGTACAAGTTATAAATACGGTGTAAATTTGAAAATTTGTGTAATGTGCCAGGATGGATAAGGCTGAAATATGGATCTGTACCAACCCTTTTTTACCAGGTAAAATAGATCAGTTTGTTAGATACACTTTCTGTAGATTAAGCTGTGTTTTTTAATTTATTGTATACTAGCGGCCCGCTCCGGCTTCGCACGGGTATTAAAATATATAGCCTATGTCACTCACTGAAAAAATGATTAAAATCGATCCAGTAGTTTTGATTTATTCATTACTGCCCGTGGCCCGCACTCGTTAAATTTGGAGTAAAACAATTCCCCTTTCCCTATACCATGAAGATTTCCTACTATCTTTTGAATATCTAAATTCATACACTACACTTTGTTTTATACGACATTATTATTATTATTATTATTATTATTATTAATGTTATTATTATTATTATTATTATTATAATTATAATTATTATTATTTTGATAAATCTCGTAGGGTTCAGCCTGCGTTTGCAATGTAAGGGGAAAAATGTAATTATTTACGACATCACATTAGAAACCTGAAAAATAAAAGTATTTCTCCACTATTTAATGGATGTTATTATACATATAAACCTTCCTCTTCAATCACTCTATCTATTAAAAAAAAACGCATCAAAATCCGTTGCGTAGTTTTAAAGATTTAAGCATACATAGGGATATAGGGACAGAGAAAGCGACTTTGTTTTATAATACAATGTAGTGATTATGGCAGTAGGTTGTGAAGTTTTGTAAAAAAACAGTTATGTCAGAATAAAAAAATCCGATGTCACTTTAGAAGTTAAAGCTGCTTATATCTGGTAAAATAGCAGTTTATATCTTTAGGGAACCTTCGCGGAACAAACGGCGGGTCGTTTTCTGGGGATGTGACAAGTTATTAGTATTTGTAAGAAGTAAGTAATACAAAACCTACTCACCCTGCATACGTTTCTGATTTACTGTTTCAGTTTGTTAATGTTCAATTTTTGCCAAAATATAAAATATAATTATTTTAGCTGTAGTACTTGACAGTTCAATTATGTATGTACTTGTATTTTTATGTATCTATTTTGCAAATAACTTAAATATTTGTAAATTTTTATTCTGTTTTTCTGTTATAGTATTTGCGATGTCTTATTTAATTATTAGTATAATAAATATGCATTGCACGTTTGAATAAAATTAATATTTGCAAAAGATTTTGTTTCATTAACATTTTAGTTGCCTATTTTAATACAGAAATGCAAGAATATACAATTACAGGTAATATTTTGAATTTTGGCGCCAAATCTCTTTTTCAGTAGCGCCATCACATAACTGAGTACAGAACCTCTGCCTTAATCATGGCTGCCAAGTCTGGGAATTTTAGCATTGAGTTACCAATCTCTATGTTACTTATCTCTGGTCTATAAACAGAATTCCACGATAACCAAATAACGTCAAAAACAATCCACGGCACACTTTGAATCCAGAAAACCTAAAAAAAAATATGAATGACTTTGACATTAGTTTTGACAGACGTCTTAGGAAACCAAAAATCAAAATTACCTACCTAAATAATTTACAATAATTATTTAAACAGATTGTATCAAATCAATTCGTTCGTTAAGTAAGTTACATTTTTTATCACGTTTATGTTTACGTTATTCTACATATACTAAAATATCTACCTGATAACATTTTTTTAATGTATACAGCAAGTTAGTTTCGTCAAGGGTTGGAAATTTGTAATTAGTTTCGACAAAACGGTTTTAAAAATTTGAATCGTTATTCCTCAACCGAAATGATCTCAAATGTTCATCGTATCTTATAAGAATAGGTTTATCTGTTTGACAAAGTGCTCTGATTGTAATTATATTTAATACTGTTACAACTAGAGTACTTTATTTGGTAGGTACCTATACTTACACCTGTTCTGCAAAATCTCTTTTATCTTTTGCATTAAATATGAAGGTCAGGTCATGGTATATTGTATTTTGATGAAATACTGGCAATTTTTTCAGACAAATATCCTACGTAAGATACGAAAAAATTTAATATCTTTTTGTCTAATAATAATATGCAGATCTAAGTAATTTCTTTGCTAATTATTCTATTAATCATTCCTATTTTGAATCCGTTACTAGTAGCAATTTTTTTCTTGTATTTAATTTTTTCTCCGTTATTTCAGAATCTATAGGAATTTATAAACATAAACATGATAAGTGTAAGTTAGGGGTTCCTAAAAATGTGCAATTAAGTTTATTAGACTGGAATGTACATACAAGTCATAGATGCAAGATTGTTCCCTAAATTGTATATCTTAACAGCTCGCTTAACAAAGAATATGTTTTACAGATTTCAAATAAACTTCTTGCCATCACTTAATTTGTACCTATGTGTAGTGATGCGTTTTGTTATGTACTGGATATTCATGTTTGAAATATAAACAATTTGACTACATATGTAGTTAATATTTTCTGATTTTACTATTTGGTAGAAATTCATGATGGAATCATTCTGAGTTCTGAAACCGGTCAAGTTATAATAATAAATCGTTATATTGGTAGTACGCATAGTAATTTTTCAATTCATCTTCAATTTGACTACATGATACGACATATTTATGAATACAGGATTTTACGAAATGTTTGTTCTCTTATGTTTGAAAATCTAGTTTGACTGCATGCCTGGTGCAAACGCTAGCAGTTCGAATTAGTAAGAAACCTCACCAGATACAAAAACAAAAGGAGCAGATTAAAGTACCACAAAAATGCGGCTCATATTTTTCTCGTCAGCTGTAGCCACAGAAACTTTATATTCTGCCACAACAAATTATTTTACCAATCCATAAGGGACGCCAAAAGGGTTCCTAACCACGACTGGACACCGTGAGAGGGGTTGGGTCTCAATGAGTTGGAGTATAAGCGCGGGGATGTATAAGGGCACTCTTCAATCTCTAACAAATTACCGACTGACTAATTATGTAAGTCGCATAAATTTGGAATTTGACTATTAGATATACGAAAAAACTACAGATTTGTTTAATGAATACTGAATAATAATTAAAAGTAAAACTTAAGTGAATCGACGATCAAAAAGGCAAATTATTTCTAAGAAGTTTACAATGAAAAGTTAGGTACTGAATATTTTTGTTTGTTTTATGGGAAACATAATTATTTTTAAAATGAAATATCCACCCGAACTTGCTCCAACAAATTTACTGTGTGCGAGCGAACCGAAACACTTCTCTTCTTGCTAATAATTATTTTTGTTAATTATTGTAAGATTGTTAATTATTTTATTTTATATTTTATTTATTTTGTTTATTATATTTCTTGTTTGTTTTATGGGAAACATATTTATTTTTGTTAATAATTGTAAGAATGGTAATTGTTTTATTTTTTATGTGCAAGTAAATGCTAAATGAACCGAAAAGTATATTATTTTCAAGTTTTAAAATTTTAATACTGGTATTAAACTGGTGGGAAAAATGGGAATTTTTATCCTGGGTGCTGGGAATTTTGCATATAAAAGGTTGGCAACACTGATACTATCGTTTAACGTTAGTGGACGCAGACGCGATAAGCTCGTCCCGTTCCAATCTCGAGAGATTTGCGTGCCGCGCTAATTAGCTAGGAAAGCGTGTTCATGTATGGCCAGCTAATAGTATTCAGCCCATCTTTTAAAAAACTGTTTCGTCTTATGGTATTTCTATTTGTGGTTTTAATTTTGTCGTCTATTTTGCTCTTTTTAGATTCTTCAGCTTTCCAAATTTAATATGTTGACATACTTATACCTTTCCAAATTTCAAACGTTGCACTTGAGGTTATCTCACAAAAATCATTCACCAACTTATCGCAAAATTCGGCAGCAGGCTTTTCGTTTTCGTCACAATGAACACGAAATTCACAATTGTAATTTTTGTAATCACTGTTAAATATAAACATCGCTAACTTTCCACCAATGTTTCGACAAAATTTGTCTAACAAACATTTAGCATTCTCCACGTTATCTTTTTGGCTGGTACTTCTTTAGTATACCCAACGTGCATCGCTAAATCCTATCATACGTCGAACAGCAGGACGAAATGTACTCGTATCTAAAGCATAATGCCCTGCAAAATCTACAGCGGCTGGACGCATTTCGTTTTTAGTACGGGTCCTAACGTAGTACTCCTTTCCTAATAAAATTGAGCATTACTCTCCGCCATAGTCTACTGCATTTCGGAATCAAACTTTTAAACTAAGCAATTTCTTCTTAAGGCTTTCGTGGCCGTTGTCCATGGAATAATGGTTTGCGGGCTGGTCGCCACGTCGTCGTTGGTAATCTGTAACACTAAAATTACAATAATTAACATTAACACTTGACGTTTCGACTCGCATATCGGAGTCTTCTTCAGAAGCTACTCTGAAACTGAAAATCTATTGCAGGTGACTCTATTTATACTCGTCGGTAATCACTGAAGCGCTACGTTTTCACGGAACAGTGATTTCCAAGTAACCGGTAGATCCATTCCTCCATCTCTGTTGAAGTTGGGTCTCTTGAAGATCTCTATAGCCTCCCTGATCCGTCTGGGCCAGAAATTGGGAATCCTTGCTAGCATCTTAGCATCCTGGAATCGAATCCCGTGTCCTGGCAAAGAGGAGTGTTCCGCAACTGCTGACTTGTCCGTCCGTTGGTTCCTGACGTCCCTCCTGTGCTCTTGTAGCCTCGTGCTGATGTGTCTCTTCGTTTCTCCAATGTATTCCTTACCGCAGATACATGGGATGCTGTATACTCCTGGTCCTTGATGCTCCTCTGCTCTGCTATTGTCCTAGGGAAACTTGCGGCAATCTTTCCAGGCAGATTGTACACTACGTTGATCTTGTGCCTGTTGAGAAGGCGTCCGATTTTGTCCGTGCATCCATCTATGTAAGGAAGGTAGGCCGTCGCAATGTAGGTTTCTGATTCCTCTCGCCGTTGGTCGCTCTTCCTGATAGCCCACTCTATGGCTCGTAGAGAATATCCATTCTTCCTTAGGGCTGTCTTCAGATGCGCTAGTTCTTCCTCCAAGTGTTCCGGTTCGCTGATTTTAAACTAAGCGTCCAGTTATGGAAGACAATGCCAATACGCTACCGAGATCTGCTCAAAGCTTGTTATTAGTTAGACGTCAAAGACCACAATTAATACATTTCTATATTTCTACCTAATTTCTTTATTTGTATTTAATAATTAATTCTTGGCGGTTAAAAATTCATAGTAGTTTAATATTCCTAAAGTAATTGCTACTAATTATGCTACAAAGTACTAACCATAAAAAGAAAGGCAGCCAACATGCTAAAAATGCTGACACGATTATTCCTAATGTTCTAGCTGCTTTGCGTTCTCTCTTCATCTTATTACTGTTACCAAGATCAACCTTTTCTGATTGAATGTTTTCGTCCACTGATTGCCTCAGCGACGTTAATCCAGCGGATATACCATTGATTTGTAAATGCTTGTTTAGCAAAGCCGCCGCAACTTTACTCCTGTAACAAGAAAAGGTTGTATAAGTATAAATCTAAACTGTGTTCAAATAGATTTGGCAATGGGCAATCGGACACTGACGAAATTTTTATAAAATTTTGCTCCCAAACCAAAGATTATACCCATTTAAGATCCCACATAATTGTAAAAATTATTAACACTTAATTTTAGGAAGCACTTAAACATTGCCAATTCGAAAAGTATCCAAAGTGACGTCACGCCCCTGGCAGCTGCATGGTGCACGTGTGTTAAACAGAGATATATCTACGTCAGCCACATGCAAGGGACAATTTTTATTAATTTCTTCTCGGTTAATGTGTACCCTAGGTGAAAAAGAAAAAAATACGGGTCGAGTATTTTGATAAGTTCTTTCTAATTATGAAATAAAAAAGTTGTCCGATTACCCATTGTTAGTGAAAAACCGAAAGCGGGCAAAAGGGATGAAAGTTGATGATGCAATGTACTTTTCTTTGCCTTTATTCTGAAATTAACAATTTGTTTCCGAAAGCAGTATCTATTTCCAGAAACTGAGGGTATCTTCCTTTCTATACAAGAATAAGTAAGAGGCACGAGGAATTATCAAAAACACATTATAAAAAACACAATACAAAGAAGTCGTGCATGAAATTCCGCCAACACCTACAAAACAGATTAAAGCTTGTCGCTCACTTGCCCGTCACAGCACGGCCCGATACTGTCCGTCGCCTTCAGGCGACGGATAGTAACGCCGCCCACTATTCCAGCAGCAATCGGCAAGCCGTGGGATGTGAGCGAAAATTTTCTAAGTTTACATCTAGCAGTGACAGATTCACCATGTTGTGTGTCAGCAGTAGTCCTGATGATGAAGACGTTATGGTAGTGGCCGCATTATTAGAAGAAGAAGAAAATAAGAAGAAAAAAAGAGCATGTGGATTCATACCATTAATAAAAAGAGGGTAAACCTTGGAGAGTTCCACCATCTTTTTAATGACCTAAAAGAAGACGAGACGAAATTTTTTCAATATTTTAGAATGTCGCCTAATAAATTTTCAGAACTCCTTGATATTCTAGAGTCTGAATTAACATTTCAAAACATTTCTTATCCTTGTGTTGTTGGTTGTGGTAGGTCCTGTCACTTAAATCATAAACTTCCTTATATTTTTGGACCAAACAAATCAATTTTTCATCATCCATTTTATGAGCTTTTTGTGTGCTCTGATCTCTGAACAAAGTGCCGAAATATTGCAAAACAGACATGTTGATGCTGACCGGCGCCGGCCGACGACGCGCTCACTTGACCAGCCCAGCATGGCACGTTCCGTTGATTTCCGGGAAGGATCGGAGACCGGCAATCCGTTCCGTCGGCGTTCGCACTGGGCCGTGCCGTGCTGTTAATTAATTGCATTGTTTTCATTCTGCCCGTATTTTGACGGGACGGACCGTGCCGTGCTGTGACGGGCAAGTGAGCGGCAAGCTTAAAGCCGGCTCCAAACGATATGGTCATTCGTCAAATGTTAGTCAAGTAAAAATGCGTCAAATATTTGTAGACTGTTTGCCGAAAATTTATAGCGCCAAGTCGTTCATACACACGATGTGTTAACGTAGCAATGTGAACACATGACAAATATGCCTCGAAGTATTCGTTACATTATCCACACTATATGCTCACTTGGCAATTTTTGGCTTGTCTACCCGCTTGTTTAAGTTCGCTAAATTTGCAGCGAATATGAGAAGATAATCAATTTCATCAGGTCATCAATCTGGTAAAATGTAAAAATTAAAGTGAATGCATGCACGTGCTCGGGTTCGATGCGCGGAGATTCGTCTGCTTTGATGTGTGCTTATTTACCGCCCTCGGAGCGAACCTTTAACACATCAAGTAAAATACATTCGTCCATGGTCCAAACGATGTGACATGTGTATTGCTTTGGCGAATATTTGACGAGTGCACACATCCTCTCGAATGCTCATGCATGCATCATCCACACGATGCGGCATTTGTGTGCGCTTGTCAAACATTTGGCGTTTGGACAAATCTACGCACATGACCACATTGGCATACGCCGTATCGTCCACACGATGCTGCATTTGCTTACACATGGCGAATATCTGTCGAGTGACCACATCGTTTGGAGCCGGCTTAAGCAGTATGTCACCGAATTGGGTTACAAAGAGGACAAAAAATGATTATTTTTAATGTCTCAAAAAACCACTCTATGAAAAACCCTGCTTGTTCCCAAACTCCCATAACACAAGTTATGTAATTTTTCATTCAACTGGTACAGGAAATTTGTTATTAATTTTTATGCATTTTCTGGGTTTAGAATTTTTTTTATTAAAATACTGAATCGAATAAAACATTTTCATAAATATTTAGTTATTAAAATAGTGGGCTATTTACATGAAATAGAAATACATAGTTTCATCTTCGTTAAACCTATTTTTGATATTGGAAGAGAACCAAAAATTTTTTTCATAATTTCCGTGCCGACATGAAAACACTTATTTCTTTTTTCTGCAAATTTTGTAATTACTAGACTGTAGCATTCCTGGCCAGTATCATACGGTACTGAATTAAATAAATTTTTGCTATAATGTCAACATTAATGAGAAACCCAAAAAAAAACAAAATGTTTTCTGGAACACTGGAATAAAGAATAATATGTGCAATGGGAATTTAATAACAAGCAGGGTTTTTTATAAAGTAATTTTTTCTAAGAAATTAAAAATATTATTTCCCTCTTTACAACCCCATCCGGGGACATATGGTATAACAAGAGAATGCAAAATTTTAGCTTAAACTGCCTACGATGAAAAATTAACATTGCGACAAAAATTATATACCGTATAAGTTCTCTACATACGTGAAACTCTTTTATTATCCGTTTATGAAAAAAAAATTCTTCATGAAAAGCTCTGAATTGCCCAAACATCAAAATGCACTCGCAACATTCCAAAAATATCGGATAATATACAGGGGAGATCAAAAAATAATAATTTGACTCAAGAGTAAAGTACCTTTATTTTTGAAAATAATGAAAAATGTTACTTGGGAAAGTTATTCAGTATAAAAAGTTATGGACTATTATGAAATAATAGCTACCTATGATCAAATTTATTTTTGTGATTTCTGTGATAATTTGTGAAAAGTCCGGAAAATTAATTAGATAATTTCATAATTATCCATAACTCTTTATACTAAATAACTTTCCTAAGTAACATTTTTAATTATTTTCAAAAATAAAGGTACTTTACTCTCGGGTCAAATTATTATTTTTTGATCTCCCCTGTATATTATCAGTTATCTTTGGAATGTTGCGAGTGCATTTTGGTTTTTGGGCAATTCAGATCTTTTTATGAAGAATACTTTTTTCCATAAACGGATAATAAAAGTTTCCCATATGTAGGGCACATTGTATAAGCAATGTCCATAAAATATAATCTTACGATGACGACACACCCTACTACCACTACTTACTTGTTAAATAACATTCTAGAATCTAGACGATAACAAAGTATAGTTTATACTTTGATCTCACAATACATCCATCCATATTATAGACAAATTATATGTAAGTAGATAAGCTATGAAAGTTCATGGCCACGATTAACATTGGTTGTGCCGTAAGAGCCAAAATCACTGCTTTTTGAGCTCTTAAAGCACAACCAATGTTAATTGTGGTCCAATATCCTGGACTTCTACAACTGTCGCGCGTATAAGCGGATGGGCTTTACGTCCACCAAGCAGCGTGTACATGGGCGCTTATGGTCCCGATAACTATTGGTTGTGCAATAAGAGCTGTAATCACCTTTTTTCCGGGTCGATCCGTCCTACAGATGTAGATATCTACGTGTCAGTGCCAGCTGACGCCCCTGTCAGTCCAAACGTTCGTGCCAAATGGACATTAACTCATAAGGAACGTAAGTGTGGCATGTGGGGTATCAAATTAAGCAGCTTGACGAGAGGAATCCGATGGATTCACCCATAAGGGTCGCAATCACTTTGTGCCGAATGAGCGTTAACTCATAAGCGCAGTGAAACTATCATGTGGGGTATCAAATTGCCACGCGGGCGCTTGTGCGATGGTCATTGCCGAAGAAGTGACCAGAGTGCGCACCCAAGCCGCCATCTTGACTGCTATGACACCCAAGATGGCCACCAACCTACGTCACCCGGCAGTCAAGATGGCGCCGGCATTTAGCTAATCGCCAGCGCCAGCGTTCAGCTTTTGAACGTGTGAGAAGGTTAAATAAAAGACAGAAAACCCTGTATGTCCTGACATGATGAAATTTTATTAAAACAATTTTATTGAACTAGAATTGAATAACACTCTGTATGTACGACAGACGACGAGCCAGCTTGCAGGATGAATATGTTTTGGTGGTGATGTTTAGGGGTGGTTTTTGGGGTTATTTTTATGGATGATTTTTAGGGGTGGTTTGGGAATTGTTTTTAAGGGTGGTTTTAGCGGTGGGTTTGGGGGTAGTTTTAGGAGTGGTTCTTAGGGTTGTTTTCGGGGGTGGTTTTGGGAATACTTCATTGTTTCATGTATAAAAAGAATTATCTGTCTGTCTGTCTGTCTGGCTGGCTGACTGGCTGGCTGGCTTCCTGTCTGATTTTCTGTCTGTCTGTCTGTCTCAAAAAAGCAGTGATTTTGGCTTTTACGGCAAAACCAATGTTAATCGTGATCGTGAGGCAGGGATGTGCATTATCGCCTCTAGTTATATAGGTATAATATTGAAACAAGGAGTACCATGGAATCTTGCAATGAGATTTCTTGTGCCGGTGTAAACTCTGTTCGCTAATTTTTCTGTAAAAACAAAGTGCAAGCATTTTTCTGAGTTTTGGGTGGCAAAATGGGGGAAATCCCCCAACAATGGTACAAAATTACGACAAAATCTCGATTCTTAAGGTTCAATCTTTATTTCTGCCTAAATTATCAGTTGCAGACCTGCCAATATCTGCATCAGTCAAAAGCTTAATAAACTGGCTATCAAACCTGCAAATAATATACGGGGTGTTCCATTTCACATTTTGAGAAAAGCTCCATTTGGCCCAAGTTGGCCACTCTGTACAATATGATCTATTTTGAAAAATTTGTTAATGGATTTTACAAATAGAGTATTCTCTGAACCTAGTCCAATTAAAAAATAATATTTGGCTTTGACCAACAGTCGTGAGCAGCACAACAGTAGTTAGAATATGACAGCCTTAGATCAGGCCATCCAGTTCTCAGACTTCTTCCGCAATGACCTTGAAAGACACCAGAGGCTGCTGAAGGAGTCCTTGAGTCAGCCGAAGAAGTGGTCATGTCTTCAGCAACGACATCTTCAGCAGCCTCTGGTGTCTCTCAGAAGAAGCAGAAGAGAGCCTCTGGTGTCTTTCAAGGTCATTGCCAAAGAAGTAAGCAGAGTGCGCACCCAAGCCGTCATTTTGGGGCCTTTGGCAGTGGCTCAGACGCATGCGCCGGGGCTCTGTAGCGTGCAAACCACGTGTTGCTCATTGTTACGCAATAGAAAAAAGTCCTGGAAATTCTGATGCAATAACACCAATGTATAGTTTTATTTGGGATATAATTAAAACTATAGCTACAATCTGTATACAGAGTAGGCATGCGTGTATTTTCTGAGCAAATCGAAGAACTTCTTCTCACACCACTCTCCTGACCGATTCATTAGCCGGTGTATACTCTACGATGCGGTCATGCAGGATGAGGCAGTATGCGGTTGTGTTGGCCGGAAAATTCTAGCTTGACTCAAATTCCAGACGCATATCTTTGGGTCCAGACTTGATTCGTTCAGACTGCTTTGATGCATCAATCACCACGATACAGTAGTTCGTTGACCTTTTCATAATATGAACTCTAGAAGTTCTTGTACATTGTGTATAGCAGGGCGTATTTCCCCGTGGAGAAATCCAAGTATAAATTCTCGTAGGGGAAGCACTCAGAATTCAGGCACAGTTTGTCAGATTGCAGCGGTCAAATTTGCTTGAATCCGTGCCCAAATTCGCCTTGCGGTTCGTCTGGAAGGCAACAATAACGTAGCGGGGTTTCTCCAGCCGTATTGCAGTCTTGACGACCCACGTTTGTTTCGTAGCATGCGGCAACACGGATACTCGTACAGCTCCCAGCTGCGAAAACATATCTGTAACGTTCTCTCGTCCTCGACAATATTGAGAAGTTTTAGGAATTCAGCATCCGATGGATAGATGTTCGGTACCCTCCAATGAACCTTGCTCAACTCAATTCTGGTGTCCTCGTTACCCATGAAAGTGTTCCTATCGTTTTTCGATCGAGTCGACATGAGCTCGTGACACACATTTAACAGAAGTTTGGGATAGTCTTCCAAGAATCCCAGCAGAATTCTTCCCGGGATGCACACGTTAAAGCTCCCGTTCGCGTCAAGAAGGTGGCTCGGTAAGTCTCCTGTAGTCGTCCAGCCCGCATTCTCCAGGGCACGTACCTCACCCTCATTCAGAGAAACTACACCCTTCAGTGTGCTCGTGATATCCACGTTTTTTGTTCGATCCACCTCCACCCCGTTTATTTCATAGCTGATTTCGTCGAAGAGGGAAGTGAGTGCGTTGTTTGTTAAAGCCGCATTTCTTCCTCCTGCATCCTTGATGAATCTGCCTTCTATGTAGATGCAGCTGAGATGCGGCAGTACGTAAACGTCTTGCTGGTGAATTGGTATGCGAATTTCGTCATCAACGTTGAATGTTGTTGACACGAACGGCTGATGTACGGCGTGCTGACCAGAACACGAAACGTGTCTACGTTGATGTGTGTGTCATTATTCAAATACTAGCCTTCTCTTGTTGAAGTACAAGTACTGACAGCACCGTTAATTTGCTTGCTGACATACCTACCATACAATATGAAACCGCGCGCATGCGCGGACGCCGACTCCGCAGTCTGCCAGATTCAACGGCCTTGAGAAGGACACACAGACAGACAGACAGACAGACAGGCAGACAGGCAGGCAGACAGGCAGACAGGCAGACAGGCAGACAGACAGACAGACAGACAGACAGACAGACATACAGACGGACAGACGGACAGACGGACAGACGGACGGACGGACGGACGGACGGACGGACGGACGGACGGACGGACGGACGGACGGACGGACGGACGGACGGACGGACGGACGGACGGACGGACGGACGGATGGACGGACGGACGGACGGACGGACAGACAGACAGACAGACAGACAGACACATATAGACACATATAGACACAGAGAGACAGGCGGGCAGGCAGGCAGGCAAGCAGGCAGACAAACAGACAGGTAGGCAGACAGCTAGACAGACTGACAGACAGCTAATAAGAATTCGGAAGTAGGAGAATAACTCTAGATTCAGATTCGTCTCATCGAGCTGGTTAATTTGATACCCTACATGACCTAAGTGGGCGGGGCAAGGGACGTGGCCAGTGGGCGTGGCAAGGGGCGTGGTTAGTAGGTGAGGTAAGGGGAGTGGTCAGTGGGCGGGGTCCTGCTTACGACTCAATTGCCCATGTACTAACCCAGAAACACAAACTTAAAACTGAGCGCGTGGGAATCTGTATTTTGTAGAAAACAAACAAATGGACAGACACACAAAGAGAAGAAATTATACTAGTAAACAAACAAACAAACAAACAAACGTACAGTCAAACAAAGAAATAAAAATGCATTTATTATAAAAACAATTAAACACTGGAGAGTTACATAATTGATTCAGATACCCCATTTTTACACTACTAGAATTGTGAATCAAAAATCCCCCTATTTTACACTGCATATTAAAAAAAACTAAATACTTTAGTTACGTTCTACAATATTGACCCAAATGACGAAAAGTTCACTGCACGATTCCAACAAAATCATCTTTGTTTCTTTCTCCATGAATAGTCCGGAAAATAAAACATTTTCGGTTGGTTTACAATTATGGAACAGATATCTGAGCTTTTTAACTACTTATAATGAAATTATTATGAATGAGTTTCGTTATGAATGAGCTTTATTAACAGACTGCTTGGACAATAAAAGAAATGATTACTGCAAATGGACTTACTTTTAAATTTTCCGGCAAGTTTTGCACGATAAAATGGTACAATAAAATATCCCCAACATCGTCTTGGGTAATTACCACATCCATATTGGGAAACTAACTTTTACCGCGCCTATTCCGTGGGAACCAACTAAACTAATGAAGTGATTACTGAATAATAATGCTTGCAATTATATTCGTTCTATTTATCTCGCAGCTTTTGCCGAGCTTGCAAAATTTTGGTAACATGTAGAAGTTATCAAAACAAAACAATCAATTGAGCATTTATTTTTCTGGCGGTAACCTTCAAACTTTTATGTTCTAGAATGTTCATTTAATGTTATTTTCTTGTAAAAATACAAACAAACAAACGGGTATAAAATAATCTCGGTCACCTTGTAGAGTTTGCAACATATTAAGTGCACATGTATTTCGATACAGATTAGCATGCAGAACGTGGGAGTCAAGCCAAACAAACATATTCTGTCGGCAAGTTGAAAGGTTTTTTTTCTAGAACTTGCTTAGCTATTAATATTTCATCATAATAAAAACAATTATAACATCTCTTATCGACTTCGGGCCTGTTTCTTTCTCAAACTTTGATATCAATATTTATTTGGTATAAACAATTGCAAACGTTCGAATTTCCGAGAAAAATACATTAATTCTGTAACATCTGTGTACTATTGCATCAGCATTTCCAGAACTTTCTTCTATTGCGAAACAATGAGTAACACGTGGTTTGTACGCTACAGAGCCCCGGCGCATGTGCCTGAGCCACTACCAAAGGCACCAAAATAGCAGCTTGGCTGCGCACTCTGCTTACTTCTTCGGCAATGACCTTGAAAGACACCAGAGGCTGCTGAAGATGTCGTTGCTAAAGACATTCTTCGGCTGACTCAAGAACTCCTTCAGTAGCATTTGGTGTCTTTCAAGGTCATTGCCGAAGAGGTGGATGGCATCTGGATAACTGGATGGCTTGATCTGAGGCTGTCATATTCTAACTACTAACAACAAATTTGGGTTCACACTGGTCATGGATAGAGGATAGGGAAGGTAGTCCGACGACCGCTTGAACCGTGGCCCACGAGTGTGGCTCGATGTTTTAGACAAGGACGGACAACCCGCTTGGCTCAACTCCCCAGCCGTTCGAGTTTTACTCATACGGTTACGGGACAGAAACTATTACTTTATATGCAGAAAACAAAGAAACATGATAACTAAATGTTATATATGTATATTGAATGATAGAGTACAACTCCAAAGAAAGCTAAGCATGAATATTATAAAACAATACAATCCTAAACACAGAAAATAAGGCACCATAATACCATTAAACATTCATATTATTATACATTGCAGGACGTTCCTGTATTATTGCATATTTTTTTATTTTTACAAGAAGATAAACAATAAATCACAAACTTCTTACTCGATGGGTTTATTTTGTGATATTACAATAATCTTTGTATATAGCCAGAAATCCGGGAGGAAAATAATTTAAGAACGCTGTAATTTCGATCTTTTCTTATCGACGACGGCAGAATCCTTTTTTAATTTTAACTGATTTTTCGCTACGCGCTTGGTAGAACTATAATATAAAGAATATAATATAAACAAACACACTTGGGTAGGTTCTACGTATATTTTATTTTATTTTTATTTTATTTTTCCGAAACGATCGTCGAGTAAATAAAATATACGTAGAACCTACCCAAGTGTGTTTGTTTATATTACAGAATCCTTTTTTAGTTTTCCTTGTTCTTGCCTATAATACTGTTTCACTCTCATGCACGTATAATAAAAGAACCCGTTAGCTAATATTTCGATGTATTTGACACTCAAATTTTACCGATCTATTTTCTTGGACTGAAAAGAAATCCTATAATGTATTCTCAAAAACATCAACAGAGGCAATATGTTTAAATAACACTTTTTCTAATTTTTTTCATAGACAATTAATAATTTTATTGGAATGATTCAACCATCCTCTAGATCTCAATTCGTGTAGTTCAGCTTCAGGTGGTAAAGCGAGGGGCAGGTTTGAATTATAGAGAAGCTATCCTGACAGAATTTACATTTTGACTCTTTGAAAAGCTTCTTGCAGATAATTAATTGACGCGGTTCACAATTGTAACTTTAAAACTTACCGAATAAGTTTCTATGACGAGTTCGCGTATGACATCTTCTTAGTGTTTTTCGCACAAAACGTCATTTGTTAATTGTTTGACCACAAGAGGAATCACACCACTCCACTCTTTTAATTTGTTGTTGGGCCCCTTAAATAGAGACACCTTTTCTTTATTGCCTCTGTATAGCCACTATGGCATACAGGTGCAAAACAGTATCGGCAGGACATTGTCAAAAATTCCGAATCGCAAAATCAGTGGCAAGATGAATGAGAACAACACTTTGAAAAATGAAATGAAATAATTAAAGAAATAGCACGATAGTTATATGTAGTTGGTGCAATGTGTACTCTTTGACAACTAATTTCTGATTACTGTTGGTGGGAAAAAGCTAAAAAAGTTTTAGTATCTACCATGGTATCTACACATTTATTGCCTCTTTAAGCGTGTCTAATTTAGCTACAGATGACACTTCCAGGACAAATTGTAAATAAAGATAAATTTATAACGCAAAAATATATCATCTTATAGAAGAAGGCTGTAAACTCTTTAACAAGTAAGTGACTACTGCCAGTTAAGGGGGTCAAATTCTAAAAAAGGTTTAGTACCAAGGTACCTACACATTTATTGCCCCTTGAAGCATGCCCAATTAACTACAAATGTCACTCCAAGAAAAAATTGTAAGTAGGTATATAAAAATAGATTTACAACACCTAAATTTCTCAACATGCATCCAAGAAGGCTTTGCAGATCTAAGACGAATTAATTTGTGTCAGTCTTTATTGCTACGTGTGTGTAAAACAAACCAATTCATAAATTTATAATGTATCATCAATATATCGCTCAACTCGCCAAATTCTCATTAGATATTAACCAATAGATTTATCAGTACAGTTCGGCAAATTTGCAGATAAATTGCTCAAATTGGTCGAAAAATCTTTCCGCTTATACCCATACCTAATAAACATAAGCACGGCTGTATATCTATAAACACCTGATACAATTTTTGTCATAAAAAATCTGCTTTATTGCATAAATATTAAGAACCCCACGTTTGCGTTCCAAGCGGGTTGTCCGTCTCAGTCGCTACCCTCTCTGTCGCACACTGACCACACTCAAAGGCCACTGTGATGCGGCCAAAGCTTAGGTCGTCGGATTACCTTCCCTATCCTCTATCCATGACACTGGTACTAAAATGGCCATATCTTAATATCGCTTATCTAAACCTCACCGTGTAGCATATCAACCTCGATATCAACTTTCATGAAATTTTATAGAAATCCAAATATGTAAACAAATGTTTGGCATTCCATTAAAAAAAACATAACTTACATAACTTTGGTTTGGTACGTAGCACGTGAACATCCTCTTTACATCAAAATAATTTTAACATAAGCTTCGTGGGGTTATCCACACACACGTAAAATTTCATGTTGATATCTCGAATAGCATCGAAGATATGGGCCGACTACGCACTATTCGCCCACCCTGTATATTGAAGAGGCGATTAATATTGTTAGACAGAATAGCTGCTGGAATTAATGTATAGGACCAAACTATTAATATGCTCAGATTCGCGGATGATATAGCAGTATTAGGATTCAGCAAAGAATTAGGAAGGACTCTGTACGAAATGGAAGCGGTTTTGACGGAAGGCTATGGTATGAAGGTCAATAAAAAGAAAACCAAAATTTTGGTGTGTAGGGGGCGTGAAAATGGGATTAAAATGAAAATGCAAATTGCAAACGCGAAGATAGAGGAAGTCTCAGATTTCTGCTATTTAGGAAGTCAAAGAACTCGCGATGGTAGGAGCTCTAGGGATATAAAACAAAGAATAGCGAAGGGCCGAGTTGCATTTAATAAAAAGAAACAACTATTATGCTCGGGAATGATAAATGTCGAAACTCGGAAGAAGCTCTTAAGAACGTATGGAGTACGACATTATACGGGTGCGAAACTTGGACGATAGGAGAAGCGGATAGAAAAAAATTTGAAGCATTAATTTGAAATGTGGTGCTATAGACGCATGATGAAAATACCGTGGAAAGATAATGTTAGCAAAAGAGGGGTATTAGAAAGAGTTGGAGAAAAGATAAATTTATGGAAGACAGTAAGGAATAGGAGATATAGGATGGTAGGACACCCTCTGAGGCACGAAGGCTTAGTTCGCGACATACAAGAGTCAGAGATAGGAATAAAAATAGGTAGGGGTAGGCCCAGATTAGACTAATACTCTCAAATAGTTAGGGATGTAGCATGTTCAACTTTTGGGGAAATGGGTAGGTTAGCTCAGGATAGGAAAAGATGGAGGTACGCGTCCAACCAGTCTTCGGACTGAAAACTTTATGATGATGATGATGTGAACTCTCATAGCTTATCTACTTATACAATAGATCAGATATAGTACTATGGGATCAAGTCGGGTAGTTATTTATGTTCGTTGCAATTTGGCGAAGAGGAATAGCGAAGAGGATAGCGTCGGATATCATTTATTGTCTAAATTTCAAATGAGTAGTGTTACGTTACATACCGATCTATTTCTGAATATTATCTGTTCGGTGTTTAAGCAAGCTAACATATTTTATAGATTAAGTCGAAAGTTACAAATATAGTATTTACAGTATGTACACACGAAAGGAATTCGCTGAGGTTGCTTCTTGGTCAAGTCGTTCCAGATAAGTGTTAAATTGGGACAACAGTGTTCCAGTGGCGCAGAATCGTCACAGGAGTACTTCCCTTGGAGTGATTAACGTTAAATCTGTCTGGAAATCGAACCCGGCGGCCTGATCTTGCCACGGCGTTGCACGACAGGATAGGGTCCTTGGTAGGGTTGTTGCAGCGGTGTTACTACGTAGTCAAGGCGGAACGCTTGGTCTGCTGTTGCAAGGTCTCTAAAAATGAAAGTTTTTGCATTATTCGTATGTCGTGTCCTCGGAGTAGGACCCAGGGCAATGAAATTGCGTCCGAGGTCCTCAATGAGCTCGGTTAAGTTGCTGGATGGCTTGAACTGTTGCTGTATGATAAATTCACACGGGAGTCGGAGGGGTTCTCCGTAGAGCAGCTCTGCTTCTGTTGATTTTAAATCATCTGGCCAGGCTGCTCGTATTCCCATTAAGAGGGTGGGTAAAACTTGTGTCCATCGGTCGGTTGCTTGGCATTTGGTGGCGGCTTTGAGTTGCTGGTAGAAGCGTTCGATCATACCATTCGCTTCGGGGTGGTATGACGTAGTTCTGGAGTGAGTAGTGCCTGTTAAGTAACTAATATGCTTGAAGAGGTGTCACTCGAATTGTCGGCTTTGGTCTGTAGTTACGCGGAGGGGTGTACCATATCGTGTTATCCCACCCCCGTAGAATGTTCTAGCTATTGTTTCTGGCTCGATGTTGTCGGTCGGAAAAGGATATGGCCATATGGAAAATCTGTCAGTACAGGTTAGGCGTAACGTTTACCTTCTAAGATTGGTAGCGGTCCGACTATGTCGCTGTGGACGCGTTCGAATCTTGCGGATGTGATTGAAATGTTGTAAGTGGGCTGGAGATGTGTCGGTGTATCTTCGATCTCTGACATTGTATACATGCTTGGGTCGATTTCCTGCTGTCAGCTCGGATGGAGGGCCAGACACAGCATTGTGATATGCATTTGGTCGTCGCTTTAATGCCGGGATGCGAAAGTCCGTGAATAGTATTGAAAATTTGTCTTCTGAAGGGCTTCGTGATAAACGGGCGGATGCTGAACGTGGATGTGTCGCAGTAAATCGGGGTGTCGGAAGAGGGTAAGTTTACTTCTTTAAGTCGGGGTACAGAGTCGGGTCGAAGAAATATTTGAATGTTGGGGTCATTAGCTTGTGAGTTAGCTTATGATTCGAAATCGATGGGTTCAGTTATCTCTTCTGTGCGAGAGAGTGCATCGGCTACGAGATTGGCTTTGACGGAGATGTAACGGATGTCAGTAGAGAATTGTGAGATGAAAACGAGGAATCTAAATTGTCGGGGTGACCATTTTTCGGACTTTTGACGGAAAGCGGAGGTGATCGGTTCATGATCCGTGAAAATGACGAAATCATGACCTTCGTTCATGTGCCGGAAATGCTGGACTGCTCGGTAAATTGCGAGAAATTCTCTGCCGTATGCGGCGTATTCCTTCTGGGCAGGTGAGTTTTTTGAAAATGAAAGTTGCCAATCATAGTGAATACGCTGTTGTAGGGTAACGCCAATGGAAGTGTCAGAGGCGTCGCTGATTGCTGCGAGCGTTGCTTGGGGTTTCGGGTGTGCGAGGATGTTCGCACTGGCCAAACTCTCTTTGCAGGCGTGAAAAGCGGATGCCGAGGCGGTGTTCCAGACGAGTTGTGTCTTACCTTTGGCGTTGCCTTGTAAGGCGGTGTTCCAGACGAGTTGTGTCTAACCTTTGGCGTTGCCTTGTAAGGGGTCGTTAAGTGGAGCTTGTAGCATTGCGGCATTGGGAGTAAAACGGCGATAGAAGTTTATCATTCCCAGAAATTGTCTAAGTTGCTTCACTGTTTGCGGGCGGGGGTAGTTGCGGATGGCATCTACTTTTGCCGGAAGTTGTCGTGTCCCAGCTTCGAAAATTCGAAAATTAGTCGAGTGATTTCTGGGAATTTTACGACGCGTTCGGTATTTACGATTCATAAAAATAAACACAAATTAATTGACGTGTTTAACTTTATAATTAACAGCGACGATTTTAAAAACGATTCCCAAACTATAAGGGAAGCGGTGGGCCTAAAAAATCATTGAAGGGATGACAAATTTTGTTTTTTATTAGAAGCATTTAAGCTCGTTTTTGAACAAACCAATATTGTTTTTTCAGTTCTCCAAAATAAATTAACAGACATTAATTTATCAAAAAACGCTTAACTAATTTGATCCAAACTTTGCAAAATTACCGAAATAATGATCAATATTTTAATAAAATTTATGAAATTGTAGAGGCAAACCTCGAACCACTTCAAAAGAAACGAAAATCTTCCCCCGACTTACCGGATTTAAGACAAAGGTTTAAACAAATTTTTGTAGAAATATTAGACACGGTCATTACACAAATTGAAATTAGATTTGGAGACCTACAAACATTGAAGTTTTTTGACCTTTTGACATTTGGAAAATTTCCAGTGTACCGTAAAACTTTTCCTCAAAATTTGTTAGAAGATTTGTTAGTACAATATCCATTTTTTGATCAAATTCAGTTAAAAAATGAATTAAGTGTTGTTTATGACGATCCACAAATGTTTAATGAATGTAAGATACCGAACGAATTGTTAAATTTCATGTTTAAAAATGAATTGTATAATTATTTGCCGGAATTTTATAAATTAGTAAGCATTATCATCACTGTGCTTGTAATTTCTGCATCCGTCGAAAGAAGTTTTTAGGCGTTAAAAAGGATTAAAAACTATTCTCGCAACCATGAAAAAGAATCGGTTAAGTAATGTTGCGTTTATTTCAAGGGAGTGCTTCCGTAGCCGGCGCCGGCGCCGGCCTTGCGTATAGTTGCCGGCGCGCTTCTATTTGGGAACGAAAAAGACTGATACAACTCATACGCATTTTAGACAGACCCCTTAGCTGCCCTCTCGCACCAGACACACGCAGGCTCCGGCAACAATACACCTATAAAACTGTAGCCGGCGCCGGTTACGGAGGCACTTTCTACTTTAAATAGAAAAAGAAATCGTTAAATCACTGTGTAAAGATGAGCAATTTTATGAAAATGTAATAAATCATTTCGCGAATACAAAACACAGGCGATTACTTCTAATTTTCAAATTCGAAACATAATAATTGTATTTATTCAGCTCCTTTTCTGTTAAAAAACCGAACTTTTAGTTTGTATATACATACTATTTTTAGACTTTTAGACATTTTGTTATAGTTTTTAAAGAATTTCATTTTTCGCATACCTAATTTTATTTTCGTTATATTTTTAGAGTGGATTATTTCTGTTTATGAAAACTGAATTTATTTTACGTTTGTATGTTGTTTTTAAGTGAATATGCGTTTTCTTTTATTGTTATATTTTCGGACTAAATGTGATCTCTGATCTCTTTTCCAAATTGGGAGTAGGACTGTTATGGTGAGACCCCCTTAATAGGTCAACGCATAGGTAGCAGTACCTCATAGGTTATGTGGAAACCTGCTAAACAAAGAAATACCCCCTCCAAAGAATTGTAGCCTCCTCTTCGGCAAATGGCACGAGCCGCCACTGATAAACACACTGATAAGAACCCATTCATGAATTGTAATTAGGTACATTTACACGATGAAGGAAATTATTGGAATATCAGGATATTTAAATATTATACAGGGTGGTCCAGTTTATATCATCAGGATTTCACCAACCGAAAGTTTATCAAAAAATAAAGGTAGTTTGTCTAATAAAACATGGTCGAATTTTGCTTCCTTTTTGATGTACAGGGTGTTAAAGAAAATAAATTATTTTATATAATCTGCTATAAATCATTAATAGAAAAGGGTAGCCTTCTGAAATTTTGCATAGATCATTTCTTTTGTATTCTCTATTAAATAGTGGTTGTAATTATTTTATTTAGAACACAGAGGCGTGCATACGGGTTTCCTCAAAAATACTTTATTTAATACAACGTACGCCACTGGTTTTTTTTAGAACACCAAATACAAAGACGATTTCTCATTCAATTTAGAAACCTTTTTGTATCTTACAATTTTTTGATAACTCGACTCAAAACAAAAAAAAACATTAAAAAGTATCATGTGACCAATTACTGAATTTATTTACTTTTAAAGGAAAAACAACATTAAGCTTAGCTGACATATCAACTAGACAAGAATCACAATTGAATTAATGTAAGAACTGTTCGAAAGAGGAACCATTTTGCTGGATGCACAATTGGCAGCGTCTTATGATTGAGTGGTTTAAGTTTAGTAAAACATTGTTATTAATATTTGCACAAGCATTCTGAATTCTAAGGAGCAGTTCCTCCCGCGTAGGCACCGGGGTCGCATAGACGGTGTCTTTAAGATAACCCCAAAGATAAAAATCTAAAGGCGTTAAATCTGGAGATCGCGGAGGCCAAGCAACGGGTCCCCCACGACCAATCCATCGTCCCTCAAAATGTCTATCAAGCCAGTGACGAACATTTCGGCCAAAATGAGCTGGGCATCCATCAAGTTGGAACCAAACTTGTCTACGCATATTAAGAGGAATTTCATCCCACATATTGGGACTCTCTGCCTCCAAGAACTCTAAGAAGTTTACGGAATTAAGGCGGTGCGGTAGTATGTAAGGGCCAAAGAGATTACCATTGTAAATCCCGATCCAAACATTAATACTGAACTCATTTTGAAAATTTCGTGGCCTGATTTCATGAGGGTTTTCATGTGCCCACACATGCTGATTGTGAAAGTTAACTATTCCTCTTCGAGTAAAACATGACTCGTCTGTCCATAAAATATTGTTTATGAAATTCTCATCATTTTGAACAGAGTCCAAAAGCCATTGACAAAATCTCATTCTGCGATCTTCATCCCCTGGCTGCAAGCCCTGAACTGGTTGTAGATGAAAAGGTCGTCTATGATCCTGTCTTAATACTCGTAAAATAGTAGTTTTTGGAATTCTAAGAGTTCTAGAAACTCTTCTCTGACTTGTTCTAGGATCTCTGTCAAATTCAAGCAAGATGCGATTGTTTCTGATTACCTCGTTGGCGATACGATGATTGGGATTTCTAGGTACAAATTTCAATCCTTGAGTAACAAATTGATGGTGCACATTTGCAAATACATTATGTTGTGGTTGTCGTCTATTTGGAAATCGCAAGTGATATTCTCGAGCTGCAGCAGCTGAGTTTCCATCGCAAAATCCGTAAACGTAATGCATGTCAGCATATTCTTGATTTGAAAAACGAAAGGGCATTTTAGATTTTAGTACTTTAACCATACGTACACAAATTTTATAACTTAAACGTAAGTTATTTACTTACAGCACAGATCACCGATTGACAGTAACAAGTTCAGCCAAAGTGCAAAATGTCAAAGCCTAATCACAGCCTCCTTGTGATCAATGGCTTTTGGACGATGGCTGTTCAAAATGATCAGAATTTCATAAACAATATTTTATGGATAGACTAGTCATGTTTTACTCGAAGAGGAATAGTTAACTACCACAACTACGAACTTGATGGGTGCCCAGCTAATTTAGGTGGAAATGTTCGTCACTGGCTTGATAGACATTTTGAGGGACGATGGATGGGTCGTAGATTTAGCGCCCTTAGATCTTTATCTGTGGGGTTATCTCAAAGATACCGTCAATGCGACCCAGGTGCCTACGGGGGAGTAACTGCTCCTTAGAATTCAGAATGCTCGTGCAAATATTAATAACAATGTTTTACTAAACTTAAACCATTCAATCATAAGACGCTGCCAATTGTGCATCCAGCAAAATGGTTCCTCTTTCGAACAGTTCTTACATTACTTAATTGCGATTCTTGTCTAGTTGATATTTCAGCTAAGCTTAATGTTGTTTTTCCTTTAAGTAAATCAATTCAGTAATTGGTCACATGATACTCTTTAATGTTTTTTTTGTTTTGAGTTGAGTTATCAAAAAATTGTAAGATACAAAAAGGTTTCTAAATTGAATGAGAAATCGTCTTTGTATTTGGTGTTCTAAAAAAAACCAGTGGCGTACGTTGTATTAAATAAAGTATTTTTGAGGAAACCCGTATGCACGCCTCTGTGTTCTAAATAAAATAATTACAACCACTATTTAATAGAGAATACAAAAGAAATGATCTATGCAAAATTTCAGAAAGCTACCCTTTTCTATTAATGATTTATAGCAGATTATATAAAATAATTTATTTTCTTTAACACCCTGTACATCAAAAAGGAAGCAAAATTCGACCATGTTTTATTAGACAAACTACCTTTATTTTTTGATAAACTTTCGGTTGGTGAAATCCTGATGATATAAACTGGACCACCCTGTATATCCGTATTCTAATAATTAGTGATAATAACTTTAAAACTGAGCCTTGAAAGTATTCTTGTAAGGTTTTAAATTACAGCGTGTACTAAGTAGGAATGTACATTCATGGATATCGTTCTCATCATTCGAACACCTCAAAATTACATTATCATGCTTCACTCATAACTTTCAGCGAAGAGTGTACATATATTTAAGTGAAAAAAGGAAGGTGGGAACTTGCTAGTCTTTTATTCAAGAGATTACCTACAGTCTATAACTTTTTTAGATAATTTTTTTCATCGTCAAATTGGCCAATTGAAACATTTCATTTGGGTCCCGTGGCGTGTATTACTTCGGAAATTTCACACCTCGCTTTTTTAGCCAATCAGAAGTTTGTTTTTGGTTTCGTTACCACGGCGACGCAAAAAATTTCCGGATATTTTCATCCTCCACGGTGCCCTGAGCGAAATTAATAAGCGGAAATTTTTCTGTCAAATAATGACGCAGGATTCAAAAACTGAAGTTTCATTTTTAATGCTGAACTTCTTCTCTGATACTTTCTTGGTTATCTTTTCCAATACGAGACATGGTAAAAACGACAAACTAACCCCTAAATTATTTAGTGTATTCTTTACTGCAAAAATGCTCTATAATAGACGATTGCATGTCAACTGACAGCACTTTTCATTGACATACGCAGGCTTCTTTACAATTTTAGTTCCATATTGTGTTTTCGATGACAAAAATGTCAGACTAATTCCATTAGTTTTTTATTTTATTTAGGTTCCATATTGTGTTTTCGATGACAAAAATGTCAGACTAATTCCATTAATTTTTTATTTTATTTAGGTGTGAAATTTCCTCACCGAATCCCCCACGTGCTTGAATTAATATCCGAAAATTTTTCTCGGTCTCGAATGTTCTTAGAAAGAGGGCAGCATTTCTTTCAGTAATCATAACGGCAGATACTGTGGGGGTCGACATGGCACTTTGATACTCACTCTACGATGTGCAAGAAACCACCACATTGTCTTATCCCTAAAACAGTTAACTCAAAATGTCATGATGATGGCACCTTCTAGAGCAAAATATTCCGGAGGTAAAGTGGTCCCACATTCGGATCTCCGGGCGGGGACTGTTTCGGGGGAGTCATCAGCAACAATTAGTGTAACATTTCTCGGGTCAGAGCGTGGAATGTTAGGAGCATGAAACAAGTAGAAAATTTAGAAAATTAGAAAATAGAGATAGACAGGTTAGCATTAGACATTAGCCATCAGTGAGGTGCGATGGCTAGAAGCTGGAGACTTTTGGAGCGGAAATGTTATAGTAATACACACAGGGCCGATAGGGGGAAATTAGGAGGAATTGTTATGAAGAAGACAATAGTGTAGAGTGTAGAAAATTTCTTTCAGAAAAATGACAGGGTATAGTTATGGTTATGTTAGATTCGAAACCTGACGGTAATAATACAGGTATACAGGGTGATCCATTAGTGCGGGAACGGTCTATATCTCTTGAACCATTCAAGGCATCAAAATTAGATTTTGCAAGTTCTTAGGAAATTCCATGCTGCATATTATAAAATTATTTTGGTGTATACAGGGTCTTCACATTTTGCGTAACTAACCAAAGTTACATTTTTTTTAATGGAAACCACCATTTTTTTTAATATTCACATTCCCCACGAAATTGCATGGAAAACGATATACCACATTAATGGGTTTCGAGCAGGGGATGTTAAGATATTGCCATTTTAGTGTCGATCTGGACCCATCTTTGTGGCACTACTGACGCCTACTTACAGAAGCTGTCAAAGATTTCTTTATCGAACTAGATTCACAGACTATTCTATTTGCAAATTTTGATAATACCTTTGTCACAGTGCTTTACATTATACAGGGTGGTAAACATACGCATAATTGAATTTTTCTCAAGAAGTTCAAATGGAATACCCTGTATATTAATTGCACATTTAATAGCCAGTTTACTAAGCTTCTGATTGATACTGATACAGGCATTGCCAGGTCTGCGACTGACAGTTTCTACAGAAATTAAGATTGAAACTTACAAAAATTTCCAATTTCACTCTTATTTTTTACAATTTTATTCGGATTTCACCTATTTTTTCATCCAAAACCAAAAAAAAAATGTTTAAATCTGGTTTCTGCGCAAAACTAGGCCAATAGAATTTACACTGACACAAAAAGACCCATTGCAAAATTACTTTTTGAAGATAAAATCGATTTGATTTTTATTAAGTCTACCCGCGTATGCCTAAAACGGGTAGTTTTCAAGATATTCTTACCGAGAATTAGTATTATTGTGAACAAATATAGCAAAAAGAATAAAAATAGCTCGAAATCGCAATGTCTGCCAGAACCAAGAAAACTTAAATTTGAGCCACTCACTCTCTAAATCAATTTAGTTACGTACTTTTGTTGTGTGTTTTCAATTTCTTCATCTCAAATTTGGAGCTGTTGCGGAAGTCAGAACAAATAAATATTTTAAAGTCAGTAGAAATTATTAATGAGATAAATTTGGCTTTTATCATTAGTGGGAAATGTTGTAATTTAAACAAAAAACTACAGCGAGAACAAGTTTATTGAAATTAAATAAATAAATTAAAATTAAATAAAAAAATTCACAGACCTCGCATCTTACGCAAGTATCATAGGCGTATTGAAAATACCGACACAACAGCTCGGTTTCTAAGATGTCCAACAAAAGTGATCTGTGCCGTTTCAAGTTGGTATATTATTGATACAATAAAATAAATGATTTGTGACAAGCACAAGGCACATAGTCAAACTGACGCAATACGTAACAAAATATTAACGCATCCGTTTTGTACAGTTTGGACTTTTATTGCAACGTAATATCCCTCTTAAACGGTACTCGCCCTCGCCGTATCTTAGTTTTCATCTGGCGATCTGGCTAGCCGGTAGCTGCCTCCATCCAATTTATTAGCGGCATCGACTGCGCGCGCCGCCAACAGAATCTGTCGCGTGTCGATACATTTTTCGTAAGATGAGTCCCATATACACGAGCCCAGAAGTATTTTCAATACTAAAAATCGTGAACCCTCACACAACAATGGTTCTGCGGCCTCTAATAGCAATACGCTTTTAAATACCTAGAAGACAGGATCAATTTAACGTTAGAACCATGTGTTTAATTTGTGGCCGTGGATAGTAGTCCGCAAGTTACGGATCACTACCATTTGTCATTACGGTTCCGCAAGTTGTGGGTATGCGAACAGCTGTTAAATATTGTGTAACAACGCATTTTAGACAGACCCTTTACTTGTCCTCGCACCAGATACACGCATTTTATGAGAAAAAGATAATGTGGAAACGTGAGAAAAAAATAACGTTTACGGAAGCCGATCCTACCCGGCCCGAGAGTAACAAACCACTAGATCTCTACGATAACCTACCTACCCACAAACGCTGCTGGGTGGGAATTGAACTAACGAAGTACTTGTATGAAAGTATAACGCATAACTTGCGGAACTGTAGTACACTTGATGGGATTCCGTAACTTGCGGACTACTATCCATTGCCTTAATTTGTGGAGGATCTGGCAAAAGAAAAAGGAAATCACTTACTTCAATTCAAACTGGTATCGTAGTACTAAATGTTTTATTTGGTTAATTATGTATCGTTTGTCCTTGTTACTATAGGCACCGGTGATTCCACTCGCATAAAAATGCTGCAAGATAGAGAAATGACAATCGTATTATCTCTAGACTGATTTTGTATGAAGACTTATTTGCATACGATGCAAAATACCACAAATTGTGCTACGCAGAGTACATATCAACCAGAAATATAAATTCCCATAAAAATAAAACTGACAGAAATACAAAAAGTTCCGATCGCTTGTTTTCAACATTTTCTTCCTGTATTCAAGAACACATCTTAGATAATAAAGAAAAGCTGCCATTAAGTACCTACAGTAACACAAAAATATAATTCTATGTTACGTAATGCAGAAAGATCCCCAATACAATCCGCGAAACTGAAAATGAAAAGATTTAAAGGTTCTATTCAATTTATTCGTAGACCAGGTAAGGTCAGGTGATTTGTTGTGTTCTGGCAAAGAACTTTTGACAAAAAAATCAAGCATGTAAATGAGGACGCAAGCTCAACAGACGAATCGTCTGATTTTAATCTGGAAACAACGGGTGATACATTATCAGATTTGCAAATTCTTCACAGAGCTGCTGCAATTTTAAGAAAATGTATGGAAAATTTTGCAATACCCAATAAAAATTATCCTTCCCCAGATGATATAAACAGTAAAAGTTTCGCCAAACAAGTACCTACCTCCTTTACTAGCATTTATTTCGTGGCTATTACAGAAAGAGAGTTTTGAAAATGCATTGAAAGAAGATTTTAAAGGTGGCATTACAACGCTGTTCTTTTGCAGAGTAACTTGGCCGCGTTCTGTCTTCTTCTGGTGCTCGGCTATTCCCCATAGTCTATCCTTTTCACTCGCACGGCTCGTCCTGTGCACCGAAAGTGAATTTTTGACATCGGCGCATTGAAAGTGTTATAGCGGACTTATTTTTGAAACGCAACCATACATTATTGGAAATCATAACTTCGTTATACCATAAGGAAGTTTTCTAGGTAAGAAAAAACAAAATCTATATTGTGAAAAAAAAGTTATCCAGGTTCAAATTGGAACGTATTGTTACCGATGTGGCGACATATTTTAGATACGGTGCAGTAAAATTAGTTTGGTTTCTTGTATTTACACAAAATTTACACCATTAAAAACGTCAATATTTCTTCAACAATTAAAAAAAAACTCAAAGTTCTACGACTTGTAATTTTCGCGTAAGATGCCCGAGAGTCTCCCGGCGCACGGTGGGATAGATTTACTGCTTTTTCACCCCTAATTTTTTTCGCTACCACCCAAAAAAGTCGTAATTGCCATTTTTAGGTACCAAAAGACTTGTAGAATCATCTGTGAGAGTTTCATCTGGTTATACTTTGGGATCACTCAAAGTTAAAATTGTAGTATTTGCTGAATATCGCTGCACTACGACAGAATCTGTCGCCTGTCGATACATTTTTCGTAAGATGAGTCCCGTATACACGCGCCCAGAAGTATTTTCAATACTAAAATGAAGAAAATGCAGAAAATCCTTCAAACTATGACAGATGTGAGTTGGAGCTGTTTTGTTTATCACAGGTGACATGATTTCAACGCGATTTGCATTTTGACTACAAAATATGATTCTTCTAAAAAAAGTGAGAATAAAACAATTATCTCGGGAAAGCAATATTTTCGAATTACTTTCCATAAAAATGGCACTGTTAATAAACATTATTTACATTATGAATTTGTTCTCCGTCCAGCTTTTCGTTTAAATTACATTTCCTCGACAAAGTCATATTTAGCTTATTAATAATTTGTATCTACTTTTAACCATTTAGCTGTCCTGAAATAACTCGAAATTTCAAAACAAGGAATTCAAAGTACGCAACGAAGTTACCTAGCTAAATCGATTTAAAACGGGACAGGTCCGAATTCAAGTTAAATGGGAAAATCCGAATAAAATTGTAAAAAATAACAGTGAAATTGAAAATTTTTCAGTTTCAATTTCAATTTCCGTAGAAACTGTCAGCCGGAGACCTGGCAATAACTGCATCAATTAAGAGCTTAGTAAACTGGCTATTAAATGTGCAATTAATATACAATAAATAAAAATAGGCTAGATGAAAGAGGGAAACAAAGGTATAATGCGGTCAAGTGGAAAATTATTCGGAAATGGAAGAAAGCGAAAGAACAGTGGATTGATAACAAATGCAAAGAAGTAGGAAAAACTGGCGAAGAGTATAAAACAATTGAGGAGAAATTTCAGAGAAATTGGATCTATCAGCAAGAACATTAGAAACGAGGCAGATGACATCCTAATCGGAAGAGAAGAAAAGGCAGATAGGTGGAAGGAATGTTTGGGAATCTTATATGCAGGACAAGAACTGGGAGATATATTAGAAAAGGAAATCAGTGTAGCGAGGGATAACCTAGGTTGTTCCATAATAAGGGAAGAGTTTGAGCTAGCATTAGAAAGATTGAAAACAATAAAGCACCAGGTGTAGACGGATTGAAAGCAGAAATTTTAAAGTTTGCAGGTCAAGAGGTAAGAGAAGGTTTATTTAAATTAGTTAACCGTATATAATATAAGAACGGGACAGGTGAGATTTATAGGATTACAAAAGGAACATCATATCGCTCTGACAAAACGGAAAGGCGCGGTAAGTGCGAAAATTTTAGAACTATCTATTAACTTCCCACGCGTCAAAAATGTTAACTAGAATTGTGCAAAGAAGGATGGAGAAAAGGGCGGAAGAAATATTAGATCAGTTCGGATTTAGACGAAATAGAGGTACGCGCGAGGCCATTCTAGCTTTACGAGTAATCATAGAAAAAACAATAGAAAAGTGAAAGAGCGTCTATATAGGATTTGTAGATTTAGAAAAAGCCTTTCGACAACGTAAAATGGGATGTGCATTGTCACATCTAGTTTTCAACTTATAACTATATCGAAGATGCGATTAATATTGTTAAGGGCAGAACAGCCTCAGGGATGAATGTACAGGGCCAAACTATTAACATGCTTAGATTTGCGGATGATATAGCAGGGTTAACATCTAGCAAAGAAGAATTGAAACGGCTTTGAAAGAAATGGAAGCCGTTTTGACAGAGGACTATGTCATGAAAATCAATAAAAAGAAAACCAAAATTTTGTTATGTAGAGGGTGTGAAAATAGAACTAAAACTGAAATACAAATAGGAAGTGAGATGATAGAGGAAGTCGAGGATTTCTGCTATTTAGGAAGTAAAATAACTCTAGATGGTAGGAGCACTAAAGATATAAAACCTGGAATAGCATAGGGTTGAGTTGCGATTAACAAAAAGAAACAATCGTTTTGCTCAGGAACGGTTAACGTAAAAACTCGGAAGAGACTCTTAAAGACGTTTGTGTGAAGTACGGCATTATACAATATGAGAAGCGCGTCGAAAAAGAGTAGAAGCGTTTGAAATGTGGTGCTACAGACGCATGATGAAGATAGATAAGGTTAGCAATATGAAGGTATTAGAAAGAGTTGGGGAAAAGCGAAAGGTATGGAAGACAATAAAGAATAGGAGAGATAGGATGGTAGGGCACCTTCTAAGACACGAAGGAATAGTTCACTACCTACTAGTCAGAGATAGGAATTAAAAGAGGTAAGGGTAGGCCTAGATTAGACTACTGCTCTCAAATAGTTAGGGATGTAGGATGTTCTACTTTTAGTGAAATGCGTAAGTTAGCTCAGGATAGAAAAGGATGGAGGTACGCGTCCAACCAGTCTTCGGACTGAGAACCTTATTATGATGTACCAGTACACTTGTATCATGAATACTCTGAGTAAAATATTGTCAGACATTAGGTACCTTCCCATTATTTACAATTTTAAGTCCTAAAAATGCTTATTCATTTAAATATGAACAATTCTTTAGCAAGTTATTTGCTTATTTAATTACTGACATAACTATTCACGTTATCATCACAATTTCAGCATTTATATTTGATCTGCATTATATTCGTGTCCAGTCCGAATATATTATCTTGCCTATTCACTATGTAGTCCGCTCCTGGCTACTCGCCGTACCCCATTCAAAGGAAAAACTGGTAGTACGAGAGCCCACGACCAAAACCATGTCTCATAGCATCCCGGCTAAAATCATATGAAATAGATAGATTAGGTGGCCCTAGACCAGACTTAAGTGGGCAGAACGATCAGAAACCCAGCAGCTTCGTGAGGGGCCATTTCTGCTATGTCAAAAAAAATTGGTTGACTGTATTATCACATCCCGTCTGATATTCAAAATCTACATAGATTTTGTTATTTGGTTACTAAAATTTTTGTTTTCAGACATTTTCCGCACAGAGTCTGACCCGAGTGCATTTTCAAAAATGTCAACATATGTTACCACATTGTATCAAAGCACCTCGGTTAATTTTTTCTTTAAATGTTTTTTATGGCTGCCGAGATTGCCAAAATACTGTTTTCAGACATTTTCAATACCGCCTATAATTCCCAAGAGGAAAAAAACGTTTCGGAGTCGCCCAGTTCTTGTTACGCTTCCATGTCCTATAACCTACGAGTTGTACGTGGCTATGCGCCTGTCTCGCATATATTGACTGTCGGTTGTTTCAATTTTTGTAAAATGTCAAACTTAACTTGTGTGTTTTGCACACGAAAAACTAATGCAAAAGTGAAAATATTTACACAAGAAACCTTAAATAAGTGCAACGAAGTAGCTGTATATCGGAGTAAGAAGCATTCTGTGAGAAAATCGATTTATTCAAAAATTGACTTGCCAAAAACTGTTGATACGGACAAAGGGTACCATTACCATATGCTATAAAAATTTTACGGCCGTGAAGACACCAAAGGATTGTACTGTTTGTCAGGAAAATGTTGCTATTTCGACGTCAGCGGATTCGAGCAAAGAAATCGGTAATTTTTTGGAAGAAGGTGCATCTACGTCAAGAGCATGGTAAGAAAAAATATATATATACGCAATGTGTGCGTTCCTGGGAAGGGGAGTGTGTGTTGAGTATCGAATATTTGTTTGATTTGTTAAGCCGGCTCCAAACGATGTGGTCACTCGACAGATATTCGCCATGTGTAAGCAAATGCAGCATCGTGTGGACGATACGACGTATGCCAATGTGCGTAGATTTGTCCAAGCGCCAAATGTTTGACAAGCGCAAACAAATGCCGCATCGTGTGGATGATGCATGCATGCGCATTCGAGAGGATGTGTACACTTTTCAAATATTCGCCAAATCAATACACACGACACATCGTTTGGACCATGGACGAATGTATTTTACTTGATGTGTTAAAGGTTCGCTCCGAGGGCGGTAAATAAGCACATATCAAAGCAGACGAATTTCCGCGCATCGAACCGGAGCACGTGCATGCATTCACAGTTTGCCTTTTCGTAGGACCTATACGATCTAGTGTTTTCGAAAATTATGGAATGGTCTAACAAGTTGTCTACTTTTATTTAAAGATATCATCCACCATCTCCTTTTTCGAGATTTCCTTTTCTGTTTGATTAGATTTGCACCCGCAAAAACGATTACGCTGTATTTACTACAGAAACTGCTTCGTTCACTTTCATTTTTACGTTTTACCAGATTGATGACCTGATGAAATTGATTATCTTCTCATATTCGCTGCAAATTTAGCGAACTTAAACAAGCGGGTAGACAAGCCAAAAATTGCCAAGTGAGCATATAGTGTGGATAACGTAACGAATACTTCGAGGCATATTTGTCATGTGTTCACATTGCCACGTTAACACATCGTGTGTATGAACGACTTGGCGCTATAAATTTTCGACAAACAGTCTACAAATATTTGACGCATTTTTATTTGACTAACATTTGACGAATTACCATATCGTTTGGAGCCGGCTTTAGATGCTGCACGTGTTGTCTGATATGAATTTTTTCTACATCTGGGCAACTCATTTTATCATGTTCAACTGTTTTCAGACGAGATGCTATGATACCGTTCACCGAAATTCGTTAACATTTTCGAAATGCTCTAAAAATAAGGCGGTGCGACTTTTTTCTGAAAATTGATTTTTTCCCATCAAATGACACAAATTTACGTATTAAAGTGATTTTCAGATACTGTTTTTTGTCTCATTGTTTACTTTTCGAAATGGTCTCCTATGTAGGCGCTGGGTTATCGGCTTCTGAAAAACGTGTTTTCTGCATCTCAGAGCTTCCATCTAACTACATTCTGGAAATCAGACAGGATGCTATGATACAGTGGGGTCAAATTTGTTGACATTTTTGAAAATGCGCCCAGGTCATGGGCTGCGCGTAAAATGTCTGAAAATTGTATTTTTCAGTCCAGGGTCATCTAATCTATAGATTTTATACGGTTTTGGCCGGGATGCTATGAGACAAAAATTTTGGTCGTTGGCTCTCGTACTATGGGAAAAACGCTAGCACTAGCAGCGCGCCGAAGCGCATTGTAACGTTACGAGGTGAACTTAGTCATTCGTTCCTGGTGCACTCTACCGTGTGGACGCTTGTTGCCATATTTGAGATTTATTTACTCATTTCTTCGGTACTTAGTGTGTAGTGATATCACTACAACATCAGTAGTTCAATGCTGAAATATTAGAATTTCTTCGAACATGGGTAAATCTAAAAGACGGGAAATGAGTAGAAGTTCGTCTCGGAGCAGATCGCCCGCCTGGCGATCATTAAGGAAACAGAATAATGACCTACGAAAGAAGCTGGTAATTTTGAAAAAGGAGAAAGAGGGGGCAGAAAGATTTCGCCCGGTGTCCCAATAACGTTATTGTTCGCCATCTCGTTACCACGAAGGTCGTTATCCGAGTAAAACGACTTCGCGCAGAGATAGCATTTATTCTGACTGTGAACGGCTGGACCGTGAACGCCGCAGCCCCAGTGTTGCTGTTTCTCTTTATTGCCGGGTAAGTACAGGCCGTGCGTCGACTGCTGTGCCAGACGCTGTTGGATCGGTCGGCCGTTACCCGAGTGGTACGGCGCCCGTTGCTTCAGCCAAGAACCAGCACGATTTGCAGGAATCGGTTAGGAACGATGATTCTCCTATCCTAATTCTCATGGATGACTGGCCTTTCTGCGGAGGACCTGAGATATTTTGGGAATCGATCCTAGTAAGCAGAATAATCCTATTTTCGATCTGCATCCGGCCGTAGAAGCAATATGGTCGCAAATTTAGCTTTCGGCCTTTCCAAGGAGGAGATCAACAAGGTTTCTAAGAAATATGAATTGCTTGTCAATTGCAAATTACTTGTTCCATCTAGGATAAACCCAGAATTTGAGGCCAATATGAACACCCTCTATACTACTAGGGATGAAACCCATTGCCATTATCAAAACCAATTGGGCAAGGTTTTAGCATCTCTGGACAGCTCCTTGAAAGTTATCCTGGGATAGGAACTTAGCTTACCTAAGCACATAAAGGAAAAACTTTTAGCAAATGTCGCCGATTCCGTACGCATGTTATGTAACCTTTTTCATGAAATATCTAATCAATGGCGCCAACTTGTTTTTCCACTATTGAACAAGCATACCGAAAGCTTGGTGGAAAAAATTCCACCGGGGCAGTTCTTATTCAGCCCGGACTTAGGAGAAAATCCAGACACTACAGGCGTTGGAAAAAGTTGGAAAAGATTTACGTCCGGCCCAGCCCTCTTTTCCTCTCCCCCGTCCTATTGCTTCGGAGGTTTTCAAAGAAATAAAGATGGGGGTTCAGCACAGTCTGTGACAAGTGAGCAGTTAAACAGGAGGCGCCCGACTCACCAGAAGAGGGAGGTGCGAACATAAAAAGGGCAACCCTCATTCTCCCAAAAAACATCGACTCACAGAGCTAACGGTACGTAACAAAAACTTTTCGTTTTTCAATGGAAATACTTTTACGCGTTCCCCCCTTTTAACTTAGTTTTAAGATCTCTACAAAAAATTATCCTAGATAAAGCTGAAGGAATTTTGGTAGTACCATATTGGACCTCCCAACCTTGGTATCCGCTTTTTTCCAAGTTGATATTTGGACAGGCAGTATTCTTATATTCATTTCATGATTTGTTATTTTCCCCTTGCAGTCAAACCCACCCTCTGGCCCATCAGCTTACTCTGGTGGTCGTCAGGTTATCTGGAACTCGTTTATAAGCAGAGACGTTTGAGAAACAGCCATAGAAACCATGATCTCATCAATTGTGGAATCTACTGTCAAGCAATACAATACGACCTATCTATCGCCTTTGGTGGAACTTTTGTTCGGAAGAGAACATTTCAATTTATCAAGCCTCGAATAATGATGTGCTCACGTTTTACAATCGATTTCAGAAAAACATAATTAGAAATATGGAGCCCTAAATTCGCACAGCTCGGCTCTCAGCCTTATTTTACTCCAAGACTTTGAATCAAATACAATAAAGAAAATTAAATAAAAAATTACTTCGCGTACTACCAATAAGTATAACAAAATTATTTTATTTAACCGGTTTCAAGATCTACAAACGATCCCATCATCAGAAATGGGATCGTTTGTAGATCTTGAAACCGGTTAAATAAAATAATTTTGTTATACTTATTGGTAGTACGCGAAGTAATTTTTTATTTAATCATGGATTTCTACCAAATAGTGAAAAGTGAAAATATTAACTAAATAAAGAAAATGTTCATGAAAGGCATGTCACGTCTAAGACCAGCCCAGTCGAGATATTCTAATACGTGGGACTCCCAGTTATTTTTTTTTTATCTGAAAAGTTTGCCTACAAGCACGGAGTACCATATTATAATTCTATAATATGGTACTCCGTGCCTACAAGCTTCAACCTTACGCAACTTTCGCAGAAGTTGGTCACACTTTTGGCCCTCATTACAGGGAGTAGAATTCAAACAAATTCTCTTATTAGGCTATGTAACATAAGGGAAGAACAACAGGCGATCCAGATTAACATCACCGACCCAATTAAAACATCTGGCCTAAACAAAGAACAGCCTACTCTGCATATTCCCTTCATCAGGGAAAAACCACGTCTTTGCGTCGCAAACGACTTCAAAGGAATATGTTGAGATGACAAAGCCACTCAGAACACCGGATCAAGATTTCATTTTCCTCACAGTTAAAAAACCTCATGCTGTCGCGAGCAAACAGACCTTAGGTAATTGGGTAAGGAGGATATTATCTTTAGGAGGACTTTATACCTCAACTTTCAAGCCCCGTTCCACACGATACTCGTCAACATCCGCTGCGTTCCGACATAGGGTACCGCTAGAGAGTATTTGTAGAACAGCCGGATGGTCGGGACGCTCTTCTACTTTCGCGAAGTTTTATAAATGTCCCCTTTCCGATAACACGGAATTTGCCAAAGCGGTTCTAGGCCTGCCCAGGACCCCTGATTAACTTCCGATTTAAGGTACGCGCACATGATCGGAATCGGAGCGGACGGACGCATCGGAAAAAATACTATTTGCATGTATTTAAACGTGCTATAGCACACTACCGGCAGCGGCGCGCATCGGCATTTTTAAAATCCTCCTTCCATTGTCGACCCAGAATCTAAATCCGTCCGGTGCGGCGGCTCCGATGCGCTCCCGAGCAGTGTGCGATACCCGACGAATTTTGCAACCGGATTGTGCATGCGCAGTAGTGAAACTGCCACAGGGGGTCGTAGTTCGAGCTGATCTGCATACCACGAATACGAAATTATATCGTTCATTTTGTAAAATGTCTGGAAAAATTGATTTTAGAAGTTCAGAAATATCAAGAACTTTGATTCGAAAGATAAGAATTACAGTGATCAATTCCCCCAACAAATAACGTGTTTGACAAATTGGATGTACCCACATGCTTCTTTTTGATCGCACCTTCTTCTGATATTCCTTTTCTAATTCTAGAACTACAAACAGTTCCTCATCGGACGAATCCTTTCTAGTAACTGAAATAAACACATTTTACAGCAAATCCTCCGATGCCGCTTCCACCAGTGTGCGCACTCACAAAAATCCTCTTCGATGCTCTTCGTCCGTCCGCTGCGTCCGTCCGCTCCGATTCCGATCATGTGCGCGTACCTTTAGGATTAATTATACAACGATTACTTTGTCTTCTCTACTCGGACGTCACTTATACAACGACGTTCTTGGTTCGGGCCCCTAAACATACACCTGTGTCCCTTGGTCTCACTTATTGGGACACACTGTATATCTAGGAGGATCAGCACGTTCGCTTATAAACGTGTTGGGCGTCTGTACGGTCTGGTCGGTGGAAGATTTATTCGTTGTTCACCCTTAAGCTCTTAGTCGCAGAAGGGCGAGTTCAATTACATACTATTGCTAAACGTCGCCGTCGGTGAAATAATAAGCAGAATGAACAAAATATAAACGGACTCGATTACTTTAACTATATATATACATTTTAAAACGGTAAAAGAAAAACTGACTATAGATACAAAATATTTACATGAGAATATAATTCATAAGTCACTTGACGCGATTTGCACCAATAGAAATTAAAAATTTGCTTAGTTACATAGCTATCACAGCGATAGTAAAAAACAAAAAATCTATCACCTTATTTTGGTCCGTTGTTAGGAATAGGATATTATTCAGACCATCAGAAAGTATTAAATAAATTTTATATGTCAAATCTGACTCGTGCTATGATTAATTATCGAGGATATCACTCGTGAAACCGAAACAGGACATTCAACTCGTCCTTCGGACTCGTTGAATCTCCAGTTCGGTTTCAGCTCGTAGATATCATCGATGATAATCATAGCACTTGTTATATTACCTACGAAAATAAAATGCGTTTCTCGCGGAGTATTCCTGATAGCACATTAGGTCCGTCGTATGATCAAAACTGAACTTTTACGGTGCCTCGGAGTATCCGTAGTAGCAATAAAATATGCCGACTCCTAGACGGGCTTCGGTGCGAGATTTTCGCTTCAGCAACTAGATTGCGATCTCGTTGGGGAACGCCGCTAGGTTATTCGTGACAAGTAAATAGTTCGTTCGCCCTCCGTATGTCATCAGCGACCATCAGTTACCCGGGTGCAATCGATTCCTGTCATTTCATTCATAGACGCTGTCGCACAAAATTGAGAAATCGGTTTAACCTTCACTGTACAGGTCCCTAATTACGGGATTTCAACATATTACTACTCACTGTATTCTCGCTTGGCCCTTGGTGGAACATATTGAATATTTCAATAAAACAAAACTCTTTAGTGTTTTCCACAGTTTTGATCGTAACCGACAATATTGTTTCGACTTACGAGGTCATCATCATGGTTCTTACAAACAAATCCTAAAACTAAAACAGTGCCTTATAGGTATACAGTACTTTATTGAATTGTGGTGGGGTAAGACAATCATAATTTTGTCGAAAGTGATTTTAAAATATTATATCAAGGATCTAAAGGTACAAAATTAAATTTAGTGGAAAGTTTTGAAATTTGTAAAGCCATTAAATTAGATCAACAGATAACAAATGACCAGTTGGAATTTAACCATTCACCAATCATAGAAGCAGTCTTACCCCACCACAATTAAATAAAGTAGAGTACTGTTTATAAGGCACTGTTTTAGTTTTAGGATTTGTTTGTAAGAACCATGATGATGACCTCGTAAGTCGAAACAATAATGTCGGTAACGATTAAACCTGTGGAAAACACTAAAGAGTTTTGTTTTATTGAAATATATTACTACTCACTGGGCACGGACAAGATAGACCAGTCAGCTTGTGACTGGGGATGTTTAATTGGTGATATCTTTTACGATAACAGCAAGTGAACACAAGGCATTTATTCAAAGTTATCTTACTCAAATATTTACAGGACGGTTACTTTCAGTTTGATCACACGGCCCAGTCGGAACGGCCGATCAGGTACAATTTCGGATGCGGCGGCCAGCATCATCCCGGATGCTGGGAGTATTTGTTCCAGCTGAGGGCCGGACGGTCAAATACTGAATTTTCTTCTGCGGAGCACCCACTTTTATAAGCGGTGAGTGGGGGCTTCGGCGGCGGTTGACTTCTAGATGTCCAGCTGGAGGAGTAGTGTCGGATGCACTATGCATGACGTCAGATTGGTGACGGCTGCAACTTCCATCCATCTCGCTTGACGGCGACCTTGTATGGAGCGCGCTTGTTCCTCCCACCTGTGTTTACGAACACAGGTGACGCAGATCTCTTCGGAATCCGGGCGTGACGTAAAAACGTCCAAAGTAAACACGATCATCTTGATTCTTTCACGTTTTTACTTTTCCAATATTACAATTATATTCGTTTTATAATATGTTACTGCATTATTTCCCATTTGGGAGCGTATTTCACTCCAACTGGAGTTTCTTGTTCGTTTTGTTTCTAAATAGACTTTGATTTTGTACAACTTTGTTTCCTCTTCTTTCCCTGTGGTTCATTAATCCGAAACTTTTTTGCTTAGAACATCTACATGCTGAATAAGCAAGATAATATATACGAACTAGACGTGAATATAATTACACGATCAAACGAACTTACTTTACGTGAAGTTCGATAGTACTTATATGAAGCGTTCAGTCCGAATATATTATCTTCCCTTCCTTCCATGGGAAACCCTTTGAGTTTGGGACGATTAATGATCAAATCCTTTACAGAATGACTACGTTCACCTCGTAACGTTGGAATGCGCTACGGCGCCTGCTAGTGCTTGCGTTTTTCCTTCGGTATCTTTGACTGGTGCACGGCGAGTGGCCAGGAGCGGACTACATAGTGAATAAGCAAGATATATTCGGACTGGACGCTTCATGTAATCACGATCGAACTTCACTTAAGGTAAGTTCGTTTGATCGTATAATTCTTCCTAGTTCTTTGAAACATGTGGAACTTAAACAATTAATGCAGGCAAGCGGTTCTATCAAATATAAACTAACAATTTTAGAAAAATATATTACTACAATAAATTAAAGTAGATTCCGACAAAAAGTCAAATTGCACAGAAATCGAAGTTAGGTAAGCAATTGGTGAGGCCCTTCTTATAGAATTTGAAGAAATTCAATTTAAAATGTGAATTGCGAAGAAAAAATTTTGCTAGAACAGTATAATGAACGAGAAAATTTCGAATTCAGTAGTTCTCAAACTATGGCCTATTTAAAAGACTAAAATTAAACTAAGGGAGTTTAAAACAAATTTTATGTCTGTCATTCATTGCAATAATGGGCTGAGTAATATACAAAAATACCAGTTTTTAAGATCATGTTTAGAAGGTTATGCCAAAGAGGTTAATAGAGAACGTAGAGTTCCCAGAAAACCAATACAATACCGCATGGGACTTACTTTGTCATTGTTTTGATAATAACAAAGTTTTAATACGCATAATCACATTAAATCCATTGTCATCCTAGGTCAAATGCAAAAGGAGTCAGGCCAGGCAGTAAATTTCCACAATTACCAGATACAGTTTCTAAACATCTTTCGTCAAAATTATCAAAGGAGTCCTTATGGGACGTTCTAATGATTATCTTGTTTCAAACGAACTCGATAAAACAACTTTCAGAGAATGGAAGAAGGCTAATCATGCTGGGGACCTTCCCACTATTGACGAATTTTTAAACTTTTGGCCACAAAAAAACTGATTTATTGGAAGTTGCTTTATTTCCCATTTGGGAACGTATTTCACTCCAACTGGAGTTTCTTGTTGGTTTTGTTTCTAAATAGATTTTGATTTTGTACAACTTTGTTTCCTCTTCTTTCCCTGGGGTTCATTAATCCGAAACTTTTTGCTTAGAACATCTACATGCTGAATAAGCAAGATAATATATACGGACTAGACGCGAATATAATTACGCGATCAAACGAACTTACTTTATGTGAAGTTCGAAAGTACTTATATGAAGCGTTCAGTCCGAATTATTATCTTACCTTCCTTCCATGGGAAACCCTTTGAGTTGGGGACGATTAATGATCAAATCCTTTGTTTACAGAATGACTACGTTCACCTCGTAACGTTGGAATGCGCTACGGCGCCAGCTAGTGCTTGCGTTTTTCCTTCGGTATCTTTGATTGGTGCACGGCGAGTGGCCAGGAGCGGACTACATAGTGAATAAGCAAGATATATTCGGACTGGACGCTTCATGTAATCACGATCGAACTTCACATAAGGTAAGTTCGTTTGATCGTATAATTCTTCCTAGTTCTTTGAAATATGTGGAACTTAAACAATTAATGCAGGCAAGCGATTCTATCAAATATATAAACTAACAATTTTAGAAAAATATATTAGTACAATAAATTAAAGTAGATTCCGACAAAAAGTCAAATTGCACAGAAATCGAAGTGAGGTAAGCAAATGGTGAGGCCCTTCTTATAGAATTTGAAGAAATTCAATTTAAAATGTGAATTGCGAAGAAAAGATTTTGCTAGAACAGTATAATGAACGAGAAAATTTCGAATTCAGTAGTTCTCAAACTATGGCCTATTTAAAAGACTCTTTACAGGGTTTCATTCGGCCTAAAATTAAACTAAGGCTATGACCATTGGTTGGAGTTTAAAACAAATTTTATGTCTGTCATTCATTGCAATAATTGGCTGAATAATATACAAAAATACCAGTTTTTAAGATCATGTTTAGAAGGTTATGCCAAAGAGGTTAATAGAGAACGTAGAATTCTGAGAAAACCAATACAATACCGCATGGGACTTACTTTGTCAATGTTTTGATAATAACAAAGTTTTAATACGCATAATCGCATTAAATCCATTGTCATCCTAGGTCAAATGCAAAAGGAGTCAGGCCAGGCAGTCAATTTCCACAATTACCAGATACAGTTTCTAAACATCTTTCGTCCTTAAATGGCCTAAAATTATCAAAGGAGTCCTTATGGGACGTTCTAATGATTATCTTGTTTCAAACGAACTCGATAAAACAACTTTCAGAGAATGGAAGAAGGCTAATCATGCTGGGGACCTTCCCGCTATTGACGAATTTTTAAACTTTTGGCTACAAAAAACTGATTTATTGGAAGTTTTGCACGAAAATAAGGGATCAAGACATGTGTATTTGTGTATCACAAAAATCTGTCACAATTTAATTTGTCATTGAATAATTGCAAGGGACACCATCTAATTTACTTATAATTGTCTAGAATTTTCAAAGATAGATATACCTACCTATGAGAATAGAAAAGGTAAAAGAACTAAATATTTTTAGTAGCTGTTTAAGGGTGTAATGTTCCGTTATATTTGCAAGCGTTCACGAAATAACTAAGTAACTGAAACAAAACGCGTTGTTCGATTTTGGTCAGGTAAGTTTTAAATGATATATAAAGATTAGTTCTTTCCTGCGACAGAGCATTTTTTTAAATAAAATGCAAAAAACAATTTTTTTGGTGTCCTGAAAAATGACGATATTGGAGACGCAACATACCCCTATCTTTTCAGTTAAGAAAAAAACTCTCTGTCGCAACCTGTACGTAACCTTTGTCTATAATACCATTACTTTATTTTTTTGATATTTGCATTAATATGGAAGTGCATTCATATGGAAGTGAGAAGTTATTTCAATACAATTGCCTAGGCGTTTTACTGGGATCGTCGCTAGCACCTAGCCAAGATAAAACTTTATGCACGAATGTGCGGCACAGTCAATAGAGCGGTCAACATGTGTTTCAAATGGACGAAATAATATAATAATTGTTCTTCTACTATGAAAGCGAATAATTTGCATTTTGTCTTGGGTAAGCTGTAAGCTCACGTGTTAGAAAATCAACATTATAAATAAGTCTATGTTCTTACGTTGATATATGTTTTTTACATAATAGCTACATAATTAGTTTTTTAGGTAATGGGAATGTATGAAAATAAACTATCATACAAAAATACAAGACAATACTTTTACATTCAAGTATTTGAACTGATGCATATAGTGGGATTAAATTTAAGATTACATTCCACATATTACGGCTATTAAAACAAATACTAATAGATCGGGAGCCAGCAAGCAACTGAGTAAACTATGAGAGACAAAATTTCTAGCTTAAGAAGGTAGTTTACCAGTATTAAGTGAAAATGAAAGCGATCGTCTGCCATTCGCAATCGGCAGCGTTAATATATTAAAATATTTTTTTTTAATTAAAATTAGGTAATCGAAGTTGTACAAAGTCACATATATAGATAATTGTAGGTTTATTAGTGCGTTGAATTATGCCACAGCGGCAGACAAAAATAAATCATAAGTTACAAGTTTGAATTTTATACCAAAAAAATCGCTAAAATATATCGGTTTTAAAATTGTTGTGGCAGACGAAATTAAATGTAGCCGTTGTTTGGCAGACGCACTTGTAACTTTAACAAAATCGGCAGCGCTCTCGAAGCAGCGAGTGCGACGGAGCAAGAGCTATGCCGGAAATCGGGCGCCAAACAGTGACACGCATATGACTATGTTCAAAACTTTGCTACGTGCACTTCTAATTAGATTAGGTCAATATTACTGGAAATAGAAGACTACAAATCAACTTTTTATTAACAAAAAAACTTCTGAAAAATATATAAAACATAAATAACCTTTGGTAAAGTAACATAATTAAAAATAAGTAACTATTTAAAATCAAAAACAAGTTGTTGTGAAAAGTTGGGTACACATAATTAGTCTTCCTTTCCAGACGCAGATTCATCACCTGAAGTTAAAATAAAATCGTCACTCTCATCAGAGGGTTGCGTTATTGAAATTGTAATTATGTCTTCAAGACATTCTGGAAGCTGGGGTCCATCGAACCATCGGATGTTTCTTCGGTTAACCTCCATCCATTTTGAATTGGATCAAACAAGGGAGGACTTGTTAACGTTGCGTTTAAGCATATAGTAGCAGTCTGATTGGTTCGTTTGATCTTTTCTAAAAGAACTGTCTTGCGCGGTGGGAACAAAGAAGAGTTGAAAGTTTTTTCAAATTTAAGCGGATTCGTGTTCGATTTGTTTTTGTATGTGTCTGTAAACATTTCAAACCTGGCCGCATCGACGTCGTTTATTCTTAACTTTCCATACAGTCGGCATGTGAATTTTTCGAGGACATCAATAACAGATTCATGTAATTTTTCTTAGACACTCAGCAAGCTAAATGCATCTGAAAACTCGGTATGTTTCATTAATAATGTCAATGGTCTCTTTTTCCCCTTGCAGAAGAAGGCTGAATCATAATCACATCCTGTGGATGCATGCAAAGCAGGCAGTGCACGGCAAATTTTTTCACCCAGGGTAGAATGTGTGTTACTCAGATTAATATACTTTTGATTATTCTTTGAGTAATGACCTATTTCCATCCATACTTTAATAGACGAATCAGTGTTGTGTAAATTTCCTAGGACTATCACAGCAATGTCAGGGTCAGAAGCTCGTATGATGACTTCCTTGCTCAGCCCAACTTTACCTAAGTGGTACATTATTCGCGAGTCGGCTTCTTCGTGATGACAGAATAATATTCTACTTCTTCTGATTTCACCATTTTTCCGTCAACTGCCATAAACTTATAGCACTTGCATTCATGTGTGATATACACTGATTTATTTTCGATAATAATTTATGAATCGGAAATCAGTTCCCACGAATTATATAGAAAGTTTATTAAGGAAGACTTGAAACTGTTATTCCTGAGAGCTTTACAAAAATCTGTGGATCGCCTTTGAAATGGACCAGATATTAAGAAGTGTTCTATGTTTTCTACACCTTTGCGCCTTTTTACCCGTTCTTCATCTTTTATACGTAAAATTTCAAAAAAACTGGAGTAACTCAAAAACATGGACATTTTCGAGAAGGGTGTTCCTTACAATTTGCATTTATAATTATTGAGTGTCGAATTCGAAAAACATAAAATATGTGATATACCGCTTAAAAACTGTAATTTTGATCTCCAACCCTTAACTAGGAAAAGCAGTATAACTGAAAATATTTTCCATTTAAAGAGCATTTAAAATATTGTTTCTTAATCTACCCCAATTCCGATACAAACTTGCCTATGCGTATCGCGCGATCTGTATAGACCCACTTTTCAATTGTTATTCACTTTTGCAGTATTTCAGATCGTTTGATATATTGTAACTGTCAAATGTAAGATTGGGCAATAAAGTTGAACCAAGAAACCATCGCGGTTTTTAGTTTTAACTGTTGACTTGAAAACCTACTCGTCGTGGATATCCGAGTGCTAGAAGTAAAAATAGCAGAGGACGACAAGAATCGCCAAAGCTCCTAGATTTAAGCAGAGTCAAGGACAATAACCGCCAAAGCTCCTAGATTTAAGAAGAGAAGAAAAAGATGAATGAAAGTGTGAGTACGCATTTTAACTATCTCTTTTTTGCATTTTTTATGTTTACCTCAGCTTCCGATCCAGTAATCGAAGAAATACTTAATAGAATAGGTCAACTGATTATAAATAATAATTGAAATAATATATTAAAGTAGTAACTTAAGAAACAATTAATAGTATACCTATTATACCTATTATACAATGAGTGCTATTATTCCCTAGGATGAAAGTTACAACACGAGCGAGCAAAGCGACAACATTCTATAAATGTTATACAGTTTGACTCATTTCAAGTCAGTTTTGCACATCAAACAACAAATCACCAAGACAGTGTAACTATTCCTTTACTTCACATGTTCTACACTACAAAAAATCTACAAATTATTTATTTTCTAAATACCATTTTCTATATAGGTAAAATATGACGTGTTACCCAAACGCGTCCACGTGCATGAATATCTGGCCTTTCCACAAACAATCTTGACGAATTTCCTCTCAATGTAAGGCAGATCATGTACTACCAACATGATGGGGCGCCAGCTCATTTTTTGCGGCATGTTAAGGCATGGTTAAGTGAAACGTTTCCTATTACTTGACCAACTCGATCACGGGACTTCAAGCCGTTAGATTACCATTTATGGGGTCATGAAAGTTTTAGTTTATGCAATTGAAGTAACTACTCGAGATTTAAACGAATAGAGCTGGCTGAAAATGAACTTCGAGGGAATCGTTTTCAAATTTTAAGAGTCACACGCGTCGGGCGAGACTTTGCATTCAAGAAAACGGGAATGTATTTGAACAATTATTATAAAAATGCACATGTTGCATTTAATTAGTAGGTAAGTATTAGTCAATTTTTTGATAACACAATTATTATTTGTATTTCTTGTTATGTTGCTCACGTTTGCTGATGTTATTTTGCTCAAGTTTGTTCTTATGTTGTTTTTTTTTGCTTTTAATATGTTGTTCATCTTTGTTTATGTTATGTTATTCACGTTTGTTCATATTATGTTATCCATTCAGCCGCTCGTGCATTACCATTATAAAATGCATGTCTGCAAGTTCTCGGTTTGTGTATTGTGACATTTTCGAGGTTAATTACTGCGTCACTGTCTTTTGGCGTGTGGGGTTAACTTATTAAGAATTCATAGTGAATTTACGTCAAAGTTCTTGATCCATTTACTGTGTGTACCTAATTCGAAACTTGTTTTTTACCACGACCTGAAAATTTTTGCAACCACCACAAACCAATCATACTTGAGACTTGTAATAAAACTTTAAAATCGATTTTACTAGAAAACGGTTACTCCTATTGAGTCTGAATAAGGCCACATTAGTGTTGTAGAAAATTCTGAATTTTCATAATTTTACACCAGAGCAGAGCCGAGAAAAAGGCATATGCAGAAAAGTTGGGGCAGTTTTTATCCCACCACATCCATGTTTGACGCAACCCTAAGTAAAATTTAGAGATATTTATTAGCCAATTTTGTTGAGCATAATAAGATTAGTAAATTCCCGAAATATTAGAAGAAATTGAATAAAAATTATCTTCGGTTGCACAAATTTAAGAGGCTGCACCTGCCTTAGGCAGCATTTTTGTACCTATATTTATTAAAACTTCTTGCATTATCGTTGAACATAGATTCTGCTGGCAAAGTTTGGCAGGCTAATTCTGTGACATCACCCTTTTTGGATGTAATCAGGCTGGCATTACATTTAAGTACCTATCTGCTTTAGAAATACCTCATATTATAAGTTACCTGTCTTTTGCATTCTAAAATTTCGTTAATCTTATTTTTGATTTGTTCGAAGTCTATTTAATTTTTTAAAGCTAATTCAGTTTCTAAAGTTACCTATATTAATTGAGAATTTAGGACCTTTTGAAAGTAATTCTATTTCATTGTTAAATGTTGTATTACTGTAATTTATAAATTATGGTATTATAATACAAACTACAGCCAAGGCAATCTTTCTCTGAGCACATTATAGTCTACTTAGGTATTAGTAATAGCGATGCGTACGGATGCACAATAGGTAAGATTTTTTTACACTTGAAGTTTAGGTTATTAAGAAAACTACAAATATTGACTTACCTGTAAAGCATTCGTTCTTGTCGGTCAGCTTCAATATATATTCGACAATACATACAAATCATTACCACTCCTGGCATCCAGAAACTAACACTAGATGATATTATAGCATATGTTTTATTCACAATAAATGTACACAGATACGGATTTCGGCTTCTGAGTATCAAATGTTCTTCAGTTGTATACCATTCCATAAATATTGGCAGAAAAGACACTATAGCAGGACCACACCATACTACAGCCAACATAATTGCTAATCGGGCATTTGTCATAATTAAAGGATAATCTAATGGTTGGACGATGGCATAGTATCTGTCTACGCTTATGCAACATAAATGCAATATTGAAGCGGTAGAGAAGTACACATCCAAAGAATTCCATACGTCACACATGAAGGATCCGAAAATCCAACGGCCACCAGTAAGTTCTACACTAAAGTTGAAACACATAGCCCAAATGGCTACCAGCATATCTGCTAGAGCCAAGCTCACTACAAAGTAATTTGTTATCACTCTTAGTTTACGATGTCTCATAACGGATACTATCACTAGTAAGTTACCGAATAGGGCTGCCACTATAATGAGAGCCATGATAGTTGTTTTAAGAGTTGTCAGAAACAGCAGAAATAATTGGGGTTCCCATGGATATACGTTTATGCTCATCGAATAAAGCGAACTGTTTGAGAAGTAACTGTATTCTATCGTATCATTCGTACGAAATGTTTCATTGCTGGACACCGACAAAATTGAATCAGGCAGTATCAGCACTTCATTCATTTTCTTGATTACTTCTGCTCATATAAATGCTTCCTGTACAGTGCTATTCTAAAGTATATTTTTCCACATAAAATAATTTCAATTCTCTGTCATTCAATTGTTTTGTTTTATTCACTTGAAATATTATTTCAAAACAATTCAAATTAATTTGTGAATTTGACAAACGTTAGGAACAAATGGACGTAAATATTGTTACCATATTTTATAACGAAGATTAATTTTTAATTATAAAAATATAACATACGTAACTTAAGTGCGATTGTTTAATGAGCAATAGTTGGAATGTTGGTAATTAGCAGTAGCTAGCAGCAACATTGTTTTGAGTGTAAATAATCCGTTATAAAAATAATGTAATTTCCGAAAATGGTGTCGGGTCAACATATTTTTTATGTATATATCTATGAACAGGCCTGCACGAATAACACTTCTTTGCTTAACCATTGCACACACTTCAAGTCTAAAATCGTCACATAATTTATAAGTTTTATTGATGTCACATGTTCAGATAACATTAAAGCGTAATGTTGATTGTATGTACTCACTTCGATCGTCGGGTATGGGACTGAAATGTGGGGTTAGCAGGATGCTTTTCGTCGCGTAGTTTGCGGCGTCGCTAAAGGTCTCATCTAAACAGAGATGGCTTCCATCGATATTCTCTTTCTTGTGCACCTGCGTTTAGTGAATTTCACCTTATACGTCTCAAAGAAGACAGTTGGAATTATAAACCAGTATTGACCCTAGGGTTCGCTCCAAATAGAAAAGCAGCGACACATCTATGTAGTATTTCTATTTATAGGCGACGTCCAAGTACTTGCTATTATTGTTATTAAATATTGACGACTTAAAGTTACATTTTCAGATATAGGTAATGTGTTGGCAAAGGTTTACATAGTCAGGAATACGTTTGTGCCGACATTATTGAAAAATTGTTTGTAATTAAACTTAAGGATAATGGAATTCTCCATCACAACTTATAATCTTAGCGGCACCGAAACTCTCCCTAAGTCCCCTAAACTTTCGACACGTTATCGTCAGTGGTGGAACGTAATGGCGGTAATGGATTGGCATATAGCTAAAGCTAAATACATAATACTTTCCTACGGTTTGCACTTTCGGCAGACCCACGTGGCAAATCTTAGAATAAAAAAATATAATTCATAAAGTATGCATAGTGTGTTGACTTCCGTAATAGTTGCATTAGCCACTTTAGGAAAACATGTTTAGAATGAAGTTGTGCATATCCACCTGCAAAATACAGTTGTACTACCGAGTAGTACAAACGAGCAAAGAATACGGTATTGTCGGTAAGAATTCTAACAACACGTTCGATGTTGAGGAAGAACTACGTCAGAGGGCATCAACTTTACATATTTGAGTTGCAACCTCAATGACAAATGGGATACATCGCATGAAATCCATATCTATATTGAGAAGGCAAGAGCTGCATTCAGTCGTTTGAGGAAAGTACTATGCGACATACATTTTAATCTAAGGATTAGACTCCGTCAGTACTATCATACGGAGTGGACGTTGATAAAAAATGTATGCAAAACACCTTCGAAAAGCAATGCGGTCGTCGAATGTTCAGAGTATCTGGGATTCACTGTTTCTAACAAGACCATCCTGCAGCGAATCAAGAAGCCATGAAGAAGAGAAAATTAAACTATTTTGGTAATATCATCAGAAGGGAAAAATATCGCAACCTACAGTCGATAGTTCAAGGAAAGTTTGGGTGTAAGGGGGGCCACGACAGATGAAGAATCTCATGACTGGGAAACCCGCAACGATGGACAGGAAAAACAACTGTTGAATAAATTATTTGGAGCAGCATAGAAGGAAAATCATCAAAAAGTTTTGGCCAGTTTACGTATCGCCCAATATGCATAATTGAGGAGACGTCGGTTGCGTCTTTGATAATTCTATGATAGAACTACCGGTTACCTGTGGACCTCAGGAACTGACCGATCTTTGTTTCAGTTCTGCTCAGTGGCGTAGATATGGTAGGGCAGTTCGGTGGAATGCACAGGGGCCCCGGAGTATTGGGGGCCCCAAATCTTAACCTGAATAATATTATTAACATTGTATCGGATTTTTGCCTCTGTAGAAAACATCAAATCTGAAGCTCTAGCACTAGCAACAAAATGGAACATAAACCCTGAGTTTCCTGAAAAAGGCAAGTCAAACATAAAAGGCATTTTGACGAGTTAGCAAGTGACTACAGATTGGAAATTTCTGGAACTAAATTTAAAATAACAGTATATTGTTTTATAAGAAGGAAAGTGTCACCAATTACAAAAAACACTTTTCCTGCGAATAAAACGTGCTGTTTTTTCTTCAAACGTTGAAAGTATGTTAAGAATTCAAAATAATTAGCTATTTTCTTCAAACGTCAGAAAACATTTTTTGTAATTTCTTCTTACTCAAAATAAACCGTAAAATATCCAGATATCTCTGAAAACATCATAGGAAATTCGTCAACTGTCGGCGTGAGCGGCAGCAAAAGTAACTTTTAGTGGCAGTAAAGTTGAACTTTAAAGTTCATGTATACGGTCGCAAAATGTCATGTTTTCCTGACGTTTGAAGAAAATCGTTTATTATAAAGTGACTGATGAAGTTAATAGGACTTTTCATTATAAAAAAAATGCTGAGGCGCATGCGCGAACGCGCCATGACAATTTCGGACGAATGTCAAAGTCTTGTATCAATATCCCCTAGAGGGGTAGGCGGTATTGCTTGTTTGAAAGTGTTTATTAATTCTTTGGTAAAATTTTACTGCAAACGTGCAAAATTAGTAATAGTTCTGAACTAAAACACTATGGAGCATCCAAGCATTGTGCTTTTGGTGACTGCCAAGGTGATAGCAGTGCGGGAAGGCCAAGTTATCACTTGGGATTACGATTTTATCCATTTCCTAATACTGGGAAAAATCGAAGTTAATAACTAGGTTGGTGACCATGTGAGGAAGTGAGGATTAGTTCCACCTATATAAATTATGTTGCTTGGATAAAAATGTGTAAGAGGCAAGATTCGAAATGGAAAAGTTTATTGAACGTTTCCAGGTTTTATGTCATTATTTGTTAGGTCTTTAAAATAAGAATTACTTGTAGTTACATACATACATACATACATTTCAAAAAAATACGCACCTGCACCTATATTAGATCCTTTATCTCCGTTTTCTTTTAAAAAATTGATTAATTTTCAGGGCTATATTAAAAACCTACACGTATGATTGAAGTATCTTGGTTTAACATTCCCGTATTTGCAGCAAGAGCCAGGAGCCAGGCACGCCTTCGGGATTCAGCCTCACAATTTTACGAGGGATATCACTACTTGGAAGTAACATTTGTAATAATTTTCAGTCTTTCAAACACCCTCCGTATTTGGTATTCTACTATTTACTTACGAATATTCCACAGGAAGTTTATAACGCCTGACAGCTGACAGTGACACTCGTCCGAAAATCTAAGAACAGCTGATTGTCAGCACATGCGCACTAACGAACACAGAACGAAATGAAAAAGTCTATTGTCAAATACTACGAAGATTTTCCGGCTTGAAACGCGTATAACATTTTCTTTTCCTACTCTATCTACTGTTTGTGTATGTTCATCTATTATGATTTACGCTCTATTTTCTTTTTAGATTTGGGTCCTTTTGTCTGCTGATCTCCCTCTGCGTCACGATTAGTCGGTTGTCACGTTTGAATAATTTGGTAGGTATCTGTTGCATTTATTTTCCGAATTCGTTACAGGTTTCTGTATTCCTGGTTTGCACTTCTGTTGTTTCCGGTTGTCTTAAATTCTAAAACATATTACTTTAGATCGTTTATATACATTCATATTTTATTTCTATCGTAGCATTTATTTCCGCTTTTAGCAGTTTCATTGCATTTGGCTGGATTGTTTATCTGTCTTCGATTCATGCTATTCATGCTGGATATTTTGAATTGTCCGCTGTTTCATTACACATATTAAATGTATTAGGTTTATTTGCTTATGTTTTGTGTCCACTAATTTTTCATAAGTCTTAGTTAGGTAGAATTGTCATCAACTTAAATTCTTCCGTGTAAGATGCTTCCATATGCTCATTTGTTTATTTTGTGAGGACGTTTGACCCACGAGTGTCTACCTGCAGTAACACATTTCCGTACCTTGATGCCATGTTGGTGGATAATACATGAGTAACAGACCCCAGAGTTGACACACGCATTTTAAACAAAGCCCTTAAGTTGCCCTTTCGCACCAGACACACGCATTTTTTTGCAAAAAAAATAATGTAAAAACCTAACCTCAAAACTAAACCTCTACGGGAGTCGATCCACCCGGGCCGAGAATACCAAATTACGAGTTCTATTCGATACCTCCCCACCTACCGCCGCTGCTGGATGCAGTTTGACTAACGAAATACTTAAACCTAAGTATAAGGTATAACTATAATGCCATCATAGTATCGAAATATGTTACTGCAGGTAGACACTCTATTTGACCCTGGCAGCCGGTATGTCAATCCTCAGCCGGCAATCTTTGAAGTTCTCTTTCATTGGCGTGCATGTGGGGATTAGTTTATCTTCTTTGTATTCTCTTCTTTATGTTAATATCGCTTCTTTTCATTTACTTCTACTTTGATGGCTTACATTCGTTCTTGGTACAGTATATCTGTCGCGTTTGGCTTTATTGTAGGTCTCTTTTCTGTCGTAATATCTTCTTGCGCATCGCTCCTTCTTGTGACGCGACGTCACTGTCCTTTTTTCCCCAAGATCATCTCTTGTAGCGCGGTTCGTTTCTCTTTGGTTTATGACTGTTATAGTGCATAGTTGGTGATTGACAGAATTTTATAATTCTATTATTGCGTGTTTGTGCATCATTTTTCTTGGATTTAGTCTTTCATCCGCATAAAGGAGCGTTGGAATTTTCCCAGTAAACAGTTGTATGACGGCCGACGTCCGGCCGAATGCTGGCTATGGTGGCAAGCTGCTGGCTACGGCAAGCCTGCAATTGGCCATCATTTGTCCGGCGCCTCTGTATTTATCAGAAAATTACATGCGCCGGCAATATGTCGGTACAATGCAAGTTTTCATGTGTATTTTTAACGGCACTGGAAAAATGTTGGGCCGGCACCAGAATTTTTCAGTTGTAACTTAAGCTAAATTTTATTAGCAATTTGAATTTGCCGGTATAAACTGGAGCGTTTTGGTTGGTTACTTTCGTTGTAGTAGTTTTATGCTTGTTGCATTTGCGCTGAGCGGTGCGCGGTGTGTACTGAGTACTGTCAACAGTCATTTGTGGATTTGTTCATGTTTGTTCTTTTGGGAAATATTAAATTGTGAATCCAGTGTTTTATTATTAAATTAATTATTGCGCTTGAGTAAAGTTGTGTATTCTGTTTTCGATATCTTCATGATGGACAATGATGGAGTAATGCTTGATGAAAGGTAAGCAATAGAAATATTGTAAACTGTAATTACATCGCTCATATTTCTAACCTCTTCTCTTTAGTAGCATCTGTATTCTAGGCGCCAAAAGTTACTCATACAGTACTTAGTAGTGTTTTTATGAATTCTGGCCATTAGTTTTTTAATAAGTATGTCAATTTATAAGCATAAAGCTGTTTCAAAAAGCTATAAGTATAAATTAATTCAAAAATCTCTTCAAAATACATTAAGACTGGTGGAAATTGATGAGATTGCTAATAACAGTGGTTATCCACCTTCAAGTACCTTAACAAATGCGTCGCTAGTTAGTGCTAATAACAGTGGTAATAGTAGTAAGTTCGTGTCAAATCCCGTTCAACAATTCACAGCCGAGGAAGTGATTCAAGAAGACGGTGTCCAAAGTGAATATGGCAGTGATCCAGGGGGCTTGCTCTCAGATGATGATTGTGATTTTCAACAGGAAATTAACGATGATTGTGCTAGTTCGTCAACGGAGTCTAAATTATTTTTACAGGAATGGGCGTTGAAAAATAATATTACTTTAACTGCATTTAGTGAATTACTTGAATGGTTCACAACTAAGCCAGATTTAACGAATTTGCCTAGAGATGCAAGAACATTATTAAAAACACCGAGCAAAATTATTTTACAAAGTATGGGAGCTGGCCAATTTTATTATTTTGGACTCATTGACAAGTTAAATAAAATTATATCAATGAATGAAAATTGTGGTTCTTTACAATTAGACTTTAATGTTGACGGGCTTCCTCTGCATAAAAGTACAAACTTATCTTTTTGGCCAATTTTATGTAAAGTGTACAATTTGCCGAAAGAAACTCCTTTTGTTGTTGCTATTTTTTGTGGGGGATCAAAACCCCCCTTGAGTGAATTTTTGCATGATTTTGTTAAAGAGTTATCAAATATAACTAAAAATGGTTTAACGGTTCACAAACGCCTAGTAAATGTTAAAATACGTGCTTTCTGTTGTGATACACCTGCCAGAGCGTTTATAAAGAACGTTAAAGGGCATAACGGGTATTATGGGTGTGACAAATGTTGCGTTGAGGGTCAGTATATCAATAGAAGAATGCTTTTTAAGGATACTTACGCTGCTGCTCGCACTGATAGAGGCTTTCAGTTGCAAGAAAATGAAGAGCACCACAGGGGTGTCTCCCCATTATTACGACTATCTCTTGGAATGGTTACCAATTTTCCTGTTGACTACATGCATTGCGTGTGCCTTGGAATAATGCGAAAGTTGCTATTAGAATGGAGAGATGGAAGTCGCCATTATAGACTGTCCAAAGAAACAATTCTTACTATTGATCAGAACATGTTTAAATTCAGAAAATATTGGCCCGTTGAGTTTAATAGGCAACCGAGATCAATAACAGAAGTAGAAAGATGGAAAGCGACAGAATTTAGAAATTTCCTTCTGTATAGTGGACCTGTTGTATTAAAGGACTGTTTGAATCAGCAGATTTATTACAATTTTATGGTTTTGAGATTTGCAATATCGATTTTGCTTGTGGAAAGCTTAAATTCTCAGTTCAACAGTTATGCTTCAGACCTATTAAAATTTTTTGTTAAACATGCAGAGAAAATATATGGAAAAGAATTTCTGATTTATAACACACATGCACTTATCCATTTACCTGTAGATGCCAAAAACTTTGGTTCTCTTAACACTGTCAGTTGTTTCCCGTTTGAAAATTATTTGGGAACTTTAAAACATATGCTAAGAAAATCTACTATGCCACTTCAACAAGTTGTGAGGAGACTTGTAGAGCGTGAAGATTTTTATCCAGTGGTTAAAAGAAAATTAGGATTGTTTGTTGAAGTCAAAAATGTGGAAACTGAAATTCAGAATAATTATCATGGAACTTTTTTTGAAAAATTTGTGTTGAAGGATTTCATGGTTTCTAACAAACAGGGAAATAACTGTGTGCAATTCAAGTGTGGTGATATTGGGGAAATTTTGTATTTTGTGAAAACCCGAATTGAAGTTTATGTACTAGCTAAGAAACTTGCTGTTACCAAACCATTTACAATGTATCCAGCAGATTCAACTTTTTTGTCGATGCTAGAATGTAATCTTACAACAGAATTGCTTTTCTATCCAGTTGACCAAATATCATGCAAAGGAGTCTTATTACCTTTTAATGAAGTGCTCATATTTTTACCGCTGCTGCATTTACTGTAATTGTTGATTTTAAGTGCCTTTAACATTCCTGTATGAAATTGGTTGTCTACAAATAATGTAATTTGTGAGATTTTAAAAGCGTTACAAAAATGTATTAAATCATATAAAATTCTACTTTGAAATATAGAATTAAGAATTATTAGAGATGTCACTATTGTTTGTTTTGCTATAAGAGTTCCCAAATGTGCCCATAATAACGAAAATATTAAATTTGGTAATTTGTCGACAATTCAAAGGATGAATAAATATGATAACATCTCACGCACAGAAACTTGGTGTTGCGATTTAAGCACTACACAAACACCAGTCAATAATCAATAGCAATTATTTCTCAATTCTTAAGTTTCACATCCAATACCTATATGTCCAGATGGATAATATATGTTACTTCTATTATGAGGTGCATTGGGAATTCTTGTTCATTGTTCTCAAACTATAACAGGCAAAAGTTTTTTTACGGTTATTGTTCATCTAATTTTTATACTCCACATGCTCATATGTTTGCATTTTAAAATATTCTGGTATGTACATTATATTTTCAGCACCTTTGTTGTCGTTGAGTTTCCACAAGAAATAAGTGAAGATGGTACTATTCCCATGGAAATTATTTCGTCCAGTTGGCTCGAAACGACCGACAATAAAGTTTTCTGTCATTGGCCAAAAGTGAAAAGTGATTCGTTAAGGAGGAAAATGCTAATGGAGCACAGTTCTCTTACATCAGAGAATAGTGAGAAATGCCCCGTTACGATTAAATACCATTCCAGTAAGATTGATTTTTCAGTTTAAATTTGACATTAATACACTGACTGATCTAACACTCTGCAAAGCACAAAAATTCAATGTCTTAAAAAATACAAAGACCTCCATATTTCATACTTGCAATCAATATTGTATTTTGCAGAATCATTCCAGAAGGCTACGTCAAAATTGAAATATTTAGAAGTGGAATCAAGCGTATCACAAAGTGAAGATGGGGAGCCGAAACGGAAAAAGAAACGTACCATAAATAAAAATTCCGAAAACTTTTTGTATTATAACATGTCTAGTTCCTCTGATGATGAGCAAATACCACAGCCCCCAAAATTGGCTAGTAATACTCCACATTCAACACCAACTTCAGCTAGTCAATACGTATACCGATCAACACCATCACATACAGTTGCACGCAGCAGTTACAATGTATCATCACCGACTCAGCAGAATTCATCATTGTGTGTATCGAAATGTACAAATGCTGGATGTTCAACACACGAAGGTTTGTTATGAATATAGTTTCCTTTATTTGAATTTGAGTTTTTATTATGTAATGTTCCAGCTCTGCTGAGAAGCATTCTTACAAAATTGGGGTCCATGGAAGATAACTTGAGGTATCTTACTCGCACGGTTCAAGGAAATGTACAACATGATGTTCTACAAGAAGACGAATTTTGTAAATTATTACCAGCTACTACCATTGAAGATTTAGAAGATTTTAACAAGCAGCTCGAAAATGAAGAAGTTATGAAGTCTGTTGTAGGTTCCTGTGCTTTTTGCTTATAGTATTTTATTAATTGTTTCATTTTATAGTGCTCAACGTTTGCGGTGGTAGGAGGAAAGGATGCGATTGACACAACTAGAAGAGTATTGTCCAAGGTATTGGCCCACCAGTTGTGTCTTAAATACAATTGGTCAGGGAGAAACAACAAAAAAGCATTTGTAGCTTTGCAGAATGTTGTCAAATTAATAGTCGGTAAGTTACATGTGTTTCTCTCTTTGTGCTTATTTAGATACTATCTGAAGTAAATTTTCCAGGCGTTGTGAGAAAGAATCCGTTATGCAAGAATGCTACCATCAGTGATGTAGAAGCAGTAATTAAAGTGTGGCTAAGGAATGCCTTTGACAGAGATGGAGGACGAAACCATAGGAGGAACAAGAATAATGAATGACATGTCAACCATTTAGACGATTTATTTGAAAATTTTGTTTTTTAAACTTATTTTCATGTCGCTCATTAGCAACCTGCCAGCAGTTCGGAAAAATATTAAACACAAGATCTTATTAAATAATGGGAGCTCGCATTTTGAAGAGGGTGAAGTCAGGTGAAATTCTCGTTTAAACTCTTGTGTTTAATAAATTTACGACTCGGCTTGCCCGGCCTAATTGACAGCCTGGCTAAAGTGCGACCAGTTTAATCAATTACTTTTATTCTTATCCAGATTGTTTTTGGTTTGAGTTTGTTCATATGATTATGTGAGTTACCTTTATTTTACAAATACTTATCTACATTGATTATCCTATTAAGGGTGCTGAAACTCGAAACGCCAAGTTTCAAGACATATAATTTAAACGCAAACGAAGTGAGTAATAAAACCGAATTTTTTATTTTTGTTTTAGATTTCCGGTAACATAAAAGCGCGAAAATAGTGCTGCAGTATTCAAAATTAGACTCCCGTTCAGCAAATTTCTCTATTAACCTTTAAGTTTTAGTTTTGTTCAGTATTATTTTTTTATTTTATCACTGTAATCTAAAATCAAATGCAAATTTCTGCTTGTAGAAAAACAACGCCGAAAATTGCTTTTTGCTACTTTTTAAAACAAATAAAATAAAGATGATGGTTTAAATTTCGTCCTGTCAGCCGACATAATGGCACATTCAAAATTTTTTATTTCTTTGTTTTTGTGTGCAAATCAATAAAAGTGGCAAAACACACTTATCTGTTTGTATAAAATTTTAGTCTTTCTTATGAGTGAATTCATTCGCTAGCGTTGGGGGGTGTTTTTTGAGACACTGTATATGAAGAATTAAATGATTGTGTTTATTTTTCTGAATCTATTTGGAAAGTGAAATGAAACCGTAACAGAAACTGAAATTTATATTTAAAAAACCAAAACAGACCGAGAACCGAAATTGCATAAGTACTTAATCCTGAACGAAACTGAACCAGAAATCATTTTAGTTTCCAGCCTCTAGGTATGAGATGCTCTGGAATGAACTCTATATTTATATCTTGATATTTGGAAAATAACTGGATCTTTGAACAAACTCTAATACAAAAATACCTGAAATTTGAGTAATAGTTGAGTTATGGGTGCTTTATACTTTTTTTCCAGTCACACATTTTATTTTTTTAGAGAATTTAATTTTGTTTTGTTGTATTCCAAGTGCAAAAGCAATAAAAATATTTTTTTAAATAATTTTTTTACTACTCGTGAACCGTACATTTCAGATGAATGCAATCAGTAATGGCATTGTGCTAAAAAAATGCTTCTAGGAGCGAAATAAAACTACTGTTTCAGTAATGGCAATGCACTGTTGGTAGGCTTCGAAAAAGCAGTTGAACGGTGCTTATAGGATACTGGCATTATGCTGGCTGTGTACTGCAGGTGCACGGAGAAAACTACTGGCCCTGATAACGGCCAGAGTCTCCTATAGACGCTGGGCCAGTGTCTGTAGCCAGTACTGTGCCTATATAGTTATTACCGGCACGTTGGCACTTGCTCGGCGTTGGGCCAGTAATAAATGTTTGCTGGGTTGTGTTTGCTACGTTTATAGTGTATACAGGGTGGGCCAATTGTGTGCAGGGGCACTATCTTGTTGGAAATATACTCTGTTCATGTTTGTCAAAGGAACATTTTCCATTATCGCCTCAATTATCTCAATCCCGTTAAGTTTCCATCAAAAATTTGATATGCTAGTTGACCACCCAAAATAAAACACGAAACGTTAAATCCAAAACGTCCTTGCCTCTGACGTTCAAAAGTTTGATGCTGATTTGTATCAGACCAGTGACGCACATTAGGTATGCCTGTTAAATAAAATTCAAGAAAATCCAGAATTTTGGCGGTCTATCATTTGGACAGATGAAACTCACATAAGCAGCGTAGGATTATTTAACAGGCATACCTAATGTGCGTCACTGGTCTGATACAAATCAGCATCAAACTTTTGAACGTCAGAGGCAAGGACGTTTTGGATTTAACGTTTCGTGTTTTATTTTGGGTGGTCAACTAGCATATCAAATTTTTGATGGAAACTTAACGGGATTGATATAATTGAGGCGATAATGGAAAATGTTCCGTTGACAAACATGAACAGAGTATATTTCCAACAAGATAGTGCCCCTGCACACAATTGGCCCACCCTGTATACACTATAAACGTAGCAAACACAAAATTCCAACGCTCCTTTATGCGGATGAAAGACTAAATCCAAGAAACATGATACACAAACACGCAATAATAGAATTATAAAATTCTGTACCACCTACAGAAATTAAGCATTCTTTCTTGATCTCCCGGGAAGAGGTTGTCACATTTAAAATTTGCGTATTTTTAATCCCTCGAATTTATTCATTTTTGTTGGATTTCTTCTTGTCGCTTTTTTTTGCACCTTCCGTATCTGCGCTGGTTTTACTGCTAGTTGGTCTTGAGCATTGAAGCGTGTGAGACAGATTAAGTGGTATAGAATTAATTACCGTTTGAGTTTGTTAATCGTCCATGTGGACGGATTTAATCATTGATCTGATGTAATCCAGTACTTGAAGATTTTTGGAATTTTCAAATTCGGTGCTGGAAATCACATATTGTGGGATTCTTTTACACGTGCTCGACCCGTTTGCGATTTCATTCCTTATCGCCTTCTACATAAAGCCGCCTTTCACCACAGGTCAATTTTAAAGGTAAAAATTAATTACTTGGAGATCCCTAACTCCGTTCGTTTATTTCCGGCTTTTTTTCCCTGGTTTTACGTTTCCGTCGATCTGGTAAATATTGTATTATATCTCCGTTTTGAGGTCATTAGTTGAATTGGAACAATTATTGCGCATTCCAATAGCTGGAGATAATTTTCTCGGGAGCCTGCGCCTGCTTTCCTACGATAGTTTTGCCATCCGTTCACTGATGCTTGGATCGCATATCGAGGAGTGCAGCTAAGTTTTTGTTTTATTTTGTACGAACTTGAAATATTTTGGTTCAGCTGTTTATTTGCCCTTCAGGCGTATGTTGATTTTCATATAAATTTAATATTTCTAGGGTTAGTCGCCCTTCCGGCTGTATTTGTTCATGTGCCATTTAGGCAAAAGATTTTGATTACCAATTAGAAAACGTATACTTTACGCTTATAATTTCATTAGAGACTATAATCATTTCTTTTTATAACCAGGTTCTGCGTATATGTAAACCGAAATTTTAGCGCTAGAATACCGGTGAAGAGAAGGTTTTTTTAAGTTAAAGGTACTTAAAGTGTATTTTGAATAGAGGTTACGATCTTGTATAAACGTAATATGTATAGTTGTTTTCTGTTTTGATTGGGTACTTGAGTTACGTGATACTGGATCGACTTATTATCGTGATTTATTGTAAACCGATACTACTGATTTTTGTGTTATTTACGCGTTTATGTTTCCTATTGTACCTAATTTTTTTTCTGCCTGGCTAATTAGATGGTTGTTATTAGTAGATAAGCTATGAGAGAACGGGACCACGATTAACATTGATTCTCCCATAAGAGCTAAAAAACTACTTTTTTTGCAAATCCCAACCAAGTTTTGCCAATGACTTGTAGATCCCAACTAGGTTTTGCCAATTCACTTAACATACGGATCCCAACTAGGTTTCGCCAATTACTTGTGGTTTCCCATCTAGGTTATGCCAAACTACTTTGTTTGTGGTTCCCAACTTGGTTTTGCCAATGCCTGCTAATATTCCCCCGTTTTCATTAATAATCGTGGATTAGTTCGAATCCTAACGGATCCTTTTGCTACCCGGAAGCCAGTAGTGCCGCTGGTAGGTCACACTGCCTCATGCCGGTAAGGCAGATTCCTGCAACGTCGTGGTAGAATGGTCCCAGTCCTTAAGCCTTCGCCCCGCTGGAGGGCGACCCCAAGTGGGATTCGACAGATATAAATTCAGCGCCGCCGCCCGCAATCTCAGATAACTTATCTGTGCGCGCGTGTTGGCTACAGGAGTCATCTAGCGGCCAGTTCCTGCAACTGCCAGGTTTGTACCATCGGCGCCACATAGAGTCGACAGCCGGCGTTCGCGTCGGCCCTTACGTTAAAGCTCTAGCTCCCACCCTGGGAAATCCGGAAAAGGTAAATAAACACCCGCAATTTTGCATTTTATGCCTTTTTGCCCCCCAAATCGAGCTCTTACGGGAGAATCAATGTTAATAGTGGTCCCGTATCCCGGGCCTACATCCTAGTTGACGCAATTATGACGTCAGCGTCCACGCAGACGCCAGCGTTTGCATCAGGGCAACGTTAATAAAACACAAGCAATATCTTGGTCTGTCCCACTCTTTCTCGAAGGAACGATGACTAAAACACAGTTTAGTATATTATCTTGTTATACCGGCCCTAACGTTAGTGCCAAATAGGCTTTAACTCATAAGGAACGTAAGAAGCGCATGTGAGGAGAATCGGAATAAACAGTTATTTCGCCGCGATTACTATTGGTTACAGACAGCTGGCCCCTATGTCAAAGCCAGCCCCCCCCCCCTCAACCCCCCTTCCGCGGTGGTTTGAGTATGGCGTAACCAAGACGGAGCAACCCTGACGTCACATGTGGGCGCTTTCGCGATACGCACCCAAACCGCCACTGCTACGTCACCCAAGATGGCCGCCACCGAGCAGCCAAGTTGGCGGCAGCGTTCAGCTTTTGTGAATGTGAGAAGGTTAAATAAAACACTGTTGCGTATTATCTTTATTGGAGCATATTACACAAAAGACCCTGTATGTCCTGACATGATGCAATTTTATTGAAAATGTTTACTGGAATATAATACCCTGTATGTAAGTACTGCGAAACGATGAGATCTTATCGGACAAAGGACTATAATTAAATAACGCCCCGTATGTACGCTATACAACGAGCCAACTTGCAGGGTGAATCAGTTGACGATAATTTTCAGATTAATGATGGCGGACACCGTCCAGCCTGCAACACATAAATATAAATTAAATAAAAAATAATAAACAGAAACCGAGACACGAACGAATATTTCGCAACGTACTAGAGTCTAAGATAGGAATAAAAAGAGGAATAGGTAGGCCCAGATTAGACTACTGCTCTCAAATAGTTGGGGATGTACGATGTTCTACTTGCAGACTAACGATAGCGTGACAAAATAAAAGCACATACCAGAATTTCGCTCCTGAAACCCTTCCAAAAACATTTGCTTCACGATGGAATAAATACGTTTCTGTTTCAAAGTTGATGAATTTACGTACCGTGCGGGGGCGGCATACTAAATTACCTGCGTGCATTTTACCTAGAAAATAACCTCTATTAGTTCGTTGCAATACATTTGTAGATATGAATCAAAAATGTCACGTCAATTTATTAGTATATGACTAGGTGAGAAACATATCAATTAACCCTGGTATTTAATAAATGTGGTTAAATAAAACACTGTTGCGTATTATCTTTATTGGACAACACAACAGACCCTGTATATCCTGACATGATGAAATTATATTGAAAATGTTTACGGGAATATAACACCCTGTATGTACCTACACAACGATGAAATTTTATCGAACAAAGTTGAGTTGTATTGGACTATAATTAAATAACACCCTGTATGTACGATATACGACTAGCCAACTTGCGGGGGGGGGGGGGTGAATCTGCTGGCGATAATTTGCAGATTAACGATGGCGGACAGCGCCCAGTCTGCAATACATAAATATAAATTAAATAAAAAATAATAATAATAAAAGGGAAAAACTTTTCGATGCACGAAGGAATATTTCGCAACGTACTAGAGTCTGAGATAGAAATAAAAAGAGGGATAGGTAGGCCCAGATTAGACTACTGCTCTCAAATAGTTGGGGATGTACGATGTTCTACTTGCAGATTAACGATAGCGTGACAAAATAAAAGTACATACCAGAATTCCGAGCCTGAAACTCTTCCAAAAACATTTGCTTCACCATGGGATAAATAAGTTTCTGTTTCAAAGTTGGTGAATTAACGTAAGTACCTGAGGATCCGTGCGGAGGCGGCATAGAAAATATCCACAATGCATTTTCCCTACAAAATAACCTCTATTAGTTAATTGCAATGCGTAGAAATGAATAAAAAAATACATCTTCAATTAGTAAGACTAGGTGAGAAACATATCAATAAACCCTCGTATTTAATAAATGTAAATTATATTTTTCACCAAATTAATTCGGATATACGTCGTGTAAACATTTGACAATCCTCACTGTCCTTAGTAAGACTAGGTGAGAAACATATCAATAAATCCTGGTATTTAATAAATGTAAATTATATTTTCCACCAATTAGTTAATTGCAATATGTAGATATGAATCAAAAAATACAACTTCAATTAGTAAGACTAGGTGGGACACATATCAGCAAACCCTGCGGTATTCCATAAATGTAAATTATAATTTATTATTGTCCACCAAATCCATTCGGATATACATACAACAAACATTTGACAATCCTCACTATCCAAAAATTATTATGATCGTGTATAATATTTATAAATAGGAACTTACCTGTGTCTAATTATTTCGGGGGATCACTCATGTAAAATTTTGGGCACGATATATTGCCATGTTCTACTTGTACGAGTAGATTAACGATGACGTAACAAAATAAAAGTAAATAAAAAAACTTTCCGATACACGAAGGAATATTTTGTCACTATAGATTGTCTCATGTAACCACTGACCACCACTAGATCGAATCTCGTGAGTTACTCTCCGAATATTCATATTAGCACATCAGTTGGTATCATTTATGAAAACTAGGTGCAGAATGTTAAAAATTTACTAATCTGGACGTTCTTTTATAACGTATTCTTGCGCAAGTTCGGCGTCTGCAAAGCCATAAATTACACATGGGAATGCTATTCTTTGATATAGGTACATGATGCAATGTGGCCAAATTAGTAGAATCGACGCGTTATTATTTTAATGAAACATAAACAATAATAAATTCATGTCCGAATTGAAAGTCTTATCAAAACAAATCATTATTTAGATTACCGAAGACACCCTGTGGGTAATAAAAATGACAATTTATAATGCTGACTCAATAAATAATTTCTGTTTAGGTATTTTATGTATGTCAGATCGAAAATTAATTCTGGAACATCATGAATCAAATAATGTTAAAATACAACAAGACCGTGTACTTAAATTCGTAAGGAATGGGGTGCGAGGGGTAAACGATTATCTATACGACAAAACCGTGTACTTAAATTCAATTAAGTTCTTCCATTACACCTGCTGTATGTTGGTTACAAATAAAAGTATTGTAGCTATATATTATGTAACTGCTAGTACCTACCCTGTATAATTATTTTGCGTTTCTAAATTTAGCCCATATCATAGACTTATGTGCATACACATGTAAGAAATTGTTAGCGCACCTTCTATAAGAAATGTTCCTGGGAGTTGTTTTGCATGTTGTCACGTATGGGAGCGATAAGGAGCTCCTAACTGGGCGACAAGAGGACGGGATTCATTCATTGAGAATCGGGCGCGGTCCAGGTTTATAATAAAATCATATCAAGTATCATAATCATTTGTTAAACTTTTGTGCCGAATATATTTTTTGGGAACTTTACGTAGTGTGGTTTTAGTACCTTCTTACACACATATACACAACTAAATATTCCCGCTTTACTTCTGATACCCGAGGCACGAAGGCATAAATATTTCGCAACATACTAGAGAACCTATATTAGTTCATTGCCAATACATACATGTATGTAGATATGAGTCAAAAATGCAACTTCAATTTAGTAGTATGACTAGGTAAGAAACATGTCAGAAAACCCTGGTATTCAATAAATGTATTTTATTTCCATCAAATTCATTCGGATATACGTCCTATATAAACATTCGACAATCCTCACTGCCCTATGACGTAACAACATTTCTTAGAAGACATTGTCAAATGTCTGACGGGTGAAGTTATTGTAAAACATAATTTGATCCGTTTGCTGAAGCCGCAGGAATAATCTTATGTAAATAAAATATATGTATACCTGCTGTATGTTTGTAACAAATAAAAGTAACTGCTAGTAAGTACCTACCGTGTATAATATTTTGCATTTTTAAATTGACCCCAAGAGATTAGTATAATAACCACTATACACACATACACATCCCACGCAATGCTCTAAAGTAAAGTAAATAAATAAGGACGCCGAACTTGTATCTGTAGGTACCTACCTTAAGTTTGTCAACTCAAAAGAACCTCATAAAAATTAATTGTGTATAAACCGATCTGGAAATGCATAGTCTTATGTGTATATACAACTAAATATTCCCGCTTTATCTCTGTTACTTAATGAAGCATGCGAAAATCTAAACAGAAAAATTCTTACGTTCACGTACCTACTTCTATCTACTTACCTTAGTATCAAACCCAGAGAGATACTTGAAGATTGTGTTGAATAGTCTCCATGCTTGCTAAAGGGATATCTATTTATTCCAAAGACTGGGTCGACGTACCCCACACTTTTTTTACGTGGGTACATAGTTTTATAAACCGAAATTGCATTTTTTCTACTTACTAATAACTGAATATGAGTGTGCTTTTCTTCTTCTTATACAGGTAAATTCTAGGGATCCGTCAAAGAAGTCGCTCGCATGTGCGTGGGAAGTTTTAAAATTTGTGATTAGGACCCAATGAACTATACAGTTTCATAATATTATTCCTTTGCGAACTAATGTTTGTTTTGATAAAAATCGCCAAATACAAACATGATTAGGTATACCAATATAATTATTCTGTAACATCTGCCCATATATGGTAATTTAAAGAACTCGCGGACATTTCGCTTGACCACGCACGAAGTGTAATTAACATTCATTTACCACCGTGGGCTACGGTAATTACTAAATAGCGCTATTCTTGTGTTTTCAATTTTATGAAACTTACGTGTTGGGCTTTAGGTGGTCTGGGATTCACCCTTCCATATAATAATGCCTATTTATGCCTATTTAGATATATTTATGCATTTCAAATCGAAAATTCTAGAACATTATAATAATTTTCAAAAGTTTTCATATGAGACAAAGTAGGGGCGCCGAAATAATATATTAGAGTTGTCACCAACAGCAGACGCCACCGTCGGGATGAACGTTCATGCTAAATGGGCGTTAACCCATAAGAGTAGTAAAATTATGTCATGTGGGGTATCAAATTAAAAGACTCGACGAGGAGTATCGGAATAAACAGTTACTTCGCCGAAAAATGGCCGCCCACCCGTAAGCCCTGTTTCGGACAAACGTAGTACACCATCACGGCGTTATCCCATAATGGAGGTAAAACAATGTCATGTGGGGTATCAAATTATAGGAGTCGACGAGGAGAATCGCAATAAACAGTTATTTCATCGCAAAATGAACGCCCACCCGTAAGCCCTGTTTCGGTCAAACGTAGATCATCATCATACCGCTCCGCCACTCTTATTCCCTTATGGTCGACTGACGTCATGGGTTGAGATGCCACTTCCAGCCAAACCGGATCTGCGGTTTTGCCAATGCGCTTTACTTGCGGTTCCCAGCTAGGTTTTACCAATTACTTTCAGATCCCAACTAGGTTTTGCCAACGCACTTTACTTGCTGTTCCAAACTAGGTTTTGCCAATTACTTGCGGCTCCCAACTAGGTTTTGCCATTACGCTGAGAGGGCTCTTGCCCTGTGTACTAGAATCTGAAATATTACCAAGCGGACTTTTGTAACACATTGTATGTGTATACAGGTGTATACACCTGTATGTACTAACAGATGTAACACAAAGGCCTTGTATATACGAGCAGATAAAACACAAGTGTCCTATATGTACCATGCTATGTGCCCCTCTGGAATCGCATTACATGATTGACACAACTTTTGTTCCCAACCGCTGGACCAATCAGAAGACAGGAACAAGATGGCCGCCATTGCAACGTGACGTCAGCGCCCGACGTCAACGTCCACGGGGCGTTCAGTGCAGTGACAAGTTTAGACAAGGCTTAAAGCCCGCGTGGACGTTGACGTCGGGCGCTGACGTCACGTTGCAATGGCGGCCATCTTGTTCCTGTCTTCTGATTGGTCCAGCGGTTGGGAACAAAAGTTGTGTCAATCATGTAATGCGATTCCAGAGGGGCACATAGCATGGTACATATAGGACACTTGTGTTTTATCTGCTCGTATATACAAGGCCTTTGTGTTACATCTGTTAGTACATACAGGTGTATACACCTGTATACACATACAATGTGTTACAAAAGTCCGCTTGGTAATATTTCAGATTCTAGTACACAGGGCAAGAGCCCTCTCAGCGTAATGGCAAAACCTAGTTGGGAGCCGCAAGTAATTGGCAAAACCTAGTTTGGAACAGCAAGTAAAGTGCGTTGGCAAAACCTAGTTGGGATCTGAAAGTAATTGGTAAAACCTAGCTGGGAACCGCAAGTAAAGCGCATTGGCAAAACCGCAGATCCGGTTTGGCTGGAAGTGGCATCTCAACCCATGACGTCAGTCGACCATAAGGGAATAAGAGTGGCGGAGCGGTATGATGATGATCTACGTTTGACCGAAACAGGGCTTACGGGTGGGCGTTCATTTTGCGATGAAATAACTGTTTATTGCGATTCTCCTCGTCGACTCCTATAATTTGATACCCCACATGACATTGTTTTACCTCCATTATGGGATAACGCCGTGATGGTGTACTACGTTTGTCCGAAACAGGGCTTACGGGTGGGCGGCCATTTTTCGGCGAAGTAACTGTTTATTCCGATACTCCTCGTCGAGTCTTTTAATTTGATACCCCACATGACATAATTTTACTACTCTTATGGGTTAACGCCCATTTAGCATGAACGTTCATCCCGACGGTGGCGTCTGCTGTTGGTGACAACTCTAATATATTATTTCGGCGCCCCTACTTTGTCTCATATGAAAACTTTTGAAAATTATTATAATGTTCTAGAATTTTCGATTTGAAATGCATAAATATATCTAAATAGGCATAAATAGGCATTATTATATGGAAGGGTGAATCCCAGACCACCTAAAGCCCAACACGTAAGTTTCATAAAATTGAAAACACAAGAATAGCGCTATTTAGTAATTACCGTAGCCCACGGTGGTAAATGAATGTTAATTACACTTCGTGCGTGGTCAAGCGAAATGTCCGCGAGTTCTTTAAATTACCATATATGGGCAGATGTTACAGAATAATTATATTGGTATACCTAATCATGTTTGTATTTGGCGATTTTTATCAAAACAAACATTAGTTCGCAAAGGAATAATATTATGAAACTGTATAGTTCATTGGGTCCTAATCACAAATTTTAAAACTTCCCACGCACATGCGAGCGACTTCTTTGACGGATCCCTAGAATTTACCTGTATAAGAAGAAGAAAAGCACACTCATATTCAGTTATTAGTAAGTAGAAAAAATGCAATTTCGGTTTATAAAACTATGTACCCACGTAAAAAAAGTGTGGGGTACGTCGACTCAGTCTTTGGAATAAATAGATATCCCTTTAGCAAGCATGGAGACTATTCAACACAATCTTCAAGTATCTCTCTGGGTTTGATACTAAGGTAAGTAGATAGAAGTAGGTACGTGAACGTAAGAATTTTTCTGTTTAGATTTTCGCATGCTTCATTAAGTAACAGAGATAAAGCGGGAATATTTAGTTGTATATACACATAAGACTATGCATTTCCAGATCGGTTTATACACAATTAATTTTTATGAGGTTCTTTTGAGTTGACAAACTTAAGGTAGGTACCTACAGATACAAGTTCGGCGTCCTTATTTATTTACTTTACTTTAGAGCATTGCGTGGGATGTGTATGTGTGTATAGTGGTTATTATACTAATCTCTTGGGGTCAATTTAAAAATGCAAAATATTATACACGGTAGGTACTTACTAGCAGTTACTTTTATTTGTTACAAACATACAGCAGGTATACATATATTTTATTTACATAAGATTATTCCTGCGGCTTCAGCAAACGGATCAAATTATGTTTTACAATAACTTCACCCGTCAGACATTTGACAATGTCTTCTAAGAAATGTTGTTACGTCATAGGGCAGTGAGGATTGTCGAATGTTTATATAGGACGTATATCCGAATGAATTTGATGGAAATAAAATACATTTATTGAATACCAGGGTTTTCTGACATGTTTCTTACCTAGTCATACTACTAAATTGAAGTTGCATTTTTGACTCATATCTACATACATGTATGTATTGGCAATGAACTAATATAGGTTCTCTAGTATGTTGCGAAATATTTATGCCTTCGTGCCTCGGGTATCAGAAGTAAAGCGGGAATATTTAGTTGTGTATATGTGTGTAAGAAGGTACTAAAACCACACTACGTAAAGTTCCCAAAAAATATATTCGGCACAAAAGTTTAACAAATGATTATGATACTTGATATGATTTCATTATAAACCTGGACCGCGCCCGATTCTCAATGAATGAATCCCGTCCTCTTGTCGCCCAGTTAGGAGCTCCTTATCGCTCCCATACGTGACAACATGCAAAACAACTCCCAGGAACATTTCTTATAGAAGGTGCGCTAACAATTTCTTACATGTGTATGCACATAAGTCTATGATATGGGCTAAATTTAGAAACGCAAAATAATTATACAGGGTAGGTACTAGCAGTTACATAATATATAGCTACAATACTTTTATTTGTAACCAACATACAGCAGGTGTAATGGAAGAACTTAATTGAATTTAAGTACACGGTTTTGTCGTATAGATAATCGTTTACCCCCTCGCACCCCATTCCTTACGAATTTAAGTACACGGTCTTGTTGTATTTTAACATTATTTGATTCATGATGTTCCAGAATTAATTTTCGATCTGACATACATAAAATACCTAAACAGAAATTATTTATTGAGTCAGCATTATAAATTGTCATTTTTATTACCCACAGGGTGTCTTCGGTAATCTAAATAATGATTTGTTTTGATAAGACTTTCAATTCGGACATGAATTTATTATTGTTTATGTTTCATTAAAATAATAACGCGTCGATTCTACTAATTTGGCCACATTGCATCATGTACCTATATCAAAGAATAGCATTCCCATGTGTAATTTATGGCTTTGCAGACGCCGAACTTGCGCAAGAATACGTTATAAAAGAACGTCCAGATTAGTAAATTTTTAACATTCTGCACCTAGTTTTCATAAATGATACCAACTGATGTGCTAATATGAATATTCGGAGAGTAACTCACGAGATTCGATCTAGTGGTGGTCAGTGGTTACATGAGACAATCTATAGTGACAAAATATTCCTTCGTGTATCGGAAAGTTTTTTTATTTACTTTTATTTTGTTACGTCATCGTTAATCTACTCGTACAAGTAGAACATGGCAATATATCGTGCCCAAAATTTTACATGAGTGATCCCCCGAAATAATTAGACACAGGTAAGTTCCTATTTATAAATATTATACACGATCATAATAATTTTTGGATAGTGAGGATTGTCAAATGTTTGTTGTATGTATATCCGAATGGATTTGGTGGACAATAATAAATTATAATTTACATTTATGGAATACCGCAGGGTTTGCTGATATGTGTCCCACCTAGTCTTACTAATTGAAGTTGTATTTTTTGATTCATATCTACATATTGCAATTAACTAATTGGTGGAAAATATAATTTACATTTATTAAATACCAGGATTTATTGATATGTTTCTCACCTAGTCTTACTAAGGACAGTGAGGATTGTCAAATGTTTACACGACGTATATCCGAATTAATTTGGTGAAAAATATAATTTACATTTATTAAATACGAGGGTTTATTGATATGTTTCTCACCTAGTCTTACTAATTGAAGATGTATTTTTTTATTCATTTCTACGCATTGCAATTAACTAATAGAGGTTATTTTGTAGGGAAAATGCATTGTGGATATTTTCTATGCCGCCTCCGCACGGATCCTCAGGTACTTACGTTAATTCACCAACTTTGAAACAGAAACTTATTTATCCCATGGTGAAGCAAATGTTTTTGGAAGAGTTTCAGGCTCGGAATTCTGGTATGTACTTTTATTTTGTCACGCTATCGTTAATCTGCAAGTAGAACATCGTACATCCCCAACTATTTGAGAGCAGTAGTCTAATCTGGGCCTACCTATCCCTCTTTTTATTTCTATCTCAGACTCTAGTACGTTGCGAAATATTCCTTCGTGCATCGAAAAGTTTTTCCCTTTTATTATTATTATTTTTTATTTAATTTATATTTATGTATTGCAGACTGGGCGCTGTCCGCCATCGTTAATCTGCAAATTATCGCCAACAGATTCACCCCCCCCCCCCCCCCCGCAAGTTGGCTAGTCGTATATCGTACATACAGGGTGTTATTTAATTATAGTCCAATACAACTCAACTTTGTTCGATAAAATTTCATCGTTGTGTAGGTACATACAGGGTGTTATATTCCCGTAAACATTTTCAATATAATTTCATCATGTCAGGATATACAGGGTCTGTTGTGTTGTCCAATAAAGATAATACGCAACAGTGTTTTATTTAACCACATTTATTAAATACCAGGGTTAATTGATATGTTTCTCACCTAGTCATATACTAATAAATTGACGTGACATTTTTGATTCATATCTACAAATGTATTGCAACGAACTAATAGAGGTTATTTTCTAGGTAAAATGCACGCAGGTAATTTAGTATGCCGCCCCCGCACGGTACGTAAATTCATCAACTTTGAAACAGAAACGTATTTATTCCATCGTGAAGCAAATGTTTTTGGAAGGGTTTCAGGAGCGAAATTCTGGTATGTGCTTTTATTTTGTCACGCTATCGTTAGTCTGCAAGTAGAACATCGTACATCCCCAACTATTTGAGAGCAGTAGTCTAATCTGGGCCTACCTATTCCTCTTTTTATTCCTATCTTAGACTCTAGTACGTTGCGAAATATTCGTTCGTGTCTCGGTTTCTGTTTATTATTTTTTATTTAATTTATATTTATGTGTTGCAGGCTGGACGGTGTCCGCCATCATTAATCTGAAAATTATCGTCAACTGATTCACCCTGCAAGTTGGCTCGTTGTATAGCGTACATACGGGGCGTTATTTAATTATAGTCCTTTGTCCGATAAGATCTCATCGTTTCGCAGTACTTACATACAGGGTATTATATTCCAGTAAACATTTTCAATAAAATTGCATCATGTCAGGACATACAGGGTCTTTTGTGTAATATGCTCCAATAAAGATAATACGCAACAGTGTTTTATTTAACCTTCTCACATTCACAAAAGCTGAACGCTGCCGCCAACTTGGCTGCTCGGTGGCGGCCATCTTGGGTGACGTAGCAGTGGCGGTTTGGGTGCGTATCGCGAAAGCGCCCACATGTGACGTCAGGGTTGCTCCGTCTTGGTTACGCCATACTCAAACCACCGCGGAAGGGGGGTTGAGGGGGGGGGGGGCTGGCTTTGACATAGGGGCCAGCTGTCTGTAACCAATAGTAATCGCGGCGAAATAACTGTTTATTCCGATTCTCCTCACATGCGCTTCTTACGTTCCTTATGAGTTAAAGCCTATTTGGCACTAACGTTAGGGCCGGTATAACAAGATAATATACTAAACTGTGTTTTAGTCATCGTTCCTTCGAGAAAGAGTGGGACAGACCAAGATATTGCTTGTGTTTTATTAACGTTGCCCTGATGCAAACGCTGGCGTCTGCGTGGACGCTGACGTCATAATTGCGTCAACTAGGATGTAGGCCCGGGATACGGGACCACTATTAACATTGATTCTCCCGTAAGAGCTCGATTTGGGGGGCAAAAAGGCATAAAATGCAAAATTGCGGGTGTTTATTTACCTTTTCCGGATTTCCCAGGGTGGGAGCTAGAGCTTTAACGTAAGGGCCGACGCGAACGCCGGCTGTCGACTCTATGTGGCGCCGATGGTACAAACCTGGCAGTTGCAGGAACTGGCCGCTAGATGACTCCTGTAGCCAACACGCGCGCACAGATAAGTTATCTGAGATTGCGGGCGGCGGCGCTGAATTTATATCTGTCGAATCCCACTTGGGGTCGCCCTCCAGCGGGGCGAAGGCTTAAGGACTGGGACCATTCTACCACGACGTTGCAGGAATCTGCCTTACCGGCATGAGGCAGTGTGACCTACCAGCGGCACTACTGGCTTCCGGGTAGCAAAAGGATCCGTTAGGATTCGAACTAATCCACGATTATTAATGAAAACGGGGGAATAATAGCAGGCATTGGCAAAACCAAGTTGGGAACCACAAACAAAGTAGTTTGGCATAACCTAGATGGGAAACCACAAGTAATTGGCGAAACCTAGTTGGGATCCGTATGTTAAGTGAATTGGCAAAACCTAGTTGGGATCTACAAGTCATTGGCAAAACTTTGTTGGGATTTGCAAAAAAAGTAGTTTTTTAGCTCTTATGGGAGAATCAATGTTAATCGTGGTCCCGTTCTCTCATAGCTTATCTACTGTTATTGATTATTGGCTTTTATGTGAATACCTCCTTACTTGTTATGCCCGTTGCTTGACCCAGTATTTCGCAATTAAGCTTGGTTTTGTGGTGCCCGATCTGGTAAGAAAATTGCGTGGCGCCCTCATATTTGTTTCTGCTCAACTTTGTTGTGTTTTTTTTAACCCACCCCGACTCCACTGAGCTTGTCGGTTGCCGGATTTGGGAGAGGGATGCAGGTTTTGCGCGGTTCGATTTTGGAACCGTGACAAGATGGTGAATAATTTGAATTTTATATGGCCTATATTTGCCTTTTTTAAATATTTTTTTAATTTTTGTTTTAGAAACACCAACTTGTGATTCGATTTCGCGACAAGAAGTTTTTGGTGTCGCCTCAACCAACGATAAAACATTTATTTCTTCCTCTTCCCTATTTTCTTTATTATAAATTTTGTTTCTAGGTTTATTGAATGACCCATAGTGAATTAAATTTGATTTTAATTTCGAAAACATCGTTTTGCTTGGTTGTCTTCTTGCTGGGTATCTAAATTTAATAAATCGATGGATAGGTATTACACTGGAAATGGGTATCTAGGAATTTTTTGTGTACCTGTTGAGATATAGATCCATTGATTCATTTACATAAGTGCCATTATGTATGCAGGATGGACCAATAGTGCGTAGTCGGGTCTATTCAGGATATCAACATGAAATTTTACGTGTGTGTGGAGAACCTCAGGAAGCTTCTGTTAAAATTATTTCCATGTATACAGGATGTTCACGTGCTACGTATCAAACCAAAGTTGTGTTTTTTTAATGGAAATCCCGGCATTTGTTTAAATATTTGGATTCCCCATAAAATTTCCATGAAAGTTGATATGCTACACGGTGGGGTTTAAAGTAAGCGATGTTAAGATATGGGCATTTTAGTACCAGTGTGAACCCAAATTTGTGGTGCTACTGACGTCTGCTGGTCAAAGCTAACTATGATTTTTTTATTAGACTAGGTTCAGAGGATACTATATTTGTAAAATCCATTAACACTTTTTTCCAAATTATTCATATTGTTCAGAGTGGCCAACTTGCGCAAAATGGATCATTTCTCAAAAATGTTAAATGGAACACCTCGTATATGTTTGCAGGTTTGATAGCCAGTTTATTAAGCTTTTGATTGATGCAGATATTGACAGGAGTGCGACTGATAATAAATTTAGGCAGAAATGGAGATTAAACCTTAAAAATTGAAATTTTTGCTGTAATTTTGTACCATTTTTGGAGAATTTCCCCCATTTTGCCACCCAAAACTCAGAAAAATGCTTACACTTTGTTTTTACAGAAAATTTAGCGAACAGAGTTTATACCGGCACAAGAAATCTCATTACAAGATTGCTTCTTGAAAGGACGGTTTCCTTCCATGGCACTCCTTGTTTCAATTTATACCTAGGTTTAATAAATTACCATTTATTTAAGAATATGATCATGAAGACGCAATCTGACGATGAAATATTTTGTCTTAATGTGAAATCAACTTCCAGAAATAAAGTGGAAATCATACTTTGTGTTTTGGGCGCTAAAATATGGGAGAAACGAATAAACTACCGGTCAAATTACTACATTTTAAAGTTAAATTTTCAATTCTACCGAAACCGTCAGTTGCACACCTAACAATATCTACATCAATGAAAAGCTTAGTAAACTGTCTATCAAATATGGAAATAATATATGGGGTGTTCCATTTCAAATTTTTAATAAAAATGCAAAAAGCTGTCCACCCTGTATGATATTAAGTTTTGTGACAAAAGCACTCGAAAATTTTACAAACAGAACAGTCTGTGAACCTAGTCCAATAAAGAAATCTTAAATAGCTTCGATCAGTATATGTCAGCAGCTCCTCAAAGTTGGGTCCACACTGGCACTAAAATGGTAATATCTTAAAATCGCTCACTCTAAACTCCATCGTGTAGTATATCATCTTCCATAAAATTTTATTGGGAATTCAAATATGTAAACAAATGTGGGGCGTTCCATTTGAAAAAACATAACTTTGGCTTGGTGCTCAGAGTGTGAACACCCTGTATACACCAAAATTTTGTCAGATACTTCGTGGGGTTCTCAACATACGTGTAAAGTTTTATTTTGATACCTTGAATAGAACCAGAGATATGGGCCGACTACACACTATTGGCCACCCTCGACGATTCCTCCGATTTTTCGGGATTTCAGTACACGTGGTCAACTCCAATTTTCTGGAAACCCTCTCGAGGTGAGCCATCCTTCTATGTTATCTATCTCTATAGCGTTCTTCATCATTCGTGATTCTATTGTGTGTATTTTCTTCGTATATTTCAGGGTTTTTCTACCCGGGGGTATCATTAACTTAAGCCTCCCCTACAGGCGCGCTTTTCGTAGTTGTAGCTGCCATCCGACGCTATTCTCGGATCCTGCTGCCTGTGCCTGGACTTCTGTGACTCCAGGAAGTGGAAATTTCACCTAAGGTCAGATTTTTCCGTATCGTTCCGGTTGCGTCTTACCAATTGGTTCCGCGTCGCTGCAGCGGAGTGCTCAGCTGTTTTGTATAGCCCGTCGCGGCGTATCGTGGCAAACTTCCAGTTTTTTATTCACATATTGAATTTTTTTTTACCTTTATTATCTCACTTATTACATTAGTGCCTTTTGTATATCCTTAGTATTTAATCTCTTATTTAATTATTTACCTAATTATTTTTGACTTGTTCTATTCAAATTTATTTTGTAATCGCCGTGCTTGAGTCGCGTTGTGTTTATTTTTTTGTACGTGTGTACGACTTTCGGGTGAACTTGCGTCAGCGAAGCTTCGTCGCCGTACGTCATCGCGTCGTCCGCGTCTGTTTTAATTTCGGTTTTTTAGCCCTGTGTGCAGACTTGGATCACGGCATTGCGACCATTTTTTTTCCTTGGTCTCTATTATTGTAAAAATTTGCCTATTATTTTTGTTGTACTTGCAATTTTCATTTCTCAGATATTAATACCTTTTTTCTTATTTACTAGCGAGTTTAATCATAATTATATACGTTTAAATTTGAGTGTTTTGTTTCTTTTATTTTCAACTGTACCTTCACGTATCTTTTCGTGATTTTGTTTTGTAAGTGGAGTCGAGGCAGTGTGATTGGGAAAGTCACGTGGCGCCCTCGGTTAATATCATTTTTTGTGCTTGGCCCATCCCTACTCTCCGTTTAGGCTGGCCGCGCTGCCTCTGTCTGTAAGGACCTATTATAGTTTAGTATTTTGTTTTTGTGACAACATTTTGGCACGTTATACGCGTCACAGAATATTTTGACTTTTTTAAACAAGAACAAATCTAAACTGTTCTGAATCGGTAACGATTGAAAAATGTGAAAATTTTTAGAACAAAAAATATCCTGAAATAATTGATCATTCTCTAATATCCCAATATATTCACCTCATTACACTGGCAATGTGTCATCTGAACGATTAAATGACTGTTAGACAATACTTTGAATTATTAATTGACAAATTTTGGATATTGAAGAGCAATTTTTCACAAACGTACATGGCTCTTTTATTGTTTTCTACTCTGCCCGTGACAGTTGCCAGTGTAGAATGCTCATTAATTTAGCAAATTGAAACTAATCAAATAGTATATTACGTAACGAGAATGGAAAGTGATAAATTTCATACGAGTAGAAATCACGCGAGTTTACAGGAAATACACTTTCCATCGAGTTATGTTCACTATTTTTCCCACGACCCCTTAAGAAGACAAACAGTAACTTTATTTTTAAGGATTTGTTGCCTATGTTAATAGATGTCAAAATTTCCAAGTAGCCTACTAACCTTACCATGAGCATAATCTAATAATTCCTGCGGGCTTATGAATGCCCGACAATTCATAAATGACCAGTTAGTTCGTACCTAAAATATTTAGATCTTCCACGGAGTAGCTATTAAAATGTTCAACTGCCGTACCTTTTAAGAGATTTTTCTGATAAAAAATTATTAGATTTAAAGGAGACGCGACAGTATATTTATTCAGAAAACGTCAAAATCTCAAAGCTGACTACAAAATTTGAATGAACTGTGCGATTTTCAAAAATTACATCACAGTTTTGAGTTTAGCGCACGGGAAACGCAATTGTCAAGTTTCCGGCCTACTATGCTGTATGCAACGTGCCGCTTTCCTAGGAGGTCGTGGGAAAAATTATTTACGGTCAACAATGAGTCAGAGTAGTAGGCTATCTCACCTGGTTTTACTGTCAACTGAATTTTCAAGGGCATCGAAAATGGATCTGACAAATTTGGTTAATCATTTCGTTATTGCCAAAGCATTTAAAAGAGTGTTTTAATGTTATTACCTGATTTACTAAATTACGATATACCTACCTATTCATAAATCCTGTTATAGGTGTTACTATTTATAAGAAAGTTATGGTTTTCTTCAAACGTCAGTAAAACATGACATTTCGCGGTTGCATACATGAATATACATGAAGTTAAACTTTACTGCCGCTCACGGGCGGCAGCAAAAGCTACTTTTACTGCCGCCGTAAGCGCCGATTATAGTAACGACGCCGACAGTTGACGAATTTTCTATGATGTTTTCAGAGATACCTGGATATTTTACGGTTAGGTTAAGAATTCAAAATAATTAGGTATTTCTATTTTCAATGTTTGAAAAAATAGCATATTTTATTCGGAGGAAAAGTGTTTTTTGTGATTCGTCTTTGTTGACGGCCTCGCCAGCTCAGCCGCCAAGCCTACAGACTCATTACTAATAAAATAAGTAAAAAAAAATAAGTTAAACGGTTTTATTGTAAAGAAACATAATAATGATGCAGATAATGTACTAAAAGCTAAAAAATAATTAGGTAGGTACCAGGTACCAGTCATCACACCATTCTCCTCATCAATCTAGAGCATTGGTCGGACTAAAAAAAATCGTGGGGCGAGTCGAATTTCTATTATCTAGAGTCAACTGCTCATATCATTATAAGTATGCTTTGGATGCATCTTCTCAATAGACAACATCGTAGAACGGTCAGGTTACGCTACGCCCCACGATTTTATTTTAGATTGATCAATGCTCTAGATTGATGAGGAGAGTGGTGCGATGACTGGTACCTGGTACCTACCTAATTACTTTTAGTAATTACTTTTAGTACATCATCTGCATCATTATGTTTCTTTACAATAAAACCGTTTAGCTGAAAAATTTTATTTTACTTATTTTATTTTCAAGTTTTTAATTTTTTTGTATGTTTTTGTTTTGTTATTATTTTTATAACGTGTACTGTGTTCTATTTGCCAAGCCCTTTCATTTGATACCCATATTGAGGGGATTGTAAAAAGTAATCCGCCATTTTGTGGTGGCGGCCATCTTGGATTTTGAATTCTTTATGGTGTACTGTATTCTACTAGTTAAGCCCTTTCATTTGATACCCATATTGAAGGAATTGAAAAATATCTAATCCGCCATTTTGTGGCGGAGGCCATCTTGGATTTACAATGCTACTGAACATACATAATTGTATTGTCATCACAAATAAAGGTGTACCAAATTTTAGATCAATCGGTCAACAGGAAGGGGGTAAAATTTCAATTACTAGATTTGACCCACACAAGACACAAACAAGGCAACCTAAATAAAACCGTTTAAAAAATGACAATTATCCTCCTTATAAAACAATATACTATTTTGTTTATATCGCTACATCTATATACACATACAGTGTTATCCACGGATGGACTTAACTAGACTTGTAAAAACTTTTATTTTCAGTTTTTCGAAAAAGTCATTCTTCATTTTTTTTTTTTGTTATATAAATTAGTGCTGTACGTCAGATCCGGATTGTTTTCAAATCCGGATTAGATCCGGATCTGATCCGAATTTATCAAACTGCGAAATCCGTATCCGGATCGAACCGGATTTAGTTAAGTGATATCCGGATCTCAGATCCGGATCTTGGAGCCGGATTTCTGATTAAGGCTAGATGCCCGGTCACGAAATCGTTTTCTCAATTTGTAAACTTTATTTTTTATCACAAACCTTCCAAATTTGCGTGAAAATTCTTGAAAAGAATATGTCTAGATGGACAAAGTTATATTTTTTTGAAATTGTTTGTAAGACCTTAAATAAAAACAGAAATTTTAAAAAATTGGAAACTATGGAGTTTACATCAAATTTTCCAGCGTTCAGCAATAATAAACCGGTTCATTTTTTCAAAAATCTCTCAAAATAAGGCCAAAAAATTGAAAACAAATTCCAAATATTCCAGCAAAATTCACTGAAATCAATTGTGGTATGTGGTACGACGGGAAGGATCGAAAGATGTAGCTCCGCCCATCTATTGCTTATCGGCATGTCAAACGCGGCCGGGTGTTTGTAAATATTTCTTTGTAGAGCCGCTTGGGTAATAAAAGTTAAGAATTCATAATTTCTATTCTCTGGAAAACTTATATGATAAAGCCACCACCCCGGGGAATTATTTTTTCAGATTGTGCAGTTCCAGTTCATATTTTGTTGTCCGCATAGGTAGGTAAAACACTTACCTACTTGTTCTGTACCTTTACGTTTATCTACATATTTCTTGTTATTTCCTGTGTCACTTATAGGTACACTGCACGTTAGCAAAGTACTTATAAATAATATTATTAGATACTATGTGTGACATCCCAACGAAACGGCGAAAGAGGTATAGAAAGTTAAGTGTTCGTCAGAAAATGAAAAGGTGAGATTATGACACTAGAAATTGTGTAAAAGGGGCTTTTTAGTTCTTCATTTATCTAAATGCCGAATCCTATATAGGTGCTCATTCCCGGTATGGCATGGTTCCTCTCACAGTCGAATAATCCTCTTTAATTATGGCATGGTTCCCATCCCAACCCCTAAAAGGCCGGGGCATGATTGCGCTCATCATTTCTTACCTGCTTAGTGTGGTAATTAAGCAATTCACAAATCTGAATACGTTTATTAGTTCTTAGATGCACATTTTTTTTCAAAAATCTGAACATTTTATTAGTTGTAAGTGCATTTTTTTATTAAAAAATCTGTCAGGTTAAGGTCAAGCGGAGATGTGAGGATGTGACCGTTTCAGGTAAAAACTGACCGCGAGGGGAACGATGCCCCGACCCTTTTACGGATTGCTTAATGAAATATGGCGGTGAGCGCAACCCGTCCCTCTTCCCAATGTACCTAATTTTTTAATAGCATGGAATAGCATGAAACCGAAGTTAGAAGATTTTTATATGAAGTACATGTTACCGTTATTAGCTTTAAAAGAAAAGTAACTTTATTTGCAAATATATAATTCTCCGTTGTTTTTTATTTTGCCTATAAATCTACTTCAGCCTAAATGCAAAGTGTAGATATAAATGCTGATTCAAAAATGGCCCGTAGACGAAACTGTAGGAGTGTAGGGTTTTTTAAATCATGCCACCCCAAAGTGAACTGCAAATAATGTCTACGAAAGATGAAAGAAATATATCAGTGTCCCCAATGTGTATCTAATTAGTAGGCCTGGAAAAATATTTTACCTACATTGAATGCGGGAGATAAATTTGCTCTAAAATAAAAAATCAGATCTATGCCTGTTACTTTGAGTACCTAAACAGAAATCGAATTTATTGACATTTTTTATATAGCAAGAAACCCTACAAATTTAATATCATAGAGCTGTCAAATTCGACACTTCTCTTGTACATAGGTACGTATCCTGTGTGTATATCATGGAATATTTTGTTAGTTTAAAACTGCTGTGTTCACCCCGCACTGATATCTAGTTCAGGAGACCCCAATGTGTTCAGATTTAAAATTACCCCGGTAAGTTCATCCAAGGCCCAGTACTCTATTGGGACGGTGTTACTAGAAATAGAACCAGGCGCCAAGGACATTTTTTTTTAATTTAAAAGTAATATGTGACTGGTAGATAACCTAGAAAATAATACTTCGAAACTAGTAAAAACATTAAAAAATTTCGAATGATTTATAAATAAATGGATACTTTGAGTCAATTTTCCCATAATTTGGTAAATCGCGCTTGCTTCCTTTTCTAGTAACACCCTCCATTTGTTGATCATAAAAAATACCGACAAAGTAATCTTTGATGTGTGGTACCGCCAGTCCACGTGGACTTGATAAGTGTCTGTCAGTTCACCTGTGAACTAATCCGCAATAGTCTTAGGCGATAAAAGAGTCATAAATTTCAAGGGAAAAGTTTTGGAGAGAGTTCTTTTCTCTATCTTCTTTCCTTGCATATAAAAATACGACCAGATCACTAGACATATGTTGATTCTTAATTTGCAGGACAAGTAGTGCGACGCCCATTTCCAATCGAACGCTGGTCTACCCGGGAGTCTAGCCTTAAGACGATATTAGGATGTAAGTGCATATTTTTAGAATAAAATTAATTTTTTTTCGCAAATTTTATCTCTTATTATACCAATTTGCCAATGCACTTTATATTTTCTTAATTTTTATTAAATAATAACTATACCGTCTTCAGAAAACAACGCAATTTTCAAAACCGGATAGCGGATCTGACGCCACGATCCGGATTCAAGATCCGCATCCAAGATCATAATCCCGAAATCCGATATCCGGATCCGGATCTTATAATAAAATCCGGATATATCCAGATCCGGGTTTTTTAAAACGGATCAGGGTCCGTCAAAATTTATGGATCCGTACAGCACTAATATAAATACGATTAACGTTAAAAAAACTTTGATTTTGTTGCACAGGTTGCGCAAAAAATATAAAAATGTAGATTTGCTAAATTATGAATTTTTGAATGAACTTTTTTTGAAGCATCAAAATGAAAGAGCTTAGAAAGAGAAATCGAAAAGCCAAAAATCAATATTTGTTCAATCTAATACATTGAGGTAAATGACAAACAGTAAAGTTTAAATAATAATAATAATCAATATTAAGATATGATAAAACAAAGAATCGATTTTATTTCTATTTTTTATAATATCTTACTAACCATAACGTCTATGAAAAAACTTTATTTGACTTTTCGATTTCTCCTTCTAAGCTCTTTCATTCTGATGCTTCAAAAGTGTGATTCAAAAATTTTTAATTTTGCAAATCTACATTTTTATAATTTTTGCGCACCCTGTACAACAAAATCAAAGTATCTCAACGTGAATCGTATCTGTATGACAAGCAAAAGAAATTATGAAGAATGACTTTTCCAAAAACTGAAAATAAAAGTTTTTACAAGTAGAGTTAAGTCCTTCCGTGGACACACTCTATGTACGTGTATGTATGTATAGGTTATTGTTTTGTTTATCAGTTTGACCTTTGTTGGGAAGAGGGGAAGTCTGGGGTCCCAGAAAATATTTTGCAACGAGGCCCCGGCAACATTATTTGCTACGTCACTGGTTCTGCTCTGGAGTTTAAATGAAAATTGCAACATGGATTTGATTATTTTACTCGAAATACCGTCACATCTCTAGTGTGAACAACCTTTGTGCACTTTATACAAACATCCCAATCCTGCAAATCAAAGCCTAGGGCGCATTCCGTCTGAAAAATTCAATGCAAAATTTACTCAATTGTTGAATGGTACATACGATTGCAGAAATACAAACCAAGCATTTAGTATCTTTTTAACAAGTCATTCGAGACCGCATTTCCCATAAGGTTGAGTAGATTTCGGCCAACTCCTGGGGCTGAGTGGATTACTCCTGGCATTATAACGTCATGTAAAAACAAACAATCTTTGATATGGCTGCTAAAGTACTATCACGGTTACAATTTCCTCTTATATGTAATATAATACTGCAGTATCTTAAAACATGTAATAATTACAAGAAAGCAATTATATTCAAATTAACAATAGTTCTAACAAAATCAAAACAACCTGGATCATAATTATTAACGATACGCTTTAAACCGATGAGGATAAAATTTCCAGTAAAAGAAAAAACAATATCGCCATTGATGTAAATAATATTTCTGTGACTGATCCGTCTGTCGTGGGAGGTTGTTTTAATCACTACTCTAGTACACTGGCAGATGGGTACGTCGACTCTGGCGAGTAAACACTCGTTTCGTGAATATTTGGGTAATATGAGGATGAGGCATTTTCAATCATTTTTATGCAGCCACTAGCTGAAAGTGACATCAGGCGCGTAGTGCACTTGGTGGGCAGAATTTTCTCTTCGGATTATGAAGGCATCATGGTGGACATGATCAGTAGAAACTTGAACATACTTTGTGAACCACTAGTGTGCAACTTGTCCATGGTGAGCGGCGTCTCTTCGGAAAGATTTAAGGAGAGCTGTGTTATACCCGTCCACAAGAGTGGCGATAAAAATAAGATGAGCAACTGCCGTCCGGTCTGCCTGCTACCGACTCTCTCAAAATTGTTAAAATCGATAATAAAAGAACTTACTTCCTATTTGAGCAAATTCAATGTCATCAATCCTGATCAATTCGACTTCCGATCTGGTTGTGGCACTTCAGATGCTAATTTATAATTATTTTAGAATGATTGACAAAATAAATGAAGTAGTTGTGAAAAAGAAGTATACAGTTGGTATATACTGCAATCTTTCGAAGGCCTTTGACTGCGTTAATCACAATATTCTCTTGCAAAAGTTACGGCACTATGGCTTGCGGGGTGAGGCTTATGATTGGCTTCGGAGTTATGTAACGGGTCGCAAGCAAAATGTGATGATTGGTAGCTTCGCTGATGGTGTAAGTAGTAGGGTTAGGTCGGATGAATGTTATTTGTCTGCTAGCTTTCCTCAGTATTTCTTCATAGTGTTTGTTGATGACACTATGACGTGGACTTACCTTTTTTAATTCAAACATTCCTGTATTTTTTGGCAAAGTATGTGCCTGGCTTAGCGCAAATAAGTTAAAACTTAACGGAGAGAGGGTCGCGGGGGGCGTAAGGTTCTGGAAGTTGAGCTTAATTCAACGCTAAATTGGGGTAGACATATAAATATCATCCATCATAAGGTTCTCAGTCCGAAGACTGGTTGGACACGCACCTCCATTCTTTTCTATCCTGAGCTAACCTACACACATATAAATGTGGAAATAAATAAACTAAATAAAAAAATTGGGATCTGCCATATACGCGGTCAGAATGATACTGCGAAACACTGGAGTGGACACGGCCCTGAGAGTTCACTTTGCCTACTTCCATAGTCTAATCCAATATGGGGTAAAGTTCTGGGGCGGTTCGTCAGAGGCTAGGTCAGTAGGTATTATGACTATCCAGCCAGCCGACTTTCTATAAGAAACCATGGTAACTCCACCACCGTGGTGGATTCCACCACATTGGGAAATGTGACATGCGTAGGAGGGTCATACAGCTGTATGAGTACATTTCAGGATCATTGAGATTCGGGGGTTAGTGGCCCGAGGTCAGAGGTCATTCCTAATAGGCGTATAGCTTTATGTAGGAATTTTGGGAAAAATTGCGACGTGCATAGGAAGGGTCATACAGTTGTATGAGTACATTTCAAGGTTGCTTAAAATTGGGGGGTCATTGACCCGAGGTCAGAGGTCATTCCTAATAGGCGTATAGCTTTATGTAGGGATTTTGGAAGGTGACGTGCATAGGAAGAGATATACAGGGTGAATCAGGAATCCTTCTATGTATTGGTATTTTTGTTATTTGAAGAGCTACAGAGTCGGTTAAATGAGAGAAAAGTTGCACTATTTTGGGGCCATCTTAAACCTACTTTCAAACTGTCAAAAATTTTCACAGCTTTCTAGATATAATTAAAATATTAAAATTTCCGATTTTTTTCTTTTGTTGATAACTCAACTGTGGTTTGTGCAAATGACTTGAAATTCGGAACGCTTACATAAAAGAACGTTGTGCATCGTTTGGTGACATTGGCAGTGCAGTGCGATCTGTCATTTTTGCAGAGCGACAGTTAACCTTCTTTTTCTTTATGGCAGGCATATTCATTTCTGCCGCTGACATTAAGACAGCATTATTATGATTACAACGGTATTTTAATTTTTTAAATCGAACCTCAAATAAAGAAGTTACAGAGAGAAACATGTTAGCACATGTAATCAAGGTAGCCATGCAACAAAAGAGCTGCGGTAAGTAAAAATCTTTATCAATAAACAATTTATTTTTAGTGGAAGCCCACGTATTTCCACCTTTTTTATTTGAAGAGATAGAGATTCGGTTAAATCAGCGAATACTTGCGCAATTACTAGCAATAAACGGTGGTTCTCGAAGAGTTTAAGAAATCGGCTGTGGCCAAAATATTTATGGAAATTTTGAAAAGGGTCAATTAGTACTCTGATTAGAATAAAATCCTACATTTCTTTTATTTTTTTATTAACTATGGAACTTTAAAGAACAATAAAACAAATTAACTAAAACGAATAAACAATTTAACAAATTGCCATAAAACAACAACGTAGGATTTTATTTTAATCCAAGTACTAATTGACCCTTTTAAAAATATCAAGAACTAATTAACCCTATCCGTCCGATAAATCCTGAAGAACTTGGGAAAATGTTCCAAATTTTGAAAAAATATACCTTAATGTTTAACTCATATTAATTCAACCCATTGTGTCTGAGCAATCAGGAATTGTTTCAGTTTATATTCCTTTGTAAGCGGTCTGTTACCGTAAGATGTACTATCGGTGCCAAAATTGGTCTTACACTTTACGGTTCAATTCCGCTTAAAATGCCATAACCAATTACATTCTGAGGTAAAAAAACCTTAGCAACTGTTCGCCAATTAAAGTTTTGAAGGCGGATCTAAACGATTTTATTTGAATGACAACAAACGTGTTAGCCTTGCACTAGTAAACAAAGGGCAGCAAAAAATAGATAAATAATCATGTTCTTTTAACGAAAAATCACATCGCCTATGGGGGCGGGGCTGGCGAAAACATAGCAACGTCCGGCATAAACGATTCGCGTCGCAAACTGGAACACCACTTTTGGAACTTTTAGTACCTAGTCAATTAAATAACTCGATGACACAGAAATTGCTTTTATTGTATACATGTGTAGTTATAAGATTATGCCGAATACTTAATTTTTTTGGCTTGCTAATAATTATTATTCTTTATCTATCTGTCAACGGCGCAAGAGGCTGTTGTCATTTCTGTTGACTTGGTAACAATTTCAACAGGTGCCTCTGTGCACATAAACAGTTATCTTTCATAATTATTATAAGTCGAATTTAAATAAAACGTTACATCTCTATCAATTACTTAAGCATAAGTGATTGCCGTTGTCTTTACTTGATATAGCTCTGGTTCTCGTTTAGGCTTGAAAGAGAGTTCCATCACATATCAAAGTAGAACATCCTGCATCCCTAACTGGACAAACACTTCAAATACATCACGTTCTAGACGTGGGAAGAACATCATCCTAGCTCAGCTGATTTTTTTTGTTGTGGAATTATAGGTGTTTTCAGGTGAGAGTAAATGCCTATGTCAAAGCTTTCGTTATGAACTGTTTTATTCACCTCTCGATCAAATGCTTCATAAAAGTCTTCGATTTGAACAAGGGATAGGCTTGCCACTTGATACAGTTGTTAAAAGTATACCATCAAACAAACAGACCATCAAACAGATAAGCTGTTGGACAGACCTGCTAAACAGAGTGTCGAGAGCGAGGTTTGAACCCTACATTTTTTTTAACAGACCAGTTAGTTCAAAAGCTTGGATTAGACCCTTACTTTTCTATGTAGGTACCGCTTTCCGCTTTAGATAAAGTGCCTGCTCATTAGTATCAATTATCATCTTCGCAATTAAATGTTGGTCTGTATAAAGTAAGTGCGGAATTAACAACCATTGTTTTACATGCACTAACAACAGCAGATGCAATCAGATTTGTATACAGGACTCCGTGGCTTCTAATCTGACCAAAAAAATTTCCAGTGGGTCTTGGTTTAAATGCTGGCCTAACAGGCATTTCCAAATTGAGATAACATTTCTGATAGTAAAAGTCCAATTTTCGGTTAGAGCGGTATTTTTCTGTCTCGCGGGGTTCGTTGTATAAATTATATGAATGGAAGCATAGGAATTGCCTCTTCTGTAAAGAATCTCAAGTGCTCGCTTTCGTTTGAAATGCCTACAAAAATAGAACGACAAACATGAAAACTTTGAAAAAAAATGCAATCCTAAAATTGACAATAAGTATTATTACTATTACTGTTACTATGTCCTTACTACATCTTAGTATTTTGCTTTTTGTCGATAACTTCGTACTCTCATTGACAGAATCAAAAAGACTATCGAAAAACATCAAAATATCTGCGGTATTTTGAGTGTTTTGACCAAGTGTCTTACTAGTGTCTGTAAAAACCAGAATTATAAATATAGAACATTCATAAACATGACTACAATGTATTGGCTTACCCAGCTTACTAACCACTTTTAATTTGGAAGCTACACGATGGCTAAATATTTGAGCAGCATTTCGGACTTTCATTTTTGTTATTTTTGCTTCATAAATGTGTTCATCCGTCAAATGAGGTAGTGGCCTTAGTCCTTCAGTCATGTTAGGACCATTGTCTATTTCATACAGAGCTACAATGTGCGCCCTAGTTGCAGAATTTTTTCCATGGTCAAACTGTATTGTTCTGTTTAAAAAATTATTTCCGATTCCTTTAAGAAGATGCGGCGGGTCCAACAAAGGATATATTTTATAACTGGCAATTTCAAAGAAGCTCGCTCTGTTTTCCAAACCTTTTCTTAAATAATCTGCTTTTGTGTCATATAACAAAAACTTCACAACCCTACAGTTAGCAGGTGCCTGGTCACAAATTATAGATACAGGCTGTGCGACGCCCACTTATAATCAAACTAACGAAGCAATTAAAAAAAAAAGTAATTTCCCAAAAGTTACCAGTACCTACTCTGGCAGACTCTGACCCAAACCTACTCAGCGGAGCTGGTCTGCGGTCCAAATAAATAACTAAAAGCCTAGGCGCCACGTAATTTAAACAGAAATCTGCCAGAGATGTTAAACACTTAAAAATATCTAAATTACGAAGAATAAAGAAAAGCACAAAAAACAAAATGAAACTACTGAAATAACTGTACGGGAGCATACAATTTAATATACACAAAAATGTTCTCGTCGATATCGTACAAACTCGTGAATACAACCAATGACGTCGAAATAAAGAAAATGTGGGTATAAGTAATCGGTACCCACTCAACTATAATCAAAAATAAGTACTCAATTTAGTACAACAATCTAAATTAAACGAAAGCAAAAAGAATAGGCTCTAAAAGCAAGTACCTATTCGAACTATTGTACCTAATATATTTTCTGTAAATATCTGCCTGCAAATAAATGATTCAAAATAATTCCCCAGGTGCACCACGGTTCACAAAGTTCATAACAAAAAAAAATAATGACTGAGGTGACTGAAAAGCTAAAGACTGATTAATGTTGGTTAATTAATGACAATGACCATACGGTATTGCATCAAAAATCAAATTAATTCAGACTCAAATATAGTACGGAGAAAATATATTCTAAATTCAAAACGAACAAACGTATTTTTATTACTACTATAGTGCAAAAAGTTCTAGCAAAAGAAAACGAAAACAAATAGGTAGCTTATCTTTCGGATCCACAGGTGACGGATATTTTCTGCTCGACTTCAATTATTTAAATACTGATGAAACAAATTTAGATGTTATATATACTTCATATGATTGGTTGCTTTCAAAATCGGTACGACTGTCCACTGAATAACTGAACAATTGGACACTTGGACCCTAAAATTATTTAATAAATGTATAAAATAGAAATATTATAAATAAAGTATCACTTTACCTTTATTAAGGGACAAAATTTAAATGTAAAATACGGAATATAGCAATCGTTCAATATTCTTTGCTAATAATCCAATTAATGAGGGATTCGTCTACTTAAAATTTCAAAACTATTCAAACGAATTCCCACTAAAGTAGAATTGACCGTAATCCAACAATTTGGTATTATAATAAAATATAATATTAACAATAGTCGCTTCTACTCCAGCAAAAGACTATCAAACGAATGAAATATGAATTTTATATCTCGCAAAACGCTACTGCCGAGAATCTATGCTCAATATAAGAAATGAAAGAAGAAAATATAAGTAAAAATTGTTTTGCTCTCGTACAGATTTTTCTTGAAAAGATGAATAAAATGCGATGAACTTGAAATCTAATAATAATGACAAAAATGTTAATAATGACAACCCAAAACGTCACAGCTGTATCACAAACTGTATGCAAAACTTCTGAAAGTAAAGTTTTAATCTGACAATATTTTGCCCCACCACCGCTTGAAAAAGCATAACACAAAGGCTGCTTAAAAGTAGTCTTAATACCTCTAAGCAAAACACCATGATCGGCAATTTTGTTATTTCTATACTGAACACCCATATCTTCAAACCCTAAAATATATCCTCATTTTTCATTAAAATTTAGTTCCGGAGTAATTGCCATTTCATCTGAAATTACAGAGACAAATTTATCACGATCCCACCAGTTTTCCTAAAACACCTGTTTGAATATTCTCGTGATCACTTGCTTCAGATCTACAACAAAATATGGACCACAAAGTTTTTCTCTCGAAGTTGGGCGAGCTCCATCGCCATTCCAATTCTAAAGCCGGATAAACCGAAATCAAATCCAGAATCATAGAGGCCAATATCTTTAACGTGCTGTATGGTGAAACTTCTTGAAAAAGTTGTGAATCGGAGACTTATGTGGTACATAGAGCAGCACAGTTTTTTATCACATGCTCAAAGTGGTTTCAGAAGGAAACGCTCAACCCTGGACAACATCTTGCAATTGGAATCGATTGTCACTGAAGCTTTTGCAAACCAACAAGAACTGCTAGCTGTATTTTTTGATATCAAGAAAGCCTTCGATACGACCTGGTGGCATTTGATTATCCTTAAACTTCAGTCTTGGGCGCTACGAGGAAATTTGCTGACTTTTGTACAAAACTTTCTCAGTCAGAGATCTTTCCAAGTTCGACTGAAAGGTGTCTTATCTACCATAAAAAAATTTTAAATAGAACCCCTCAAGGTTCCGAGCTCAGTACAACACTGTTTCTAGCCGTAGTGAATGATATCGCATCAAGCATAGTTTTCCCCATTAAGAATCTATTATACGCAGATGACCTTGTTATATACATAAAAGGGGCAAACATCGAATCCATGCGACAACAAATACAAGATGAAATAAACAATATTGTGTGCTGGTCAAATACATCAGGATTTAAATTTTCCACCGATAAAACAAAGTGCATCCTTTTTATCAGACGTAAAAAAACATCACCCCAGAAATAAAGAAACTGCATTATTCAGAATAAGGACCACATTAAGTTCTTGGGAGCAGTATTCGCCAGGAAATTAACCTGGAAAGATCATATAAATAATCTTAACAGAACATGCCACCACAGCCTTAATTTGCTAAAAACTCTCTCACATCACAAATGGGGAGCTGATGCAACTGCCCTTCTTAAAATCTACAAAGCACTCATTAGATCTAAAGGATTGACTAGGCTTCTATAGCATATGTAACTTCATGTCAAACTTCTCTAAAGAAAATAGACACTATTCAAACTACAGCATTGCGAGTCTGCACAGGACCATGTCGTACAACGCCTGGTAACAGTCTACTGTGCATCGCCGGAGAACTTCCACTAAATCTGCCTGACATATGCATTAAATGTAAAAATGCAGCATAATAATCCTGTAAAAGATGTTACTTTTTCCAAGAGATTTAAAAAGATCCTCGAAAATAAGAAGACCCGTCGCTGCCCACTATGCGAACGACTAAACAGAATATGTTAGAAGACCTTGTTTTTAGTTTTCCATCTCAGCTACAACATTCTATTCCGCTCTCTAGTTATCCTTGGGATATACCTCCTATTAAAATCAACACCTCTCTGTCCTCCTTATCTAAACACGAACTACCCCCAACTGTAATATTCCAAGAATTTTTTAAAATTCGACCAAAAGATCTTACTGCACTCTATCTCTACACTGACGCCTATAAGGATCAAAAAGGAGTTGGCGCTGCAGTATTAACTCCGACCTCTTGCCTACGCTCCCAACTGTCTCCTACCTGGTCGGTTGCTACGGCTGAGGTCTTTGCAATTTACAAATCACTGGAACACTGTGTACATCAGGGAATAAAAGACACTCACATCCGAATTTGCGCTGATTCACTTTCCGCCGTCCAGTCTCTGAAGCCCATGTATCCAAAGGACGTTTTCGCATTAAAAATAAAGCAACTTCTTATTACCCTCGATTTGAATGGGAACAACATCGAAGCCATATGGATTCCATCTCATATGGGCATTTCTGTCAATGAGATAGTAGACAAGGCTGCCCGAGACGCAATATCTTGCCCACACTCTATTAAATTTCATTCTGGGTGTCAAAGCGACACTAAAACCCTTATCAGGCGAACTGTCAACGACAAGTAGCAGCCTCTTTGGGACCAGATGCCTACAAAATTCCGGAATGTAAAAGCATCCGTTGCGAACACCCTAACGTTACCCCATCAGTGACGTCTTCAGGTGATCCTTACCCGACTAAGGACCGGCCACACTGCTAAGACCCTTTGTCACATCATCTCTAAAGATCATCCACGTTATGTAAAGTGCTCAAGTGCGCGTGTTTTAACAGTGAAGCATTTACTCATCGAATTCTCGGGTCAAGATACCGCAAGGAAACGTAGTCTTCCACAGTCTCTTAACGAATTGCTCGGAGATATCTCTCATTTGGACGTCTTGGTCAAATTTTTAAAGGACTCTGATGTATTTCACAAAATTTAGTTATATTCGTTCTATTCATATTTATTCATACTCGCCATGTTTAGTTATATTCGCTAGGTATATTTAGTTATATTTAGTTAGTTATATTTGGTATATCTAGTTATATTCACTATATCACTTATACATGTCGCTCATAACCCCAAGCGGTTAATGCGGCTAAATGATATTAAAAAAATTACCAGGAGCCTCCATCTTTTCTGCTGCTTGTTTCAAACATTTAAAAATGTGCTCATTAATGCCGGTTTCGAAAGAAATTTTATTAATGAAATTACTGATAGTTCTAATGCTTGGTAGAATTAATATTTTAGACAAAAATCTGTAGGACTTAGGACGGTGTTTATATATTGACAGTGAGATTATCTTTTTATCATCTGTAAATCGATGCAGCTTTACAGGTCTGTTTGCCTCTCTAAATTGGCACCGGATAAGTTTTGTAATCTCTGTTCAAAACTTTGTTTAACAGATGTTCGTTTAAATTTCTTATACAATTGTTTGACAGCTCCATAAAACAAAACTTTTCTCGGAGTCATATCTTTGTTTTTTTTATCCGACAGCTCTCAAAATGTTTTGGGGGCAAACAGCTAGAAATGAAAAAGCCATTTTAGGGAAGTATGGGTAGATGCTCCATTAAGGTGGCATTTAAACAACCGCTAAGAGTAATTCTTACTTTACTTGAAAAGTTCTTATTCATCATCATCATCATAAGGTTCTCAGTCCGAAGACTGGTTGGACGCGTACCTCCATTCTTTTCTATCCTGAGCTAACCTACGCATTTCCCTAAAAGTAGAACATCCTACATCCCTAACTATTTGAGAGCAGTAGTCTAATCTAGGCCTACCCCTACCTCTTTTTATTCCTATCTCTGACTCTAGTATGTCGCGAACTATTCCTTCGTGTCTTAGAAGGTGTCCTACCATCCTATCTCTCCTACTCTTTATTGTTTTCCATACCTTTCGCCTTTCCCCAACTCTTTCTAATACTTCCCTATTGCTAACCTTATCTATCCACGGTATCTTCATCATGCGTCTGTAACACCACAGTTCAAACGCTTCTACTCTTTTCCTATCCGCTTCTCCTATTGTCCAAGTTTCGCACCCGTATAATGCCGTACTCCATACATACGACTTTAAGAGTCTCTTCCTAGTCTCTATATTAACCGTTCTCGAACATAACAGTTGTTTCTTTTTGTTAAACGCAACTCGGCCCTGCGCCATTCTTTGTTTTATATCTTTAGTGCTCCTACCGTCTTGGGTTATTTTACTTCCTAAGTAGCAGAAATCCGCGACCTCCTCTATCTTCTCATTTCCTATTTGTATTTCAATTTTAGTTCTATTTTCACTCCATCTACATACCAAAATTTTAGTTTTCTTTTTATTGATTTTCATGCCGTAGCCCTGTGTCAAAACTGCTTCCATTTCATTCAAAGCCGCTCCTAATTCTTCTTTGCTAGATGCTAACACTGCTATATCATCCGCAAATCTGAGCATATTAATAGTTTGGCCCTGTACATTGATCCCTGAGGCTGTTCTTTCCTTAACAATATTAATCGCATCTTCGATATATAAGTTGAAAACTAGAGGTGACAATGCACATCCCTGTCTCACTCCCTTCCGGATATCTACTTCCCTTCGTTCCTGCTCACATTCTATAACTGCCTTTTGCTCTTTGTAGAGATTATGTATTATTCTTCTGTCCCTGTATTTCATCCCTACCTTTCTCAGCACTTCGAACATCTTCCCCCATTTTACGTTGTCGAAGGTTTTTTCTAAATCTACAAATCCTATATACATATACGCTCTTTCTCTTTTCTATCGTTTTTTCTATAATTACTCGTAAAGCTAGAATGGCCTCGCGCGTTCCTCTATTTCGTCTAAATCCGAACTGATCTTCTCCTAATATTTCTTCCGCCTTTTTCTCCATCCTTCTTTGCACAATTCTAGTTAAAATTTTTGACGCATGGGAAGTTAAACTGATAGTTCTAAAATTTTCGCATCTATCCGCGCCTTTCCTTTTTGGCAAAGCTACTATGATGTTCCGTTTGTAATCTTCTGCAATCTCGCCTGTCAGGTATATGTGACTAACTAATTTAAATAAACGATCCATTACCTCTTGACCTGCGCACTTTAAGATTTCTGCCTGCAAGCCATCTATACCTGGTGCTTTATTATTCCTTAAACTTTTTAGTGCTAGCTCAAACTCTTCTCTCATTATAGGACTCCCTAGGTTATCCCCTTCTACACTGCTTTCACTTTCTAATATATCTTGCACTTCCTGTCCCGCATATAAGTTTCCTAAATATTCTTTCCACCTATCTGCCTTCTCCCCGCTTTCGATTAGGATATCTCCTGCCTCATTCCTAATGCTTTTGGTACTAGATCCAATTTCTCTAAAATTTCTCCTAATTATTTTATATGCTTCATCAGTCTTTCCTATTTCGAACTTATTTTCCACTTCTTTGCACTTATCGTCGATCCATTGCTCTTTCGCTTTCCTACATTTCCGAATAATTTCCCACTTGATCGCCTTATATCTTTGTTTCCCTATTTCATCTAACCTATTTTTATATTTGCGCCTTTCCTCTATTAGACTCACAATATGTTTTGTTATCCAGGGTTTCCTACTTTCATTCTGTTTATGACCCAAAATATCCCTAGCTGAGGAAACTAAACTATTTTTAATGCAATTCCATTCTTCCTCTATGTCCCTAACAATATTTTCGCCCGCGCCCTTTAGTACCTCGTTTGTCTTTTTCTCGAACTTATCGCGCGTATCATCATCTTTTAGTTTCTCTGGGTCAAGATACCTTCTTCCGCTTCGTTTTTTCAAAATCTTAAATTTAAGATTGGCCTTCATAACGACTATATTGTGATCACTATCTATATCTGCTCCTGGATAACTTCTACAATCCCTAACTTGATTTCTAAATCTTTGCCTAACAAGAATGTAATCTATTTGATATCTCCCTAGGTCTCCTGGCATCTTCCACGTGTAGCGTCTCCTAACATGATGGTGAAATAGAGTGTTCGCGACCGTTAAGTTATGTTTATCGCAGAACTCTATCAGTCTCACTCCCCTATCGTTCCTATTGCCTAATCCAAAGGGACCAACTATTCCGCCCTCTCGCACTGTGCCTACGACTGCATTGAAATCTCCTATAATTATTAAATTTTCGTGTCCTCTCACAAAATCTAGCACATGTTCAATATCACTATAAACTGCCTCTACGACCTCATCACTGTAGTTAGAAGTGGGCATATATACCTGTATTATTACTGTTTTTACAGGTTTCGAATCTAACCTAACCATAACTACCCTGTCACTTTGCTGTAAGAAAGTTTCTACACTCTGCCCTACTTTTTTCCGCATAACAATTCCTACTCCCGAATTTCCTCCTACAGATCCTGTGTGTATTACTCTAAAATCTCCGCTCCAGAAGTCTCCGGCTTCTGGCCATCGCACTTCACTAATACCTACTACGTCTAATGCTAACCTATCCATCTCAATTTTCAAATTCTCTCATTCGATTTTTTGAAATTTTGAGCAGCAGTTAATTATGATGTTTAGAATCGCCGTCTGTTTTTAGAATTTTAAAATTTTTGAAAACCCGTCTTTTTATTTTTTATGCTGCATTTTGGGGGATATTTGAGAACAGACGTTGATTTGTAATAAAAAGTTAGACAATTTATCCGTATAAAATTTTCATGTCAAATTTCATTCAGCTGCGTGAACTAAGAAATTCAATTTTGAGAATAATGATATTAGGGTCCCTATATTTAGAGAGTACCGCAATCTCCGCCATATTTACTCACAATAACAGCCGCCAAATTTGAATTGTGGCGGAACGTCAGAATGACATTTTGCTGCTGACACGGCAGTCCGCCATATTTACTCACAGTTCTGAAACATAGTGGAGCTATTGATTGCGGTACTCTCTAAATATAGGGACCCTAAATGATATAAGGAAGTGCTGCCTCTAGCGGCACTACTGCAACTTAGCTATTAAGCTCCGCCTACTACCCTCTACTACTCCTGCGACGGCACACGCAGAATAAATTGTTTTTCATAGTGGATCTCTTCAAGCGCGGAAATTGTCTCAAATATTCTTGATGTAAATAAATTTATAGTAATGGGCAGACGCAGTTATTTCATCTCGAAAAGAAAAGTTCGAGCTAGGAGATAGGTTTACTAATAATATTCTTTTTGTCTGTATATCGACATACCTACCTTTAAACAGTTTATGCAGGGCAATACTAATTTTCACAGCCCGATAAATTGCTTATAAAAAGTAAATTCTATCCTAGAATTATTTTTAATTATACTGCGCCCATTTTACACTTTTATAGATTTTATGGATTAGTGGACTTTAGACAAAGTCGATTCGAATTTGAATATGAAAAGAGCAGCACTGCTTCCGCAATCCACGAATCCTACGCATTTCCCCAAAAGTTGAACATTCTACATCCCTAACCATTTGAGAGCAGTAGTCTAATCTAGGCCTAACCCTTACCTCTTTTTATTCCTATCTCTGACTCTAGTATGTCGCGAACTAAGCCTTCGTGCCTCAGAAGGAGTCCTACCATCCTATCTCTCCTATTCCTTACTGTCTTCCATAAATTTCGCTTTTCTCCAACTTTTTCTAATACCTCTCTGTTGCTAACCTTATCTATCCACAGTATCTTCATCATGCGTCTACAGTACCAAATTTCAAATGCTTCTAATTTTTTCCTATGCCGTACTCCATATATACGCTTTTAAGAGCCTCTTACTAGTTTCTACATTTATCATTCCCGAGCATAATAGTTGTTTCTTTTTATTAAATGCAACTTGGCCCTGCGGTAATCTTTGTTTTAAGTCTATCTCTAGAGGTCATACAATCGCGAGTTATTTGACTTCCTAAATAGCAGAAATTTGAGGCTTCCTCTATCTTCTCGTTTCCTATTTATATTTTAGTTTTAGTCCTATTTTCACGACCCCTACACACCAAAATTTTTGTTTTCTTTTTGTTGATCTTCATACAGCCCTCCGTCAAAGCCGCTTCCATTTAGTTCAGAGCTCTTCCTAATTCTTCTTTGCTGATGGATGCTAATACTGCTATATCATCCGCGAATCTGAGCATATTAATAGTTTGGTCCTGTATATTATTTCCAGCAGCTTTTCTGTCTCTAACAATATTAATCCCATCTTCGATATATAAATTGAAAACTATAGGTGATAACGCACATCCGTGCCTCACTCCCTTTCGGATATCTACTTCTCTATGTTCCTGCTCAAATTCTATAACTGCCGTTTGCTCTTTGTATAGATTATGAATTGTTCTTCTAGCCCTATACTTCATCCCTACGTATTTGAGCATTTCGAACATCTTCCATTTTACAATGTCGAAGGCTTTTTCCAAATTTACAAATCCTATATTATAACAACAACAACAACAACAACAAGACAACGATTTGGACTTGCTCAAACTACTCCCCGGGCAGGAATTGAATTATAGAGCAAGCCCTGATCGACGTTGTGTGCTAGACGGCGGCAAAACATATTATAGGCGCTCTTTCCCTTTTCTATTGTTTTTTCTATTATTACTCGTAAAGTTAGAATGGCCTTGCGCGTTCCCCTATTTCTTCTAAATCCGAACTGATCTTCTCCTAATTTTTCTTCGGCCCTTTCCTCCATCCTTCTATGCACAATTCTAGTTAAAATGTCAGATTGACAAATAGTAGGAGAGCCCGCTGCAAAATTATGCACCCATCTGTTAACGAAATGAAATGTGCGGCAAAGGCATGTAAAAACACCATACTCAACGGATCGGCACCCGTGCCGGTCACCATTTGGTGCAAAAAGGTAAAAACAATGGCACTTCCGGTACGGAAGTTTGCGGAAAATTGCGCGATTTGTTAACGAGATGAAAGTTGTGCCATCTTGTAGCCTGCGATTAATTGAATTGAAATCGGTACCCGTGCCATCTTTTACCCTAGTACAAGTCCCCGGCACGGCGACATTCTTGCAGCCCGTAACTCGGACAAATTCCCGTCATGTGTTAACGACTTGAAATAAAGTTCAATGGAAAGGGCATTATGTCCCCTTTACGAATATCCGAACGTGCCGCGATTCAAAGCATCCTAAGGAGGTGGCACGGCCCGATTTATAACGCGCTACGCGGCGTCAAAATGTCACTTTTTAATCAATTCCAATGGTCGCGCAACATGTTTTTTGTGTGGTGCACAATTGACATCTGTCACTGTGACACCTGTTAATGGTAATGGTAACTAAGACATGATACAAAGAACTAACTAAGTAACTACAGTCCTTCTTTTTAACTTGATCCTTAGGTCATCAACGTAATGTGTAAGTTACTCCGCGCGGGCAGCTGTAATAGTGCATGTTGAAAAGAGACACTTTCGAAAAGAATGTCTGGAATGCCGGTATGGCGATTTGCATTGTGCAAAAAGGACGGTACATAAAAGTAGCCGCTGAATTGCATGCCGGCTTACGTTCTTTTCAGCGTTGGGACTGCTGGACTGAGTGATGACATTAGGATCAAGTTAAAAAAGGACTTTATAGGGAGCAAGTAACTAGGTAAACTTTCGCTATTAAATCATGCTGCAAATGCAACGAGTGACACTTTTCTGAATTTCGGGCCTATACTACGAACATAAAAACATTTCCAATATTCCAATGTTAAAAACTCGCGCGCGCCGACTGCCGAATTCCCTGAAAATGGCGCCGCGTAGCGCGTTATAAATCGGGCCGTGCCACCTACTTAGACTGCTTTGAATTGCGGCACGCTTGGATATTCGTAAAAGGAACATAATGCTCTTTCCATTGAACTATATTTCAACTCGTTAACACATGACGGGAATTTGTCCGAGTTACGGGCTGCAAAAATGTCGCCGTGCCGAGGATTTGTACTAGGGTAAAAGATGGCACGGGTACCGATTTCAATTAAATTAATCGCAGGCTACAAGATGGCACAACTTTCATCTTGTTAACAAATCGCGCAATTTTCCGCAAATTTCCGTACCGGAAGTGCCATTGTTTTTACCTTTTTGCACCAAATGGTGACCGGCACGGGTGCCGATCCGTTGAGTACGATGTTTTTACATGCCTTTGCCGCACATTCCATTTCGTTAACAGATGGGTGCATAATTTTGCAGCGGGCTCTCGGACTAAAAGCATCACTGTCAGTTTGACAAAGCATCACTGTCACTGTGCAAGTCCCCATAAATTCAGTCAATTTATGCAATAAAACACTATTCTTAAGTAGAAGTAAATATGGATGGCGATTGTGACAATAAAATATTAAATTTAACACCCCCAGGTATCGCAGAAATGGCGATAGTAACCTGTTTAAATTTACTTCCAAAAATTTCAAAGAAAAAATGCGAAAATTCGTACAGAATTGGCGCAAAGATTTTTTGGGATAAATAAAGTAATCGTAGAAAAAGTATAGTGTACAACTCGCGCAAAATGACCCTTTCCCACTTGTAGGGACATGAATAGTTTGTAGCATGACCGAAGTCAGTGCTACAAAATTAATGTGCCTGCTTGTAGGAAATGGAGTATCATTTCGCGCTACTATTGTTATCCAGGGTATTAATTCTACTTTCATTCTGTTTATGACCCAAAATATCTCTAGGTGCGGAATCTAAACTATTTTTAATGCAATTCCATTCTGTCTCTATGTCCCTAATAACCGTATTTTCACCAGCGCCCTTTAGTACTTCGTTTGTCTTTTTTTCGAACTTATCACGCGTATCATCATCTTTTAGTTTCTCTAGGTCAGGATATCCTAATCGAAAGCGGGGAGAAGGCAGATAGGTGGAAAGAATATTTAGGAAACTTATATGCGGGACAGGAAGTGCAAGATATATTAGAAAGCGAAAGCAGTGTAGAGGGGGATAACCTAGGGAATCCTATAATGAGAGAAGAGTTTGAGCTAGCACTAAAAAGTTTAAGGAATAATAAAGCGCCAGGTATAGATGGCTTGCAGGCAGAAATCTTAAAGTGCGCAGGTCAAGAGGTAATAGATCGTTTATTTAAATTAGTTAGTCGCATATACCTGACAGGCGAGATTCCAGAGGATTACAAACGGAACATCATGGTAGCTCTGCCAAAAAGGAAAGGCGCGGATAGGTGCGAAAATTTCAGAACCATCAGTTTAACTTCCCATGCGTCAAAAATTTTAATTAGAATTGTGTAAAGAAGGATGGAGAAAAAGGCGGAGGAAATATTAGGAGAAGATCAGTTCGGATTTAGACAAAATAGAGGAACGTGCGAGGCCATCCTAGCTTTACGAGTAATTATAGAAAAAACGATAGAAAAGAGAAAGAGCGTCTATATAGGATTTGTAGATTTAGAAAAGGCCTTCGACAACGTAAAATGGGGGAAGATGTTCGAAGTGCTGAGAAAGGTAGGGATGAAATATAGGGACAGAAGAATAATACATAATCTCTACGAAGAGCAAAAGGCAGTTATAGAATGTGAGCAGGAACGAAGGGAAGTAGATATCCGGAAGGGAGTGAGACAGGGATGTGCATTGTCACCTCTAGTTTTCAACTTATATATCGAAGATGCTATTAATATTGTTAAGGACAGAACAGCCTCAGGGATTAACGTACAGGGTCAAACTATTAACATGCTCAGATTTGCGGATGATATAGCAGTGTTAGCATCTAGCAAAGAAGAACTAGGAGCGGCTTTGAATGAAATGGAAGCAGTTTTGACACAGGGCTATGGCATGAAAGTCAATAAAAAGAAAACTAAAATTTTGGTATGTAGGGGATGTGAAAATAGAATTAAAGTTGACATACAAATAGGAAATGAGAAGATAGAGGAGGTCACGGATTTCTGCTATTTAGGAAGTAAAGTAACTCAAGACGGTAGGAGCACTAAAGATATAAAACAAAGAGTAGCGCAGGGCCGAGTTGCGTTTAACAGAAAGAAACAACTGTTATGTTCGAGAACGGTTATTATTGAGACTAGGAAGAGACTCTTAAAGTCGTATGTATGGAGTACGGCATTATACGGGTGCGAAACTTGGACAATAGGGGAAGCGGATCGAAAAAGAGTAGAAGCGTTTGAAATGTGGTGCTACAGGCGCATGATGAAGATACCGTGGATAGATAAGGTTAGCAATAGGGAAGTACTAGAAAGAGTTGGGGAAAAGCGAAAGCTATGGAAGACAATAAAGAGTAGGAGAGATAGGATGGTAGGACACCTTCTAAGACACGAAGGAATAGTTCGCGACATACTAGAGTCAGAGATAGGAATGAAAAGAGGTAGGGGTAGGCCTAGATTAGACTACTGCTCTCAAATAGTTAGGGATGTAGGATGTTCTACTTTTAGGGAAATGCGCAGGTTAGCTCAGGATAGAAAAGAGTGAAGGTACGCATCCAACCAGTCTTCGGACTGAGAACCTTATGATGATGAGGTCAGGATATATTCTTCCGCTTTGTTTTTTCGAAATCTTAAATTTAAGATTTGGCTTTACTTTTAGAATAAAATCGTGTTCCGCTGTGAATGTGATTTAAGGTCCGCTCCAAAGTGACCCTAAATAATGTACCTTCTAACAAATTATCGTAAATACAAACATTCTAGGAGATCCGACCTGTACAACGACGCAAAGATTACTGCCGAACTGCCAATGTGCCAATTTGAAATCAGATCGGAGGCCACCTGCGATCTCCCACTTCAAGAGCCCAACCCCACCTCGCACATTAGCGGACAGCCTCTTCGGTCGTAATCCTCTTTCCCCTGGAACCCCGGAGATGGTCAAAAGAAAGTTAAAAGGCACCCTAAGAGCAAACTTAATATATTCGATTAACATTAAAACAACGTCAATGAATACAAGTAAAATTGTAGTTTTGTAAGGTTGATGAAAACTACAATGTAACTGAATGGATCTCAAAAACCTTTTGATCTAAAAATAAACATTTCCTCCGATTTTTCAGATTATTTTTTAAATTTAGATAAAATAATGTATACCTTTTTTTTCCGTGCACAGTACTTCCGCTGGGATCTATTTGTTGTGAAAGATTCGGCGAAGTCTGCCCTTGATTTACACCACTATTTTCGACAAGAGTATCTTCAGCATATGGAATATTTTCAATAAAACTTTGAATTATTGTTTACCTTGCAATTTTGGGGTTTGTTGAAAGACACTTACACCAGGTTTGTTTCTTTTTGATTCTCCAACATCTTGCAGGTTCTGGGGGGCACCAATATCCCGAGATGTGCTTGCAACTGGATGAACTACAACACATATTACTATTTCTCATTCCTGATAGGTAGGTATATAGGATAGATACAAAAACCAAAAGGAAGTCAATTCCATTTTCCAGCAGAAAATGTTGACTATTGGTACTAATGAAATATTGAAAAAAATGTTGATAGCCTTTCATTAATAAGAAAATAGGTATATCTAACAGAGTAGGTATGTATTTAAGTATTTTGTACCTTGCAATTTTGGTGAATCTTGAAGAAAACTTATACCATTAGGTTGATCCAACAATTATTATATATTATTACATAACTAACAGTTGTCTGCTTGAGAGTAGAGTCCCGGCAGTGTGGAAGCAGGCTCAGGTCAAACCAATACGTAAGATCGAAAGTCCCGTGGATTTCAAGGATCTGAGGCCGGTTAGCTTATTACCTACCCTGTACCTCGAAGGTTCTGGAAAAGATTGTTGTTACCAACTGAGTGAATATCTATTGAAGTACCTACAATATGTTACCTTTACACCAATCAGAATTTCGCAAACATCATAGTTGCACTACAGCATTGTTGAAGGTAACTGATGACATCTTGAAAGCCACTGATATTAATAAAATAACCATCCTTGTCCTATTAGATTTTTCGAAGGCGTCTGACACGTTGCAACACATAATTCTATGTGCTGTTCTAGATTATGTGGGACTGAGTTGCGGATTCATGGATTTTATAAAAAATTACCTGACGAATAGAACGCAAGTCGTCAGGATTGACGGTGTTTGTTCTTCTGTGCTGGATATTCAATCTGCTGTTCCGCAGGGATCTGTCTTAGGACCTGTTTTGTTTTCAATTTATACCTGCCAACTTTATTCTGCCCTGAAGTTTTGTAATTCACATGCATATGCGGATGATACTCAAGTTTACCTTTCTTGTTACGAGCTTCGATTGGCTGTTTAGCATATTAACAAGGATTTGCTAAATATACATTCTGCCTCCGAGGAGCACAACTTATTTTTAAATCCTTCAAAGTGTCAATTCATAGTTTTTGGTCGTGAACATACAGTAAACCGAAGCCACCGTAATATAGACCGCCCCACTCCTAGAATGATACGTCACAAACGGTGGTGGTTCTCCAGGCGCTACCGGTTGTATATCCGTACGTAGCCTATTGCAGATTGGCAAATGCCGAACTTACTTTCGTATTGGACGACCGTGGTCGTAGAGGTATGTCAAATTAGTGGATGTCCGTCTCGCGTGATGGCGATCCCTAGCTGTCCTTTTAGACCTGACCGATTTTTTGGTCAAAAGAAAAAAGATAAATCATCATAACAAAAAAGAACTAGTGCGAGGTACGAACCCTCAACGTTTCGACTTGAGGGAATGACACATCGACCACTGAGCCACGAAGGTATGCTGGCAAGAAAGCTTACGAAAATAGTATAGCATTTTACATTATACCGGGTGGGGATTTAGTGTGTAATCGGCTCATATCTCTGGACCTATTTAAGATATCAAAATGAAATTTTGCACGAATGTGGGGAACCACATGGAGCATTTTCCAAAATTATTAAGGTATATACAGGATGTTTATATTCTAAGTACCAGACCAAAGTTCTATTTCTTTAAATGGAAACCTCACGTGTCCTTGCATAATATGGATTCCCCATAAAATTCCATGAAAATTGGTATACTACATGATGTGGTTTTGACTAAGGAATGTTGAGATATTGATATTTTTATGCCATTATGGACCCAAATTTATGACGCTACTGACGCATACTAACCAAAGCCACCTAAAATTTTTTTATTGAAATAGGTTCACACACTGCTGTATTTTTGAAATCTATAAATAATTTTATCATAATACTTGAGATAATACAGGGTGGTTAAGTTATGCAAAACAGAATTTTTCACAAAAATTTCAAATGGAACACCATGTATATTATTTGTACAATTGATGGTCATTTTACTAAGCTTTTTATTGATGTGGATATTGTCAAGTCTACCAGTAAAAGTTTCGACAGAATGTACAATTGAATTATAAAAATGTAGAGTTTCGTTAGTATTTTACATTATTTTAGACGATCTCTCCTATTTTGTCACCCAAAACTCCAAAAAAGGTCTGTATTTTGTTTCTATAAAATATTTAGCAAATGAAGTTTACATTAACACGAAAAATCCCATTGCAAGATTATTTCTTAAAGATAATATTTTCTTCCATGGCACTCCTTGTTTGAACATTATAGCCGACTTTAAAAAGACATACATTTAAAGATATAACCATCAAGAAACAATTTTACAATAAGATTTATTGTCTTTATATTGATACCAATTCGCAAATACAAAATATAAACATTATTGTGAGTTTTGAGCAACAGAACAGGGGGAATTCGCCAAAAAGAGTATAAACTAATAATGAAATTCAAAAATTTTGATGTTCAGTCGTAATATCTGCCGAAACTATCAGTAGTAGACCTGGCAATATCTACATCAATAAAAAGCTTAGTTAACTGACTGTCAGTTGTGCAAATAATATACATGGTATTCTATTTGAAATTTTTGAGAAAAATTCCCTTTTGCATAACTTAACCACCTTGTATAATCCTAAGTATTATGGTGAAAGTATTTATAGATTTCACAAATACAGCAGTGTGTAAACCCCTTTCAATAAAAAATAATTAGGTGGCTTTGGTCAGTAGACGTCAGTAGCGTCATAAATTTGGGACCATAATGACACAAAAATGTCAATATCTTAACAGTCCTTACTCAAAACCACATCATGTAGTATATTAATTTTCATGAAATTTTACGGGGAATCGAAATCACGCAAATACTTGTGGGGTTTCCATTTAAAGAAATAGAACTTTGGTCTGGTACTCAGAATGTAAACATCCTGTATATACATAAATAATTTTACGAAATGCTCCATGTCGTTCCCCACATACGTGTAAAATTTCATTTTGATATCTTAAGCAGTACCAGAGATATGAACCGATTACACACTAAATCCCCACCCGGTATAAGTAGAAAATACGCCCGTTGCTGTAAGTCGACAGTTGGGAATGCAATACGCTACGTTCGATACGGATATGCCTCCCGTTTGCGACTATTCGCATGCTTTTTGTCAGTACTTCGTTTTACTGCATAAGATTATAATAATGCAATGGCAACATATTACTTATATTTTATTACAACTGAACAAGTAAAAAAATTTGTTTATACAACTTTAGATGTCAAAATACTGTTGCGTTCCTTTGTGTAGGAGCAAAATTACGATCGCACAACTTGTGCGGCACAAGTGAGAAAGTGTCCGTGTTTCGATTTCTCAAAAACAAAGCTAGGCAAAGACTTCCAGCGAACGAAATTTTCGGTACCGCTTTATTATTTGGAAAGATTCTGTAGCACGCAACGATGGGAGCATTTTAACTCTAGAACGAAAGCCCTAAAACTTACAAATGATACTTTCCCACAACATTTAAACAGCAGTCGAAATAATATGTGTACTGCATTACGCCAAAAGCCCGAAAAAATACAGGCGAACCAGCAAGAAAATATGCACAAACACGGAATTATCAAGATAAAAAATGAAAGTTAACGTTATACAGAACAACTATAAAACGCGGTTAAGTGAAACGCAGAAATAGGCACCATTTTTAAAGTTTTCTATAAAAATGTTTGCTTAGTTATTACTTGTAACAATTTTTATGTTTGGGTTCGTTAGGTTAGGGCACACTTCTCTATGTAATAAATAGCTGATTGAAATTAGGGTAAATAGTGAACCATTTAAAATATATTGTAACTAGCGGCTTAAATAAAATAAAAGTTTGTGTAGCAAAAGTTGTAAAGCTGTTAAATGATATTAATAGATTATTTTACCTAGGTAAATGCATTCCCATAACGTATTGCCACTAATATAATATAATAACGAAACTACAATTCAATACATAAAAACTCTAGTTGCAGGGTAGGCTCGCCATACCAAGCGTGACGTCACCAGAGCAGGGTACAGGCTTTCTATATTACAGTGGCTTCGAGTGAACGCAATTCCTGAAAACTCTGTTACATTATCAATCCGCAATGTTTCTATACCTAGGGTATACAGTGTGAGGAATTTGGGTCTGCATATGGATAATACCTTTAGATATCGCAAGCATATATCGAATTGCATTCAAAAAGCAGTCTTTGGTTTGAAGCTCTTGTTTCCTCATAGACGTTACCTTCCTCGGGAAGCAGAGGCTATGTTGTATGATACTCTCATTTTACTCTTTGCGCTCCTGTCTTTGCTGAGCTCCTACATATCTTTTTCATAAGATACAATTTCGTACTGATTTTCATAATTTAAATATAAGGTTCAAAGGACTAGTAACTCCACCAGTTCATAAAACAGCTATTTATGGCCGATCCTTCTTTGGTTGTATGACTAGAGCTTACAATTGACTTCCGTTCAAACTGAAAACTTACAGCGGAACTTTCAGAAGACGGCTTAGGGTTTACTTTGATAATTGAGATGGCCGGCATGCGATAATATGAATGATTTGTGTGTATGTGTGATTTATTGCCATTATTATTACTTTGGTGTCATTTTGTGGAGGGGATTTAGATTAGCTGATAGATTTAGGCATTTGTTTTTATTTTGTTTTTTTCTGATATGTCAGGGTGGCAGATTGGGGGACGATTTTTGTCTACATGAACTTGCACCTTGTAATTTTCCATTTTGCACAATGTTTATGTATTTTAATATGTTTAATGCACCTGCACTGCAAAAATGGAAAATAAATCATTATTATTATTGTTATTATTTGTATTATTGTTATTAATATTAATTTTATTATTATTATTATTTTTATCACCATCATTACTATTCTCCAACAATTACATCTTGTAGGATCTCTGGGACATCAATATCCTGAGATGTACTTGCAATTGGATGGCCTATAACAGATACACTCTACTATTCCCTTTTTCTGATATATTTCAGACAGGAATGACAACCTAAGGTTTTTGAAATAAACATTTTTCTAAGTTAGCTTTTGAACACATTGTTTTACCTCATGTACAACAATATGAAATGTTTGTCTCTTAAAAAAGTAATAGGAAGGGCATTTGCATACAACCGGCCTGATCTGGCATTTTTTTGTGGCTTGAAAATGAGGTGCGTGAAGTTGGATTAACCGATAGTTTTATTACTACCTCGGAAAATTGACGAGCACAAATTAGGGGAACTGCAGCACAACTTAGCACAAACTGAGCACTAAATGCTAAATCCAACTTCACGCACCTTTGAAAATGCCTCCCGCATACTCTGAGAGTTTTATAAACTCAATCAGGCTGTTGAGTAGCTATTTCTCTGTTATTGATTAATTTAACCCATTTATTAAATCGTTCCAATTCAATTTGAGAATCTGGAAACCGATGTCTTGCGGAAACCCTGTGTTCACACCCAGGAACACTACATTTCAGGTAACCCATTATTTTAAGTTTAAATAATAAAATTAATAAACTGCAATTAATTAGTGGTACTGGACCGTTCGAACAACTACTCCTCGCGCAAATACCCCGCCAGGCATTGAATTATAGAACTAAATCCAGATTTTTTGTACTACGAGAAGTTTCAGACTGCTACCCCACCTAAGGTGGCTTTGAAACAGTCCTAATTTGTCTCCATGTACGTACGTGCTTTTAAGCAGGTCTTTGTTCAAATATTGCATGTTTTGAATGTGTATGAAAAACCGCATGATGAGTCCCAGAAGGACGAAACCAGTTGGTCTGCGGTTTTTCATACAGATTCAAAACATGCAATATTTGAACAAAGACCTGCTTAAAAGCACCTACGTACATGGAGACAAATTATGACTGTTTCAAAGCCACCTTAGGTGGGGTAGCAGACTGAAACGTCACCTAGTACAAAAAATCTGGATTTAGTTCTATAATTCAATGCCTGGCGGGGTATTTGCCCTTGGAGTAGTTGTTCGAACGGTCCAGTACCACTAATTAATACCAGATAATTACTCCAAGTTGTTGTCACTTGCTGATATCTGTCAAGAGCGCGGCAGCATATATAGCAAGATTAAATTGCATGGTTTGAGTGTGTAGGGGAAAGCACCGTACTGATGAGTCTCAGAAGGACGAAACCAGTTGGTCTACGGTTTTTCATACACATTCAAAACATGCAATATTTGCTTAAAAGCACGTACGTACATGGAGACAAATTAGGACTGTTCCAAAGCCACCTTAGGTGGGGTAGCAGTCTGAAAAGTCTCGTAGTACAAAAAATCTGGATTTAGTTCTATAATTCAATGCCTGGCGGGTATTTGCCCGAGGAGTAGTTGTTTGAACGGTCGAGTACCACTAATTAATACCAGATAATTACTCAAAGTAGTTGTCACTTGCTGATATCTGTCCAGAGCGCGGCAGCAAATATAGCAAGATTAAATTGCATGGTTTGAGTGTACTGTACCGTACTGACGAGTCCCAGAAGGACGAAACCAGTTGGTCTGCGGTTTTCCATACACATTCAAAACATGCAATATTTGAACAAACTGCAATTAACAATAAAGACTAGAATTTCAATTATTACATATAACTTTAATATCTCAATAGAAAATGCGCCCAATCACTTTTCACTCAACAGTCGCGCAGTTATTCAAAACACAAAACTCCTAACAAAACAAATTCAAAAATGAACGAATGACATTATCGGCGCTCAAGATGCATTCCTATACTAGTGTCATCTGCAGTACAACTTAAGCTGTAACTCCTACTGATGTTATCGCCGCGGTGCTTGGAAGCAAAAGTTTCGCGAACCCACGTGACCAATCCGAAAAGCGGTCTTTGCCTTATCCGTCTAAAGGAGTAGTTGGTTTGTGGTCTCAAGAGATTTCAAAATTTTTATTTATAACACCATATTGCTGCCGAAATAAATGGAATAACACAATGAAAAGCGAAAAGCAAAAACTAATCGTTTTAAGGATAGAACCCGGACCTACTGATTCACTAAGCCGATACAAATTATTATTATTATTATACTCCATCCACCGCACCACCTTCACTACTGCAGGTTCTAGTTTAAGAACAGGTATTTATTGTCCTATACTTTACTTCGCTTATACTACATTCTCCATATCTTTCCGGCGGAAACTGGGCCGCCCCAAAGATACTTTGCAGAACGATAATAGAAATTTGAATGGAGTGGGCCGGCAAGGCTGAGGATTTACCGGCACTGTTATATGTTGAGTCAATCCAGGCGGCAAGTTGATTCGCTACACCAGTCTTGTATTAATGGCGTACCAGTTAGCGCATCACTCCATTCATTCCCGCGTTAGGGCTGGGTTAATCTGCAGGCTGAATCATCGATTAGGGGTGTGCGCTGTGAATATCATAGGTATTTAAACAGATAAAAATATTATATTTTATTATACTTAATTAAATAAAAATTAAGAGGATGAAAATTCATAACAGGATGAAAATTCGTTACGTGATTTACTTTAATTTTCTTTTAGAAATCTTTAGGAGGGCGGCGCTCTAGACCCCATTATTACGAGCCGCCACTGATACATCATAGTCGCTTTGCCAAAACGGAAAGGCGCGGGTAAGTGCGAAACTATTCGCGAACTATCAGTCTAACTTCCCACGCTTCAAAAATTTTAACTAGAATTATGCAAAGAAGGATGGCGAAAAGGGCGGAAGAAATATTAGGAGAAGATCAGTTCGGATTTATACGAAATAGAGGGACGCGCGAGACTATACTAGCTTTACGAGAAGTTATAGAAAAAAAAAATAGAAAAGGGAAAAAGCGTCTATACCTATACGATTTGTAGATGTTCGAAGCGCTCAGAAAGGTTGGGGTGAAATAATATAGGGACAGAAGAATAATACATAATCTCTACAAAGAGCAAACGGCAGTTATAGAACTTGATCAGGAACACAAAGAAGTAGATATCCGGAAGGGAGGCAGACAGGGATGCGCATTGTCATCTCTAGTTTTCAACTTATAAATTTAAGATGCAATTAATATTGTTAAGGACAGAACAGCCTCAGGGATTAATGTGCAGAGTCAAACTATTAGCATGCTCAGATTTGCGGATGATGTAGCAGTGTTAGCATCTAGCAAAGAAGAATTAGGAATGGCTTTGAATGAAATGGAAGCAGTTTTGACAGAGGGATACGGCATGAAAATTAATAAAAAGAAAACCAAAATTTTGGTATGTAGAGGGCGCGAAAATAGAACTAAAACTGAAATACAAATAGGAAATGAGAAGATAGAGGAAGCCGCCGATATCTGATATTTAGGAAGTAATATAACTCGAGATGGTAGGAGCACTAAAGATATAAAACAAAGAATAGGGCAGGGTCGAATTGCGTTTAACAAAAAGAAACAACTGCAATGCTTTGCAACGGTTAATGTCAAAACTCGGAAGAGACTCTTAAAGACGTATGTATGGAGTACGGCATTATACGGGTGCGAAACTTGGACAATAGGAGAAGCGGATCGACAAAGAGTGGAAGAGTTTGAAATGTGGTGCTACAGACGCATGATGAAGTTGAAGGTAGGCATTAGAAAGAGTTTGGAAAAAGCAAAAGGTATGGAAGACAATAAAGAATAGGAGAGATAGGATGGTAGGATGGTAGGACACTTTCTAAGACACGAAGGAATAGTTCGCGACGTACTAGATTCAGAGAGAGGAATAAAAAGAGGTGGGGGTAGGCCTAGATTAGACTACGGCTCTCAAATAGTTAGGGATGTAGGATGTTCTATTTTTAGGGAAATGCGTAGGTTAGCTTAGGATAGAAAAGGACGTAGGTACGCGTCCAACCAGTCTTCTAACTGAGAACGTTATGATGATGAAGAGTTTGTAACTTTCCAGAATTCACAGTTTTCCGAACCATCATCCCATTTCACAATTACGTCCATACTTCATCATTGCCAGCTATATAAAATTTGTATTAGACAAAACAAACTTAGAACAAGAAAATGAGGAGCTGGCATTCAAGAACCGATAAGTTGAATTTGAATTTTATAGTGGGTATAACAAAACCCGGTAAATTCTATTAGAATAGGGAGTCAGTTTCTTTAAAAACCATACAGAAATAGTCTAAAATAAACACCGAACCTGTACTTTCCAATCAAACCCCGACAAATATGCTGGCAACTTCACTTCTAAACATTTTCAATCAAAAACCGATAAAGTGCTTGAGCATTTTATTTCCGAAACGATAATGGTCAATCAAATGACTATATATTCGTGACATTAAATATTTCTGCTTAATATTATTACTACATTATATAAAGCTGTATTCCGAGGTAGGGAATGTCCAGATTTTAGGAAAGCACTGTCAAAACTATGACATAAAAGACCTTCAAAAAGTGTATAGAAAATTACCTGGTATTAGAGATTTAAAGAAGGTTGAAATAAAGAAAACGACTAAGACTAGACAGGGCATAGCAGTAAAACTGAGAGGACTTCAATATTACAGATTTGTTACTGAAGTAGATTCATTTAAAGACATGGTATTGCGTGGAAAAAGGGATGATAGCTTTCAGTTAACTAAACTACCCCTTGTCCTCACATTAAAGGCAGAAAGGAAAAAGGACATCCGCCCCCCTTACAACGACAGTTCGGAGAAAAGTAGGAAACGTTGGAAGAACTTCAATTTTATGTAAATTTACTCCAAGTTCCCGAAGATAACGCACCTGAAGAACATGATGAAGAATGCCCTAGCGATTGTCTGGAAGAGGAAATTGGCTTAAATGTTTAAAATTATTTAGGAATTTTGTAAAATTTGTTGTTCCAATAAAACTTGTTCTCAGAGTAGTTGGATCAAGAACTTTGGCGTAAATTCACTATGAATTCTTAATAAGTTAACCCCACACGTCAAAAGGCAGTGACACAGTAATTAAACTCGACACGTGTTTCGCTGACAGATTAAAACTTGTTCTATTTTTTCATTCAAAATCCTACACTTTCACTAATGTTTCCAACAAAAACCCACATATGGAAGTTTCGATCAAAACCCGATAAGTCCCAAAGATTTTTCAGTAAATTAGGTAGTGGGAACGTATCTGTTTCTAAGAGTTTGGTGATCAAATACCATATTTTTTGCAACATTACAGAAGGGTTAATTTTCAATTTTCTGTTTGCGCTCCTGCTCCAAAGGTTTTCTGCTTGTTGCTTTTTGGCAGTTATCAGGTTTTGAATGCCAGAGAATAACTTCTACTTCTACACTGTGCGTCTGCACGACATAAATAGTTGAAGAAAAGTAAATAAGGATATTCTGTCAGTTACCATGGATTTTCATTTATTTACGCCTCGCGTTTATGCCAACTTTGTTATTTCATGTTACCACATAAAGGCACATCTTGAGTTAGGTCTCTTTGCGGCAATTCATATAACGTTATAGATTCGCCTCTTGGTGACTTAACTTATTATCATCAAAGTTATTGAGATGTGCCCTTTTGTTTTGTCAAAGTATAGTGCATTTGCGACGTTGTAAGCATATTATCTCAATTTTGAGAAATCTTCAGATACGACCTTATGCGGAGAGGACGTCGATATAATCTAACCGGGCCTTTGAGAAACTAGAATGCGACATTTCGGGCTTTAGCTAAAATTTTATTTCGGACTTTGGTAATTTTTGGATTTTGTGCCCAACACCTGCTCTTCTGATTCAATATTAGACGGGAGCTCTTTAGACAGTGATGAATGCTTTAAACCTGTACCTTGATACAGTCATGAAATCGGTATTTACGAGTTAGTGTTACAGTTCATGACACGTTCTGGCAATAATCGAAATCACAAAAGGCGATCTGGTCTACTTAAAGCGACCACAACGCGATATATTTAATTTTGGCAATTTGGCGATATCCAGAACGCGTTCTGGTCGTTCTTTTCGACCATTGGCCAAAATCGGTCTTTGATCCTAATACACAGTTTTCATGCACATTCGAAAAATACAATGTTGAAACTTTCGGCAACGCAATTTTCGAGAGTGGGGGTTTCTATTTAGATTCTTATTCTCCGGGTTAGCTTCATGACATCCATAATACACTTCGCCCAAGGTAATTTAAAGTTATTAATTCATTATAAGATTTATGTCTATTTCTTTCTTCCGAATTGTAAAGTACAAAATGCTTGAATTTAACAATGAACCTTCATCTCATTGGCTTGATTGTCTGAAAAAAGTGCTCAGAAGTCTGACTGCTGCACAGAATAGAAAAATATATTGGTGTTCTTTCAAAATCCGGAAAAGCACCGTTATGTAAAAAGCAACATGTTATAGTTATTGATAACATTCTGCGTAAGCGATGCTTCACTTTCTGTTACTAAAATAACACTCGTGAAATTTGAGTTTATATTTTCCCGTGCTGGAGCCATTCATCAAATTGTGCTTTTCTCAGATGACCCCACTTAACACTTTTAACATGCAAAATATAAAATTGATTTTTCAGTGAGTATACAAAACTACTTTGATGAACATAATATGGCTTTGGTTGAAATTGATCGTATTGGTTGAGTTCACAACGAATTCAAGGGTTCAACAATATGCACTATGAATTCAAGAATCCAAGCAACTTCATGAATCTATTTGGGGATATGTATATACTTACATTGATTTCATCAATTATGGACGTCGAATTCAATGATGATTACCCCTTGATTTTGGTTTGTATCATATTACTCTTGGTCTTATTATTGTTGTATTTTAACTATTATCAGGTGGTCTCTAACCAAAGTCCCCTTAGGGATAGGGCCAAGATGTCCTAAGAGGGCTACATAATGTATTTTTGGTACCGCTGGTGTCAATTCATTGCTTCTGTATGATTCAAAATTTCTCGACCAACGCCTGTCTTCCAAATTTGGGTTTCCCTACCAAACTAATAAAATCTGAAACCTTGAGCAATGCGTTTCACCTCCCTGGCCTAGATAAACAAGTAGGTGTTCGTATATAAACGCTTTGACTACATTTGACTTGCACCGAATTTAAAAAAAAAATAATTAGAATACGCCACCGTAGCAAGCGGGTTAATTTAATTATTGAAAATTTTAACTAAAATTAAGAAGTAATAAAATGGAAACTCAACTTATGCCCGGTTGTTCAAAAAAAGTAACCGACATTTTTAAGCAGGGAAATACTAAGGCCCGGTTTTTCAAAGAATCCAACAACGCGTTAAGTCTGACACCGGCTTCGTTGCTATGATACAACCAATCAGAAAGCCGGTATCATAGCAACAAAGCCGGTGTCAGACTTGGATTCTTTGAAAAACCGGGCCTAAAAGTCACTCTAAACCTAACGGTACCTTAATTTTGCTTTTGATATATTATTTATTCCAATTCACAGGATTTTCTAGGCCTATGAGTAATCATTGCATAAATTTTTATTTCCAAACTCGTTTCCAAATAATTCAATTTTTTTACAGCTTAGTACCTAGGTATATAATAAAACAATTTTCGTTTAACAGTCAATTTATTTTAGTTTCATATTCTATTATACATACTTGTACAATATTCACATTTTAAAAATAATAATGCTATGTTTACTGCCTTAGTTTATTCAAGTAGGCCTAAACGATTGTCTGTGTTGAAATCTTACACTTCAGTTTTACTTTCAAGGAAATTTGAAAGTAAACAAATACAGTTCGACTGCTAGTTTGTAATTTGTAACGGACAGTTTGCAACAGAAACAATTGTGGATTTGGGTGGTGAATAACATTTTATGTGATTTCGTGATTTAGTATTTTCATGTTAGCAATATACAGACCTAAAAAGTCGAAAATATTAACACCCCAGCAAATTAGAGAATTCTTATCATCTGCTCCAGACAAAGAATATCTACCTATTTACAAAGGTAAAGTATAAAACCAAATTAAATAAAAATAAAAAAATCTAAATATCTTAGGTAGGATTAAATTTTGGCTCAATGGGAGCTTGTCGGCGGGAAGAATTGATGAAAATTCAAACAAGTCACAGTGAAGACCTCAACACTGCCCTTTTAGTACACATTCCTGATACTAAAACAAAAACCGAACATCAGTTTGTTATTGGAGGTAATTTCTGCAAGAAATACATAGAACTTCAACCTCCAAACCTGACAAATAATACCCGATTTTTCTTAAACTACCAGCGAGGAAAATGTACAAAGCAGCCCATTGGAATTAATAAATTTGGCAGCCTCTCTAAGCGTAGTAGCAAAATTTTTAAAATTGCCTGACCCTGCTGCTTACACTGGCCATTACTTAAGAAGGTCCTCAGCCTCAATTTTGGTGGACTCAGGTGCGGATATCACAGCTTTAAAGCGTCATGGAGGATGGCGATCAACAGCTGTTGCAGAGAGTTTTTATATTGACCACTTGATAAGTAATACAATCAAGACAGCTACTAAAATCATGAATACTATTCAAAATAATGCTATGCAAAAAATGCTGAGAATATTGAGGATATTGATAGTGCAATTGTTCAAATTTCAAGCTTTAATGAAAATGAAAGTGGATCAAGAATTGGCCAGTAAATGAAGCAAATACAACACAGTTTAATGAAAAAAAAATGTTGGAAAATCAATGATTTTGTTTAGCAATTGCCAAAATGTTTATAACCATCAATGTGTACAATGCGCTGCAAAAGTATGGAACAAATTCAATAAAACTGAAACCAATGCAATTTGGAAAAAATCCTCGGACACTTCGCTTTTGTTTGTTTTTGCGCATAATTTCATGTATCGCACTTTGAATTTGCACCGGCCACGTGACCGCTGTGACGTCATAGGCTTTTTTTAAGTAGCGCTTATCATCCTGATTACAACGACATATCACATTCATATTTTTTCTTGGACATTTTGGTAGAAAAAATTAAAAATTAGATTAAATGTCGTTATTGAAAATGTTCAACAGGAGTTTGTCGCACGCCTTGCATACTGCCAGGTAGCAAATGGCCAACATATTGAACATTTTTTATTGTAATGCCTAATTGTCTCTTTTGTTATTGTTTATGACATTTCCTGTATTCCTGGAATGACATTTTTTGATTCGATTTTGTTTTTATGTAAGAAAGGCTTTTTATAAAATTTCGACATTTAATCTAATTTTTAATTTTTTCTATCAAAATGTTCAAGAAAAAATATGAATGTGGTATGTCATTGTAATCAGGATGATACGCGCTACAAGATTCTGCCAAGAAAATGGGGGGTGCTATTTAAAAAAACTGCCGATGACGTCACAGCGGTCACATGGCCGGTGCAAATTCAAAGTGCGATACATGAAATTATGCGCAAAAACAAACAAAATCGACGTGTTCGAGGATTTTTTCCAAATTGCATTGGTTTCAATTTTATCGAATTTGTTCCATACTTTTGCAGCGCATTGTATATCAATATACATGTTACCATGTTTATTGATATGATAATAAATAAAATAAGAAAATAGTTTCCAAATTTTTTGTTTATATATTTGCCGTCGTAGAAAAAGTATAGTATGCAACTCGTTTTATAAAGTTGTTAGTCACGAGTTTTATTTATAAAACTCCACACATAATATACTATTAATTGGTAAAGAGCATTATGTAGAGTATTAATAGACTTTCGGTTTTACCTGGTGTGCGCGAAGCAGGTAGAATTATTGTGGGCGGTCCTTAGCCGTGACGCGAACAGGTAATATTTGAAACAACCTGCACTTGTCATTATCATTGGCGTTTTGTGGATGGGAGGAGGTATAGTCTCTCCAAAAAGTTGATCGAATTCAAATTTTGTAAATAAATATCAATTATTGTAAAGTTTAAAATTACATACTATTTATGGATTTAAACGACAACGGACGCATAAAACTTACTCATACAAAAAATATTCTTGATTGGTATTGCATTTTTTGTATGTATTTAACGGAGCTGATGCTTGATGTTATTGCATTTTATACACTTCAATTTAAATGGGAAACTCGCCAGGGCGGAATAAAGAAGACTCTTTTATGGGACTCGACCTTTCGCAAAACTTTATTGCTTCATCAGGAGTCTACAACGATTAAAGACAATGGAGCAGCTATCAAAATACAAAACTAAAAACTTACTTGATAGTGAGATTAAAAATACGAACGTAACAATCCGTTAAAAATTTTTTTATTCGTGTACAGAACTTATCTAACAGCGTAAATGTACACAATTATATTAAATTATAAAATTATAAGCTTACAAAAACATCTCCATTAACATTCCAGGGCTTGCATTCAAGAACATTCTGTCTTTTGTGATCTTGTCTTTGATTGTTTGGTACCAGGATTATATGCAAGTATTCATTTTAGTGAAATGTTTTTCATGCCATGTGATTCTTGAATATGGTGACTCATTGAATATTTGTACTCCTGTTCCTAATTGAACTTGTTTGATGGACTTAAAGAAGTTACCTGTAATAGCTAAAGTTGAGATTACCTGCCCATATTCACTCACAAGTTTCTTCCCTAGTTGAATTCTGATACTATCATCAAATAGATATCTATGCATCAAAGCGAATCACCGGGGCTAGGCATTAATTCCATTTTTGTGAGTCTTCAGTCCCTTGACTAGAGTAAGGAGCTGGGACATGTTGCCAGAGAGGTTATTAGCAATTTTTGCTTTTTTCTCTCCCCTCCCCCCCCCCCAATCGATATTGTTGATCCTCTATGCACTTTTGCAAAGTCTAAATGAAAATCTTCGATTCGTTTGAGAAACATCCTGAGTCCCATTCCTGCAGAGCAAATGGCTCTTCTGTCTTTCTTTCCTCGTTCTTTATGTTTAATATATGACGCAAATCTCCTCATTATTTTTAACATTTGGTTTCGACTCTCTTGGAGGTTTTTCGTTGTAGTCATTGTCAATAAATTTATGTTTGGTACCTTGAATTATAGTTTCTTGTTTAATGACCCGATCATATTGACTAGTTATGGTCTTTATTTCTATTGTTGTGAAAAATGTTAGGGTTTCCTTTTCAAAACACTCTAAGCATGTTAAACAACTCATCCCTGTGTATCCAAGGTTCCTATTGAAGAAATCTAACATTCTTCTATAAGCTACTACAGCTGCAGTGACACTTTGATATGTAAAAGGGCAAAAGGTTTGTCTGCCTTTGGTAAGCTCATCAGAGTTTGTTGATAACAATGACTTAATAATTCTGTCCACGTTCGCATCAATTTCTTCGCAGTATTCATCAACCAATGTAGTGGCCATAAGTTTCAGTTGGGAGGGAATAAAGTTACCACGAACCTGGTTGAAAGGAAATGGTCCATCTCAAGTTGGGTTCTAGAGTGAGGTTCTTTCTATCTGGTTTTAAGTTAAATATGCTCTTTCTATGGTTTCTGCAACTTTAGGACTTTGAGTGCCATATCCCATGGGAGGTGTGCCAGTATATACTATAGGGTGCTTATCAAAGATAGGCTGTTAGTGTATTCCGAACCAATTGTCTTTTTATAACCCGCGTCAATTATCTCGTTCTCTGTCATATCATCAGGTCCTTATGGGTGAATCTGACTTATAAAAACTACCAAAAAGTTTGCACCAGTCGAAAATATTTGGTTTCATTTTAGAGTTATTATAATGCAAATGTTAAAATTAGGTTTGTTTTCTGTTGTTTCCGAAGAAACCGCATTAAAGAATGTCACTTTGATAGCGACAATACCCTTCTCACCACTCATGATATTATCGTAGGTAATATAACAAGTGCTATGATTATCATCGATGATATAGTTCTTTTCAGATATCTTAACGTGTGTGTGCAGTAATCTGCGCATTACGTTCATATGTCTTTCTCCCTTTTGTAAAATAGATTTGTTGAATTTTAATTGCTGCCGTAAGATGACTTGAGAATATTCTCACGTTTCTGTATTTCTCACTCTTTCTTACTACGGTTGTGTGAAACAAAATGATTTCAGTATTAATATGCTTATTTTGCAATATCCAGTGGTCACCAAGCAATTTATTAAAAATTATTGCCTTTCAAGTATAACTGTCAGTTTGATTGTCAGGTGTAAAGAAGCCTGGAAATGTTTTTACCAAACAGTGTCCAGAAATTTTACGAAATATTTTTGAATACCTACCTACTTTACTCGAGAGAAGGAAAATAATGGTCCCCTATTGCCTTTAACTTGTGACCAGGAGCGATTGGCAGATGCATCAAAAGTAAGTCTGCGCAGCGTGTCGCGCATGGTTGGAGAGGAAAAACGAGGTTTGTCTGCTGCAACGCCCGGAAAAAGGCACAGCAAATCAAAATTAAAAAGTGAAGATGTAACTGACGGCATTAAAACCGAAGTAAGGAATGCTATTTATTCCAAGAAAGAAAAGAAATAACACATTACATTAAAAATTTTTAATAACAAATTAAAAACAAAACAAATAGTGGATATTTCTGACACAAGTTTGTGACGTTTATAACCAATAGCAGATTTAAGTATAAGCTAGAAAATAACCGGTGTCTTTTGTGTGAACGGGCTAATGTTGTGGGTAAAAGAATACATTTCTTGAGGGAAAACGTCAAAATGCTCATTGTCCTGTGCCGTGTCCAGAGTCGCGGCGCACACGCTTGTCGCGGTTCCTAGCAACAGCAAAATTTTGGAAACTACTGAACGTCCGGCGGTTGCTTGGATAATCGGATATGGCGGCGCAAACGCCAACAAATCTGAAAAACACTATGGGCCGGTTGTTAGAAACTTTGATTTGATCCAGATCACGTAATCTCGGATTAAAGCCAACGCGGTGCTACATTTTGATCGGGTTGTTAGAACAAATTGTAACGCGCGATTAGCTGACACGAGTGCTAGCACTCGGATCAACTCCTGTACGTCAGTTTTAGATCAAGTGTTCCTAAATAGTTCAAGCGCACGGTAATTTTTGAAGTTTCTAGCGTTTGTACATAACCCCAATTCAGTATTTTGTGCATTAGGTGCTCCATAATTACGTATTTCGGCATAATGAATGATAAAAAAATTGAGAAATTTTAATAGTTCTGAAACGGCACTTTTGCCGAGTCTGGTGGAACAGTAACAATGAAGTTTCTATATTTTAATGGTGTAGTGTAAGGGGAGAATTATGCTAAATTTGTATATGGTTTGTAGCAGGGCCAGTGTGGCATTTTATAATTTTATTTGCAATAGTTTTGTTTCAAATCAATGAATAAGTTTCTCACCAGCATAAGACTTCAGCTCTGGCTTCGTTTGTAAACATGAGCATTTTCCTTTGCATAAATCTAGATTGAAGCTTCAAAATTGTAGTGTATATTGTAAATATAATTTGTCTGATAGTCTGCAAAGTATTTTCTATAATATCGATATATTTTTTATTCTTTAAAGCAATGTTTTCATTTATGATCACTACATTTAGGTAGGTACCTACTTAATTGGTTCCTTTCTTGCCGCTGTTCCTTTCTCCTCTATCCTTTGTAAAATTCCCGATGAGCGAACTGTGCAATTTATGAATTCATTTTAGAAGAGAAAGTATAGCGAAGCCGTGGAGGAAAATGAAGAGGTGGATTTGGGAGAAGGGTAAAAAAGAAAATTCATAAGGTTAATACAGTGTGACTGATAAAAATTGTGCAACATTATGGGAAACTTTCTTATACTCCAGTAAAATCTAATTTTTCCGGCTAAAAAGTGGCTTCCCTATATGAATTAAGATGAAAGTTACTGCGTTGGAAATGGCAGCGACTCTTGTACTCGCTCTCGTACAAATCATAAAGTTCTTTATTTACAAACTTAAAAATCAAAATATTTTACTGTGTAGAAGATATTTGAACGAGTTTATCATACAAGCGGGGCCACAAGAAGAAGGATTTTTAGATCATTGATAAAAACTGTTTGAGAATCCCTGAGCTCAGTCAAGTTGTAGATTATTTATCTCTTATTAGCGAGTCCTCCATACTTGTCTCATATTAGTGGAGAGAGAAGCGGGCTCGACATACGAGACAAGTTTTTCGGCATATTATTGAAATAATTTTGTGCGCAACACAGATGATATCGTATGCGAATTACCAACTCGTACAGCAGTCAAATTAGAATTTACTAGACTGGGTTATCATTTATTTTAAAAAAATATTCTTGATAACATTGGTGAGTGAAAAATTTCCTTGTGACCATGCCAAATTTCAGGTGTGATGCATAGATAGTACAAAAAAATAAAAATGTCCTATGGCAAAATAAAATTTGAAATTAATATTTTTGACATGAGAAAATTTATTAAAGACCATAAAAATACAAGTAACAAGATTTTGTAAAGGTTTCTTTATGAAATGGATAGCTTCTGACTAAATTGAAACTAAAAATGAACAGAAATTGAAGAAATTATTATAATAATAAAAATAATATAATAAATTCATTTGACCCACAAATAACTATGCAATATATCCAAAAATATTTTAATTATTAGAAAGAAGTTAAAGGCACTGGTGGTCATCCTTATTCTGTCCAGCTCAGTGAGACAGAAGCTAGAGTGCTGGCCCTGATGGATAAGGAGCAATTTTCTTCCGAAAATATTTTGAAGCTACGAGTAGTATTTTGTTTCGATCATACGATCAAAACCATTCTTCAATACTATTTTAGGAGATGTCTATTAAAACAACACCTGTTATAGTGGAGGGTGTATCCAGTACATCCTCCCACATATTTTTCACTACAGCTGTCGGTCCCGTTAGTGTTGCCCAACTCCAATCTAATCCCGTCATAGAAGACTGAAGCAGCTTCACCTAAAAGAAAAGGATTTTCCAGTGCAGCTTTCAAAATTAAGTAATTTAAAAATAAATTGAGTGTGCTGCTTTTCAACAGAAGTCTATATATGTATATGAAGCAACAGCACTTCATGAATATGGAAATAAAAAAGGACAATTTCGGCCATTAAAAGAACTTTAGGGAGAATAATAATTTAGTAATAATTATAAACTTCAAAATTAGTTTAGGGTGTACAGTACTTTGAAAGTAAAATATATTAATCATAAAGTCCTCAGTCCGAAGACTGGTTGGACGCGCACCTCCATCCTCTTCTATCCTGAGCTAACCTACGCATTTCTCTAAAAGCATCCCCAACTAATTGAGAGCAGTAGTCTAATCCGGGCCTGCCCCTACTTCTTTTAATTCCTATCTCCGACTCTAGTATGTCGCGAACTATTCCTTCGTGTCTCAGAAGGTGCCCTACCAATCGATTATTGTCTTCCCTAACTTTTTCTAATACCTCCCTATTTCTAACCTTATCTATCCATGTTATCTTCATCATGCATCTGAAGCACTACATTTCAAACGCATTCTATTCTTTTTCAACCCGCTTCTCTTGTTGTCGGACTCCATACATACGTCTTTAAATATAGGTACCGAGCACTGATAGATTTGGTTCGATGAGCGGTTCGAGCTAATCTCCAAACTTGTGCAGAAGTTTTTCTACGGCACTTTCTTTTGACAGCCGATATCTCACCAGGATCAGAGAGGTTTGATACAGAAGGTAAATCAGACATCTGGAATATTGTAATGATGGATTGAAGATGAAAATATTTTAATCGTATTCAGTTTTATTTTCATTTCACTCAGCCCATGACTCCGTACATGCCAGAGTACATGAAGAGTATCGATACATGCCATTATACCTCGCAATGTTATATCAATGATACGACTGGAGCGAGTGAAAAAGGATCCGGAACCCAACGGATTACTACACCAATGTATTAACGATGCCGCCACCGTGGCTCTAGATAAACCGGCCAAGTAGCTGGCTGTTTTTATTATAGATTGTACTTTTAATGTAATGTCATAACGTAGGTAGGTACAACTTGCTAAATAAAGGTTATATTATTATCTTTCTTATAACGGGCTAGACATTATACTGCAGCGTGTAGGAACGATGTCACCCCCCTTATATCTGTGTTAAAAATTGTTAATAATTTTTGATGAACAAGGAAATCCTATCCTGAAAAGTATAATGTCTTCAAGAAGTTGTTTGTCTTTTTATGGTAAGAGCGATAAAACTACAATTTATTTGAAAATACCTACTTCTGTGCATCATGCACAAATAAGTTAAGCCACTTTATATTTACATTGCATAAAGAAGCTACTATGTATTCGATCACATGCATATTCTTAATAAATGCACAACAAATTCTTTTTACTTAGGTATGTGCTCGTTTACAAATTCATCATCAAGAATTTTGAATGCGACATTATCATTAATTTATTGTGTGAAAGAATGCAAAATACCTACCTAATTTCTCTAACGTAAGAATCTGTGGACCATCGGAAAATAAGCACAATAAGTAATAACAAATACAAATTCCATTGAATAAAAATGTGGTTATGTTCTCTTTTAAATATTTTTGACGTCTAATTCTCTTTTTATATGGGTACACCACCTAATAATACATTATTCTATAATGAAAATTATTTACTTACCTTAGAAATAAAGTAGATATACAAATTAACTTCAAAAAGAACACAGAAAATTTGCAACTGTCAAAAGTTAATCCGTGCGGGACGACGAATTATTCTGAACCAAGGTTAATCGCGCGTTACTCACTGATTCGCGTTCTAACAACCCATTTTACAGTTTGAACCGGGTTTGAACCGAGGTTAGCACCGGGATCAGAATTAAAATCAATTCGAGCGTACTAACAACGCAATCTTGATTTAAACCGAGATCAAAAAATCTAGCCTCGCGCTACATTTTGATCTGCGTTCTAACAACCGGCCCTATATCTACGAGCTGAAACCGAACTGGAGATTCAACGAGTCCGAAGGACGAGTAGAATGTCCTGTTTCGGTTTCACGAGTGATATCCTCGATCATTAATCATAGCACGAGTTATATTTGGCAAGAGAATATAATGAATAAGAAACATTTAAGGAATGAAACTTAATTTACATTTGAAATATGACACATATCAACTGTCAGATTTATACAAATAAAATTTAATACTTTCTGATGGTCTGAATAATATCCTATTCCTAACAACGGACTAAAATAAGGTGATAGATTTTTTGTTTTTTACTATCGCTGTGATAGCTATGTAACAAAGCAAATTTTTAATTTCTATTGGTGCAAATCGCGTCAAGTGACTTTTGAATTATATTCTCGAGAATATAATTCATAAGTCATAAGTCAATAGTCTGCAGTCTTTTTACTTCATAAGAGATAAGAATAAACTAAGGTTAACTTTGCAAGGAAAAATACATATTGTACTGATATGTGAAGAAAATACTGTACTTTGGCCAGTGGCTAATATCTTTAATGAACGCCATCCTGTAAGAAATATTCAACAATCAACTGTAAGCAGATAGCAGAATCAAGTCCAGATTCAAAGTAACAGGATCGTTGGAAAATACATTCAAAAAACCTCACAAGCCAGTCAGATATTATACCTGAGTGGCTTGTGTGGTCGATCTTCTTCACTATACCTGAGAGTGAATAAGATTAATTAAATATCTGTTTACAAGTTGTAGAATAAGGGAGCTTTCTGAAACGACTGGTATTAAAAGAGAGATCACAAAGAAAATTTTGCACCATAATAAATTTAGACCATTTAAACCAAAATTTTTATAAATGCTTTGAAAGATCGCGACTTTGGCGTGCGTTTGGATTTCTCCTTTTGGTTCCAAGGGGAAATGTAAGACGATTTAGATTTCCCATATAATATTCTTTGGTTGGATGGGGCTATTTTCACGTCAAATCTCGTAGTTAGCTTACAGGACTGCATGTGGTGGTTACAAGAAACTCCCCATTTTGTGGTATAGTGCCGGGCCCAATATTCTTATGAAACGAACGTTTGGTGTGGCATTTTGAACAATAGATTAATCGGGACATATTTTTTCAGAGGAAATTTAAAATCGCTAGAATTCCTGCTATTTTCAAATAATGAGATAACTGAAGTTTTATGGTATCAACGTGACTGTGCTCCATTTTTACAATGGCTAAGTTAAGTTTTGCTTTCAAATGTGAGGCATTTCCTGATGGAAGAAAAGATTCGGTATCACACGCTCGTTGTAGCAGTCGTAAAATTACATTTTTATCTGGATGTCGCCTGTTAGGGAACCTTCATACTAGCATACAGTAGCTGCAGCATTGCGGTTGTACTCACCGTAAATTAGAATCATTTCAAAGTAATCGCTGTTGGAATACATTCTGACAGACACTGATTAACAATATGACAATAATTAATTTCTATTATCACGTTTCCTTGACAACAAAGTATACTCCTTAGAAAATGCCTCACATTTGAAAGCAAAGCTTACTTAGCATTTTAAAACATCGATCGCCAGAGCCGCTTCCCTATTGATTGACGTGCGGACTTTTTCCTTTCCAATTTATACAGTGTGAGTAAAAAGTCTGGAACTAATTCGATAAAAAATTCAGGAATAATTTCTGGAAAAAAACGCTCGGGCACGGCAAACGAATTTTTTATAGTGCAGCTTTTTTGATAATTATAGATTTTCGATAGTATTTTGATTCCTTAGTGTGACGTTATCGTTCATTTTTTAAATGGCTCCCCATACTTTTGAAGTCGTACTTGGATAGTGGTTGAAATTACGAATTCAATGATATGCCACAGTATGACATTGACTTTGATATTTTTCGGAATAATGAAGTTTAAAGTAAAAAAAACTCTCAAAGAAAATGAGTTAGTCATGAACTATTGACAGAAGAGGTGTAAATTTGACAAAATAACATTAATTAACTAAAAGTAACAGTTAAAGTAGATGTTCAAATTGCCATTCATGCATTGGCAATTATCGAAATTCCTGGAGAACATTGCGGAGGGTGTCTGGTCTAATTGCTCTAATTTCGTCGCGGATTTTCTTCTGTATTTCATCAATTATTGTATTTGACCAGTTAAAATATATTTTGCTTTTAAGATACCCAAACAAGAAAAAAAATGAAAATCGTGCAGGTCACTCAATAGCACCCCTTCTTCCAATCCATCTGTTGGGGAATATTTGATCTAAATAATTCCGGACCATTACTGCAAAGTTTGCATCATTTGGTAAATTGTCAATATTCTGTGGCTAACTGGCCTAACTCATTTTCTTTGCGAGTTTTTGTTTTTACTTTAAGGGTGCGGAATTTGAGCACTAAAAACGGGACATGTAGACACATTTTTATTCCAACACCATTCTGAAATTAAAGTAGATAGGGTGTTAAATAAAAAAGAGATTTATCAATAAAGGATCAACTTAGAGACTCCCACTACTTTTATAGTAATATTTTTCGTTTGCTTTAAATAAATCTCCCTCAAATTATTGAAAAATCAGTCATAAAACCGTCATAAACTCGACACCTTTTTTACTATTTGTACACATATTTATCATAATTAGAAAGTAGGGTTGTCTAAGTTAATTATTCCTTATTCATTTCCGACCAAGAACGTCTTGATACGTTGTTTCGTTCAGCCAGCGTGTTGGAATAAAAATTTTATTACATTCTCTAAATCTTGTGCATATTGGGCCAAAATGCACCGCAAACTGCACGTTTGACAGTAGTAGTAGTGTGGCCACGGCAATGTAGATGGCGGTAGCGCTTCAGTTGGTTCTCATATTTCTAAATAGAAAATAATAATTTAAAGATAGGACCGCCGACTAATCCTCTTAGATTTATTCGGTTGCCGCTAAAGCAAAAAACCTTGAAAATTCCAAGCTATAGAGGCTCCGTCTGAAGAGTTTACAGCTGCGACGCAAACCAATCATACTGTATTTTACATCATACTAATCACACTTTTGGGCGATAGGTGGCAGCACTTTATAGACTAACAGCTGATAAATCCCAGCCTTAAACTTGATTATTTCGACAATGTCAATGTCATGCTGTAGCATATCATTGAATTCGTAATTTCAGCAACTATCCAACAATGACTTCAAAAATATAGATGTGCGCTATAAAAAATTAGGTTGACGTGTCCGAGCGCTTTTTCCAGAAATTATTCCTGAATTTTTTATCGAGTTAGTTCAAGACTTTTTACTCACACTGCATACTTACTTTTTTATGAAGAATACCACCATTGAAGGAGGTGTGCGAGTTATGGGACAACCATAACAAATAACGGAGGTTTGTAATCTGTCTAACATAGTAGAGAAACAGAAACAAAGCAGAAACTCCAAGTTCTGTCTTCATTAATTATATAGTTTTAAGTCATATCTTAAACAAGGGTAATCCAAATTTAAATTTAAAATAAAGAAGTTTAATACATAACCTTATTAAAGTGTTCATGAGCCTAAAAAATATAAAAATTTAACTGATTTAACTGAAAAAAGTCATGTAGGTACTTTAAAATGTTTCGGTACCGGTCTTAGTAATTCATAAATCAGTTTTTGGGAAGGAAAAAGTCTGAATTCACCTATTTTGAGGTTAAATAAACAATTTTTCCAGTGACAGCATGAAGAGAAATTGCAAAGAACGGATGCAGATACATCATCGCCATTATACGCATCTTTGGTTTTATTATTTTAGTTCGGATTTTAGGATCTCGTGCAATCTAGTCAAAAATACCTAGTTGTTTTATTTAAATTTTGTCTACAACCATACAAACATGCGTACAACTCCTTTTAAAATTACGTGTGATGGTAAACGTCAAAAACTGAAAGTAACAAGAGAAGAAAATTATGTTTTTAGGATTGGCAAGCTTCATTAGAAACGTTGTGTGACACGCAAAAGGTATTTATAACCATTTTTTCTAAGTCGAAAAAGCAAAAACTATTCATTCTCAGAAGTTCCCACCTATTGTAGATGATAGTTAGTCACCTATGCTACTGTTACCTATCTACAAGTAATTTAAGGTTGAAAATATCAGACTACATTTTTGGAAGCAACGCAGTAAATTTTTATACAGGCGATTCTGTCAAGACGCAAAGATAATTTATTTTTTACCGGTACATTGTATTTAATATTTTCAAAATATATTTGCTTGACTGTCTCACCCTGTAGCTACCACTTTCAAACACAACAAATTTGATTTAATATCGTATAAATATAAGTTGCAATAATGATGTGGTAAAGGTTAGCCCAGAAATTTTAAATATATTCAGATTATGACGAGAAATTGTTATTGCCGAGTAACGTACACCTTAATAATATATTTTTGTTTATGTATTAAGGACTGAAAGTATACAAGGTGGTTGGATTGGGAACTATGAATTCTTTATAAGTTAAACCCACTCACCAAAACAGTTAAATTCGGCATCATCTGGATAATCTTCAAATTTTACAATTTTAGTCACTTCACTGTCCACACTCTGCTCACGACGCAGATCTTCTAAAGTCTTACTTGGAAAATCGACTGAAACTATTTAAGCGATATCGTTTTGGTAATGAAGAAGGTAGCCGGAAAAGAAAATCAGCAATTTTGTTAGTCTTCCCTGGGACGTAGGTAATCTTGAGATTAGGTATATGATGGTATTTTTAAAGCCCATCGAACTAATCTTCCACTAGGTGATTTAAGACCCAACAGCCGTCTTAAGCACTGGTGGTCACTTCTGACGGTTATTTCGGAATATTCCACGAACCTTTGGAATTTGCCTAGCGCTCAAATTACAGCTAACGCCTCGCGTTCCGTTGTACTATACTTGTTTTCTGCCGGTGTCAGTAGACGACTGGTATATTCAATAGGGCGTTCCTCATTTTCTGGCCCTTTCAACAGTACAGCTCCACTTGCATCAGTATTCAGTATGTAGGGCAGGTTTTCATCTACCTGCTGAAGTATAGGAGCTACAGTTAAAGCGATCTTCAACTCATGGTAAGCCGTTGCTTGTTCTGTATCCCATTTCAATTTAACTTTCTTTTTTAACAACTTACTTAAAGGACGGGACACATCCGGAAGTTCGGTACGAATTCGCGGAACCAAGAAAATGTTTTAATAAAAGATTTGAGTTGCTTAAAATTACTAGGTGTTGGGAACTACAGAATAGCTGAAACTTTCCAGGGATTTGGCTCAATTCCAGCAGCCGTGATAACGTCTCCCAAATAACGACTCATACGCTTAAAACAGTACACCCAGAAAGGAGTTACAAAGGCAGTCTTGTTCGTGTCGCACTCGCGAACTTAAACTTGATAGTACCCTGATTTTAGGTCGAGGGTGGTCACAAAATTGGTCCTTTAAGCAGAATGCGAAAGTTCATCGATTATTGGCGCAGGGTATTTATCCGCGACGGTAGCAGCGTTTAAAGATCTTTTTCGGCACTAACACCACGTTGGAAATCCAGGAACTCTCGTACTATTATGACTTCTTCAAGAAACCTTTCTAGGTGTTGTTTTAACATTTCTTTCTTGCGTGGAGCAAGACGATATGGACAGTCAGATAGAGGAATTTTTATCAACTACAATACAGTGCTCTGCAAATTTTGTCGGAGCTCCCTCTAGAGCAAAAATTCAAGAAAAGTCCAAAATGATCTGCGAAAAGTCTTGCGTTCGTTAGGTGATAAAGGCGTTACTTAGTCGGCACTTAATATTTCCAAAGTTGCCTTACTGATAGAAAGCTATATACAATTGTTAATGTAAATTAGTAACAACAAACATAGATGTTCCACAGGGATGTGTACTGGGTCTGCTCGAATACATTTTTCATGTTCACAGTTGAAATTGTCAGGCATGCAAAGTAGATATTTCAAGTATTCCAATGATACAGTAATATATGCCGGACAAGATATTGAACAGCTAGAATCTGAAATTAATGAAGATCTGATGATCTATAACGGTTGGTTGCGGCATAGCAGACTAACAATTAATACCACAAAACAATATATACCATGTGTAACAAAGGCATGGTACACCCCCTTTTTTCTTTATTTTTGAAGAAAAAATTTTGCAACTTGGCACATATCGTACTAAGTAAACGTCAAGTTTTGACACAAACAAGAAAATTTTCACACTTCCCGATCCAGCAGAAGTGGTGCCTACTTTTGATTCTCAAATGGGACAATCTGTATATTATTGAATTTTTGTATTCTACATAGTATTCTGAACGCAATGGTACCATGTTTCATTTCTTTTCAAATTTTCAAAGCTCGCTTGTAGGTTTTTAGCATTTAATGAAAACAAAATTACCTAAATAGGTACTATCAGTTCCAAAATTGGTCTTACACTTTACGGTTCAATTCCGCTTAAAATGCCATAACCAATTACATTCTGAGGTAAAAAAACCTTAGCAACTGTCCGCCAATTAAAGTTTTGAAGGCGGATCTAAACGATTTTATTTGAATGACAACAAACGTGTTAGCCTTGCACTAGTAAACAAAGGGCAGCAAATAATAGATAAATAATCATGTTCTTTTAACGAAATATCACATCACGTATGGGGGGCGGGGCTGGCGAAAACATAGCAACGTCCGGCATAAACGATTCGCGTCGCAAACTGGAACACCACTTTTGGAACTTTTAGTACATACTTATTTTTAATTTTCGATGGACTGTAATTTCAGTTGTACTCATCCTAGATGCAAACTGGTCATATCAGAAGAATCTTTATTAATAATAACCTTGAATAGTACCATGGTACCAATATGGCTCCATTTGAAAGTGAGTTTCGATTTCGCGCTCTTGGCTCTCAGTTTTATGAGACGAATTGCCGTCTGGCAACAAAATTGAGTTTGCAAAACAGGAATTTATCCAGGCGAAATAAAAAGTTCCGGTCAAATTCGGCTAGATAATTGAATGAATAGGAGAATACGCATATATGGGATTTTTAAACATTTCGCCATCAAAAATAAGAAATTTGCAACGGGATTTCTTGAAAAAGTGCCAAAGTGTAAACGTCAAAAGGCATCTATTCCGCTGAATATAAGAAAATTTCGAAGCTAACTGTTTACTCTGGTCACAAGTGGTTGTGAAAATCACAATTTATAAGGTTCTGATTCATATTAGTATATTGGAATAGCAGCGATCTAAAAGAGAAGCACACAAAGTAATTTTTTAATCTTAACATGAGTAGTAGTTCTGGGGGCACAGACCCCCCAGATCATTTGTGGGGCTTCTCAGCTCTCAGTCGCAATTTAGTTTTACAAATTTTAATAATTTGCCTGAATGTTCGACTCAAGACTTTGAAGCATTAGAAAATGAAATATGCCAAATCCAACAAAAAGCACAAGAAGAAAATGATAAAGAAATGCTAGAAGAAGTTTCTCAATTTTCACAAATTTACAATAATGTCAGCCTAGTAGCGATAGACGAAGGGTTCTCAAGAACAATAGAAATAGAAAGTGGTAAGACAGGTTGAGATAAAGCTTTACGGGAAACAATTAAAAATATCAGATATGAAATTACAGAAAATGGACCGTTTAATGTACTCATGAAAAGTACAAATGAAAACTTGAAAGTTGGTAATTATCATCCTACGGCAATAGGTGAAATGATTATGAAAATGGAAATTGAATTTAAATCAGCAAAATAAGCCAATATGTTCTTAGGAACATATTGCATTGAATGATTTTATTATTTAGATTTTAGATAATAAAATCATTAAGGCGAAAGGATTTAAAACATTTATACCGGCAAACAATATCACTAGTAAAGGAATAGGAAGAGAAATCTCAACACACCTATCAGAAGAAAAAATCTTGGAATATTCACAATCAACAGTGAAAATACTAGGAGCCAGAAGAATTAACAGAAGGGTTTCAGAAAATGACGAAACTAAATACGTCCCTACCGCAAGTGTGGTTTTCACATTCAGAGAGAAAATAATGGCCAAAGAAGTAAAAATATGTTACAACAGGATAAAGATAGAAACATACGTAAGCCCAGTGATCCTTTGTTATAACTGCATGAGATACGGGCACTCCAAGGCACAATGCAGAGGAAAAACTAGATGTGGAAAATTCTCCCAAGTGCATGGGACAGATTCCTGCAAAACCGACAAAATAAAATGCATATATTGCAGCACAGATCTTACCACGATGAATAAAAACTGCCCCGAATAAAAAACACAAAGGGCCATAAAAGAAACGACGGCTTTTGAAAACATTTCATACTGCGAAGCAAATAAGAAGTGCAAAAAAGTGGGTGGCATATATGAGCATGCAAGGCAAGATACAGAATTCTCCAGTATGACTCCTAAAAACTCAAAACAGACAGACACAATCAGCATACAGGAGAGAAGATTGCACACCCAGAATAACACCAACATGACAACATACAGCAGCATAGTATAAAACAAAAGAAAAAGAACACTTCCTACTTCCCCAGGTTACGACAAACAAGCACACAGCGAGTGCTTATTTCCAAGCCCCCATATAACCTCAGATAAAACAAAAATATACAACTCATCAACTCATGGCTTCCAATCTACGGCCATAGAAACGCGACATAATTAATTCATCAGACTTTATCACCAACACACAGAGAATAACAGATTTATAAATCGAAGAAGAGACAGAAAGAAAAAGTAAAACATTGAATTTATTCATTGGAACATTAGGAGCTGTTTTCAAAATATTGAAGAACTTAAAGATATAATAAAGGAAGATTCAACAGATATTATTTCTCTCAATGAGACATAGCTCAAAGAAGAGCAAAATTTTCACATATCAAGATATAACATTCTCCGGCAAGACAGATATGATGGAAAAGGAGGCATAGCAGTGTTAATAAAATATGGAATTCCGTACTATAAAGCACAAATCAATACAACAGCTTTACCAAGAAGAACACAAGTTATGTCGATCAATTCCGGATGCTTCAACCTCATAAACGGGGCATTACGATTAATGTAGAGGTGTTGACTAATATCGTGGATTGCACCAATAATCCGGTTATAATAGTAGGCGATTTTAATGCCCAAAATCCAATGTGGGGCTCAACCAGAGGTAATCGGAATGGAACTTGGATATTACAAATGTTAGAGCAGACAAACCTTGTAATAATGAATGACAAATCACCCACAAAACTCACTACCCCAGAACAAGGAAAAAGTGCTCCAGATTTGGTACTGTGTTCGTCTATATTAGGAAGTAGGTGCACTTTCAACGTCTTAGAAGACCCAGGCATGAGTGATCATTTTCCAGTGACATTCACCTTAGACCATACCAACCAAAACATTAATGCCGAAGGAAGAGTATCAAACCACAAGTGAAAGAGCAACATGGCTGATTGGGATAAATATAAACAAGAAGTTATTGAGCAATTTAATCGAACCCAGGCAGACACCTACCCCAACTTAATCGAAGCAATTCACCAAGCTGCTAACTGTGCTATACCAAAAAAATCGACTCAAAATAAGAATAGGTAAACCAAAAGTGCAGAATTGGATGGACACGGAATGCGCGAATGCCATCAAAGAACGTAAATCGAATTTTAAGAACCTCAAAAGAAACTTCTCCTAGGAGAATTTTTTGGAGGCAAAGAGATCTGCTGCAAGATACAGAAGAATAATCAAAAAGAAAAAGAAAAAAGCTTTCTGGGAATTCTGTGAAACGATAAACCGTAAAACACCAATTTCTGAGGTATGGAAAAAATTAAAGCAATTGCAAACGTCCAAATAAGCACAGAGAAAAATAGTTCTTTTACGAATGGATGGAGACATGAGTTGCTGGGCGCCCTAACTCAACAATCCCATCAAATGATATAATCCAGCATAGTAACAGAAAAAGTGAACCAGTCACTCTAGAAGAAATTTTTATCAACTTAAAGAGCAAGAAAGAGAGCGCACCAGGATGGGATAGAATAACCTACAAAATTATAAAAGATTTTTCCTGGAGAAGCAATAGAGAGGATTCAATCATGCTTCAATAGATGTTTATTAGGAAATAACATACCAAGTGACTGGAAAAAACTAATAATTATCACTTTCCTGAAACAGGGTAAGGATCCGAATGTGCATACGAGCTATAGACCACTGACCCTTCAGTGTTGCATGGGGAAGATATTAGACAGCATTATTAAAAACCGAATTGAACGTCAGTTGGAAAACACAGAAACTTTTTATAAGCACATGACGGGATTCAGGAGAGGAAAAAACCTCTATGAGAGTATAGTTTATTTATCAGCAGTAATAACTAATGCATTCGCCAGGAACCAAAAAGCAGTGGCAGTATCCATTGATATAGAATCAGCGTATGACAATGTTAACATCTACCTAATACAGGCCCGTGCAACCGGCGGCCCGCGGGCCGCATGCGGCCCCTCTGGCATTTTTGTGCGGCCCGCGACACAGGAGTGATGAACTGAATATTTAAAAAATAAAGCAAAGTAATGTCTGTTAAGGAAATTAAAAATCTCCCAACAAGGAACACATAAAATACACCATTTGATGTACAGCACATGATCCAGTGATTATACATTTCATAAACTGGATGCCCGAATACAGTTTCTGACATAAAAAAGCTTTTTTCTAACACTCCGTTTCGCGAAATGAACCTTTCCATGAACTGTACAGTTACGGTAAGTGCGTGGAACACATAGACATGGTGGTGTCTGTGGTGCGACATAATGTGCATAATTTCTTTATGTAACCAGTATGCGTTATGGGACCTCTTTGGCTAAATTCGGGCAAATTCTTTCACCGCAACACTTGTTAACTATTTCTACGTGTTAGGCAACTCACTCCATGTCGGGATGGCTAATGCGCTGGTTCTGTAATTGAGATATCCGCAGATCAAACCTAATTTGTTGTCGTTTTTTCGTTTGTTACAGTTTTTTTGCGATAACTCCGAATTTGTATTTAAAGTTTTACAGCTCATTAATGTGTGAGTCTGGTGTCCCATCAGATAAGATAATCACATTCCAAGAAAACAGTTTATTTCTTAATTTATAACACTTCACGTCGCCCGAATTCAGCCGAGGACGCTTACTGGTTACATAAAGAAATTACGCACACAATATGCAATAATCGTGGTGAGAGTATGCAGACGCAGTGCGCGCACAGTGGTCGTCCATTCAGTCTTGTCCTAAATTAGAATTTTTGTACACGTTTTATTGAAGTACCTATAAGTTTTGTAAAACATTGTTTGAAGAATAGAAAATTTTTTTTCTCAATAATTTGGGTTTTGATGGTAAAAAACATTTTATTTATTTTTACACACACAAATGTACAAGTTGATAACGTTTTTGTTTAATGTTTCTAGTAAAAAAGTGTGTTTTGTTAACTTTTTCTATTATACAATCGCAAATCTCAATATTAACACGTTCCCCTTTAATTATTCAAAATCGAGGGAACACTAACTTGATAGACAGTAGTTCAGTAGTGCGGCCCACTAAGTTTTCATAAAATTTGCAAATGGCCCTCTCGCGTAAAAGGTTGCACGGGCCTGACGTAATACGTAGAAAAATGGCAGAAGTAGGAATTGGCGAAGATTTGGTGCAGCTGGTCATGCAATCTCTACAAAATAGGAAAGTCTACATTAAAAGCAGTGGTACTGGAAAATTCATCGGACCCAAGGTCTCCAATAAGGGCCTAATGCCCTCTCAGCCCGTTATTGTTCAACATTTACACTAATACCATTGCAGCCTCTGCTATGGGAGGAAAAACGATTCTACAGAACGCCAATGATATTGCGGTGATAAGCATTGGTAGGGAATTCAACGAAATAGTGAGAAATATAAATAACACACTTATGGAAATTTACTTCTGGCTGGATCAACATAATTTCTCATATTCACAAAACAAGAGCAAGGCAATAGCCTTCACCAAAGGAACGATAGAAACACCATTACCAGATGTCATCATGTCAACAAGAATTCCGTGGGTCGAAGAATATAAATACTTGGGAGTAACATTGGAAAAAAATTTGAAGTGGAAAAAGCATATTAATAACATGATTACCAAAGCTAACAGGGGACTACGGAAGCATAGTCATTTTCAAAAGTGCTAAATACCTATTAGGAAAGTATGATAAAACACAGTATCAAGCCCTACGTATAGTAATGGGTGCGATGCGATCTATCCCCACAAATGTGCTTCTAGCTGAATGCTGCGAAATGTCCTTGACTTATCGCAGATGGAAACTAGCCACAAAATTTGTGCAAAAGTTATGCCATTGTAAACAACCCAATAACCCAAATTTTGCTCGACATGTACGGACTGTATATTGATGAGGCCAAATACTGGAAGAATCAAACGGCTCCACCAATGATAAATGCATTAGACTTGATATTACAGAACAATAATAATATTAGAAGGGAACAAAGATTACCGTGTTACAAGTTCAGTCACAAAATACAACGCACCCAAATAGCATTCGCTGATCTGGGCCTAACAAAAACGAGTAACAATAACAAACAATTCATCAGTCAGTATTTAAATGAAAACTTCGAGACGGGCGTAGTTATATCATATAACCCCGATGACGGACATGTTGGAATAGGAATCTATTCGCAAGAAATCGGCGAAAATTTTGCAGCAAGACTCCCAGATGACTTGACAATATGCATAGCTGAAGTAATCGCAATTTATACGGCATTAAAAAAGGGTGTAGACACTAACGCGCAAAAGATAATGACAGAGCAGACAAACTAGCTGGGATAGGAAGAGACCTGCAGAAGGTGAATGAAGTCAAAATGGATCACGCAGAATTCTATGAGAGATATTATAATTACACAAAAGAAAAATTCAGCAGAGCATGGAAACAACAAAGTGTATAAAAAGAGAAATATTACGCAAAGCTAGTTAACAAAATACCTACAACACCATGGTTCACCCAGATAAGAAATCTTGAAAGGATGGATGTGACTACAATCTGCCAAATACGCCCAAAAAAATTCAATTCCAAGAAACAGACTTATGTATGTGCTCGAAAATTGGAACCATAAAACACATTTTGTTCAACTGCCCTAATAACATGCACAACTGCCAAATGCTATACCAAAGCTTAGTAGAAGTAATTAAACAAGCTCCGCTTGATGCTGCATGCGTAGTCGCTAACCCTGCTTTTAAAACCGTTAAATTGATCAGAAAATTCTTTAACGCTTCCAAAGTTAATATTTAATAAAAAAGGACCATTTAATTTAATGTTACACCCTCCCGGCTATCAGAAATCAGTAACTGGAGATGGCTAGTGTCTAAATAGACCAAAGACCAATAAAGAAGAAGAAGAAGAAGAAGAAATTTGCAAGTAGACATGGCAGCAAAATGTAAATAAAAAAATTATCGGGGGTAAATACATAAGATATCATTTTTTTATCGATAAATACATGTTTAATTGTATGAAAGTTTTATTGTCGTGACAAATAATCGAGAATTAAGGTAGTGAAAAAATCGCGAGAGCTTGCTCGAGCGATTTTTTCTACTTCCCATGCACTTTTTGTGATGGATGTTTTCGGGATTCCTACGGTCTCATTTAAAACGTTGTTAGAGTTGGCAATTCTCTTATTTCGAGACACCGATGCCGTGGCTTGAAATTTGGAAAACCAAGTTTTAATGGTATTCGCCGCCGGTGAATTCTTGTCGAACATAGTTTTATATTTTCTTTTTGTTGTTATTATTGATTTACTTTTTGCATCAAAGATAATTGTTTGCGCCATTTCTCTGCTCATTAGTAAAACTGGAATTTATGCAAGCATACAAGCAGACATTTAGAAGCTGTTTGTTTATTGCAATGAAGTCGCAGCACAATTGAAATTGAAAAAAAGTTTTGAAGTAATGAAAAAAACTTGAAGTCACACATAACTTATTGGTGAAAAAAGCACACCACTATCTTAAGCGGTTCGGTAGATATAAGGTGTCAGAATGTATCAAAATATAATGAGACACCATGAACCATGCTTGGCTATAATATACTTGGGAGACTACAAAGATCTCAGAATAAAATAATAAAGAGCTTATTCAACAAACACATTGTATAAAACTATGGAGATATCGTTTGTCATGGAGATAAAACGTTTTGAGCAAATTAAACTCGTAATCAAAGGATTACCTTAAAACGTCAAAGCTCCCCGTAATATATCGGAGTATAAATGAGTAAACTTCATGATTCTTTAAAAAAGTATTGGAAATAGAGATATTTTCAGAAGAAAAACTGAAAAAAAATTGCGATTGCAGATAAAAGGAAAAGAAGAAATAGGAGAAAAAGAGATTTACTGTCTGAGTTGTTCGATTGTAATAATCCTCGTTAGCTTATACATTGAATGTAAGTAGGTAGGTATATCATCTAAATTTGTGAATAGTATGTATACCGATGACTGCTTTAAATTTTTGTTATCAGTTTTAAAAAACTGTTTTAGGGGTGATAAATATTTTTTTTATTTTTTTTATTTATTATTATATATCGCTAGGTGGGGGTATTCGCACGCAATCCCATAGATTATTTTCTAGCTCATGTCGCTTACGTCACTAGTGCAAAAACAATGAATCGTTATTCAGATGATTTAAGGCCATTAAGAAATTTGGCCGTCTTTTACAGTAACGATTTGGATGAAAAAAACAGTGATAGCTGAATATAAATACTTTGTAAACTTATACAAAAACATACAAGAAGTCCATTTAATCTAATATGCAATAAAAAAATCGTCAGCGAACTGACGATCAATGAGGTTCTTCTTAAAAATAATTTAACATCTAGTTTTCCAAATTTATCAGTTTTATATCGAATGTTTGTATTATTGCCAATGAACAGATCATTTAGCAAATTAAGCTTAATAAAAATGTATTGCCCTTCTACTATCACTCAAAATCGATTGTACCATTTGGCCATCTGAACTGTCTGAAACTGTTAATTTTTCGAGCTATTGAAAATTTTATAAATTTGTAAAACCTAAAAATTCAATTATAATAATTATAGGTACGTTTGAAATTATTTCAATGAAGTTTTGCTTGTTTTTGGGATAAGTTGTGTTCTACAAAATTTGTGTTTATGTTTTTAATGAATACAATTTATGTGTATGAAGTTTTTTATATATTTATTATTGGCGTCCTGTCCAGATAAAACTTACTCCTCCTCCACGCCACTGATAGTTTCTGAAGTACCTGTTGATGATAGATACTGTTTATACCGTCATAAGCTTCTTTAGGTTAGTTACTGTGGGGTCTCCCACTCTGCGGCCTGACCTTATTTGAGGAGTAATATTTCAAGTCAGAAAAGTTTTTCAAACATGAGTGCACACTGCACACTTTATACAGGTGTCCCATTAGTGCGGGGATGGTCTATATCTCTTGAACCATTCAAGGCCTCAGAATGAAATTTTGCAAGTGCTTAGGAAACCCTATGCCGCATATTGTAAAATTATTTTGGTGTATATGTTACCGGTAAAACCCGAGTTCCGTGAAAACCCGTTTTAACTAGTTAGAACTAGAAATAACAAAGGGCCTTTGTGAAAACTAGTTTTAACTAGTCAAAACGCGAACTGACGGGACGTATTTGTAAAAACCAGAGTAAATAATGATTTTTAATGTACTTCGGGTTCTAACTGTGATTTTTAGTCAAAACTAGTTTTACCGAGTAGTTCGTTTGAGGGAACTAGTTTCAACTCATAGAATCAGTAGAAACCCGAAATTTGTATTCTTTTGCATAACATTAAAAAACTCAGTTGAATTGAGGTTTTATTAAACTCTAAAAACGCAAAATATATTCATAACCGTGTTTCCCGGGAATTCTGAAGCATCATGTTTAACATGGTAAATTTGAAAATTGCGATTTTAAGCATATTTCGAGTATCAGAACACATACAATGTGCAGCAAATAACGTTCTTGCACAATAATTTTCAAAGTTTGACAAAATATTTTCAAAAATGTATGGCGAGGGAATCATCTTAGTGTAAAGAGCGCGACAGCCATCTGGGCAATGGGTTAGTGAGTTCAATCGCAGAACGGCCGACATGGCATCTTGCATATGGAGGTTCGAATCCAACGGTGGTTATTTTTTTACTTGTATTGTTATTTTGAATGAATAGCGATTGATTTCTATCAGTAAAGATGCATAATTAAACGTTTTATAATTTTTAATTAAACTGGCAATGGATTTATTAGAAAATTATTCACGTTATTAAAGGCAGTAACATTGGAACAATACCAAGAAAATTATTTATTTACTTAAATGTATTAAAACTTTGTTTGTTCATTATAATTTGTTGTGCTCTTTATACTGCTTGTATTTAAACTGAGTTGATTCCCAGGCAATACATTTTTGGAAATATTTTTGATATTTGTTTAAACTTTGAAAATTATTATGCAAAAACTTTCTCTGGTGCACATTGTATGTGTTCTGATACTCGAAATATCTTTAAAACACTTTGGGGGCATAGGAATCGCAATTTTCAAATTTTCCATATGCTAAACAGGATGCTTCAGGACACACGGTATAACATAAGTCATAATTCAAACGCGTGTTTTACACTGTATAATACCATTGCTTTTTTACACTTGCACACATGGGCGCCCGCAGGCAAGGGCAAGGGGGGGCAGTTGTGCCACCCTGTATGTATTTTCAAATAAACCTTTAAAAAAACTTTATTAAGAAAATGGCTACAAACACAAATTAGCATTGCACATAGAAAAATTTATTATTAAGTGAACTGCAGTCTGTAGTAAAGCATCAACTAAACTGGACTGTGGTCGCAACTCATAAATTTCACTCGTAATGTTGCATAGTAACGAGAGCATTGCACAAGTGAAAATACAGCTCTACGTATGCGACACACAGCATCACATGGCAGGAATTCATGAATATAACATGTTATTACTTCAGTACCTCAGTTATCACTTGAACACCAGAACACATCTCGTAAACTGGCCTCAAAACTCGAATTTGTACATTTGACATTAAATAACTGCAGTATAAAATTAGGGAGTGCCTCCGTAGCCGGCGCCGGCCTTGCGTATAGTTGCCGGCACGCTTCTATCTGGGAACGAAAAAGACTGATACATCGCATACGCATTTTAAATAGACCCCTTAGCTGCCCTCTCGCACCAGACACACGCAGGCTCCGGCAACAATACACCTATAAAACTGTAGCCGGCGCCGGTTACGGAGGCACTTCCATAAAATTACGGCGTTTGATCATAATCAATACGTTTGATATTTAAATATTAAACGTAAAAAGCGAAAATTTTGTTTTTAATTTCCTATTCCTAACTACAAAATTAGGGGCGACTAACCTCCAAAAATATAGATTTTACAACCGTGATGCATTTTGTAAATGGCAAAGGTTTTGATATAAATGCCCCCTCTTGGAAAAAATCCTGCGGGCGGGCGCCCATGCTTGCACATGTTGCTTGCGCATCACTTCTTCATGTACAACGCAAATACCTAACCTTGTACAGATCCACTAGCTAAAGAAGCAGCACTTCTTAGTTTTGTCGAACGAAGAATGGAATATTTCGGGTTTTTACTGATTCTATGAGTTGAAACTAGTTCCCTCAAGCGAACGACTGGGTAAAACTAGTTTTGACTAAAAATCACAGTTAGAACCCGAAGCCCCATAAAACATTATTATTTATTCGGGTTTTTACAAATACGTCCCGTCAGTTCGCGTTTCAACTAGTTAAAACTAGTTTTCACAAAGGCTCTTTGTTATTTCTAGTTCTAACTAGTTAAAACGGGTTTTCACGGAATTCGGGTTTTACCGGTAACATATATAGGTTCTTCACATTCTGCGTAACAAACCAGTTATATTTTTTTAAATGGAAATCCCCAATTTTGTTTACATATTCACGTTCCCCATAAAAATTCATGGAAAACGATATACCACATTATGGGGTTTCCAGAAGGGGATGTTAAGATATTGCCATTTTAGTGCCAATCTCGACCCATCTTTGTGGCACTACTGACGCCAACTTACCGAAGCTGTCTACGATTTCTTTATCGAACTAGATTCACAGACTATTCTATTTGCAAATTCTATTAATACCTTTGCTACAGTACTTTGTATTATACAGGGTGGTCAACATTAATGATTCAAACAGGATACGTCCGTTGTTTTCGGTGAGTTTCCTGCATTGCAGAGAATAGCATTATCCTGAAAATTTGCAACTACAAGGACTCAACAAAAAATTTTCATATTTTTCTACCTGATAGCCCCACTCGCCGCATTTGTTATTTTTGCCAGAATAAGGCAATCCCAATTCTTGTTTTTTTATTTTTCTCGTCCTTTTTTATTTTGCAAAGCTTTCTTTTTTCTACGATAATCCCTAACTTCATACTTCTTATTTCCTTCTCCCCGTCGCACAGTGGTCAATTTGTCGATATTAGAGGGACAAAAATGGAATTTCGAACTATTTTTTTTTTGCCCTATGAGGGTATAATTATTTTTGTTATGAACCAAACCGGCACATCCTACCATAAAAGAGAATTTTAAACACCCTTTACATTTATGTAGTTAATATTATCTTCAATTACTTTTTGGTAGAAGTTCATGATGAAACAAATAATATTACTTTGCGAACTACCAATAATAACGTTTTTATTTGAATATTTGACAGGTTTCAAGATCTTTTATACAATCTCATCATTGTATAAAAGATCTTGAAACCGGTCAAATATTCAAATAAAAACTTTATTATTATTGGTAGTTCGCAAAGTCATATTATTTGTTTCACCCATTACATTTGTCTAGTCACATGTATTGAACCAGTTTCAGTCCAATCAGCGCGCTGCAGCGCCTAACTGTTTGTATACTGTTGATATTTTAGAGATAAAGTTATAACTTAGACATGAATAATGTTTATCAAGATACATATTTTAAGACTATTCAAACAAAATGAGTTAAATACTAAGTTGTGTACCGTTTTAGACATAATTATAAATTATGAATTAAACATGCATGTAGAAGTAGTCGTACAAAAACAGTTTCACCGAGTTTCACTGTGATTTTGAGTTATTTACCTTATTTATACATGTAGGAACAAATTTATGTATAATTCATTTTTTGCAACAAGTTGCAAGTTTAGAAGATACATAAATAACGGTCTTACCGAAACCTACCAGCAGAGCGTGACACATAGGGAATTTTTCGAGTTTTTGAGGGAGCCGAAAACTACCCTCGCATGCAGAAAATATTTTTTAATTTTTCTCCGAGTCGGGGATATTTCTTAATAAAACTATAAAATTGCTAAGGTTTTATTTGAACTTAAATTTATTTTCATCCCCCAAAAATAACCTGGGCACATATTTTTTTTTTATAATTTTTTTTGTTGTTATAACGATAATTTTCACTTCATTTAGAGAATTTCAGATTTTTGTCCCCCTAAAAGTTGAATATTGACCACTGTGCGTCGCCCTCGCTAGCATTTTCAACATTATCTGATTGTACTGATGGTTCATACTCATTCCGTCTCTATTTCGCTCAATTTCATCTACGAGATGTGAAGTCGAAATTCGACTTTCAGAAGATGTTATCTCCGTAATATTAGTTAAAGTATTTTCTTCGAGTTCGATTTCATTTTGTTGATGGGTAATAATTTAGGTTATATTATCATTATTCCAGGTAATCATGTTCTGAATGTGGACCCTTGCAGACTTTGCTTTTGAGTGTATCTACATTTTCAGTCAGTTAGTCAGAGAATATCTCGTTTAAACAGTAACTTCTTGTATATCTGTTTTTACGGACGTATGCGAAAGTGATTTGAGGGTATCTATACAGTTGAATCCATAATTTCAGAAGATTTTATAACCGTATTTTTTAACATCTTAGTGATGCCAGTACATAAGTGCGGTGAGTGTTCGACTACGGTTGGTTCCAAGAAAAACATGATTTTTTTTTAAAGGGAAACTGTAAAAAAGGCTACACTTCTTGTGTCGATGTACCTGCTGATATTCTAAAGTACATAGATATTGCCGGATTTACATGGGTTTGCCAATTATACTGTACCGAAGATAATGTTGTCGAGGAGGACGATGATCCCCGCCCGCCTAAGCCGAATACATTTGATTCAAAGCTGAGTGCAATTTTGATTGAAATGAGGGAAATTAAAGGTTATTATGGCTAGGTCTACGGAATTCTGCGGTTCTAAAATCTACGATTTTCAAACGGAAATGTCTCATTTTCGCGAGGTAGTAAAGAATTTGAAGAGGTCCGGTAACGAGGTTCAGATTTTGAAAGCCGAAAATTTACGCCTTAATACTGAACTGGAAAATCATCAGCAATATTGGAAGAAATCTAACCACTTTCTGGGATTAGTTACGTTGGTTATTACGAGACGACTGTATCTAATTTCGTTTCCCGGTTTCGTCATTTTGGGAACTCTTTAGCGGTAAAATATTCCATTTTTAGATTGCTTATAATGTATTATAAATCGTTAAAGTACCAGTTGAGCATTGGTCATATGTTGATTTGTCGCCAGTATCACCTATAATTACTTCGATTTTTGGAAATTTATTTTACTGAGAATTCACCGGCCTCCAGTCGATCGCCGCATGCTACTCCTTTGAAGCCTGAATAGACAAAAATTCACATAAGCAGCTTGTTTGTTTATTGTATTTCTAGTTCACGTTGCTCGCATATTGGTCTTTTCAAGTCTTAAAATAGTATTTTATTAATTTATCGGTTCAAATAAATGCCGTAATGCAGTTTTTTATAAATTATCGATTTGCGTTTATTCAACATTTCATTTCATAATTATTAACTACCTAATGTACACTGTGTAATAATTATTTGTAAACCTTGGGGTAAAACGCTGTGCATCGTGTTATAGAGGCACACCCACCTACCTATCTCTTTTCGTTAACTATTATGTCGACTTTTTTTACCTTCGGCATTTTCAGGTTTAATATATGTATAAAACATATTGTGATACTTGGCAATAAAGGATTTATTTATATTAGGCACTCTATGTATAGACGTAGCTTCACTTTGAAGCTTTACACTTATTCGGTTCAATTTGTATTATAACTTATTTTGGTGTTCTCAAAATTTATTAATGCCTCGCCCCGTTCATACTCTGGAAATATGTTGTTTTATTTGTCAACTGATACCGTTCGTAATTTGAGTACCTCATTGACAAGTATTAATTGGTAGCCCGTAGCCCCTGCATACTTGCGTGGTTCCTAAGGTATTATTTAACTGTTTGTGGACCGTCATACCAGCTCCGTTAAGTCCAGTCGGGTCGGGGGTTACTTTCTTTCATTGCTTGGGCGTGTAGGTTTTTGTGAGGAATTTGAGCCACACATTTAATAGTATCAGAGATAGCAAATATTTCGTATCTTTGGAAAGCATCGGAGCTCATCTTTCAGCTCTGTCTTAGACCATCTGTAGTGTGTTCTTTTTTCATTTTTAGTCTATCAATTGATCTTCGTACTGCTAAAGATGCTGCCGTTGTCAACGAAACACGTGTCGTGTTTACTGTTGTCACTGTTTTGGAGTGTAATAAAACTTTCTAAAGAAAGAATTTTTGCCAAAGGTTCCTACCAAATAGCCGGGTTGATTGTATAAGAGGTAACTAATATGATGTAGGCAAGAACCAACAGCAATGAAAAAATGAAGAGTTTACAGCGTGTTTCATTTTTATTGCAGGAAATCTCTGGAAGTTATAGAACACGTATAAATAATAATAAAGTTTGGTATGTAAACTTATTTTTTATAAAATCCCTTTTTTGGAAATTCCTAGTTGTTGAAATTCATTTCTATTTTGCATTATTTTTATCTTCCCTGAAATGATTGCTAAAGACTAACAATATTTCACAGCGGATCCTACTTACGTATGAAATTTCAGTGCTATAAAATCTGACTAAGTTTCCTCTTTTTGCAAGGATATTGAATATGCTACTGGAAAATTTTCACATTTTAACTGCTTTTGTGAAAACTATATATTCAATTCTTTAAAACTGTATTCCTTTGCTTTTTGCACAGCGCGTGCGTTTACGAAATATTTCAATTGAGTCACCTGTTAGTATTAATTTTAAAGAAGCCCATGGCTCTTTCCAACTGAAATTAATCCTCAAGACAATATAATTATTATGGCTCACTACATTAGATAAGTGAAATACTTATCTTGAAAATAGAGGCCCTCAGAGAAAAAGAAAATGGTTTTTGCAAGAATTTTAAGTACTGTCCAAAAAGAACGCCTTAATCGGTTTCTACCCCACTGAAATATCATTTACTGTGAAATACTTCCAACTTTGAGCAATAATTGTGAATATTGCACGTAGGTACTTTCCTGCAGTCTACTCAGAGAAAATTAACGCAAGTTGATGGTTTCTGCCTTCACTGATGAAAATCCATAATTAACTCAACTGATAATAAAGACAAACTCTCCTAGATTTTCACACATAACAATTATTGTTCCGGTAACACAGTGACTTCGTCAGATGTTGGTACAGATATCTGGCGAAGCCACGGAACAGTTGTTATGTTTAAAATAAAGTGTGAAATTCTAGATAAGTTTGTCTTTTTATTATCAGTTCAATCTGCATATTATAGTTTAAATAGTAAACTACTTCTATTTTCACGTGTTCTATCTAGAAAAACGGAACACTGAACATCGAACCTTAAAAAATGATCTTTACTACAGTGGACCGAGACAAAAGTGCGGGCATTGTTTTGAAACTGGAAGAATAATATACTTTGTGTCCTATAACTTCGTACCTTCTTAACTTTCGAATTCGATCAATTTTCTGAGTAGCACCCATGTCAATCTATGGTTATGTTAAAGACTCTAATGTATGTAAGCAAAGTGTTTCCGAGTTGCATTAGAATACCAGTGCTGAACGTATTCGTACTCAAAAGATATTCCAAAGTAACTTAGACACAATTGCATCTTAAGTAAATGGGTACCTTAAATCCTTTTCTGATTACATTAAAGTATCTGTATCATCAAATACTGTGTCCTGTATCACACAATAGGTTTTTATCTTAAAAAGAATCTTCAAATACTTTTACTATCTTAACTACGTTCTAGGATCTTAGATACTCAAAAGAATCTTTAAGATGCTTTGAAAAAACGTTTTATTTCACATTGTTTTGTATATCGTCTTAGTATGTTTTAAATATTAACCCAAAATAAACTGAAAGACAAAAGCACATTTAGTATTTAAATTCCACGATCACTAGTATCTTGTATCTTGAATCTTTTCAATCAAGAAGTATCTTCAAGATACTAATCCATCTAAGATATTTAATAACAGTATCGAAGATATTTTTATAAATTAACTTGTATCTTAAATACTTCCAATGAGTATCTTTAGACAAGTATCTAAGATACTTTTTAAAAGTATGTTGTCCAGCTCTATGGAATGCTAATAAAAGTTGCGTTAGGTACTGTTAATGTTATCAAATTTTAGAGCACTGCGATATTAATTATTTGTATGCGCTATTAATTTGAACAATTGAATATATAAGCAGTTGTTTTTTGAAAAATTATGTGAAACAATACAATACAAATTTTAAAATATCTAAATATTATTATTATAAAAATGTATAATAAATAGCTTACGCTAATAACAAAAAATATCACAGAAATGTGGCGAAATGATTTCTAATACCTTCATCTAATGTCTCATGAAACTGAAACGTTCATTATGTACATTTGTCACTTAATTAGTATTAGTAACCACTTCACGGATTAGTGCTTGTAGGTTCAAGTCTAAAATCCATTTGAACAGTTTTCAAAATCAACAATAAAGCCAGTTTATAACATTCTAGACTATAAATATCTAGTTTAACAAAGTGTGCCTATTTAATATGTATTGCTTCAGGAAACATTTAGGTGTGCTAATCTAGGAGATCTGAAGATTAGATCCGAGTCGTTGTTTATGGATTTCTTTAGTTCAGTTTTTAACTTTTGACCAAACTACATTATGAAATTTTAATGAACACTAGGTTTAGTGTTTTACTTAGCCCAAAGAAATCGACTTTATCGATGTGTAACTTTTATACTTGCGAATGCTGATGGAGTTTCCATTCTTTGCTGAATAGAATAGCTGTAAATATAGGCTTAGGATTTCCGTATTCTTGCATCTTCATATCTATGTATCGAGAAATGAGTAACGCATTGCAAGTCTAAGAAACATGTGCCAAACAATCCACTTTTGATTTCCTTGCTCATTTATTTAGATATGTTGGGAAAATTGTCAAATATTGATCTCAATTGTTCATTGTTCCTTAGTTTAACCGCAGTGTTAAATTAGTGTTGATCAGATTGAGAGTTGCTGTACTAGAATAATATTAAGATAACTTAAAATTTCTGATTTTGAGATTAATAAAAATCCCGTGTTTCTGGGAGTTATTTCTATCAAGAAAAGAGACAGATAACTTAACTTCGCAATAAAAGGAGGCGTAAAAACAATATCTCACTATTTTAATTTTGAAGTTTATGAATAATCCTAGTGAGTAGTACTCGTAAGACATGTTCAAAAGTCTTATTTCTTCAAATAGAAAATAAATTAGCACAGGGCTTAAAGCGTGGTAAAATGCGAAGACGTGTGAAGATTTGATCTGGAAATTTCAAATTGTCCTTGTTTTTCAATTTATCTTATTATTTTACTGCAAACGTTATCTTACATCATCATAAAGTTTTCAGTCCGAAGACTAGTTAGACGCGTACCTCCATCCTTTCCTATCCTGAGTTAACCTATGCATTTCCCTAAAAGTTGAACATCCTACATCACCAACTACTTGAGAGTAGTTGTCTAATCTGGGCCTGCCTCTACCTCTTTTTATTCCTTTCTCTGACTCTAGTACCTATGTCGCGAACTAATCCTGCGTGCCTCAGAAGGTGTCCTACCATCCTATCTCTCCTATTATTTACTGTCTTCCCTAAATTTCACTTTTCTCAAACTCTTTCTAATACTTCTATGTTGCTAACCTTATCTACCCACAGTATCTTCATCATGCGTCTGCTGCAACATAATATTCAAACGCTTCTATTTTTTTCCGATCCCCTTCCCCTATCGTCCAAGATCCGCACCCGTACAATGACGTGCTTCATACAAACGTTTTTAAGAGCCTTTTCCGAGTTTCTACATTTACCATTCCCGAGCATAATAGATGTTTTTTTGTTGCATACTCGGCCTTGCGCTATTCTTTGTTTGATATCTCTAGAACTCCTACCATCGCTAGTTATTTGACTTCCTAAATAGCAGAAATCCGTGACTTCCTCTGTCTTCTCATTCCCTTTCTATTTTTTTTCTATTATTACTCGTAAAGCTAGAATGGCATCGCGCGTTCCCATATTTCCTTTTAAATCCGAACTGATCTCCTAATATTATTTTCGTCCTTTTCTCCAATTTTCCAATTCTAGTTAAAATTTTTGACGCGTGTGAATTTAAACTGATCGTTCTAAAATTTCCAGACCTATCCGTGCCTTCCCTTTTGGTAAAGCTACCAAAAGCTCTGTTCCGTTTGTAATCTTTTGAAATCTCGAATGTCTGGTATTATATGCAGCTAACTATATGCAGCTAACTAGTTTAATAAACGAACCTGCGCACTTTAAGATTTCTGCCTGGTGCTTTATTGTTTCTTAAACTTTTTAGTACCAGCTCATTTTACTGTCACACCAGAAATTAATTTTATTTTCCAAAATATTATTGTATTTTAAATATATCTTAGTATTGTAAACCGTAAAACTGTAAGATATACCATTTTTTAGAAGCTGTTCCACAAAATTACCACAAATGTTGCAAATTTGTTTTAGAATGTTTTAAACATTTCAACAAATTCCTAATAATAATTCCCTTGGCATGCTACATCCTTAAGAAACCGTTGCATGGAAAATTTGTTATAAAATATATGTTTTTAAATTACTAGAAAAAATACGTGCACACGTAATTATTTATTTATATTTATTTTTATCTTTAATTACATAAATGTACGTAATTATTTAAGCATTGTGATATTTTAATGTATGCCAGCAGAATTTCGCGTATACCTAACGGAGTATCTAAATAATTTAAGATGAAGTGGCAAAAAAGAAATTCTGAAATTTTAGGTTTTCAGAATATATACTAAGTAAACAAAGTTCGTATTCTATTGAATATTAGCCGGCGCTCGATTATTTATTGGTCATCCTCCAGAGTTTTATGACGTCGGAGTGCAGCAAATTAGGTGGAAAACCCTCTATTTGAAGATACCTGATTTAAACAAGAATATTCCAGTATAACAATTAAGGATGGAATGTTATTTCAAAAATTCCTAATAAACAGAATTTATGTACTTGGTTTTATGAGTTTCTTTAAAAATATTATGCCATTATTTGAATTGAAGGAGCAGTATCTAGAATTTCAGTGACATTATATTACTTGTATCGATTAAATGTGTCTTATCACAATTAAATTTAAATTTGAGAACAAAAAATATTCCGCAAACTCACTGTGAATCTTATTGTTAAATTTTATGACTTTATTTTTTAACTTGAGTTATACCTAAAAATGGTAAAAACTAGATAAATATAAGTAATCTTGAACTTTTTATGCAATACTTAGACAACTTAAAGACTAAAGATAAGTTTAGAATACTATAAATATACAAGTTCATAGCAGGATAATTTAGAGAAAAATAAGACAACTATCTCTTGACGGGGCAACCATTTCTAGGGAAATATTTATAAAAGGATATCTTCCACTAATTATTATTTTCTTAATAAGTAAACATTATTTCGACGAGCATATCCTATACAACTTCCCCACAGGACTTGTACCTTGACGCAGTTCCAGTAGCTAATGCTGAAACGGGTGGTGTGGCTTGTGTGCTTCAACGATGCTTCAAGAGTTGAAACATAGGTTTAACCATATTGGAGGGTTTTTATAGAGAAAACAGACTAAATCAAGTCCCTGAAGATGAGCAGCAGCTCCTTCAGTAATCAGAGTGGCAAATATTGTGGGGGTCGGTATGGCACTTTCATACTCACTTTCCGACGGGAAACCACCACATTATTTTATCCCTAGAACAGTGTACTCATCATAAGGTTCTCAGTCCGAAGACTGGTTGGACGCGTACCTCCATTCTTTTCTATCCTGAGCTAACCTACGCATTTCCCTAAAAGTAGAACATCCTACATCCCTAACTATTTGAGAGCAGTAGTCTAATCTAGGCCTACCCCTACCTCTTTTTATTCCTATCTCTGACTCTAGTATGTCACGAACTATTCCTTCGTGTCTTAGAAGGTGTCCTACCATCCTATCTCTCCTACTCTTTATTGTTTTCCATACCTTTCGCTTTTCCCCAACTCTTTCTAATACTTCCCTATTGCTAACCTTATCTATCCACGGTATCTTCATCATGCGTCTGTAGCACCACATTTCAAACGCTTCTACTCTTTTTCTATCCGCTTCTCCTATTGTCCAAGTTTCGCACCCGTATAATGCCGTACTCCATACATACGACGTTAAGAGTCTCTTCCTAGTCTCTATATTAACCGTTCTCGAGCATAACAGTTGTTTCTTTTTGTTAAACGCAACTCGGCCCTGCGCCATTCTTTGTTTTATATCTTTAGTGCTCCTACCGTCTTGAGTTATTTTACTTCCTAAGTAGCAGAAATCCGCGACCTCCTCTATCTTCTCATTTCCAATTTGTATTTCCATTTTAGTTCTATTTTCACATCCCCTACATACCAAAATTTTAGTTTTCTTTTTATTGATTTTCATGCCGAAGCCCTGTGTCAAAACTGCTTCCATTTCATTCAAAGCCGCTCCTAATTCTTCTTTGCTAGATGCTAACACTGCTATAGAACAGTGTACTGAACATTTTATAATAATGGCTTCTTTTGGAGTAAAATATTCCGGAGGTAAAATAGTCAGTGTGACTATTTTCGGATCTACGGTCGGGGAGTCATCATCAGTAATAAGTGTAACATTTCACGGGTCGGAGCGTGGAATGTTATGAGCATGAAACAAGTGGGAAAGTTGAAAATATTGATGGATAGATAAGCATTAGACATAGTAGGTATCAGTGAAGTGCGATGGCCAGAAGCTGGAGACTTTTGGAACGGACTTTGGAGAGTAGATAAGTGTAAATTCGGGGGTAGGAATTGTTATGAAGAAGAAAATAGGGTCCAGTGTAAAAATTTTCGTACAGGAAAGCGACAGGGTAGTTATGGTTAGGTTAAATTCGAAACCTGTAAACACGGTAATAATACAGGTGTATATGCCCACATCTAATTTTCGTGACTGTAGAGGCAGTTTATAGCGATATCGAATATGTTATGCTAGAGTTTGTGAAGGGGGCATGAAAAATTAATAATTTTACGAGACTTTAATGCAGTTGTAGGTACAGGGAAAGAAGGAGGAATAATCGGCCTCTTTCGAATAGGTAACAGGAACGACTGATAGATTTTTGCGATAAACATAACTTAGTCGTCGCGAACAATATATTTCAACATCACGTTAGGAGGCGCTATACATGGAAAATGCCAGGGGGCTAAAAGGATATCAAATGGTAGGCAAAGATTTAGAAATCAAGTTAGGGGCTGCAGAAGCTATCCACGAGCAGATATAGATACTGATCACAACGTAGTGATTATGAAGGTTAATGTTAAAGTTAGGATTTTGAAAAAAACTAAACGGTAGGAGACACCTTGACCTTGAGAAAGTAAAAGACTGAATTAATTCGAGAAAAAGATGAATGAAGTACAAAAGGGTGTGGGTGAAAATACTGTTAGGGGCGTAGAGGCAGAATGGAATTGCATTAAAAATGGTTTAGGTTCTGCAGCTGTATTGAGTCACAAACAGAATGGAAGTAGAAAATCCTGGATGACAATGGATATTGTGACTCTAATAGACAAGGGACGAAAATATAAAAATAGGCTAGATGAAGGAGTGAAACAAAGGTATAAGTGGGAAACTATTCGGAAACGTAGGAAAGCGAAGAAACAGTGGATTGATAAAAAATGCAAAGAAGTGGAAGATAAGTGCGAATATAAGTGCGAAGTAGAAAGAACTGACGAAACGTATACAATTAGGAGAAATTTCAGAGAGATAAATTGGATCTATCTGCAGGAACATTAGAAACGAGGTAGGTGACAGCCTAATCGGAAGAGAGGAAAAGGCTGATCTCGTGGTACACAAAATCTGGATTTAGTTCTATAATTCAATGCCTGGCGGGGTATTTGTCCGAGGAGTAGTTGTTCGAACGGTTCAGTACCACTCAAGCTGATAGGTGAACGGAATATCTGAGAATGTTATGCAGGACAAGAACTGAGAGATATATTAGAGTGCAGAGAGGGATAACCTAGGCTATCCCATAATAAGGGAAGAGTTTGAGTAAGCATTAGAAAGTTTAGAAATAAATCACCAGGTGTAAACGGATTGCAGGCAGAAATTTTAAAGTGTGCAGGTCAAGAGGTAAGAGAACGTTTAATTAAACTAGTTAGTCGTATATAATTGCATAAGGAACCTCATAGTCGCTTTGCCAAAAAGGGAAGGCGCGGATAATTATTAGAACAATTAGTTTATCTTCCCAAGCGTCAAAAACTTTAACTAGAATTGAGCAAAGAAGATTGGAGAAAAGGGTGGAAGGAATATTGAAAGAAGATCAGTTCGGATTTTTATTCGAAATAGAGGAACGGGCGTGGCCATTCTAGCTTTATGAGTAATTACAGAAAAACAATAGAAAAGGGAAAGGGCGTCTATATACGACTTGTAGACTTAGAAAAAGCCTTCGACAACGTAAAACGGGGGAAAATGTTCGTAGTGCTCAAAAAGGTAGGGATGAAATATATAGGAACAGAAGAATAATACATAATCTCTACAAAGAGCAAACGGCAATTATAGAACTTGAGCAGGAAAAAGGAGAAGTAGATATCCGGAAGGGAGTGAGACCTCTAATTTTCAACGTATATATGCAAGATGCGATTAATATTGTTAAGGACAGAATAGCCTCCGGGATTAGCGTACAGGGTCAAACTACTAACATGCTCAGATTTGCGGATGATATAGTAGAGCAAAGCAGAATAATTATAAATGGCTTTGAATGAAATGGAAGCAGTTTTGACAGAGGGCTACGGCATGAAAATCAATAAGAAGGAAACCAAAATTTTGGTATGTAGAAGGCGGGAAAATAGAACTAAAACTAAAATAAAAATTGTAAATTTGGAAGGTATTAGAGATAGTTGGGGAAAAGCGAAAGGTATAGAAGACAATAAAATATAGGAAAGATGGGATGGTAGGATGGTAGGACACCTTCTAAGACACGAAGTAATAGTTCGCGACATACTAGAGTCAGAGATAGGAACAGAAAGAGGTAGGGGCAGGCCTACTCTCAAATAGTTAGAGATGTAGGATGTTATACTTTTAGGGATAGAAAAGGATTGAGATATGCGTCCAACCAGTCTTCGGGCTGAGAACCTTATGATGATGATGATGATCCTACACAAACATGAAAAGTAGTCTAATACACCTAAAAAACTTATAAATCCCTGATTTTTCGAAATCTAAAAGCCGCTTTTACTCGAAACTAACATTTTTAAGTTGTCTCACTATTATTCTAGTATAGCGAATGAGTATGAGTATGTTGAATGCATATTTCCATGATACCAAAGATTTTTGCATATGTATAGCTATACTGCTACCAGAAAATGAATATGCATTTATGTTGCGTTACCTAAACGTATTTCTTTCATTGCGCCTTTATATTATGCATTTTATATATCTTCACTTATTTAGGCAATTATTTAGGCAATTATACATAATTTTGATCTTTCAATAGAATACACTGTATATATATGACTATATGAGTACATTTTTGAATTCCCTAATTCGTTTTACTCTGAGGTTTTATAAGACATGTTTATCAAAACTGAATGTTTATTGTGTTGCAGGTATTTTTTTATAGATCTTGAATTTAGATAAATGCAGAGGGATACTGAAAATTAGACAATTTTGAATTAAACAAAAAGCTATATCTGGAACAGCTTGGAGGGATGAAAGCAATATCTGGGAGTAGCATCTGTAGAAATAAAAATTACATCATCAAATTTCAGATATAAACGGAATTATATTACATATTTATATTTCTCGCTATTTGTTAGGTCAAATTAATTCCCTTTCGTTTGGGTATGGACTAGCCTACCGCAAAAAAATTAATGTTTTTTGTGATAATCGTTCTCAAACATTCATCGCCTCCAAAACACGTGCAAAAATTTATATTTTCACATTGCAGAACACAGAGAGAGGATTTCAGACATAAATCAACAAGCCATGTGGCAATGGGAAAACTTACTGTGTCTGTGAGTGTACAATTTTTTTGGAATGCGCTATCCTTCAAACTTATATTGATTTTTATCGTATCAGTTTAGCAGCTGAGCAACAGAACGCAACATTTCTAGTTTATACATAAATTGAGTTTTCTCGTGCATATTTTTGAAAATATTGAAATATGTCGGTCGGTGCACAAATTTTTCCCAAAAGTAACAGTTTGCTAATACACACTTAATTTCGAGGTTTAGATCAATACCATAAGATTTTGAAAAAGACTATACAATTTATTTGAAATTGCAACTTTCGAATGTGCATGGTAAACCGTAAACCACTGTTTCGTCCGTGTGGTACTAATCAGGACGGTGATTTTTCCCCACACACTTCAATCATGCAGTATTTCTTGCCGTATATGCTAACGACCATGCTTCAGATATAAGCAAGAGGTAATTAATACCCTCTCAGATTATACAATTTGATTTATACCAATAAATCCAGTTAGCAACAAAAAGTGATATTTTCATATGCACATAATTATCTTGCTAAAATAGTTACACAGAAATAGAATAGAAAGGCAAACTGTTTCTGAAGTATTTTAAAAACTGCTTCTAAAGTATGTATTGAAATTAATAATTTTGTGAATTACTATCAATTAATAAATAAATACTGTAATATAGGTATCTCGACGTTTCGGACCCATTTGAGGCCTTTGCCAAGACTTATTTATTGTTAAATTAAGTACATGTTTCTTTCTATTTTAAAAGGTCGTGGATAGTAGTCCGCAAGTTACGGATCACTATCATTTGTCATTACGGTTTCGCAAGTTCTGCGCATGCGATCAGGTGTTAAATATTGTGTATATTGTGTATCAACGCATTTTAGAGAGACCCTTTACTTGTCCTCGCACCAGACACACGCATTTTATGCGAAAAAGATAATGTGGAACCGTGAGAAAATAAACTAACCTTTACGGGAGCCGATCCTACCCGGCCCGAGAGTAACAAACCACCAGCTCTCTACGATACCTACCTACCCACAAACGCTGCTGGGTGGGATTGAACTAACGAAGTACTTATACGAAAGTATAACGCATAACTTGCGGAACTGTAGTACACTTGATAGGATTCCCCAACTTGCGGACTACTATCCACTGCCATTTTAAAAAGCAGAATTGTTATTCAAAACCAAAAGTGTTAAATTATAATTCCTATTTTCATATTTACACACCTTATAAATAATTGTTCTTATGTATTTAAAATTCGATTAGATATTTAATATCTGCTTTTACAAATAAATCTTGACAAAGACCCGATCGGGGGCGAAACGTCGTTACATATACATTAGTTATTTACTAATTGCCAGCAAATCACAAAATGTTTAATTGTATAAGAAAAACTGGCACAAATTCGAAAACAACTTATTTATCGGATGAAGATCATTTTCATTGTTTTCTGTTATTGTTTGTACATTAAAACCCAACTTTAACGTTTTCGTTGAAATCAAAAAGAAAAGTTTTTACCAACTTGTTCCAAATGTCATTTTTACTGCAAGGTTCAAATAAAAATTAAAAATATTTTTACAGAAAGTTACAAGTTGTTTATTTTGAAAGCTTCATAGAACAAATAGTTTTTATCGATTTTTGTAAAACATAAAGATGTGGAAAAGCGGGAATCATAACTGTATTTGCCATCAAGTAACTGCATGTCACGTCTCCTATGTTTTTCTCAGTGTCAAAGTTCAGCAGCTCGCATCTATTATGTTAAAAGGGTATTGCGCATCTGCATATTCCAATATATTTAATTTTCAAAATTTATCTGCACCTGTCAACATTTTCGATATATCATATTCGTCGTAACCCAAAAAATTCGCATTCTAAACAAGAAATACCTATCTTACACAACTACATAAGAAAATCAAGTAAGGAATTCAAAAATTGAATACATACAAATTGTTCCATACACAAAAGTTATACTTTGTAATTTTATGAAATAGAAAACAGACATGGAGGGTTCATCATATAATAACTTCTTTTTATGAAATGTGCGTTAAAGGCGCAATAGAAGAAATGCGTCTAGGTGCCATACCCTGTACAGTATGCATAAGCAACTCAGAGGAGTGTAAGTTAGCGTATGGCAACAGACCAGAAGTGGTGAATGCGTAATAACATTTGGCGGGAACAACAAACTCTGGCGCGTTCTTTTCATGGCATTGTCATTCGCGCAACCCGCGTGAGAGGAATCGGTAGAAAATATAAACAAAACACAAACAGCTTCTGTTTTTATATTGTGCAACACAATTTGCTTCACACAACTTTATAATTTTGCCTCTGGCCTATAAGGCGTGGGAAATGGACTATTTCAATAGGGCCATCCCGCATATTCTTTTTATTGTAGATTATGAAATTTCATAAGAAAATAAAACACTCGTATTTTTTAAATTTCTCATATTGAATTTTTAACATGAAGAAAAAAAGTTATATGTATTTGTGGAAATCAAGCCATGAATCAAAAAGCGCGCGCTCGTGACGTCTTACATCCATAATCTATAAAATAAGTGCTTTGTCCATGTCAAGAGTGTTTGGTTAGATCCCGTGTTTCGAGTTTGGTGATTACTGTTGCTGTTAAAAGTTGAATATGACCACAATTGAACATTGCTTTGTGACAGCATGTGCCAATAATAATATAAATGCACCTGACAAGTTATTTATAACGGTACCAATAGATAAAGCACGGCGTCAGTTGTAGTGCGAGGCAGTTGGTTTGCCAGAAACCCAAAGATCACTTTAAGGTAAACTTGCGGTATCATAATCTTCATGTATCACTATAATTATGGAAAATCTAACTTACAGCTTGATGAAGATGCTGAAAAGTGGATGTATTTTAAAACAATAGGAGACCGAATAAAATTAAAACAAAATGTAGTACCGCACCTTAACATCACCAAGGCTGAAGAAGTTCCATTCGAACAATTTACATCTTTGGCAAAAAAGCGAAAATTGGAAGTGCTGCAGAAATTAAGCGAAACTTCCAAACGTGTAGTTAAAAAACTGTTTTCGGAAAAAATTGCGGGTACAAGTGCTTTGACACCTACAAAACATGTGTTTGAAGTAGATAATAAATCCTTCGGGTTACTTTACTGCAGAAATCCAAATGCTGACTCATAACAATGGTGTTCAGGTCAATATAACTGCACATAAAAGAAGTATTGCAACAAACACAAGTGAAAAGGAGTTTTCGTCTCATCAAATGTGTACATTCAAGCTTCCAGTTAAAGCAAAGAAACCTGTGCTTTCAAAGTCACTTATGGAGCAACTTTCATCAACCTCAAGTGATTCCCCTCAAGAGTCAGATTACAGCCCCACAAAATCTCTTACCTCTACTATTAGAACTATTACAACCCTCAAAGTTCTTCATCGAGGATACAGTCAACTCTGTCATTGATAGAACGAAATAGCAGATTCTATTTGAGCTTGCCTGAAAGAACGTATGCATTAGTGGCATTGCTACGGCTGAATGATGCCGATGTAAGATTAGGCCACGATTTTGATTTATCAGCATCACAAATTAGCAGGATATTTGCTACAGCTGTGCCCAAATTATCCGAGAATTTACAGGAACTGATATTCTGGCCCCAGTCCAAGGACATAAAAAAGTTACTGCCTATTTCATTCAGAGCCCGTTTCAGTGCAGTGGAATCAATTATTGACTGCCTTGAAATTGAAATTGAAAAACCATCTAGTGCCATTAAACAATCCATGAAATGGTCACAAAATAAAAATTGCAACACCATAAAATTTCTCAATTCTTCAACACCAAGCGGAATAATCAGTTTTATATCTGGTGGTTATGGCGGTCGTATCTCATACAATGAAATTTGCGAAGCAAGTGGTTATTTTCAAATTTTATGGAGAGGTACCTGTGTAATGGCAGACCGGGGCTTTAAGTCCTTCCTTGACTTTAAGAGACTGTAAATTAATTAGACCTCCTAGTGTAAGTGAAGGTGATAAACTTAGCAAGGAACAAGTTCGAATGAACAAACGTATTGCCTCCTTGCGGATACACATCGAAAGAGTTATACGTAGATTAAGAGAATTTAGTGATCCTCGTGCTGGTATAAATCATGAAATTCTGTATGTTATGAATCACATAATAGTTATAGTACATGCATTTGTTAATTTACAAGAGCGATTAATAAAATAACTCATTTATAATTTTTGTATTTATTCAAGTACCAAAATGAATAATTCTCCGTTTAAAAGAAATTAAATAGATTCTCCAATACTAAGAAAAAGACCCTGCCCTCACCGTTACAAATTTTGTGCACCTGTCATCTACCTTTTCAGCTCTGATTAATTAACCTATAAGAATTTACCTCAAAAAAAGCTGACGAATTGCTAATAAAGTAGAGAACCACATATGGTTATCATAGTCTGGTTCGCTCTTTATTTATCACAGTTGATGAAAATGTTAATGAAAATTCAACAAGGTTCAAACCTGGTTAGATCACGATGCAGATGTTATACACAGTCGTAAAGTAATTCAGTCAGTAGAAGAGTACAAATTATTCGAGTGAAAAATTTAAAACTTTTTATTTATTTACTAATGGTCAACTACATTCTGTTTAGTCTGGTCGCACCCTCCCCCTCCGGGTGAACAAATGGTGGCCTCTAGAGCGGGATAGAGTGTCATCATTACAAGACGATGCCAATGTCCGCATTTTTATTTGTTTAATACTGGATAAATAGCATTTTTCCAAAAATTGGTACTGGCAAGTATCTAATCATCACAAACATCTTTATCAAAATTGACTGCATGCATTTTTATTCCTCTAGTTTGCTCAAACGCAGGTGATGCCACACAAAAAGTCCTTTTTCCTTGTGTACAAAAAACATTTGCAGATGAATTTGTGCATTGTAGGTACTTCGGTTTTACAATATCATTTTCTACATACTGACTCACAGTTTCAGTTTTGCTTGGACACTTTACTTCTATCACATGCTGATCAGTAAGTCCATCTGGAGAGGCACCATGTATTGGATAATTCTTGTTCAAAATTAAGCCAGATGGCTTAATCTTCCAGTTCTTCACTTTCACTTTAGCCACTTCCTTCAACACTTCAGGTTCTAGTCTACGTCCTCGCTTAATGGCTTGTGCTGCCTCAAATCTGGAAGCCCCAAGTATTACTTCTGTGAGTGCCCCTTCGGGTGTTTTACACCTACTTGCTTCGTAGATTTTTGAGGCTGTGATGCTTCCAAATCGCAGTTAAAAGCATTCACCGCACTCTGCTTGTTGCCTAGAAGATATTTATGCTTCTTCACAGGATTTTGCAGTCATTACCTTGGACATAAACTTGATGAAATTTTCCGCATTTCAGTCCTTTGTGTCGATTTCATCCTTATATTTCAAACACATTTGAAATATCGAGGAATTTTTATTTTTCACTCAACGAAAAATATCAAATATACCTCTTTCGACAGTGCGTATTTTTTGAATAACACTGTTTAGAAATACTTCCGATTTGGGCTTCACCTCCGGGATAGGTCTCTCCACAAGCGCAGCTAAATCCATATATTTTATTGTTCTTCTAGCTTTTGAAAGTGATGGTATTTTCCAATAACATGTACTTGACGTGACCGAAGGTTCTTCACTGCGTCGATGTAACCAGAAAACAGAAAGGCGACCACATGTTTACACCCACCTAAATATAAAATATTTGCTAATCAACTACAAGCATGGAACGAGCAAGATTTCATAATCAATATTGAATGACTGCAAAGATAAAAGCTAAGACAAGTTTAGGTGTATCAAAAAGAGAAATTGGTGAATTTTTTGAAATACTTTTGAAACCAGATTGCGTGACGGTTACAGTTCCAGGCACGTAACTAAGGGTGGGCCTGGGTGGGCACAGGCCGACCCAATAAATTTCGGTGCCCACCCTAGTGCCCACCCAAGAAAAACTGAACCTTTAACCGTTAATCTAATGTTAAGTAAAAGATTTAAATTTAAATGTTACGGTCGTATTAAAATATTAAAACACCCGGAAAATACAAGGAGCTACCTACATTTTAGTTTGTACACCAGCCCTGCTTCTTTTTTGTGGTGACATATAAAGAACGCCTAAAATTTTTAAATTGTTAGGTTAAGCACATGTTTTTAGTTAACAAACATATCAAATCTGTTACTTTGTGCACCTCAAGTACATATATTGTTACAACGATTGTTCTTAATAATTGTAACAAGCAGTACAACTTATTGCCGCAAAATAAAAACAAAACAAGACACTTACCGTGCCGATTTCGCGTTTCTCATCTCTGCACTTATAAAATCTAAATTGTTCCTATAAAATTCGTCTATCATGTTCGAATCCACTTTTGGCAAATTGTCCGATGCACCTTTCACAAAACATTGCTCTATATTTACCACAAAATTAAAAAACAAGCAGACGAAAATGAATCAAAACAAAGAACCTAATGTCGAATTTCACGAATGATAGGTGATCAGGGCGACACAAAGCACCGACTTACACGCATGCGCTGGTATATAAGACGTCACAGCCCCGGGGTCTCTACATTATTTGTTTCCAAAGCATATTTTAAATATTTCATGATAACCTACGATATAATTGCTATATTTATGTATTAGAACCTTTGAGTTTCATGTTACAAGTATTAGAATATCGAAATTGTGATGTGCGAGATGACCCTATTAGAGCATGCCGTGGCTAAGAACCAACTGAGATATGCTGGCCTTACTTGATGTGCTTTTTGAAGCACTGACGTATATCTGTTCGATACTATCGAATGTATTAGTTTATTTTCAAATCAGAATGGTAATTTATGGCACATTCATGATATAATATGATTTACTCTCTCCGTCCTTTCTCTGCGTTTTTCTTCGTAAACTTGCAGGCAGTAAGTACACAAAAAAGGAAGCATACCGAATAAAATTCTTTTTTAAGAAAACCTCTCTACCATAAATGTACCTACATTCTGGTTTTTACGTACGTGAATATTAATAAAACAAATATTTAATTCTTTCTCTTCAACTGTTTCTCAGTTAGGCGTAAGTAAGTTATCTTAATCTGTGTTTAACAATTTTCCATTCTCCTAGTATTAGAGATTCGACTTCTTACTATACCTGTATGATAATTTGTTTATTTTGGTAAAGTTGATCAAAGAAATTAAGTCGATAATCAAATAACCCGTAATATGTTGGTTAACATATTCAGGAAGTTACTTTTAATGATATTGACAGAATATTTATCGGAGTCAAACATCTACTACTCTGCCCAATTTTAACCAAACTTTTTGTGACGACTCGGAACTTATAAAATATGGGACGAGTACTACAAGTAACATTTAACTGTATACACGCTTTTGTATAAAATAGCTTATTACAGTGATTTACTTACAGGTAAAGAAATTAAAAAGTAAAAGTATAACATCGCGTCAGTTGGGAAAATTAATAACATTTTATAATGCTAACAAACGTGGTAATGTATCAAAATAACATATTACTGGAAGACTTATTGAAGCCCTTAAGTTTAGAAAAGAAAAAAGGTATATTATGTTCGCTATGTTAAAGCCCTTCGTCACCATATTCAGGACCAACTTGTGGCTATAGGTACCTTGCTGGATTTTTCCAACAACTGAAGCAGCACGGTAGAGCGCAGATTAGTGTATCTTTAAACGCTTCTCTAAAATCTCTGTTGAAGTAGGCGTAGATTAGAGGGTTGAGGGCGGAATTGAAATAACCAACCCAAAACAGCATAGCAATAACTGCATCTGGTGTGGGACAATGCGCTTCACCACAAAGAGTCGATATAACGTACCTAGAATTAAAAATTGTGTTAATGATGGATTCAAGTTTTAAAATACGAGATTACAAGAAGTCACAATATCATTTTGGTACCTGCTCTACCTTTTGAATACCTATTTAAACGGTTTTAATAACGGATACAAAAATATACTTTAGATGAAGTAATAAACAAAGGAGAAATTCAACGAAAAATTATTTAAGATAGTCAACAAGATTTCCGATGTAATCAAATCAACAAAGAAAGCGCTTGATAAAAAATATCAGTTGCTTTGATAATAAACATAATTAAGAATTCTTGGAGAAAATTGATAGTTATTAATAGTTAAATATAATATATTACACCAGAGGAAAAATTTGATGGTATGTGTAGGTACCAAAGGGGATAAGACAAGTGTACCGACTTGCCGCTAAAAGGTGAGTAGTATTTGTCCGAGCTTATAGACAAGAGAAGGGAAGTGCGAGAGGGGAATCAGGCCGATTTTCCATATTTCTCGTGTAGGAAATGCGGCGCGCTCAAAATGTGTCATATCATAACTCCCTCAAAAATGGGGAAGACCCGCTTAATCGAATTTATAACTTTTAGTACTGTAACATCAAGCATAAATAGAATATGTATCGCGTACCACGTAAAAATTTTGATTATGTGCTGTGCTGAACGAAAAATTTGCAACTTAGAAAGCAGCATGACCGGGATGGCTAAAACGCGCGCTTTCTGTGGCGTAGGAGACCTATCCGTTGCGCCGCGGTGTTTACGCGTCTCCCTGGAAAAAGTGGGAGGAGTCGAGAAAGAAACGAGCGCTCAGGGTGCAAACAGATCGGTTTGCGCATGTGAAAATCCCTACCTAATCTGTCGGGCCCAGTGGTCAAGTACGTCACCAGCGTCATTCAAATATTGTGTCTTGAGCGTGAGGCATGTTTCGTATTTAATTATGACGAAAATAAGACTCAAATGTAAAAATCGAAAGTTGCGGAATTGGTTTTGGGTAGTAAACTATTCAATATGATCATTTTCAAAATTTGCGGGGTTTCCCCATTGTCTTATCGAGTTGCAATTTTTTAAAAATTGTTTCTTAAACGCTCAGTATGCTCACGAAATCTTTCAAATTTCAATTACATAATTACTTTTCATTCCGCTTTTCGATTTTCGAGACGTTGTCTTGTTGGTGCAGTAGAATTTTCACGTATCGAGGAAGTATGCTCATTTATAGAATTTGGACACAGTTCCAGCGGCAAAGTTATAGAGAAAGGATTAAATTTTATTTTACACCAAGATTCGATTCCTTATCTCGCATGGACAAAAAGTTATGGCGATTTGAACACGATAATCATTCTGAGCGCGTAACTCTTTAAGTCAGTATACGATTTCAAGAGTTACGCGCGCAGAACGATTATCGTGTTCAAATCGCCATAACTTTTTTTCTATGCGAGATAATGAACTGAGTCTTGGTGTAAATAAAAATTCAATCCTTTCTCTATAACTTTTCCGCTGGAAGTTTGTCCAAATTCTGAAAATGAGCATAGTTCCTCGATACTTTAAACTTCCACTGTACAACGCACATCCCTGCCTCACTCAGTTTCGGATATCTACTTCTCTATGTTCCTGCTCAAATTCTATAACTGCCGTTTGCTCTTTGTATTGTGAATAATTGTGAATAATTCTTCTATCCCTATACTTCATACCTACATTTTTGAGCACTTCGACTTTGAGCACAGACAACGTCTCGAAAATCGCAAAGCGGAATGAAAAGTAATTATGTAACTGCAATTTGAAAGACATCGTGAGTATTTTGAAAGTATAAGAAATAATTTTTAAAAAAATGCAACTCTGTAAGACAATTTTTGAGGGAGCTATGATATGATACATTTTGAACGCGCCGCATTTCCTACGCGCGAAATATGGAAAATCGGCCCGATTCCCCTCTCGCACTTCCCTTCTCTTGCCCATAAGCTCGGACAAATACTACTCACCTTTTCCTCTACTGTATGCATGGGAGTCGGTACACTTGTCTTATCCACTTTGGGAGGTACCTATATGTATATGAGGACAAAGAGTAGTAACATTTGAAGTATTTTCTATATTTAATATTCCTTTATAAAAACAACAGAACATCTCTACACAATAGTAGCGAAACGTGTAAAATATATATGTTACGGGCATAGTGAGTAATCGGGCAATGTTAGCAATGCCCGGGCAACGTGACCAGACCTTACCGAACCTGACCGGACCGGACAACGGTTATTGTGTGAATTGCCCGGACATTGTTAGCATTGCCGTACTTTCCCACTATGCCAGTAACATACGTATTGAACAATAAAGCAGTTGTAACATTTTATTCTGATAATATAAAGATAAAGTCTGCCGGGAAAGTTTTAGGTTAGGTTGACATGCTCAATAAAAAACTTTTCATGTGGATAAGACATTCCCGCTTTAATTTATTATCCTGTACTGCTTAAGTTGTAATCTTGCAGTAATTGTATGTAATGTACATAAAAAGTGGGGCTCCATTTGCAAATTACTCAAGGGCGGTAAAGACGTTACCATCCGTGTTATATACGACTTTTTATTTACAACCGTAAAATACCTAACTGAAAAATTCAAAAATATTGTCTTAAATTTGCTTCATGTCAGCAACTTACATTAACCATTTTTTACAACACGGTAAATATATCAATAATTAGTATATTTGCTACTATAGAAACCAACCACTGCGGTAATAAGAACTTTACAGCACTGGGTGTGTTAAATTCTCGTTACCGCACTGGGTGCTGTAAAGTACTACCTACTTGCCACTCTCAAAAGTATAGTCAACTCCATATTACTCACAGTTGTAGATAAATAAATATTAAATTCTATTTATTTCTGAAAAATAAGAATTAGTTATTGTGACCCTTAATTATAAATTCATGAGCATTTTATTTAATTGCACGATTGAGTAGAAGGCATAAACATGAAAATAAATTTTTAAGTATGACTGTGCACAGCAGCAGATAGGGGTAACCTCAGTTCTACTTTTTGAGGACACCTTCTCAGCTTCAAGTTTCTAGCTGTCGCGACTTGCCAATCACACGGTCATCCCGCCGTTCTCAACGACGATTTATTGTCTCATCTCCACATTTCTCCACTTCTTTCGCAATTAGTTACACTGCAAATACATATAATTAATCCGTTTAATCAAATGATGCTGCTGTTGGCTGACGTCATTGAACACAAAATATCTCACGTTGAACGATCCCTCCACCGAACACTAACACAGCGGTGGCGCGTTATCATTAAACTTAATAAACTCTCCAGAATTAAAAACTTTTAACCGGCAAAGAGCAAACGTATTATTCAAAACGGCAGGTATTTCGATCGGGTGGGGTGGCGTCATCCTCCTGAACAAAATATACCGGGTGGGGATTTAGTGTGTAATCGGTTCATATCTCTGGTACTGTTTAAGATATCAAAATGAAATTTTACACGTATGTGGAGAACGACATGGAGCATTTCGTAAAATTATTTTTGTATATACAGGATGTTCACATTCTGAATACCAGACCAAAGTTCTATTTCTTTAAATGGAAACCCCACAAGTATTTGCGTGATTTCGATTCCCCATAAAATTTCATGAAAATTGATGTACTACATGATATGGTTTTGAGTAAGGACTGTTAAGATATTGACATTTTTATGTCATTATGGTCCCAAATTTATGACGCTACTGGCGTCTACTGACCAAAGCCAGCTAATTGTTTTTTATTGAAAGGGGTTTACACACTGCTGTATTTGTGAAATCTGTAAATACTTTCACCATAATACTTAGGATTATACAAGGTGGTTAAGTTATGCAAAAGGAATTTTTCTCAAAAATTTCAAATAGAATACCATGTATATTATTTGCACAACTGACATTCAGTTAACTAAGCTTTTAATTGATGCAAATATTGCCAGGTCTACTACTGATAGTTTCGGCAGATATTACCATTGAACATCAAAATTTTTGAATTTCATTATTAGTTTATACTCTTTTTGGCGAATTCCCCCTATTCCGTTGCTCAAAACTCGCAATAATATTTATATTTTGTATTTGCAAATAGGTATCAATATAAAGGCAATAAATCTTATTGTAAAATTGTTTCTTGATGGTCATATTCTTAAATGTATAATGTCTTTTTCCTTTTGTGTGTCTAATAATTGATGCCAGTAGAAAATTTAATAGAAAAAATAAGTGAATTTTCTATTAGTTCAAGTAACGTAAATAGTAAGTTAATTCTTAAGATAGTGATAGTTTAAAAATATATACAATGGAAAATCCGTCGCAACACGTAAATGTTGTTGCAATTCCGAGACTGAATCCATATCAGTCTTGTATATATGATACGATTCCTAGATTTAGTGGCTTATCTCATGAACTCGCGGATTTCATAGAAAACGCAGAGATAATAATTGAAGAATTTGCGGATCGTGTAAACCACGACAGTTACATTAATACATTTATTTTGTGTAACATAAAATCAAAATTAAGATAACATGCTAAATTAGTGACGTCTACTCGAAATATTCAAAGCTGGACAGAACTTAAAAATATTTTACAACAAAATTTCGCTGATCAGAGAGACGAAAAGTCGTCGTTGCAGGATTTGATGGTAATAAAACAATTAAACGAAACTCCTCAACAAACAACAATTTGGTCACAAGTACCAAGAATTAAAAAGTCTTCTACTCTCTCATCTCGATTGCACAGAACCAAATCCTACTGTCAGGCAAGTTAAACGTAATCTTTACGGCGAGTTATCATTGAAAGCATTTTTAACAGGGTTAAAGGAACCCCTTCGTTCCTTTAACCCTGTTACAATCGAGCAAGCTATCGCTCAAATTCTTTCCGAAGAAAATATTCTTAATGTAGTTAATACTTTCTGATTTTACTATTTGGTAGAAATTCATGATGAATTGAAAAATTACTATGCGTACTACCAATATAACGATTTATTATTATAACTTGACCGGTTTCAGAATTCTTAACGTTCGTAGGCAACCGAACACCCTTGTGCAAACTCACAAATTACCTCCTCACTCCCAAATGTCTCAAAAACCAACATTTGTGTTCAACTCTTCCTCAAATTTTCGACCTATTTACAATATGCTACAAAGACCTTATTTCCAAAATCAAAACCCCTTTCAGCAAAACCAACACTCATTTCGACAAAATGTAAATAATCCTTTCCAACAAAATCCAAACCCTGGATTTGTTCGCCAGAATTTCGGTGTACAGACTTTTAATAATTTTCAACTTTCTAATTTCAACCCTAATTTTGTAAAACCTAATAATTTTAACAATTTTGTTTATCAAAATCAATTCCAAAAACCGAGGTCAAATGTTTTTCGACCAGACCCGTTCAAAAAATTCCACAAACCTGAGCCTATGGATACTTTATCAGGTAACACAATTGCCAGGCCAAATCAGAATCAACCCCGTATACCAAATTTCACTTCTGAAGAATTATTTTACCAAAGTGACCCCATTAACGACACGAAAGAACTATACTATTTTGACAACAATCAAGTTTCTAATAACGAATTACCCGAATATCAGTACCCTACTGAATATCTTCCATACGATTATTCCGATTATAACCCTTATGTTCAGGAAGAATTTGCCCAAAATGAAGAATATTCCGAAGAGCAAGCAAATGTCCAAAATTTTCAAAAACTCACAAGTTGCAACCCCCCACATAGAAATCGATCTTTCAGGAAATTCAAACCTGCCATATATAATTATAGCCGAAATTAACTCTAAATTCATGATAGACACAGGATCTACCAAAACATTAATCACTCCTAACTCAAAAATTTCATTCCAAATTTATTCAAAGAGATCCATTTAGTATTAGTCGGGGAGCAGCTTGCTTAAATTCAAAGTGGTCGTCCGAAATCGAGGACACACCTGTTTGGAAAATTCTTTTCTATGTAAAATCACCCGCTGAATCCGAATCCGGAGGGCGCCCGTTCATTTGGTACGGCCTTGGCCCTGAAAAATGCATTTTTACGTAAAATTTCTAAAAATTGAAAACTCCGAACATTTCAGTTTACATCGTCATATCTTCGTTCAGGAGACAGCTAGGAAGCTAATTTTTTTATTGGAATATTCTCCAGGCATTTTTGATTGCAAACATCTATACATAATTAACTTTTGAAAAATAACTACGTCAGAAATTTGTAATTTTGTACACCACGTCATTTTTGTGCACCTTAATTTTCACCACGCGAGAAAGTTTTTTATTGTATAAGATAGATACCTATTCAATCGAAATAATATGTCGTGAAAAGTATGCAGAAGTTTTTAGTGAAAAAATCATCTCCTATATCTGCAATACTGACCGAGTTACAGCGATTAACAAAATATTGCTTTTTGCGCTGCGGCATAGTGTTCTGTCTCTACTCTACGCTTCTACCTACTCCACGCATCTGCGCGTGCGGGCGGCTAATCTCCGTCATATGCGGGAAACTCGTGCAAATACCTATTACTTTTCTTTAACAAAGTGATAAAACAGTTTCTGATGTAATGAAGTTTATGTTTAATTGTTTACAAATAACATACCATAACTGTAAAACTGTTCTTTATTTTTCAAATTCTGCGACAGACATACGCTAACTTCGGATTCGGATTCGGCGGGTGATTTTACATAGAAAATAGTTTTCAAAACAAGTGTGTCCTCGACTTCGGACGAACTCTTTAAATAAGCGCTTTTTGAGATGGCTGCTCCCCGACTATATTCAGTCTGCCCACAATGTATCTTGTCACAATTTTAGCTTAACAATTCCATTGCCTGAAATATTTAAATTAAATGAACTTCAGAAATTTTACGTTTTTGACTTCAATAAAAAATACGATGGTTTAATTGGCATTGATACATTAAAAACATTGAATGCAAAAGTAGATCTTGAAAAAATTCACTGATTACTGCAAATACAAAAATTCTTCTTAATTTTGAACATGATCCAGATGCTATATTTTTTATAAATTTAGAACCTCGCACGTAATAAATTATTAAAATCCCGGTAAATAAATCTACAGGTACAGGTGTCATGGCGTACCAGAAATTTGGAAAACTGGATACTCCATTTTCACTTGTAAATTCAGAAAATGGCTTTGCGTATACTTCAGTCATAAATCCAACTGAATAAACACTGCCGTTGAAACTTTCGAAATCAATACCTATTGAGCCTTTCGATTTAGAGTGTTTCCAAATTAATAATTTAGAAGAGGCCGAAGGTAATGAAAGAAATCAACATTTACGAAATCAAAATTCACAAAATTTACGTTTAGATCAAATGAACGCAGAGGAAAAGAAATCGATTAAAAATTTGTGTTATAAATTTAAAGACATTTTTCATTGTGAGAATATTCCTCTATCATTTCACAATAAAATTAAACATAATATTAGAACGACGGACAACATTCCAATATTCACGAAATCATACAGGTACCCAGAAGTGCACAAAAAATAAGTTAGAACGCAAATTAAGAGCCTTATAGACCAGGGAATAATTCAGCCATCAACATCACCATGGAGCAGTCCCGTATGGGTAGTACCCAAGAAAATTGATGCCTCCGGTAAACAAAAGTGGCGGATGGTTATCGATTACAGAAAGTTAAACGAGAAGACGGTGGGAGATAAGTACCCATTGCCGAATATCAGCGATATTCTTGACAAATTGGGGAAATGTAAATACTTCTCGACTATAGACTGGGCATCAGGCTTTCACCAAGTGGAAATGGCCCCAGAAGACATAGAAAAAACAGCATTCAGCAAAGAAAACGAACACTTCGAAGAATGCCCCTGCAACATTCCAGCGAGTAATGGACAATATACTCAGAGGTATACAGAATGAGAAATGCCTTGTTTACCTGGATGATATAAGCATCTAGTCAACATCCCTCCAAGAACACATAGACAGGTTAACAGCTGTGTTCCAACGACTCCGAGACTCGAACTTTAAGATCCAATTGGACAAGAGCGAATTCTTAAGGAGAGAAGTAGCGTACTTAGGACATGTCATCACCCCGGACGGTGTAAAACCAAACCCCGAAAAAATCAAAGCAGTAGTCAACTATCCAATTCCCAAAACACGAAAAGAAATTCAATCATATTTAGGCCTTTTAGGTTATTATAGGCGATTTATAAAAAAATACGCAAAGATCACCAAACAATAACAAAATGTCTCAAGAAAAATGCAGAAATAGTGCATAATCAAGAATATTTGGAATGTGTAAATTTATGCAAAAAGCTGTTAGTTGATCATTCAATTTTAAGGTACCCCCGATTATTCCCGTCCCTTTGTGCTAACGCCATACGCCTCAAATGTCGCCCTTGGAGCCGTGTTGTCCCAAGCAAATATAGGCGAGGACCATCCAATCGCTTACTCATCGAGAACCTTGAACGACACCGAAGCAAAGTATTCTACAATAGAGAAGGAATGTTTCGCCATCGTTTAAGCGGCCAAGTATTTCAGACCCTACTTGTTTGGAGAAGGATTCACCATCTATACAGATCATCGCCCGTTGAAATGGTTATTTTCGCTGAAAGACCCATCTTCCAAATTGATTAGATGGAGTTTAAAGTTAGAAGGATACAATTATAAGATCGAATATAAACAAGGAAAGCAAAACACCAACGCAGATGCGCTATCAAGAATAATATTCAACCCCTTGAGTACTAGACGCCAAATAGACACAGAATCGATGTTAGTTGAAACGGACCCAGAAACCGATAGACTTTTAGACGAAGTTATAGAAGAATAGGATGAAGTAACATCCAGGTAAAAGACCCGAAATTAAAGGTGAAAAGAAGGTCGACAATTAAACACACCTGAGCCATCGACAAGCGCACCTGAAGACAGATTTAATAGATCAGCAAGTCCTATGGAATTTGACATTCCAATAATAATCGACTCATGCAATACAGTAAACTGAAAACACGGATACTATACCGATTAAGAAAGATGCTATAGATCCAAAAAATATCCAGTTCATATTCAGTAAACCATGTAAACCAATATAAACCAAGATAAACCAAAAATAATTCAAGCAGAAATTTCTAAACGAAGCAATGATCACGAAATTTATAAATTCCTTCTTAAATATTGGGAATCTAAAAGTAATCATTATTGTTTCTTCGACACTGAAAAATTATATAAATACTTTTGTCGTATCTACGTCGAATGGGGAAAACCAGCAAATTTTGAAAATGATCATATTGAATAGTCTACTACCCAAAACAAATTCCGCAACTTTCGATTTTTACATTTGAGTCTTATTTTCGTCATAATTAAATACGAAACATGCGTCACGCTCGAGACACAATATTTGAATGACGCTGGTGACGTACTTGACCACTGGGCCCGACAGATTAGGTAGGGATTTTCACATGCGCAAACCGATCCGTTTGCACCCTGAGCGCTCGTTTATTTCTCGACTCCTCCCACTTTTTCCAGGGAGACGCGTAAACACCGCGGCGCAACGGATAGGTCTCCTACGTCACAGAAAGCGCGCGTTTTAGCCATCCCGGTCATGCTGCTTTCAAAGTTGCAAATTTTTCGTTCAGCACGGCACATAATCAAAATTTTTACGTGGTACGCGATACATATTCTATTTATGCTTGATATTACAGTACTAAAAGTTATAAATTCGATTAAGCGGGTCTTCCCCAGTATTTAATTCAAGCAAAGATAAACCTTCACTTATTAGATGCACACATCGTCTTAAACGTATTGAAGGTAAAGAAGAACAATTACAAATTATTGAAAACTAAAAACCTTAAAACCCTAAAAACCCTTTCCAGGAAATATACTTGGAATAAAATGAGAGATACCATAGAAATCTACATAAAAATTGCGAGCTATGTAATAGGTCAAAATACGAAAGAAGACCAGCTGACATTCCAATTCAACTGACGGACACTCAAAATTTACCATTTGGAAAATTGCATATGGATCTATATATAATCGACTCTCAATAATTTTTGACAGTCGTATATGCGTTTTTAAAAGTAGGACCCCATAAAATCAAAAATCAATTAAAAATAGCTGAATATTTTAAACATTACGGAATTTGAAAACGAAACTATTAAAGAATAGACCTTTTCATTTCGTTTGATTTCGTTAGTGAGCATGTGCAGAAGTACCTACACTGACTGCTGTTCTTAGTTTTTCGGACGAATGTCACTGTCAGTTTTTGAAGTTGGTGTACGATATTCGCAAGTAAATAGTAGAGTAGCAAATAACGAGGGTGTTTGAAAGACGGAAAATTAAAATTATTAGTTCCCAGTGACGTTCCTCATAAAATTATGAGCCTGAATCCCGAAGGCGTGTCTAGCCTGTTTGAAATACGGGAATGTTAACCAACATGATTTCAATCACGCACGTTTTTAACCCTGCGGCAGGCGCGTACTTATGATTCTAATGAGCGGGCGCGCCGCCGTACTCTGTGCCGCATTTCAAAATTTCCCATTTTTCCCATTTCGTTAAAAATGGAAGGTTTGAGCAACAAAACATGAATAGAATAAACTTTTTTGAGTTTGATATGTTTAATGACAAACCGTTTTAAATACAATACAAAATGATAAACTAGGAAAAAATATCCAGAGATTGTTTAGATCCCACTTTCGGTTTCGATTCCTTTAAAAAAATTCCAATATGAGAAACATTACCCGAAACCTGAAAACAAAACAAACTCGCAAAATATAAATAAGTAGAAATAAATAAATTGACAAACACAAAAATTACTTTACAAAACTGAACGATAGTAGTGAATAATTCGCTTACATGATCAGGCGCGCTGCGGAACGGAGTACCGCACTTTTGTACCTCTGCACTTTCATTGCATAATTACTACTGAGATGAGACCGATGGGCACACGTTATCCGTGTCCAGTGTTGCCTATTATAGTAAAATAAGTATATCTAGGTGCTCAATGATCTACAAGTAGAGACACATTTTTGACAGTAAAAATGGTAAAAATGCGGCATAAAATTCGCCGCGCGCCCGCCCGAGGGTTAATACGTAGCGGTGAAAATCAATCAATGTTTAAAAGAAAACTGAGAAAAAGATCTAATAGGCAGGTGCGTATTTTTTTGTAATGTACATATGTAACTACAAATAATTATTATTTTAAAGACCTAACAAATAATGACGTAAAACCTGGAAACATCCATCCATTTCGAATCTTGCCTCTTACACATTTTCATTCACGCAAAACAATTTACATAGGTGGAACAAGTCCTCACTTGGTCACCGACCCAGTTATTAACTTCGATTTACCCCAGTGTTAGGCAGGGTTTGGTAAATGGATAAAATCGTAATCCCAACCGATAGCTTGGTCTACCCACGCTGCTAACGCCCTTACAGTCACCAAAAGCACAAAGTTTGGATGCCCCATACTTATTTTGCATGTTTGCAATAAAATTTTAGTACATAGACCAAAGAATTTAAAATAAACACTTTCAGACAATACAAAACTTGACGTCTGTCCGAAAATGTCATGGCGCGATCGCGCATGCGCCTCAGCATTTTTTTATAATGAAAAGCCCTATTAATGAAAATTCACGGAATAGATGGCTCCATTCTACCACTGCCGAACATTATCGTATCATAAAAAATAAAAACATAGAAAATGATCCGAAAATAATAATGATCTATGCCATTGTAGGTTATAAAAATTCTATTCTCTCTGCGACCGAATTTACACCACTCGAAATCATATTAGAACCCACTAAATTCAGAAACCCTTTTGATATAGATTACCAGCAAAGAATTTTAGGACAATACCATAAAAATCACGTAGAAATAATGACAGCAATGTACACCCAAGTTAAAACAAAAATTATGTAGTTAATATTTTTTGTGAACTAAATTATTATTAAACAACGCGGAAGATATTTGTACCCATTCAGATAAATTTGCAGATAATCATTGGATAGTCTAAAATCAGAACTATATTAACATTTTGAAACATATTACCGAAAATGTAAATCAAAAATTTACCCCTTTAATTCTTTCAACACCCTTGCAAGAAAAGCTAGGTATATTCAGAGTAAAACGTGGACTAATTAATGGATTAGGAAGTGTCTTTAAAGCAATTACCGGAAACTTAGATGCAGATGATGGTAAAAGATTTACTGAGGCTATTGAACTCCTACAACAGCGTCATGAAAACTCGAAAATCATTACTGGAAAATTTATATCACTTACGAATAATGCCACCAAAAAGTTAAATGAGTCGATTAGCAAGTTAAGTTCTAATCAGCTAATATTAGAAAGCAGAATCATGCAAATTAATAGTGTGATTAAAAATGAACATTATTTCGAAACAGGTACTCGTAATGCTTTAATGTTTAGTGAGATAGCTACTCGACTAATTAATAATGCTCTTCAATATAATAAACTCAATATTATCCGAGATAGAAACTGCAATCAGCTTTGCGAAAATTTCAACCCTTCACTATTCAATAATCGATTATCACGACCTTGTCACTGAACTAACCAAAATTCAATCACAGACACAAAAATTAAGGCTACCTTTTGATATAAAAGGCATTTTTTCTTACGAAAAAGTAATCAGTGTCAAAGCTTTTCAAAACGATGCAAAGATTGTATTTATTCTAGAAATTCCATTTGTAGAAATTGAATTTTATACTGTTTATCGATTATTACCTATCCCATCCAGAATAAAAAATACGGTGTACTTAAACTGCCGTTAAGCGGTCGCGTACTAAAATGCCGTTGTATTTTCTGCTTTTATCGACTTATATAGATACTAGTTTCGTAGACATTCTTGCCACCACACGTTGGTGGTTCACTGGTTGTGATCTCATCCTACCATGCCGTCACGCTGAGGGTTCGCACCTCACCCCAGTTTTTCTTGTTATGATGATTTTTTCTTTTGAACAAAAAAAGGGTTCTGGTCCAAAAGGACAAATAAGGGTCGCCATTACGCCAGACAGACATCCACTCATTTGAGTTTTATTGTTATTTTTTGCAAAATATCGATTAACGGCATTTTAGTAGGCGACCGTTTAATGGCAGTTTAAGTTCAGTGTAAAAAATAACCTTTTTCAACTGATCGTGCCAAAATCCAACTACATTTACCTGAACGAGAAAAATTACGTATTCGCCGACAAGAACTGTCAGAAAATTAGTCAGAACGAATTGTTTTGCGAATTTTCCGAAATTCAATCAATCACTAATAATCTACCATGTGAGATACAGCTCCTTCAATTCACCAAACACTACATCAACTGCCAAACATATTCGCTCGAACCCAACTGTTCCATGAAAATCCAAGATACAATCATAGAAAATTCCGAAAATGTACAAACAAACAACCGAATTATAGAACTGCCAAATTTCGTTTATCAGCCTCTACCGAAACATGAAGAAAAACTTCAAGAATTACCACCGACACGACTTGACAGTATTAATTTAGACGATTTACATTCAATAAGATACAAGATGTTCGAATTGCAGCACAAATTAGAGGAACCGGAAGAAAAAGTTATCAACTCCAGCCATTACGTTAGTTTGGTAATAAGTTTTATCATATTACGTTATTATGGTAATAAGGTTTATCATATTAACTATTATTATCGTCCTTATTAGAAAAAAATACTTGAAAAAGAAGAATCAAGAAAAACAGAAGAGAAATTCAAAAATATGTAAACTCAAGCTGTTCCTCTGCACGAGTTTCCACATAAGGAGGGAGGTGTTAAGATATAGATTATACTACTATGTACTTTTATTCATGAATAAGATGAACACTATGTTAACAAAATGCTTAGCTTGCAGTGTAGACTAGATTCGCTATTTGTACTTTGCAGCCAGTTCACGGCTAATCTGCTTTGTAAAAACATCTTACAATTTTGTCTGTCACTCCGGTGTATTGAAATAAAGTTTCTTAAAAACTATTACCGGGATATCGAAATCTTAACTCGGGCCTTCCGGACGGGACAACCCTGTGGTAACGGAGGTTAAACTGATGCTAGTTTAACATAAGGTGGTTCGGGGGCGGAACCACCGGTGAGTCTATATCTTAAATGTTTATTCGTAGCAGATCAGTAAAGTAGATACATATTATCTTTATATGCATGTGGACGCATCGCCAAGCCAAATTGTCAATTACACCCGCAGGTTAATTACTAGAAGTAAAGCCGTTTAGCTCAGGTACTGTCTCTACACCACGGAACTGGTATGTTTATTAATTTGTTCTACTTATTTTATAACTTGTTATTGCAAATACGTATCCAATTGCCCCAAAATTGTATTATTTATGGCCATCCAGATTTCTGTACCTAACACTTGCGTATAACTACCCAATGCTAGTTTCAGTAAAAACTTGTCTTCAGCAGAACAATAAGCGCACCTTAGTATCTATCATACGTAAAGGTAACGGTTTAAGCTCGATCTGCTGAATGTATCCAATTTGACAAAGCTTGTGTTAAATAACATATTTCTGATAGGTACAGAAAGTGCTTTGTTTTCTGCGTTCAATTTAATATGTCCACAACCGTTTTACATGCCATAATAATTAAAAGTTGACCCAGACTTACAAAGTCTCAACCCCTTTCGTTTTAAGAATGGTACTTTGTAAATTTGTTTACGTTTAGGATAAGTACAGGTTATTGCTAGATGTGGCAGACTCTGGATTGCAGTATACGAGCCCCACTATGTTTAATAATAATAACTTTAATAATAATAATAATAAATTAATAATAAATTACTCTAAACAATAGCGACGAAGAAAAATACAATACCACCCTCCAGCAAGGCCTAAGATCATCACATCCACAAAATGCAAGTGGAATGCTCTTCCACTTAAGCCTAGAGTTTCAAATTTCTTACAGGGGTGGTCCAATAGTTTTTCGTTGCAAATTGTTAGTTTTGTTTACTTTATCACACCATCATCAGGATGATTATTATTGGTCAGCTGATCGATTGATGTTTTTTTGTGGTAATGGTCTCACTAACTACCCGAGTTATTGATGTCTAATCACAAGCAATCAGAAAACGAATCAGGTGCAAAACAGAAACTTTACAAATCTATATCTATAAAATACCAAAAATGTTTCTACCTATGTCCGTTATAGACTCCGAAACGGCTGGACCGATGTTGATGAAATTTTCAGGCAATCCTCAGATTAGCCCAGCGGGTGTTCCTGCGAAGTTTGGTAGCGATCGGATCAACAGATTTTTTTTATACGTTTATGTGAAGCCGGGGCGGGTCGCTATAATTTATAAAGTGATAAATGACAATTGACAGCAAACGTTAAACGGCATATGTCATTCGCAGTTTATCAAGTTTCAAACGATTTTACCACAATTATTTCTTCTGAGGCAGCAACACGCCGGGTACCAGCTAGTTGTAAATATCACAGATCGTTGACTAGAAACACATTTTCCTCAAAAATATCACAGAAGGCAAGCATATACACAAATAAATAAATAAATTAAATATATAAATAAATAAATATCAGGTGTTACACGGCAAATTGCTCGTTGCAATCTACACATCTCCTCCAGTCAGAAGATAACCGGAGGTACGATGAATGTGCCCTATACTTATTCATGTAAGGCCAACTCTTTTCTTCCTAGACAATGCAAGACAATGTAGTTAGAGCACGCCAAGGGTGAGCAAACGGTTTTAGAACTCTCAGCTCCCCGTTGGTATTATCCCACCAATTCTGTCAAAAATCCAAGATGAGATTTCTTACATGAGCCTTATTGCTGTTAAACCCGAGAAGAAGAAATAACTTATTCATAATATTTATTGAAAAACAGCAGGAAAACCTAAATTAAGTTACAAATAATCAATAAAGTGATATGGTTGCCTAAACGTTGCTTTTATCATTACAAACAATGTTTATAAAATTTAGTTATATCATTAGAAGTCTAATAACGCCTATAAGGAGTCTATAGAAAGTTATATAAGAGTTGCATCTCTATCACTTGTGTTATAAATCTTAGGGTATAGAGCCCGCCAGCGTATTGGCATGTCTTACTATTATACAGAGTCGCTCTGTAAAGTATATACCAATTTTAATGCCATAATTATCGTGGCAATGCTTACTACGACTTTCCTTAAGCGCAATGTTCTAAAATGCAGTAAATAATGGCTTCTTTGTCCGCACGTTAATTAGAGACAATATTTACTGGTAATCGACACAAATCTACACTCCTGAATTTAAAATGCAGGCCAGTACTGTACTTCAATGCACTGTTTAGATTAGGGGAATGTTTTGGTTTCTACTTGTGCTTATTACCTAATAATCGTATTTGTATGGTACCTATTATTGAAAAATGGATTACGAGCTATGAGCTAATATTAGTCAACATGTGCAATTCAGAAAATTCAATACAAGTGGAGATAGTTTTAATGCGAGTGTTCGGTTTAAGAAAATAGATAACAATGTCGTTAATAGCGTTTGGTGAGATGAATGGATGGCTGAATTTAGTGCTACTACGAATACTATTTGGATTGTACGCTACACATATCCATCTGCAAAGAGATATGAGTACAGGAAAGTTTTTAAATGCCAACATAACAGTTTCGACAAAGTCTAGGAAAGAAAACGAGTTGACTGTCTAATTCACGATAAGGCGCGCAATGCAACTATTATTTTTAAATTTAAAAAGATTAATATCAACACTATCAAGACAGACAAGCATTTGGAACGTGGATTAAACAGTTGCATCACTGTAAGTTGTAATATACATTTTAATTGATCAGGTCGTGTTCAAATTTCTCTTGGTAGATAACATTCCATCATTCCCATCGCATAACCTTTGCCGAAGCTTACAGCTACCTACGAATGGCTCCTGTTGCTCGAGAAACTTTTCTTCAGTATTTTTGAAGGAATGACCAATGCTAGTGAAAGGAATTTTCATGAGATAATGTTAGAGAGCTCTCATGAAGCTGATGGTTCAAACCTTCCATTGATCTTAGGCAATGTTCAAGTCAATCCTACTGATCGTCAAGTTAAGCATTTATATGAGAAATTGAGGTAATTGCCTTTGTATTAATTTCTAATTAAATTAGGGCATTTCAAGGCTACCTTATCCTTTACATTTTAAATATGCTGCGTTCAAAATGAATACATAAAGCTGCAGACCACCGGTTTCGTCCTTGTGGGTCGCGTCAGTGCAGTGCTTTCTGCATATGCTTAGGTATATGCTAACAAACTTCGATCATATATGAGCAAGCTCCAATTACTTTACGAATTGTTTAGATGTAATGATTGGTACTGGACCGTTCGAACAACTGCTCCTCGAGCAAACACTCCACCAGGCATTGAATTATAGAACGAATCCAAGGTCTCACAGTACAATAAAATTTGTATTCGTTCTATAATTCAATACATGGCGAGGTATTTGCTCGAACGGTCCAGTACCACTCATTACATTTTTATTTCTTAATCCATGTGCCTATTTTTCACAGAATAGGAAATTTTGGAGGCCATGATGAATCAAAGGCTACCAAAGGCTATCAAACAAAATCCTTTAATAGTCATTGTATGAACTCCAATAATGATGCGTGCACATAAGGAAAGCTTTTCTAGCGAAGTTGTTTTTGTGGACTCTAGTGGTTCATGCGATCAAACTGACACTTGTGTGACGTTTATGTTTAGTGCCTCAAAATTTGTGCTGTACCACTCACTGCGCCCAAACTGAGCGTTTAATTTGTTGAAGGAATCGCTTGGAAATGATGGGTTTGGTAATGTCGGTTAGTCAAGCATATTTATGACTGACGATTGTGCTGCTGAGAGAAACGCTTTGTTGTCTTTATTTCAGAGCAGTCGAAACCAACTCTTCTTCTTTGCATATTTCATGTATGTCAAGCGGTTTGGCGGTAATTACGGGACAGTCACAATAACATTCCCAAAGGTGATAGGAAAAATATAATGAAATTATTTCAACGAGTCATGTATGCACCAACATGCGTTGAAATGCAGGATTTGTTTAATGATTTCATATGTAATGAAAAACTTGAGCAGCGCAAGAATTTAAAGAAACATGTTACTGCACTCTGGCAGGGAAGAGAAGAATGATGTTTGTGTTTTGGAAACGATTTATTTACTATAGGATACAATACAAACAACTATGTCGCAGCCTCCATATGCATATTAAAAGATATTGTTTTGCAGAGATGCAAGGCATTTAATATACCGTGTGACAAACTTCCATGTGTACATGGGGAAATAACATGGGCAATTACATTTTTGGGGATTCCTGCTCCACATGTGTAGTTACAGTGGTGGTAAAGGTAGCAATCGAAAGACTATTTTTTTCTGCGTATGAGGATATCAAAAACTCTGCAATTTTCCAATTTATTAAAGCATTAAAAGCAAAAATTACACTAATAATTTTCAAATTAAAACACGAATATTCATCAGATTACCTATGACAATTTAATTTATTCTAATCAAAGACTCCCTTGATTCTAATTTCTAATTCGTCTGAACTGTCAACATTATTTATCGACAATTTAAAATTTGGGTTTCAAAATGAACAAAAATATTTATTCAGTTGAAGGAAAGGTTTTCATTGTGAAAACATTTTACGGCGGCGACTTATTTTCTGTAGTAATACAATAAGTGGTCTGGAATTGTCGGAAATTTTACGAAAGCTGTGGCGTTGCTTGGTAGCCACGAGTGTAAATTTGACAGTTAAAAGACCACGAGCGCTTGCCCGAGTGGTCTTCTGTCAAATTTACACGAGTGGCTAGTAAAAGCAACAGCTTGAGTAACAAGATCATTTTTTCAATTGAAGCAAGGTAGTTCAAAACCAAATTTTATTTCAATTAATTCACATATAAAGAAATGTGTTGGGAATATTTGACGTTTGGCACGTACTAAAGTAGTAGTTAGAAAATGACAGCCTCAGGCCAGGCCATCGAGTTCTCCAGGTGCCATCGACTTCTTCGGCAGTGACCTTGAAAGAGACCAGAGGCTGCTGAAGGAGTCGTTGAGGCATCCGAAGAAGTGTCTTCAGCAGCGGCATCTGCAGCAGCCTCTGGTGTCTTTCAAGGTCATTGCCGAAGAAGTGGGCATGTCTTCAGCAGCGTCTGGTGTCTTTCAAGGTCATTGCTGAAGAAGTGGTGTTCAGCAGCAGCCAGGCGCGTGCGCCGGGGCTATTCCTCAGATCAGTCCATCGAGTTCTCCATCCACTTCAAGTGGGCGTGTCTGCAGCAGCCTCTGGTCATTGCTGAAGAAGGGCCTCCGGTGTCTTGCCATTGCGCACCCAAGCCGCCATTTTGGGGCCTTTGGTTGTGGCTCAGGCGCCTGCGCCGGGGCTCCGCCTTCAGCAGCTTCTGGTCATTGCTGAAGAAGTGGTCTTCAGCGGCCCCCCTGGTGTCTCTCATTCTGTTGGGCCTTTGGATGTGGCTCAGGCGCCTGCGCCGGGGCTGTCGCGTACAAAGCACGTGTTGCTCACTGTTCGGGCCAGTCCATCCTGGCCCCGTCCACTTCTTCGGCAATGACCAGAGGCTGCTGAAGGAGTCATGTCTTCAGCAACGGTGTCTTTGGGGCCTTTGGCCGTGGCTCAGGCGCATGCGCCGGGCTCTGGCTATGAGAGTGGGCGGGGCAACAGCCAATGAGAGTGGTTGTGGGCAGCATCCAATCAGAACTGATCTTGTTGTTAGGTGCTGTTGGGCCTTTGGATGTGGCCCAGGCGCCTGCGCCGGGGTTTTCGCAAAAATAAAAACGTTGAATATATTTTTACATCAATATAATTAAAACTATAATCTGTATACAGAGTAGGCATGCGTGTATTTTCTGGGCAAATCGAAGCCCTGCAGCTTCTCATACCACTCTTCTGACCGATTCATTATGTATACTCAACGATGCGGTCATGCAGGATGAGACAGTATGCGGTTGTGTTGGGCGGAAAATTCTCGCTCGACTCAAATTCTAGACGCATATCTATGGGTCCAGGCTTGATGCTTTCCGACTGCTTTGATGCGTCAATCACCACGATGGGCGCTAGATCCTTGAACTGTTCCTTGCCGTATAACGGCTCGCCAACTTTTCCATAGTATGAACTCTGGAAGTTCTGGTACATTTCGTATAGCAGGGCGTATTTCCCCGTGGAGAAATCAAAGTTTAAATTCTCGTAGGGTAAGCACTCAGAATTCAGGTACAGTTTGACGTTTGTCAGATTGCAGTGGTCAAATTTGCTTGAATCCGTGTCCAAATTCGCTTTGCGATTCGTCTGGAAGGCGACAATAACGTAGCGGGGTTTCTCCAACCGTGTTGCAGTCTTGACGGCCCACGTTTGTTTCGTAGCTTGCGGCAACACCGGATACTCGTACAGCTCCCAGCTGCGAAAACATATCTGCAACGTTCTCTCTTCCTCGACAATATTGAGAAGTTTTAGGTATTCAGCATCCGATGGATAGACGTACGGCACCCTCCAATGAACCTTGCTCAACTCAATTCTGGTGTCCTCGTTACCCACGAAAGCGTTCCTATCGTTTTTCGATAGAGTCAAAATGAGCTCGTGACACACATTTAACAGAATTTTGGGGTAATCTTCCAAGAATCCCAGCAGGATTCTTCCCGGGATGTACACGTTAAAGTTCCCGTTCGCGTCGATAAGGTGGCTCGGTGAGTCTCCCGTATTCGTCCAGCCGGCATTCTCCAGGCACCTACCTCACCCTCATTCAGAGAAACTACACCCTTCAGTGTGCTCGTGATGCCCACGTTTTTTGTTCGATCCACCTCCACCCCGTTTATTTCATAGCGGACGTCGTCAAAGAGGAAACTGAGGGCGTTATTTGTTAAAGCCGCATTTCCGCCTCCTGCACCCTTGATGAACCTGCCCTCTATGTAGATGCTGCTTAGATGCGGCAGTACGTAAACGTCTTGTTGGTGGATTGGTATGCGAATTTCGTCATTGGCGTTGAATGTTGTTGTTGTCACGAACACCTCGACACGGCGTGCTGACTCATCCAAAACAGCACCGTCCAGAACACGAAACATGTCTACGTTTATGTGTGTCATTATTCAAATGCGGTTCCCTTGTTGAAGCACAAGTACTAACTGACAGCACCGTTAATTTTCTTGCTTAAATACTCTCCATACAACCGTGCGCATGCGCAGTCTTATTCTTGCTCGTGTCATCAGCCATGGTGTTTGCGAATACAGCTGTCTGTGTCAACAGACAGCTGTATTCGCAAACAGACAGACAGACGGAGAGACAGACAGACAGACAGACAGACAGACGGACCGACAGACATACAGACAGACAACTACTGATAAGAATTCGGAAGTAGGAGAATAACTATAGATTCCTTTTTGTCTCATCGAGCTGATTAATTTGATACCCTACATGATCTAGGTGGGCGGGGCAAGGAGCGTGGCCGGGGGCGCGGTCAGTGAGTGGCCACCCCTAAAAACCACCCCTAAAAACCACCCCCAAAAATCACCCTCCAAAGCCACCCCAAGAACCGCCCCTAAAAACCACCCCTAAAAGCTACCCCTAAAACCATCCCTAAAACCACCCCCTAAAAACACCCCCAAAAACCACCCCCAAAAACCACCCCTAAAATCCACCCCAATATTCCGATACCTCTAGTCGAATCCTTTAATTTGACACCCCACATGACATAGTTTTTACGTAGGGGTTAGCCTAAATTTAGACTACTGTCCTCAAATAATTAGCGATGTAGAATGTTCTACTACCGAGAACTAAGATGTTTGCATATATCAATCAGATGGTTCCCACACGTGTCCGAAACGCATTAAGATAACAAGTAATTTCAAATAAACAAACTGGAGAATGTTCTAGAATGTTTTTTCCCACACGTGTCCGAAACGCATTAAGATAACAAGTAATTTCAAATAAACAATCAGAAGAATATTCTAGAATGTTATTTTATTGTAATAATACAAACAAACAAACGGGTCACCTTGTAGTGTCTACAACGTATTAAATGCACATGCAGAGCGTGGGATTAAACCTAAACAAACATATCCTATCGGCAAGATGAAAGGTTATTTCCCATAATAAAAACAATTATAACATCTCTTATCGGCGGCGAACGTGCTTTTTTCTTAAACTTTAATATCAATATTTATTTAGTATAAACAATTGTAAATTTCGGAGAAAATAAATATTAATTCTGTAACTTCTGTTTACAATCATAAGTATATACGGATGATTTGAAAGACGGGCTTGTGGGCCGCCGATTAGCTCAGTTGGTTGGAGCGAGGGCTCCGGTGCGTGGGGACCCGGGTTCGAATCCCGGTCGGCGTCATTTCCAGAACGTTTGCGAAAACCCCGGCGCATGCGCCTGAGCCACGGCCAAAGGCCCCAAAGACACCGTTGCTGAAGACATGACTCCTTCAGCAGCCTCTGGTCATTGCCGAAGAAGTGGACGGGGCCAGGATGGACTGGCCCGAACAGTGAGCAACACGTGCTTTGTACGCGACAGCCCCGGCGCAGGCGCCTGAGCCACATCCAAAGGCCCAACAGAATGAGAGACACCAGGGGGGCCGCTGAAGACCACTTCTTCAGCAATGACCAGAAGCTGCTGAAGGCGGAGCCCCGGCGCAGGCGCCTGAGCCACAACCAAAGGCCCCAAAATGGCGGCTTGGGTGCGCAATGGCAAGACACCAGAGGCCCTTCTTCAGCAATGACCAGAGGCTGCTGCAGACACGCCCACTTGAAGTGGATGGAGAACTCGATGGACTGATCTGAGGAATAGCCCCGGCGCACGCGCCTGGCTGCTGCTGAACACCACTTCTTCAGCAATGACCTTGAAAGACACCAGACGCTGCTGAAGACATGCCCACTTCTTCGGCAATGACCTTGAAAGACACCAGAGGCTGCTGCAGATGCCGCTGCTGAAGACACTTCTTCGGATGCCTCAACGACTCCTTCAGCAGCCTCTGGTCTCTTTCAAGGTCACTGCCGAAGAAGTCGATGGCACCTGGAGAACTCGATGGCCTGGCCTGAGGCTGTCATTTTCTAACTACTACTTACAGTATCTAGATTATACATTATAAATGCACCTACAAATTTGAAACTATGGCAACTTATCAACAAGCAAAATTATCGAAAAAAATTACCGAAATAATACACGCTTCTAGACCCAAATGCAATGTTCCTATTGGTCAATTTGACGATGAAAAAATAATCTGTAAAATTCAATAACAGTCCTATTCCTTCGGTAACAACAATAAAAAATTTAGTAAAGAAATTTGAAGATACTGGGAATCTTTCATTGAAAGAAGGTAATTTTTACTAATAAATTTACTTGGTTTTTATTTAGATAATTCTGATTCGCTTATTACTATTACCTATAATCTGTCTGATATAAGAATGCAGTGTTGTTTGGTATGGGAGCAAATTTCACGATTTCTGATTGGTGTAGACGTGAGACAGATTTACACGCTCCAATGTAATTTTATTAATCAAACCTTCCAAAATAAGATGACATCGATGACAAGTGGAAAAATTAATGTCAATATAATTTTTATGATTGTCAATACACAGGATAAACTTCATTAATGTTGATAATGTATGGATCTCTTTACTATTAAACGTGAGGTGTTCCAAAATGTGTAATAGAGTCAATTAGATGACTGACGTACAACTTTATAAATGTTAGTATTGCAACTTTTTGAGAATACTGAATTTGAGTCATACGTTATTAATTTGAGGTCAAGTAGTAAGTACATAAATAGATCTAGCCTAGGGCCTATAGCTACAGGTGCATGCAAATAAAATAAATCGAATCTTATTTTGTACTGTTTTTGTTTTTTAAATTGTTTATTAATCTATTTTTTTCATATGTCATTCCTCTTTTGTAATTAATATTTCTGTGTAAAACGGGGTGGTCAAGCCACGCCCACCACTACATTCTTATATCAGATAGACCTTAGTTGATAATTCCTTATTGTTCGCTAACTTAAATTTTACTGGGATTATGAGAAATTTAACAAGCGATAACGTGGAGTGAAACAAAACTAAAATTAATCTTATCATTTATTTTTTTAGTCGTTCCTTGAAATCTAAATGTTGAGGTAGAGGAAATGGTAATAGGCCTGATAACTGCTAGTCCAACATCTATTTTAAGGTCTATTGCCCTAGAATGTAATGTTTCAAGAGAAACTGTCCGTAACATATTAAAAAAAACAAATATCATCCCTTTAAATTCCAATGTCACCAAGAGTTACTTCCTTTTGACGAAGAATCAAGGCAAACTTTCTGTGAAGAAATGCAAGAACGGGCTAATCGGGATCGCAGCTTCCTCTCATCAATTTGTTTTACCGATGAGTGTACCTTCACTTTAAATCAAGAGCCAAATTCACAAAACGTTAGGCATTGGGCCCAGGAAAATCCCAGAATAAATCTAGCCACTACAACGCAGTACCCTCAAAAAATCAATATTTGGACAGGCATTTTTAGTAATCGCATTATAGGACCATTTGAAATACAGGGAAATTTAAATTCAAAAGCTTATTTAGATCTTTTAATTAACCATATTGGCCCTGCATTAGAAGAAGTTGCACATGCGAATCGGGAGGTCTGGTTTCAACATGACGGATGCCCAGCACATTTTAGAGCACAAGTGAGGGAATTATTAAATTAAATATTTCCAGAGAGCTGGATTGGTCGAGGTGGTGCTATAAACTGGCCAGCTAGATCTCCCGATTTGGCAGCGTGTTACTTTTTCTTGTAGGGTCATTTAAAAAATAAGATTTATAAAACTCGTCACCCAAATATTGATTCTTTAAGGCAGTGGTTCCCAAAGTTTTTTTTGTCGCGCCTCCCTACTGTCTAAAATGAAAATGCCCACGCCCCCCGTTGGCACAAACTAGACTACTAGACTGTTAGAGTCTAGCAGCTAGATACCTAGAGGAAGCCAGCGGGCTCGCCATGTACCACGTACCTACATATTTATAAAATACAACAAGGTAAAACATGTTTTAAAAAAACAACCTTTAATCAAATGTTTTATTTAAAAATAATATTTTCCGTTTCTCGCTCGCGCCCCCCTTTACATTTTATCGCGCCTCCCTAGTGGGGCGCGCCCCCCACTTTGAAAACCAATGCTTTAAGGAATGCTATTTTTGCGGAATGCAATTTAATAAACGATCGGCAACTTGCGAATGTGAGAAATTCTTTCTATAATAGGCTGGGATACTGTCTGATACAGAATGGGGGTTTATTTGAATATTTGTTATCGTGATTTTTCTTTTTTTCTGTTACTTTAATTTCATTGTAAATTAATAAGTTTTTGTACTTACCTAGATATGAAATAAATAAGTATTAAATTGCCAGATTACAAAATTCATTAGAGCAAAATAAACAAATGTTGCCGCTTGTTAAATTTTTCATAATTGCAGGAAAATTAAAATAATTTAATTTTTATTATTTCATTTTACTGCTTTAACATTTTCCCAAAACTTTTTAATAGGTTAGACCAGGGATGGCCAACTCAGAACACTGCAAGGGCCACTTAAAAAAATAAAAATGACGGCGGGCCAAACAATAATAATAATAATTGCAGTAATATTAATCGACTTTTGTTACCTTAGCACCATTTAAAAAACTCTATATAGGAATTTTAAAAAAAGTCATCATAGCTAAGAAACGAAACGATTTCGTGCGCACTTGTATTTCATCTGTTCCCGTAAGTGCGTAAGTCGTCTGCAGCAGGCGAAACAACGCCGATGTCGCAAATAGTTTACATGCAGAGTTGCAAGATTCTAAAAACTTCACTAATACCTATTTTAGATTTTTTTAAAGAACTGCTTATTTGAAATTTGCATTGGGAAATAATAATAATAATAATAATAAACGACTTTATTGGAAACAAAAAAAATGTGTGGGGATTGGTGAAGTTTAGTCAAAGACTACTCTTCCACTTAACCAGTCCCACACCAAAAAGTAATTACACAAACAAATAAGTCCAGCCGAAGTAAATACAACTCAAATTACGTATCATGTAAGTATATAAATTTTAATTAGAAATGTCCAGCGAAACAAAAGAAAATGAATAAAGTACATAACATGAGAAAAAATTAAAAATGAAAAGAGAAGAAAACAACAACATATAAGAAGCATTCCGTTTTATACTCATTTTATTTGTTTTTAAAGTAGCAATAAGTTGGCGGGCCGGATAAAAAGTCCTGGCGGGCCGGATGCGGCACGCGGGCAGCCAGTTGGCTATCCCTGGGTTAGACGACACCTACAATTTACCCTAAACTATGGACCAGCATTCACCAACGAAACATCCACACCAGTAATCAATTAATTGTCAACTATAGGTAATGACAATAATAATGTGAATGAGAATTATCTAAATAAAAAAACAAGTTTATGTATTAGTAAAAATTAACTTCTTTCGATGAAAGATTCCCAGCCTTCAAATTTCTTACTAAATTATTTGTTGTTATACGAAGGAATAGGACCGTTATTGAATTTTACAGAAAATAAGGCAAGGACTACGCGCAAACTATTGCCGCCGTAAAATATTTTCACAATGAAAACCTTTTCTTGAATTGAATAAATATTTTTGTTCATTTTTAAATGTTGACAGTTCAGAAAATCCATAAAAATCAAAGACGTCCGTGATTAGAATAAATTAAGTTGTCATGGATAATCTGATAAGTTTCTGTGTTTTAGTTAGAAAATTATTAATGTAATTTTTGCTTTTAATGCTTTAATAAATTGGAAAGTTGTAGAGTTTTTGATATCCTCATACGCAGAAAAAAATAATCTTTCGATTGCTACCTTTACCACCACTGAACCTACACATGGGGAGCAGGAATCCCCAAAAATGTAATTGCCCATGTTATTTCCCAATGTACACATGGAAGTTTGTCACATGGTATGTGCATTAGTAGATTTTATATCAAATGTTTTTGAATCCTACCACAAAAGACATTTGCTAATAACAGATCTCCGAAAAATGGAATTGTTTACATGAAGTTTTTTCAGAAAGCCAAGGAGTTAATTGTAGAAAAAGTCGATGAAAATACTTATTTCGTAAGTAGTAAAGGCGATGGCAGTTTCTTGTATGCTGTTGATGCTGGTCTAGCAAGTATTGCGACTCTATACAATAGTAAGGAATGCCAATACGCAGCCCGCCATTTAAGCTCTTTAAAGGGTATATTATTGTGGTAACTGAAAGATTGTCATAAACAATTTGTGTTACTAAAAGTTTTGTAATTTGGTGATGGAAATATTTCGAGAATATCTATAAAACAAAAATTTTTCATTGGGAAATAGTTTATGAATGCCATGTTTTGGGATCTGAAGGGCAAGTTGAAGTTCTTTACAATATATGCTAATTGACATTGTATGCAGCTGGAAAGTAGGTACCTTCTTAACAGGACCTGCTTAGCAGAACGCAATATTCAGGCGCTACAACTGGAGGCTTGGAATAATTCGGTGTGATAGGTACATGTGTATGATTATTGATTATGGGATTAATTTGTTACGTAATGTAAGTTTTTAAACATGCAAGTTGCAGTTCTACCGATTAAAACGTTATGCGGGTTATTAGTTATTAGTGAATGGAGTATTTTGTTGTGGAGGATGACGCCACCTATAATACTGAAGCGTATATACGTAGGCCACTAGATAAGTTTCCGCAGACACATAAACAAAACAAATAAATGCAGTAGTTTTTGGGTTTATTGTTTTTCAAAATATTCGCCTTTATATCTTATACACTTATGCATTCGATTAAACCAATCGCGGAAGACCTGCGCCCATCGATCGGAAGGTATCTCCGAGAGTAAATTTTCGTACGCCTTGACTGCCTCTTCCGGCGTGTTAAAATACATTCCGCGCATTTTATCCTTTATTGTCGGGAACAAGAAGAAGTCGCAAGGTGCCAGGTCCGGACTGTATGGCGGATGACTCATTAATTCCGCACCAGTTATCCAAAAACTCTGTAGTTCGAGCTGCAGTGTGGGACGATGCATTGTCCTGAATGTAGGATCAAGCGGCTTCGTGGTCGTCTTTGGCGAACTTTGTGGAAAACTGTGGGTAAGCAAATGGTCGTATACCACTCAGCATTCACAGTACGACGGTCTTCTAATGAAATAGTGACCACTGGACCAGATCGTCCAAAGAATGAGGCAATCATCCTTTTGCCTGCACCATAGACTAATCATACTAAGGCCCGGTTTTTCAAAGAATCCAACACCGCGTTAAGTCTGACACCGGCTTTGTTGCTATGATACCGGCTTTCTGATTGGTTGTATCATAGCAACGAAGCCGGTGTCAGACTTAACGCGGTGTTGGATTCTTTGAAAAACCGGGCCTAAGACTGCTAGCGCTTGTATTGTATATTGACGTTCATTCTAGGGACACGAAGTCTCGTAGTTCTGGACACCGCGGTCTTTCGAAGCGCGGCGCTGCGCGTCTCCATTCATAATTTTTGTCGTAGTACTACACCACGCCCAATATACCCCAACACGCGCCATTCGTCGCCCAGCGCCTGCGCTTGCCGCTAACATCTGGAATAATTTGTTTTAAAAAGAAAATTGCCATGTCCTCTCAATTATTCTCTTCTTGTGCATTTCAAAATTTGTTGAGCCAATGTTAGTAATATTCGCACTACAGTATTAAAAATGAAGAGACGTAGAAGTCGTTGCCAGTATGTAAATTGTGGGAAAAGTCCTCGCGATCAAGAAGGTTTGCAGCAATATCGCTTTCCGAAGAATGAACAAATTTGTAGGCAATGGATTGTAAACTCCGGTAGGTATGAAGCAATATGGTAAAACTGTTTTTATAAATAAGTTTACCGTCATTATTTCTTAACGTTTTGAAGAAGTACGCCGCCTGCATAGATAAACTTGAAATTTTTTATTGTTTAATTTTTGCGGGCACACTCCTGACGTTTTTGAGGTGTCGTAATTTTTATTTCAATGTCACTCAGAGAATTGCTAGGCAACTTCGTAACAATCGAAAAATTTTGGCAAGGAAATCTCTTAAACCTTTGTTTTTAAGAAATTTCCGTCGCGAAGTTTGCCGACGGACTCCGTCGACGCAATCCGTCGGCGAAATTGCGTCCGCGGAAAGTCCTTCAAAACCAGGGCTTTATGATGCATAATATTATGTAGGGCACAATGAAGTTTCGGCAAGAAATTATCAATTTTCATATTTGCAGGCAATACAAATCTTTTGGATTTGTCGAGCGATGCATTGTATAAGAAATTCCTCTGCGTTGCTCATTTTGAGGACACCGACTTTATAAACCCCTCAACGAAACGCAGATTGAAAAAATCCGCCGTTCCGAAACATTTTAAATCCGACGAATTAGTATTTCGAAGGCCCACAAAAGTATACACTCGTTTAGAAACCTACCCAGGTACACCACCGCCTCGTTCTCCACAGCCATCAACATCGTTCCAGGGTGAATTGAGCCCTGGTACAAAAAAATGGTTAGTGGAAGTTGCAGAAATGCCCTCCCCAACAGTGCCAAAAACAAATATATCTGATACTCCGAGAAAACAAAAATTAAAGCGAACCATACAGCACCAACGAAAGATATTAAAAAATAAACGTTCGGCCATTTCAAAATTACGTAGACAGATTAAAAGTAAGCCGCGTTTGACTCTAGAGTATTCTCTCAATAATGCAACTTACGTGTCCCCTTCATCGCGAATTCTGGCAAGAATGCAATTATTGCACAAAAGAAACCAGCAGTGGTCATCTATTGAGAAAGACTTTGCACTGAGATTATTTTACAAATCTCCATCGGCATATTCTTTTTTACGAAACCGAGAACGTGTTGTTTTACCGGGCACTTCAACTATTAGGAAATGGATTGGGGACTCAAAATTTAAACCCGGATTTAATTCAAAATTATTTTTGCAAATTAAGAAAAAGGTTGAAGTAATGTCTGACGAGGAGAAGTTTTGTAGCATCGTTTTTGACGAAATGGCGATAAAGAAAAATCTAGAATTTAGTAAAACTCTAGATGTAGTAGAGGGGTATGAAGATGTAGGGCCATTTGGCAGAACGAAGAACATAGCAGGGCAGGCAATGGTATTTGTAGCGCGCGGAATCTATTCTTCGTGGAAATTACCAGTAGCATATTTTTTATGCGCTTCTAATATGCGGTCGGCTATACTTCATAAAGTTATTATAGAAGTAATTAGAAAGTGCACTGAATTTGGTCTAACAGTGAAATGTATTGTTTGCGATCAAGGCCCGAATAATCAATCTGCCTGCCGAAAGCTCGGAATGTCACATACTAAACCTTATTTTTTTGTGGACAACATAAAAATTTATAGCGTATATGACGTTCCACACATCATAAAAAATTTGAGAAATAACTTTTTATTTAACGATTTCTTGTTTAAAAATGAAAGAGTGTCATTTAATGACATTAGGGAAACATACAGAATTGACACCCAAAGTCGGAGTAGCCGTTGTTTACTGAAATTAACTCCAGAACATTTAAATCCTGGTCCCTTCAAGAAAATGTCATGTAAATTGGCATTGCAAATTTTCAGCCGATCGGTAGCAGCAGCTTTAAGGAGTTGTGTTAATACTGGGCAGTTGACCACATCAACGGCCTTGCACACTGCCGACTTTGTAGAAACAATAAATAATGTATTTGACTCTTTAGACAGCAGATCGCGTTATTCAAAGAATCCGTACAAGTCAGCTCTTTCCGATGAAGATGGTAATCTCCCGTATGCTACTTTAAATTCGACCATAACTTGGCTTGATAAACTTGTAAAGGTAACTCCAAAGGGATTTACACAGCCACCGTCATTTCTTGGTTTAATATGGTCAATAAATGCTATACAACAACTTTACAAAGAACAAAAAGTGGGAGGATTCACTTATTTGTTAACGTCCAGGTTAAATCAAGATGTCATCGAGAACCTCTTTTCTGTTTACCGTCAACGTGGTGGATTCAATAGAAATCCTACGGCGAAAACGTTCAGAACCACCTTCAGATTGAGTTGCAAGTTAAATTTGATGGCGCCATCAGAAGTGTCGAACTGCGAACCAGATTCGGATACGTTTCTTATCGAAATTGATGACGATGACAAATGCCAAAGTGTAGAAGACAGTTTGGAAGCTTCTTCTTCATCACCGAATAGTGACTCTGATATATCAGATTCCGAAAATGAGAATGACGACCTCGAAGTTACTGAAACAACACTAGAAGATTGTGCAAATGTTTACTTTGCCGGTTACTTGGCAAAGATTTGCATTGAAAAATTTAATTGCCATTTTTGTAAGGTATCCTTAGTTGAAGAAAATTTGGACTTATCCGACAAGAAGCAGTCACTTTTAGTGTATCGGAGATATACTTCCACTGTACCCCATTCTATAGACCTTCATTATCCAACTGAAGACACCGTCAAACTCGTTACAGCATGCACAAAGATAGTTAGAAATGTAATTAAGAAATCTCCCCACAAAGTGAATTTAAGTCGATTTATTCTTGGACGAATATGCCGAAAAATAGAGTTGGGCGATTTCGTTACTAACGCCGAGTGTGTAAAACATTTAGAATTTTTGTGCAAGCATTTAATTAAGTGTAAATTATTCAAAGATTTTAAGTGGACTTCCTCAACGATAAAAGACGCTTCCCGAAACAAAAGTAAACTTGTTATTTTACAACATGAATAAACTAAGCGATGAAGACGTTGAATTTATGTTTAATAAAGACGGATGTATAAAATAATTTTAGTTGTAGGTAGGTAGTTTTAGTTTCCCCATATTCTTTATTGCCTCGTCCTCGTTATTGTTTGTAGGAGTAGGTACCTACTGTGAATGTTCCCAAAATGATTAATTTTGATTTGTATTTCAGTTTTCATTAGTTATGTCGGTACTCGTGTTTGTTACCTATGTGTAATACTTAAGTTAATGTTAATCCTGAAAATATCGTGGTACCTATAATAAACGAAAGACTGTTAATTTCTTTTAAGAAACAATATCCACACGTGTATCTCGTTTCCAAGTCACAAGAGGCGCTTCGATTTTTTAATTATTTTTTAGGATTAAATTTAAACTAAATACCTAATGCAGAAAGTTGAAATTTGGAATGGAAGCATAACTTTTGTACTAAGTCCGCTGGCAATACTTAAAATGTTTTCCTGCAACTATGAAATGCGGTCCCCTCTTGCGTCCTTCTATCTTATTTGGTTTAATAGTCCCAAAATATCGAATTATTTCGAGGCGACTTCTGCCGGGTGCACAGAGACAATTTTCGGAAACACGCCATGATTTCAACTTTCTTATAGAAAATATAATCTGTATTTAGGAAATTAATTTTTTTTATTAGACAAAATTTAGTTCTCACATACCAAAAAGTTTTTTAGATGCAACCGTTTCAATAAGATTTTATTTTCACATTATTATTTTAAAAGTTATAGAGAATAAGATAATAGGGACTTACTGTCAAATTCGTGGCCGTACAGTGTAAAACCTTTTTGTTAGTAAATAGAAAAAAAGAAAATGTCTTCAGTTTCATATTTCTGTGAATGTGAAATGTAAAACAAAGTAAATACAAATTATGTTCATTTCACGAATTCTGTATTTTCCATCACAATAACTGAATTCTGAATTTGTAATTAAAATATGTAATATCAATTAATAACAACAATTAACATAATTCATTATTTACAGTATAAGTATAAACTTTTATGGAGGAAAGAGTACAATTTATTTTAATAATAAGAATAGGTATTTATTTCCGAAGAAGAAATAATTAAATCAACTAGTTTTCTAAATAATATTCCATTCATAGATTTGGTAGAGCGCACGTGTTCCGGATTAACAGATGTGATTTCTCACATCCCCGACTGGAAAAGAACACCTGCAACACTTATGAATGAAATGTGCATTTACAGTATAAGCATACGCCACCTCTGAAAATTATTTCTAACTAGATTCTGGTTGCCAACTAAGTATATTTCGTTAGCAGTCTTAGTATGATTAGTCTATGCCTGCACTGCGAGCACTCTTTACTTTTGTGGGCTTTTTATTTGGAAAGACCCACTGTGCGGATTGTCGTTTACTTTCCGGATCGTAACAGTAGATCCACGTTTCATCACCTGTTACGATGTCAAACACGTGCTTAGATTGACCGTCATCGAATTTGGTAATCATTTGCTTGCACCAATCCACTCGCGCTACTTTTTGAGGTTCCGTTAGTGTGTGCGGAATCCATCGAGCGCACAGCTTCGTTACACCCAAGTGTTGATGCAGGATGGTTTTGATGGCAGTCCCCGAGATCCCTAAGGATGCCTCAATATTCTTATAGGTGGTTCGTCTGTCCTCTTCTAGCATTCGGCGCACAGCATCAATGTTCCTCTCGGTAACCGCAGACTTTGGTCGACCTTCGCGGTCTTCGTCACCAAGAAAATTACGTCCACGATGGGATTCTGCATACCACTCATAGACCTTCCTCTCTGATGGTGCTTCTTTGTCAAATGCATTTCGAAATCGTTCTATGCATTGTTTCGGAGTTAACGACAATTTAAAGTCGTAAAAGATCATGGCTCTGAAATCTCGCCGACTTAATTCCATTTTTTACGAAACCTAACAACTTTCAGCGGGTGTAAAAATCAAACGAGTAATGATTTTTTAAATCTGTCAACGACAATTTTCTACCAAAATGTCAGACTTTCAAAGCCTGCTACCGAAAAATAAATTCATTAATTCCTTATATGACTTTGCGGAAACTTATCTAGTGGCCTACGTATACGTTTAGTATAATTGAACCTCTGCCGGTTAATATACACGAAGTTCGAATGAAAATTTGCACCCCCGAAATTCCGGCAAAATAAAAGTTTTGATAAAATCCAAAAACGCGTCAATTTTTATAACGGAGGGTCCAGCTCTGGACCCGTGCGGGGGTGGCAAATCCCCCAAATATTTTAAGTAGCACGGGCGGTCAAATGGACTCTCATTTGAAAAGGTTTTTCGTGTCTTACACAACCGTATTTTTTAATTAATCGATTTGTTATCGATTTGTTATCGATTTGTTATCTTGAATTTTAAAGGTGAAAAACTCATAAAACTATGAACTACATTGCTCAAATTGACCTGCACGAATTGCCATACAATAATACAGCCTGGATTGAAGATTTGGGGTGTTAATAGCTGGCATTTAGCGATAATTCGTTGTCGCAGTTCCTTTATATTTATGGGTTGAGTGGCGCAAACTCTTGATGTCCCCAGAAAAAAAGTCTGTGAGATTGAGATCCGGGTGACTAGCTGACCATCTTATTACCTACATATTTCCGACCAATTCATCGTTCGGGACCAACGTTCATCTAAAAACTGCTGAAAAGTTATTGAAAGTTTCAACAACGGTACCCAAAACAACATGGATTTCGTTTCCTAATTCAAAGCCAGAGGAGTAGTTGTTCGAGCGATCCAGTACCACTCATTGTTGAAAAGTTATCTGGATCTCTAAAAGGTTATTTTCGATTTCTAAAATTTTAGTTATCATAGGGCATTGTTATTTCCTAAGTTGCTCCATTCAGATTACCGTCCATGAAAAATGTTCCAAAAATTCCTGCCCGTACATCCATTTTTTGAGGGCGTTGCGTATGAGCTATTAAATGAGAACTTCGGCACTCTCAGGAATATGAAGATTAATTACAATTTAAATAGAGTATGTTTGAAACCTAGAAAACCACAGACCACCCGTTTATTCCCTGTGGGACTCATCGTTTCGGTTAGTCCTTACTCACTTAAATAATGCAATTTAACTTACGATATATCATGTACCTATTCGAATACTGACAAGCTCGGGTTAGTTGTGTATTAAATGAATGCAGTGGTCTGCAGTTTTCCGTAATCATTTTGGACGCAAAATATTTAATAATTACTTCGGTATTGCGGTCCATCTGAATAATTTTCAGTCACAACAGACAGGTTTCAGAGAGATACATACCATACATCATATCCATAATCCTGCTATTCGTTAATTAATGGAATGGAGTACAACCGGCCGCTGTGCATGACTTTCGTTGATTTAGAGAATGTCCTCAACTTCACAGTAACGTGGGCTCTCTTCAATAAACTGAAGAAGCGCAGGATGAGCTGCAGTTACTTACAACTAATCAAGAATCTGTACGAGTAGGCAACTTTCATTGCGCGGGTATCCGCCGACGCCGAGGTGAAACCGATCAGTGTAGGAAGCAGCATCAAGCAAGGTTATATGTATGATCCTTCCTAATCGTTTTATCAACCTCCTAGGAGAAGCCATTAAATTTCTTTAATCGAATGTATTCGGAATCAACATTAACGTGCTAATTCATAAAATTATAATAATATTGACTAACTGACGGACAACATTGTGCGAAATGGAAAAAGGTACCCGTAGGTTTCTGGATGATCAAGATCATGTTTGATTTACATGACCCAATACAGTTACTTAATACTGGCAGAAACGACATAAAAATAGTAGAAGTTAAAAGCCGACATTCTTGACGATACTCGCACAGCAAAGAGCACAAGGAGCTATGTAAAGGTCAAAGTCCATTAGTTAGGTTATGTTACTCGTTTCGCGCTCTATGCTACTTAAAAATTCTTATCATGGAGCTCTTATGGGACTTAAATTTTAAACTCGGATTATTTCAATTCAGTGCATTTCTTAACAGGGATTCTGCTACTGACATATAGACCGCTCATTCTAGTTGTTACATTTTCAAAAACAACTTAAAATACAGCTTAATTTCAGAAATACCTTAAAACAGAGTGCAGTACCTATTAAAAAAGAACGTATGTCTTGCTTAGGCCAGACTATTAACATTAAAGATTATTACATAAAAAAATATTTTTATAAGGTAAACATCGAAAAAAAAGTTTCATAGTAATCGCCAATTTATATTGACTTAATGTTAAGAAATCAGGATGAGAGTTAAAAATAGAATGGGAAGTGCAAGGTCATCTAAGTTCCATTTAAAATGCATTGAAACATTTTATTCAAATTAATATTCTCTTAGGAAGGCGTTTTAAATTTCGCGCTCTGGTATCGCCGTTTCACTAATGGACTCTATGCTAGGTGTAAGATTGTAGAACATAAAGTCTAATGCTTGATGGATTTGGAACAAAATAAGAGATGAAGACGTGGCCTGCCGCATGTCATCACTAAAGTGCCATCACCTCATGAACAGAGAAGATAATAGAAAGAGCTTTAAGGTTTTCGAATGAACACCGTAACAAGTAGAATGAATAACAGTAGAGAAGACACGAGTGTGACCCATGCAGAGTGAACGGGTGGTCCATGGAGATGGAATAGTATGAATAATTCTCTTAATTTTAAATCTATGTCTTGCATAAAACCATGATTATGAAATCTTTTAAAATACTTCATGATGTGAATTACACAGAGCACTGCCTTGACAGTGGATAATCCCGTGGTAGTCCCGGATATCGGTGATTTTACATAGGTACGCTCGTTTTCAAAAGGAGCGCATCGTTCATGAAAGGTCTTCTGATTCTCGGTGGCAAAACTCATTACTTTATCCCCTTCTGCATAGCGTCATTATTTTATATAACACTTTTGAAAGCCTTTTGGGTTTTTCAGAAGTACCCATACCTTCTGAAACGAAAATTGAAAATATTTCTTACCATAGGAAAAACGGTAGCCAACACAGCATAAATGCTCCCATAATAATTCCTAACGTTCGGGCAGCCTTATGTTCAGCTCTCCAACTCTTAGACTGCTGACGAATTGTTGTACCTATAAAAATAAGTGCATAAATTAATAATAAATAAAATTTGCGTTTTTTTACAAGTAGGAGTTGGGAGTAAATTTCTTTAGTAGAAAGTAATTTAGGTATATTTAACAGGGGCACATCTTATAAAATAAATTGTTCATGACGTACATGGCATTTGTACAGATTTTATCAAAAATTATTATGAATTATTATTGCAGCTGATTTTCTAGCAAGAGCATCAACTTTACTTTCAAAATTTTGGCTCCTAATTTGACCTCCGGTGCCCTCTCGTGAGTGGCCTGCATTCTACACATTTCTCTCCTGTTCGAAAATTGAATTTATTGGCCCAGTTTTTTGTGTTTACCTTTTTTATCTTTCTAGCAGAAGACCGTGGCTATTGTGTGTTAGATTTTTGATAGTGTGGTTTGGTGTGGTTCGAAAATTGAATTTATTAGCCCAGTTTTTTGTGTGTTAGATCACACAATAGCCACGGTCTTCTGCTAGAAAGATAAAAAAGGTAAACACAAAAACTGGGCCAATAAATTCAATTTTCGAACAGGAGAGAAATGTGTAGAATGCAGGCCACTCACGAGAGGGCAACGGCGGTCAAATTAGGAGCCAAAATTTTGAAAGTAAAGTCTATGCTCTTGCTAGAAAACGACCTCTAGGTCTTCCGTTTGTCCGGGATTTATATTATTATTTAACCACTTAAGGTTCAGTTTTGGTTTTGCTCTAAAGAGTTTGTTGAACTGGCCCTCTTGCTGTGAAAAGCGATTACTGCACGCAATTTAAATCTTTCTCTTCGTATCGAACAGCTGGCACTTGAAAGCTGAGCCCTCTACTGAATAGGGCTCGTATTCGCAGTTGCACTCGCTGTTGCACTCACACTATTAGTAGTACTCGCAGTCAGTTGTACTGGTAGTCGTACTAGTAGCCGCAGTCCCAGTCGTAGTCGTAAAGGAGGCTGACAGTTGCTGAACACCACCTGGAGTAGCTGTTCACCTTATTATCCAAGCTAAGGTCAGATCTTGTCTCTAGTTCCCTCTAGTCCCTAGTTCGATAGGAACGCCGTCCGCCCGTCCGTCTACTAGTATATGTAGCGCCTGGCACGGCTTATTCCTGGCTAACCTTTTTACTTGCACTGTTTTTTTGTTGCTCGTTCGTTCGAGACGTGTTCCCGTTCGACTTGCTTTGTAGCGCCTGACTACGGCTTAGCGTGGTCACCCTTTTGTATTGTATTTTATGTATTATACTTGTAGCTATTTCACTGAATAACATAATAATTAGTTTATTGAGATGCTTAATTTAATTCTGAAAGTTATTTGTTAATTTTGTTTATTACCTTCAGTAATTTGGTACAGGTTGATTATTTTTTTTTATAATTTGTTACGACCGACACTAGTGTTGCATCCGATAGAATTTCTAGGTTGTGTGCGTGCGATTGGCCCGTCGGTGTGCGTACGAGGCTTCGGCCGTATCTCCTCGCGTCATCCGCGCCTATTTGGTTTATTCATTTTTTTATGCGAAACATTGGTGCCAGAAGTCATTCAGTCAGATCTTTTTCACTCAATGGTTCATTTCATGTCATTAGAATTCAGCACCTTTAAGTTATTTCTTTTTTATAGTTAATATTCATTTAATTCAGACAAGTATATTTATTTTTTTGTGTACATTATTACTGGTTTTTATTCTACATTAGTTTATTGGGTATTTCTACTTCGTGTTTTTTTTGAAATTTCATCCCCCGCCACTCTTTATTCCAGCAAATTTTAGGAATTGAAGTTTTTGGATCATTTGGCTTCACTGCTGAGGATTGACCAACAATTTCTTGGCGCCCATTTTATTCAATAGCCCGCTCCCATCTTCGACTTCGAGCTCAGTCGCGGCGGATCCTCCCTTGTGTCGTAGAATAATTGTTACGTCACATTATTCCTCCGAAAGGTGCCTTATTTATTGAGTTTATTTTCTAATAAGGTTGATAGTACAACTGATGGAACGAAGCTCCTTGCACTACAGTAGAGAGAAAACGACAATTTTGTTTGAACTGTAAATCACAAAAATCAACTGACGCGGTATTATAGAAGATAAAAATAAAAATATATGAATTAGCAAAGAACTGGTTACTGAAAGAAAGCCGAAAGTTTTTATATGTATATGTCAATTACTCCCAGATACAAAATACCTTAGAGATTGACAACTCCTATACTAAAACTGTTGGTACTACAGCGAATCAGTAGCTGGTAGTTATGTGAATAGACAAAGGCGGCGCGATGAAAAGACGGTGCTGCGGGAAATTTCAATTTGATTTAACTTCAACTTCCAAATTTCAAATAAAATAATAGATCAGATATAAAATTGTTTTTGCACTTTTGAGATAAAAAGTGCACTTTCTTATCTAATTTTAGTGACAAAATTTTCACTTTTTAACCCTTAAATTCAAAACAGGGATAAAAAGTAAAAGGGGGATAAAAAGTACAAACTGCAATTTGCAATCAATCATGTGGCTACCAGGCAGTTTTTTGACATTTTGCTTTTAATAGAGTACTTTTAATTTCTTATATGATTGTATGGCAATAAAAGTCCAGAAGTGTGAAAAATGGCGTATAAACCACGGGACTAAAGTATCTTTATTCCTCAGCGAATTAGCCCTCGCTCCGCTCAGACTACAAACTTTTCGCTTCAGAATAAAAAGTACCACTTTAGTCCCATGGTACATAATATAATATTTTTCACTACTAGCCTTAAAACATCATTATTGACCGATATTTGTTCCGTAAAATTGTTTTTTCCACCTCTTACTTATAATGGTTTAATGATTAATTTATTACTGACCTAGGTCAATAATATAGAATAAATTATCAATCATAAAACAAAAGTTTGAAACTCAAGCAACTTAATTTTCGTGGATATTAATACAAAACTGTTACTGGAGTTGTCATTTTTTGAATTATTATATGTCAAATATCGAAATTTTGCTTATTAAATGATAGAATTAAGGTACTAGTAGTGAAAAAAATTGTAGGTATATACACCACGGTCGAGAAGTACTATTATTGCCCTCGTGCCTCTTGATACAATATTGGTGCTCGTGCAATAAATAAAGGGGTCAGTGCAAAAAGTGGCTAAGTCCATATTTTTGTGAAACTGAGTTAAGTATAGCCATCTACCCAAATTTGTCCGTACTATCGACTGGTGAGGTCAAATTCGCGGCAAGAAGTAGATAACTGCATGAAAACCCATATGTGTGATGCAGAGTTGATAGTCATTTCAGTGCAAGAAGTTGCTAAGTATCAAAAAGTGGCTAATTCAATGGACTTATTCACTTTTTGACCTAGACATATGAAGTAGTTATTAAAGCAGCAACGTATTTTTTTTTGTTTCATGACCCTTTTGCTCAATAATTACTTACGTTAAAGTTTGATTAGGGGTAGGGGTAGTTTTCATCTTTCTAGACCCTTAGTTAATTTGCTTTGCACATCAGAAAATAGTACTTCCAAGGAAATATCTACATACCAAATTGTATTAAAATCGAACGAAGTTTTTCCGAGTTAATTCAAGAAAACAAGTTTTTTAATAAACTTTGAAGTTGCATCACGCTCAAACGAAGCGCTTTGGTATATAGATACGTATGGTCTAATCGGCTTATTTTGGCCTCGATACCCTGAGGTCCACGGAATTTTGGGACAGCCTGTGTATACAAGTAGATTTGCTCGTCATCTCTTTTTATATTTTTTTGCTATATTTTGGTTATTGCACTGCGTCTTTTATTCAGTAAAGCGAGCCGTAAAATGTTTTATTTCTTTAACAAAATATAGTTCTCTTTACAGCGTCAGTTTTTTTTTTATTTTTCCTATCATTATTGAGTGTAAAAACTGATATTTTATCTTTTAATCTGCAGTTGCCTCAGAAAATTAAACAAAAATGTAGAATTTCCATCGTTCTTAACGTAATTTTCTAAAACTTTCTCAATTATTGACCACTTTTCACCCAAAAAGTGGCTAAGTCGAAATTCAAAAATCAAATTTCTGTGAAACTAAATAAGTTTTTCAGTACATAATTTAGGTTATTATATTCATTGCAGGTACTATTTTACATTAAAAAATACTAAACCTCCTAAACAGTACATAATAGAAGTGGGAGTATATTGAAACTTTCATTATGCAATAACTCGAAAACATGGAAACGTGACTTAGCCACTTTTTGCACTGACCCCTTCTTTTAATAGTAGACTTCTCAACCTACATGTATAATATACTATTATTAGTTAATACAGCAATACATTAATTTGTTACTAAAACAAAAAACATTCAAAAAATAATGGGTATTATAAGTGTTTAAAAATAAATGCTATAATTTTTACAAATACCTTCATTGCCTTATGAAATGAATATTTTTCCAGAATATAGTATATTTTACAAGGGATGAAAATACTGTTTTTTTCGTGAGGTGAGAATTTTCCCACGAGCGAAGCGAGTGGAGCAATCTCACGAACGAAAAAACGTGTTTCATCTCAAGTAGGAAATGCTATTTTTTCTACACATAATAATTATTTTGGAGTCTGCGTGATTCACAGTATTCACTTTCTGAGTCCATTTAAAATGCTATATAAGCGAACCCTCACAATGAAAATTATTAATTGCTTATTTAGTCCTTGCTAGGTAACATAGATACGCAGACTACTAATGAGTGTTTCTTTTATCCATTATTAAAGCTATAAATTTGACATTTTCATTTTCACTTCTAGAGATGAAAATATTTTCATCTCTAGAGTAAAAAAATGTCACTTTCATACAGAGTAGACAGTTCAAAAATTGCTATTTTCATATACCATGTGTAACAGGAGTATGGTACACCCCCCTTTTTTCTTTATTTTTGAAGATAAATTTTTGAAACTTGGCACATCGTATGTACTGAGTAAACATCAAGTTTTGACACAAGCAAAGAAATCTTCACACTTCCGGTTTCAGCGGAAGTGGTGCCAACTTTTGATTTTCAAATGGGACAACCTGTAAGCTATTGACTTTTTGGACTCTACATAATTTTCTGAATGCAGTGGTACCACATTTGCGACATTTCAAGTCTCGTCCTTTTTTAAAATCTAATTTTAATTTTGTCATTTAAGTGTGCCATGACTGTTCCAATTTATTCTAATAGACCCAGGCAATGCCATAAAAAACGGAATTGCGTTGGAAACAGGGACCTGGACCGGACCGGTATTGGACCGAAAACCGGACCGAAACCTTTATTTTTTGCTGTACCGAACCGTTACCGAACCCTTATTTTAATTTCTTTTATTTCTAAAGTCCGAACCGGAACCGTTAATTATAATAACGTTTTTTTTCGGTTCTTTTCTGTTCTGTGTTCTATTTTATATTCTGTTATTCTGTATCCGACGATTTTGAATCGATATCAGTATCGTATCATTCGCTGCATTGCTGCAGTGTGCAATTTCAGTATTCTTTATGTTAATGTTTATAGGTTATGTTGCCAAAGCATGAGTTTATACGAGTGTCTCATTGCAGTAAAATTTTTTGGATCCATGACATGAAACTGTTATCTTACATATATTGTTTTTATGTCAAATGACACAGACTCGCTCCAGCTTAACGGCCTCCCCTCAATGTAGAGATAAACGGTGGAATACAAAAAAAGTTGTCGAGATTGGGATCGAACCCGAGCACACTGGTCACTGGATCACGAGACGAAAGTGCTAGTCGTTGGCGGTCGTTGTCAGAAATTAGGTACAAATAGTGAAAGGCATATATGCAATATGTGTACTGTCATGGATCCAAAAAATATGAATTATACTATAACCAGGATTAGGACTAGGACGATAATTATGTCATCACAAACAGATAAAGTGCGAACCGAAAAAAACCGCTTCGGACCGAAAAAAAAGTCAGAACCGAACCTAAATAGATTTTGCAAAACTGGTAAGAACCGAAACCGTTATTTTAGTTCCACTCCAAAACCGGAACCGGACCGGACCCTTATTTTCATTTCGGTCCAGGTCCCTGGTTGGAAATGCTAAATAATGTGATTCGTGCTTAAACAAAGTTCTCCAAATAATTTTTTGGGCAAAACTTATTTTTTTCAAATGGAACCATATTGGTACCAAGGTACTATTCAAGGCTACTATTAATAAGGAATCTTCTGATATGACCAGTTTGCATCTGGGACAAGAACAACTGAAATTACAGTCAATCGAAAATTAAAAATAGGCATTTAATTTTATTTTCATCAAATGCTGCAAGGGGGCTTTGAAAATTTAAAAACAAATAAAACTTGGTACCAATGCATTCAGAAAATTATGTAGAGTCCAAAAATTCAATAATATACAGGTTGTCCCATTTGAAATTCAAAAGTTGGCACCACTTCCGCTAAAACCGGAAGTGTGAAAATTTCCTTGTTTGTGTCAAAACTTGACGTTTACTCAGTACATACGATGTGCCGAGTTGCAAAAATTTATCTTAAAAAATAAAGAAAAAAAGGGGGAGTACCATGCTCCTGTTACACACGGTATACGTGTAGAAAATAGTATATTTTACAACAAGAGATGAAAATACTGTTTTTTTTTCGTGAGATGAGAATTTGTCCACGAGCGAAGCGAGTGGGGCAATCTCACGAACGAAAAAAACGTATTTCATCTCGAGTAGGAAATGCTATTTTTTCTACACATATATGTATATTTGGGGGTCTGCAGATTCACAGTATTCACTTTCTGAGTCCATTTAAAATGCGATTAAATTATAAGCGAACCCTCACAATGCAAATTATTAATTATTTATTTAGTCGTTGCTAGGTAACATACGCAGGCTACTAAATGAAAGTGTTTCTTTTATCCATTATTAAAACTATAAATTTGACATTTTCATTTTCACTTCTAGAGATGAAAATATTTTCATCTCTAGAGTAAAAAAATGTCACTTTCATACAGAGCAGACAGTTGAAAAATTATTATTTTCATACATATGTGTAGAAAAAAGTATTTTGACCGCAGTATGTCAAAAAAGTGAAATAAATGGCTGCTATAAAAGGTTTCAAAATTACATTTTGTCTGCTCAGAAGCTTTGGCCTAATAATTTATATACTACTTGCGATTACTTTTTATAAATTTTTCATATGCCAAGACCTTCACTGAATCTAAATGTAATTTATCGGATTTATATACATGGTCTGCTTCTTTCTCAAGATTGTCCAGTTCCGTCTGCCTCTCTATTTGTTCAATAAACTTGTTTTTCGAGCTGATGTGCATGGCGTTGGCACTCGTCGAAAGTCCCTAATGCTTACGATTCCGCGGCATCGCAAGGAAATATTTAAGAGATCCTACTCTTACAACGTCGTGTCTTATTTAAATCAGTTCAATTCATACTTGACTCTTCCTTGTGATGCTGGTGAGACGTAAATTATTCAAATTATTCTTTGAGCAGCAGTAGTTGGTTTGAATTTTTAATTTTTGGCTGCATTGCATGCGTGGGTTGTGCATGGCTATACTCTTCTCTTCTTGTTCATCTTCCTCTTCTCGTCTTTCTCTCTCCTTTCTGTCTTTTTCCCCTTGCCTTCTCCTTTCATTGACTCCCGCTACCCCTTCATAGGTAGGTGACTTAATTTTTTTTCAGCTTTAGTTTAATTTAATTTATTTGTGAACCGGCTCGCATGGAAGATCAGGCTCTGCAAGTACTGTGCTACTATTTGCAGATGCCTGAATGCTTGCCGTTTAACACCAGTGTTTATATTGTATATATTTTTCATTTTTTGTATTTTTTTTGGGTGGTGTTAATAAATGTATTATTATTATTATTATTATTATTATAAATTTTGTATTTTCACCCGAATGTTGAAAATGTTCATATCTTTGATTGGAAATATATGTCACACACTGATTATGTCCTCACAGTCTTTTACACAATACTTTTTTATTCTCGGCATATCGCAAAACATATAACACAAAACACAAATGTACAAAAAGACGCGACACCAGGGGGGGTAAACTTAAATGCACATTCTGAGGCCAAAGTGAGCAAGGGAGATGGACTATATAAGTTGGAGAGAGTTCTGCTAGATGGTGATAACTATTTCAAGGCCTATGCGTTAATAAGTAATAAATGATTTATAAATCTAGGAATCTCGCATTATAATGCTTAAAAATTTGAATATTTATTTAAATTCTTGTTACTGTCACAGTATAGTTTAATTGGAATATTGTTTTGCGCGCGTTTTTACAATAATCACTGTGTCTACAAGTTCTGAATGGTTCCCATAGTTAATATTCTTGTATAGTTTAAATAATATTAGGGAATTAAACGGAATTTTAATTTTTGTTTTCGTGTTTGCTGTTCCAATATCTTGGACGTTTTTTGTGACTTGCTAAGTATTATATTTGGTACTAATAAATTGGAAATATTATAATATTTTTATAAATTAATTTTAGCTGCTTAGTTTTCCAATTTTTATGTAACAATGGTGAGATGTCGCACATTCATGTTCAGTGAACAGGTGTGAATTCAAACAATCTCGATCTACCTTCCCTAATCCAAGGATACGCGACTACGTCAGAGGAAAAGAGTATGCCACACTCATTTCGCAGGTGATGGCATCTACTTCAACACCTTTTAAAGAAAGAAACTCCCCAACTTTATTTTTACTTCCTCAAAAAGCGTGTAAGCAAAGATTTTGCATTCCACTAAACTTTATTAAGTAGATATTTATAATTGCTGGTAATAATATAGATTAACTATGATCCAGAAGAATAGTTTCGTGCAGACTTAGTAGTTCCAGAATTCAAAATATTAAATCTTCTCGAATTGATGTGCGTTTGCACAATATATTCAAATTTATTTCTTTTATAGTTATGGTTAGGATTGAAGATTCTCCAGAGCTATCCACCAGCATTGAATGTACTTGTAGATCCAAGAATTTTTCAGTTATTCCACAGAAGAGTGCTATTAATGCACCAGATTTATGTAAGTTTTGTCAGTCAACGTATTTGATAAGTCAGAGTGATTTCCTTAAATTATTGCATTTAAAAACGTCTTCTTCATCCTTCTGTTTTAGGGAACGTGCCTGCTCTAAAGTCGGGTGCCTTATATCCTTATATCCTTATATTTAATGTTATAGTTTCATCTTTTCCTTTCTCGGATTTCATTTGGTCCTTCGGCCTGAAATGGACGACATGTTCTGTCCTGTGCTGTTTTTACAACTTATCCATCCTATGATGCTTACCACCCACTCATTATCATTTTCTGCATTACATATTATTTGCAGTATATTCTCACTTCGTTCTCTGTCTAGAAGGGTTTTGCTTCATATTTTTCAACTCTGAGGGCGTTTTGTTTTTGCAGTACCCGTCTTGTTTCCGCGTTACCTACAAATGTCATCATGGACCTCATTTTTGTTTTATAATTTCAAGTTTTTGTTTCACATTCAAGATATTGTTACGGTACATATATCGTGCCGCCGAAAAATCTTACGATCCTATTAGATTTAATATTTAAGTACACAATCTGTTAAACTGAATAATATATTTCGTCATAATTCCCCAGAAAGATCACCTGCAAGTGAACGTGTTGTGGAATCATCCAGTGCAGCCCTTCATGTTAGTGAACCAAAGACACATAAAAGGCGTAAGTGTTATCTTCTTATATTTTTAAATCCCTTTTATTTTTATTATTGTCTGCTTTCTTATGTTATTAATTATTTTTATATGAGACATTTTAACACGAATTTTAAGAAACGTTTATTATATCTGCAGTCATTGTATTTAGTTTAAACATTTTTTTGGAAAACATGAGAATGTTATTTATTATTTAAATATTAAATTTCTGAGTGCAAGGCCGGTTGGAACGGGTAAACTGCTTCCGTTTAAACCTTTAAATTCTTGTATTTAATATTTTCCAGATCTACACCGTCCCTCCCGACTATAAATTTGCTAGTGTGCGACCAGTCTTAAAGTATTGTAACGTATTTCGATTTTACACTCTTTATTTACACTGACTTTATGTATAATGTACAAATATTTACAATGATTAACAGTGATTTCAGAACTTAAAATTAACAAATTGAACAATAAGCAGCGAAATATATACAGGCAGTAAGTAACAACAAGCGATGAAAATTAAACAATTATTAGTGAACAATTAAACAATTAATTACCTAACCTAAACAATCCACAGTACACAAGTCCACAGCTTAAACTCTCTAAAACACTCGTCTTCAAGCGACGGTTAATCACATACGAAGACGCCCCGGTACACTTAAAAACGCTACCACAGGATTATCGCACTCGCGTACCGTACCCACTAAACGCGTAACAAGCCATACTCGCACGGAACTATTAAACGCCCGGTTCTTATCGCATTCCACATCCGCTTCCAAACTTCAGACTTCAAACTGTAAGACTGTCTTGTCGGCTTCTTGCTTCCCATTTTATAATGATCTTAGAAGATTCTCGAAAATTATCGATCAAACATTGTTCCAGAATGAGAATCTTCGAGATAGACTATTCTTTTCGGGAATCATAAACGACAAGGTCGCGCCGTAATAAATCAAAGCCGGCTCGCCGTCCAACAAATAATGTGTCACCACCATGGGCGTCGCTGACGGGGCAAAAGTTCGTATCAGTATGTTTTTTAATCCCGTTCTCGATATTAATATTATTTTTCATTTTAGAACCTTATTCATTATTAAGGAATATTGGAGTATCTGCATTTGCTAATTTTCCAGTAAAAGCAGGAACACTTTATCAGCAAACAAGGAACAAAATCGATACAGCAAATTAAATGAAGATTGCAGTTAAAATTGCAGCACTCAACTAAGGACCGTGTTTTGGAAGACGCCTTAACACCATAGCAAACTCTTGTTGCTAATTTTATGAGGAGCCAAGTGTTGAATTTTAATAAAGATCCAAGAGGAAGGAGGTTTACGACGAATGCCTAAATTATTTTGGTTCTTATATTACATAAGCAAAGTGGTCGTACCTATCGATTTTTAACTAAGTTATTTTGTCTCCCATCAGGGTAAAATCATGGAACTCTTGAATCGGATACTTGTAGCAGACACCTTCAATAAATTAATATGTATTTTTCATTGTTGTCCCTTTTAACGATTTTTGTTCAGAAGGCCAGAAGCTGGGTATACTTTTATTTTATACTTAAAGGAAAGGACTAACCTTAAGAAAAGTAACTAGGTACCTACCTATTGATTTATTATTTCTCTTTCGTATAAGCTGAAAGATTATTTTGTGTAGTTAATGTTATCTTCTCTTACTTTTTGGTAGAAGTTCATGATGAAACAAATAATATTACTCTGCGAACTACCAATATATATATTGGTAGTAATATTATTTGTTTCTTCATGATTATTTTGTGTTTTATACTCTTTTGACAAAGTGACCCTTTTACGGGTAAGTTCGCATTTTTGTGATTTCTTGATGCGGTAAGCACCTACATACAAAAAAATCAAAATACGTGATTATTACAAACTAATAATTTAAATAATTCGCTATTTTACATCTTATTTATTGTTGGTTCATATTCAAGTTGCGCATGCAATAAACTTCTTTTCCTTGCAAGAATAATTTTCCAGTTTCTTTAAATTCTTTACTGCAGTCTCGAAACTTGCTACTCATCTTCAGAATTTTATTCGAATTTTCTGAAAATGAAAAGGAATTCTCGAAATTACAGTTAAGAATTGAAAGAAACCGGGCAATTATTTTTGCAAAGAAAATAAATTTGTTTCTACCATTCCATATTTCGACCAGTAGGTGGCGCTGAAAACGTTAGGCGAAGAAGTTTTCTACTTTAGTGACATAAAAGTACGATAGTTTTCTACTTTACTGTATTACAAGTAGGAGATAGTGATACTAGATGTTTTTTGTGAAATAGGCTTCAAAATATGACATGGCAGTTCGCCATCTATATTACTTGACTTATCTAGGCGCGACACTGCGCGACATATTAAAATTGACATTAAATTTTCAAAATTCAAACACCGCCACCGTCGATCTGCTAGTGATACTAAATCTTTTGGAGAAAGAGATTGTGTTTTACCAGCATTTAGTGCCACTAGTGTCTGTTCACAGAAGCTTTTAGTGCAAACAATAGCTGATTCCAGTTACATGTCCCTGCTTGCAATATTGTGTCATATCCATTGATTTAAGATTTACAAATCAAATTAAAAATTCTCGGCGTGCCCCGAAAAAATGCACTAACTGACTTGCACGAATCCTACTATTCCCACATACTAGCAGTTTTGTCATGTATTGTGAAGTTTTAAGTTAAGCGCAATAAGTTTAAAAATTATTTTAAATATAATATCATCTTAAGAGGGATGCGTACGTTGCTCAAGAAAAATAAGCACTCGGTCGAGTGATACTCTCCCCCACTACACCAGCCAGTGTAGGAGAAAAACGAGGAGAAACATATCTGCCGGCCAGATACGGCCCGAACGTACTCGGCTGTCACCGACTGCCGAGGGGATGTTAGAATCAGCTAGTGGAAGGAGGTGACTTCCGTTTTTAGAAATGGGTTTATTGTCGAAGTAAATTTAATGTAGCTTATTTATTTTCAGTCTAAATGCATACAAATTCGAAACGCAAGCAATTTAATGTTCATATTATAGGGTGCTCAAATTAGTTTTACAGTAGTTGCTTTTTGAACCAAGTTTCTAGCTGCTAAAAATACACCAAAAGGCAAAATTTCACGTCTCGTTTCTATGACTATTTACATATTTTTTCTTAATTTGGTTTGACATAATTGTAGGACAAACCTTCTTCTTTCTGACAAAGAAGAAATTTCTACAAAATATTTATTACTAAGAGCGCTACGTTTCGTAACATAGAGCTTGATATTGGCGCTGTTTTCAACGTACGTATCCCTCTTAAGGTTCTCAGTCCGAAGATTGGTTGGACGCGTACCTCCATCTTTTCATATCCTAAGCTTACCTACACAATTCCCTAAAAGTAAAACATCCTACGTCACTAACTATTTGAGAGCAGTAGTCCAATCTAGGCCTAACCCCTACCTCTTTTTATTCCTATATCTGATTCTAGTAAATCGCGAACTATTCCTTCGTGTCTAGAAGGTGCCCTACCGTTCTATCCTTCCTATTCTTTATTGTCTTCCATACCTTTCGCTTTTCCCCAACTCTTTCTAATACCTCCTTATTGCTAATCTTATCTATCCACGGTATCTTCATCATGCGTCTGTAGCACCTAATTTCAAACGCTTCTACTCTTTTTTCGATCCGCTTCTCTTATTGTCCAAGTTTCGCACCCGTATAATGCCGTACTTCATACATAAGTCTTTAAGAGTCTCTTCCGAGTTTCTACATTAACCGTTCCCGAGCATAAAAGTTGTTTCAAATTGTTAAACGCAACTCGATCCAGCGCTATTCTTTGTTTTATGTCTTCAGTGCTCGTACCATCTCAAGTTATTTTACTTCCTAAATAGCAGAAATCCGCGACTTCCTCTATCTCCTCATTTCCTATCTGTATTTCAGTTTTAGTTCTAGTTTCACGCCCTCTACAGACCAAAATTTTGGTTTTCTTTTTATTGATTTTCATGCTGTAGCCCTCTGTCAAAGCTGCTTCCATTTCATTCAAAGTCATTCCTAATTCTTCTTTGCTAGATGCTAACACTGCTGTATCATCCGCAAATCTGAGCATGCTAATAGTTTGACCCTGTACATGAATCCCTGAGTCTGTTCTATGCTTAACAATATTAATCGCATCTTCAGTATACAAGGTGTCCAAGATAAACATGTCTATTGTCTATCATGGCAGTGGTAATAGATACAGTGGTAATAGATACAGATTTGGTTAAATGGGAAAAACGTTGCAAGCGAAAAAATTTCAATATTTTTTTTTGGTTTTCAAGAAATCTCAAAGAAACGGAATATTTCGATTTTCTATCACATTTTTTTCTTATATTACGTTACTGTCATAGGTAGAACAAAAAAAGAGCACTTCCTCACAATAACAATGTTATCCAGGGTTTTCCACTTTCATCCTGTTTGTGACCTAATATATCTCTAGCTGCAAAACCTAAACCATTTTTAATGGAATTCCATTCTGTCTCTACTTCCCAAACAGTATTTTCATCCGCGCCCTTTAGTAGGTACTTCATTCATTTTTCTCTCGAACTCATTGCGCAAATCACAGTCTTTTAGTTTCTCGAGGTCAAGGTGTCTCCTATCGTTTAGTTTTTTCAAAATCTTAAATGTTACGATTAGGCTTCATAACAACTCTGTTGTGATCACTATCTATATCTGCCCCTGGATAGCTTCTGCAGTCCCTAACTTAATTTCTAAATCTTTGCCTAACAAGAATATGTAATCTATTTGGTATCTCCCTAGGCCCCCTGGCATTTTCCATGTATTGGGCCTCCTATTGTGATGTTGAAATATAGTGTTCGCGACGGATAGGATATGTTTATCGCAAAAATCTGTCAGTCTAACTCCCCTATCGTTCCTATTACCTAATCCAAAGGGGGGCGATTATTCTATCGTCTCTCCGTACACCTACAACTGCATTTAAGTCTCTTACAATTATTAAAATTTCATGCCCCTTCACAGACTCTAGCATATATTCGATATCGCTATAAACTGCCTCTACAGCTTCATCACTATAATTAGATGTGGGCATACATACATGTATTATTACCGTCTTTACAGGTTTCGAATTTAACCTACCCATAACTACCTCGTCACTTTTCTGTAAGACATTTTCTACGCTTTGCCTATTTTCTTCTTCATAACAGTTCCTACTCCCGAATTTCCACCTATCATCCCTGTGTGTATTACTCTAAAATCTCCGCTCCAAAACCTACTATGCCTAATTCTAACCTATCCATCTCTATTTTCAAATTTTCCGACTTTTCCTACTTTTTTCATGCTCCTAACATTCCACGCTCCGACCCGTGAAATGTTACACTTATTATCAGGGCTTTTTTTTACATTACATTTTGCTTGAAGTAGTACAGGTAAAAGCGAAAGTTCGAAAGTACTTACATTCTTACTATAAAAAACAAAAACGAAAAACACGGGATCAAATCACGCAAAGTCAACTGTCACTGCAGTGCACTTAGATGAGGGAAGAGTATGGATACATAACGCCCGATCTTTGCCGTGCACATGAGTGTTACCAAAATTTGAGCAGATTTGGGGCCAAACAAATTGGTGAAACCAGGTTATATCGTTTAGAATTCATGTAATTCGGCTATTTAGATCATTGAAGCACACAAGCCATCCCACCCGTTTCAGTATTAGCTACTGGAAATGCGTCAAGGTACCAGTCCTTTGGGATAGGGAAATATAACAAATCCAAATTTTTGCAGCAAAACATGCAAATTACTTTTGAGCAATTAAAAGTTAAGGGCCAGAAAAGCGATTTATTGCATATTATTTTATATAAATCTTTGGTTATATGAAAATGTTGTATTAAGTCAGGAGGATTGGTTCAGTGTATTTCGGAGATGATCCGTTAAATTTCCGTTAGAGACATAATTAATGTCTCTTTCCCAGAGGTCGTCGGTATTGTGTGTTGATGTGAGAGTAGGTTTGTTTGGTTACTATTAGGGATAGTAGTAAGCAGCCCACCTAACTATCAAATAATAAAAAAATTGCGCGTATAGCACCGTATACGTGATGGAAGTGAAACTTCTGAGAGAGATTTACGGTGAGAGATAGAGAGACAGAGCATTTCACGAGAACTTTCAGTCGTGTTTCTACAAACGTCATTATCATTAAAATTATAATATTTTAAATATACTTACATAATAACTGTTCACGGATATAATCGAATATTCACAGGACACAAACGTAAAAAACATAAATAATCACAAAACACGATGGTAAGTAGATATTAATTATACAACGCGTGATACCTCAGCTACTCATGCATGTATAACTCTCTTTCTCCTTCTCTCACCGTTATATATTTCCTCTCTTGTGTAACGAAATACTCGAAAACGAGACGCGATCTTGAAATTTTACTCTCAATTCTCGGGCAATTTTCGAGGTGCCGCTAAAGAAGTTACACTTCAAAAACTAAGGACCGCTACGTCAATTGAAAAATGACCAAAATTACTCTTGTACAAAAAATTAGACGAAGAATACGACCGCAGTGGCCCATTTAAGCAGGTAAACTCAATTCGGTGTGTCTCAGCAGTGGGGGCTCAATTCCCATTGGAGGCAGACTTTAGTTCACTGGACGTTGAATTCATCAGCGTTGGTTTCGATTCGATAATATTATGTACCCTTGTTACAGTTAAAAATTAAATTAGACATTAATTCATTAGAAAATTTATTTAAAATACAAAGCTTACAGTGTTCCTTTTTATCAACCGACTTGTTTTGTTTACTTCAGTATTTTGATTTTATCTTGCCACTTATTTCTTGTCTTCTTGTAAATTCACTATCGGAGTACCTATTTCTTGTTCTTTAGGCGTATTCCCTTTCTTTTATAGTCTGTTCCTGCTCTAATTCTTGTTTATTTCGTTCCTGCAATTAATTTGAGATTGTTATATTTGAGGCGGTTGTGGTTTCGAAACTTACCTTGGTTTTCGCAGATCGTCGGCCCACATTCATTATTTTCCTAGGTTCCTTATTAGCACTGCATTATGTCTTCAATTATTTTCCATTCTTGACTCTCTTTCCTGTTTATTCTGTTTAAATCCATTTTATTTGTACAGCGGCTAAGCTGTTCGGTACTTTTTCTATTTTTTTGTCAGGTTTTGAGCATGCTCGACTTTCCGTCGTTTAGGTCGTATTGAAGTTGTTGGTCGTGAGCGTGCGCCGCCGAGTTTATTTTTGATTTCACTTTCCTTCTATATTTTCGCTTTTATATTCCCTTCTGTGTATTTTTCCATACTCTATCTGTTTGGAGGACTCTTTTGTTTGTGCTTTCCTCCGATCTTTTCGTGGTTTTTCTTGATCGATTGCTATTTTCCTTGTTTTTTTGACGACACGGCACTGCTCTAGGTTAGCTCTTAAATTTCACCTTTGATATACCTAAGGACGAGTCCTACGTCATCTTTTAAACTTCCGGGTTAGCACTTTTCTCGTGATTTTTCGCAGACAAGACACGTTTTGTGATAGCGGTCATTTTGTTGAATTTTATGTTGAATTCCGACCTTTTGGAGTATCCAGGATTTCTCGAAATAGTGTCAAATTGTTCCTTTTTTGGATTTTGTAAAGTTTTTGGTAAAACCTATTCAGAAAAGGCTCCTTTTATGGGATTTTTGTCTTCGACCACGAGGTGTTTTTTTGGAGGTTCCATCGTATCCCTTTCGAGGTAGGTTCAGGGGTGATTGGGGCTTCTTAGACGCTTTGCTTTATTATTATTTCTTTTTAGGGTGCTACCGTGGGGTATATTTAATCTATACTTCCCCACAAGAGTATTATCCAGCGATCTATTGAAACGACAGTGTTTTAATGTCAGATCTTTAAGTTATTTTTATTTTGTCCGAGCGGAATATCATTTCATCCGTCGGCAGAAGTTTTCATGTACAGCCTGGCAGCGGCCTATCGTTGCCACCAAAACGTTATATTAAGCTTATTGTTAAACAAGTTAGTATTATTCGCTTAAGTAGTGCCTCGTAGCGGCTTATTGCTATTAGTTGCTAATTTATAATTTTCAGTTGTAGTAATTTTGCTGTTTTTTGTAGTCAAGTAGTTACAGTATTTTGCTTATTTTTTTATATTCATATTCAATTCTAGTTTTTGCTTTTACCCGGTCTTTTGGTAGTGTCGGTGCTTTGCGTTGCGTCTTGTAAGTTTTGTTGTGCGGATTGATTCGTCGGTGCGCCTGCGCGAACGAGGCTTCGGCCGTAGATAGTCGCTCGTGTCATTTGTGCGTGATTCCATATTTTTTTGGGCGAGACGTTTGCGCCGCGCTGTTAAATTTCCGGATAGGTTATTTTGTTAATTTTGTAGTTTCTGGTCAGTCATTTTTTGTCGTTTTTATTTTTGGAGCTCATTTAGATTCAGATATTTGTTTTGTAATACATTTACACTTTCTTTTCAATATATCTGTTAAATATTTGACTGCGGGTTTTGTTCATTTTGCTCCCCATTGTTGTTTGGATGCCAGTGGCTTTTAGAAGTTGTAGCCACTGGATTTTTACGTTCTTTCCCGGAGGATTAGCCGACAACTCCTTGGCGCCCCTTTTGTTAATAGCCCACTCCCATCTTCGGCTAGAGTTAGTCGCGGCCGGGTCCTCCCCCTTTGTGACGCAACGGGATTTGTTACGTCACATTTTTGGCGCCCAACGTGGGGCCCCATTTTTTTTGAAAAGCTTTTGTCGTATTTTTTGATTTTTTTCCATTTTGTTCTGGAAAATTTGGACGCAGATATTTTTTCGGCCACAGTTTTTTTGCTACCTTTATTTTGACAATATCGTTTTGCCATTTATTTTTTTGATCTTATTTTTTCTAGGGAATTGTTTGTTTCTTCCAAACTTACTGTATTTTCTTTATGTGTTATGCTCGTATCTAGGTATTACAGAGTGGAAAATTTAATTGATATTTCAACTGTATTTTGTTTCGTGCAGTTGTAACGTTAAAATATTTTTCTGTGGGGGCACGAACCTGAGGAAGTTGTATTAGTGGTACAGTTAATTTTTGTGCTTGCAGTGAATACACTTGATAGTGGTTGAGTTACTTTTAGGGAAATAAAGTAAATTGCAATTTGGTGTATTATTTACGATATTTGCTCGGTTTATTATTGTTGTGTTATTGTGAATGATGTCGCGGAAATTAGTTATTAACCGACTGGTTCAGGATGAGCTGGCGTATGAGGTCACTATTCGTGGCATTGCTCTTGGAACTGTTCCGGAGATGCGTCGAGGACTTGCAGCAGCAATTAGGTTGGAGAACTCTGGAGACAGCTTGCATTACCCTGCTTACCCATATGGTTTTGAAGAAGATCTCGAGGCAGTGAGAGCTAAATTGAATGTGATTTCTGAGGCGTTGGATCAGTTTTCTGATACTAGATCCAGCAGTGAATTTCTGAAGTTGGATACTCAACTCTTACATATTCTGGGACGAGCCGAACGTATGTTGGGTGAAACAGGTGAACAGAAGGACATAAAAACCAACACCTTGTCTGAGATTTTGTCACGAATGGGACTTTTGTTTGAGAAGGCGGAAGAGGCAGAAGGAAGAAGGTTTGAGACACGTGAGGAAGATTATCCCCCGTCCTTAGCTATATTAGAGGAACATGGAGAGGGAACATTTAATCAGGGAATTTCGAATACACCTAGATCTTCTGTGGCAAATGTTCAATTAACGGATAGTGATCCAGGTCAGTTCTCCTCTCGTGCGATTGGAACTTCGTTTAAGGTGATTCCTCCAAGTAAATGGGATCCCAAATTTTCAGGGGATAAGAAAGGTCTGTCTCTGAATGCATTTCTTGAAAGAGTTGAAGCACTGGGTATTTCCAGACATGTTTCGACAGATGTGTTGCTCGATTCTGGAATTGACTTGTTTGTAGGTCGAGCCTATACCTTTTATCAGTCAATTCGAAGCTTGGTTACAACGTGGGAAGAATTGGTGAAGCTGTTTCGTGAGGAGTACCAATTGGCTGATTACAATGAAAAGTTGTTTGATGAAATTAAGAAGCGGACGCAGGGCTCCGATGAATCATTTGGAATATACTTTGCGGTAATGGATAATCTTTTTCGACGACTCACTTGTTCAGTTTCAGAGGAGACAAAACTTAGTCATTTTAAGAAACCTCCAGCCTTTTTACCAACAGCAACTGGCATTGGTGAAGGTTGATTCTATAGTCCATCTGCGTACGTTGTGTAGAACTTTAGAAGAGAAACGTCAGCGCATGGCGGAATTTACCGGACCATCTCGAAGAACGAGCGTGCTAGAACCAGATCTAGCATATGTGGAGGCTAGTGATGTAGATTTGACAGATACTGGTGAAGTTGCTGCAGCAAATGCTATAAAAAGTGAAGTTGTGTGCTTTCGTTGCAATAAGCCCGGACATCTGGCGAGGGGATGTCTTGCTCCAACTAAGAAGCACTGTTTTCGTTGCAAGAAAGAAGGTTATACATTAAGGACCTGCCCCAATTGTAAGGGATCGGGAAACGTAGGGCAACGTCGTTAAGGTGTCGAGATAACGATGTTGCTAATGGATCCTCGACGCTTCAACCCGTTTTGGATTACATAATTTGCCATACCAAGGGTGATCAGAGACCTTACTTAAAAATAAATGTTTTGGGTACTACTCTGCTAGGTTTGTTGGACAGTGGAGCATCAAGAACTTTTGTGGGACGTGAGGGATGGCGTGTGATAAAACAACTAAAATTACCGTTGGATGATACCGAGAACGCAACGTATACTATCGCGAATGGACAAGTTTGCGAGGGAATTGGAAGTTGTTATTTGCCAGTGACCGTAGAAGATAGGTTCGCGATGGTAAAGGTAATCATAGCCCCTGAACTTCCCCACTGTGTTATTTTGGGTGCAGATTTTTGGCGAAAAATTGGAATTCTGCCAGACCTGCGCAGTGATCAGTGGTTCTTTTCTGACAAACCTGAGGTGTGTACAGTGGAAGATGAAGAAGAACGAGATATACTCTCTTCAGAACAACGATTAAAGCTCCAAGAAATTGTAGATGCTAACGTAAAGAAAATGGGGAATAACCTGGGATGTACCTCGGCTGCACAGCACGTAATTCGAACTAAAGCTCCACCTATAAAACAGCGTTACTATAGGGTTTCTCCCGTAATGCAAAAGTTTATAGATGAGGAACTGGACGAAATGATAAAGCTTGGAGTGGTAGAAAAGTCACGTAGTGCTTGGGCGTCACCGATTGTTATGGTCAAAAAGAAGAACACCAATAAATGGAGATTTTGCGTTGACTACCGAAAGTTAAATGGGGTAACAGAGCGAGACGGATATCAAATCTGCATACTGGCAGGTACCCTTAGATGAGGAATCGAAGAAATATACTGCTTTTACGGTACCTAATCGCGGTTTGTTTCAGTTCACACGTATGCCTTTCGGGTTGCACAATGCCCCTGCCACTTGGCAACGTTCAATAGATAATGTGTTAGGAGATTTAGAACCATACATCTTCATTTATTTGGATGACATCATTATTGTAACTGCAACATTTGAAAAACACTTAGAAGTTTTAGATTAAGTGTTTAAACGTCTAACAGAAGCTAATCTTACTTTGGGGATCGACAAGTGCCAAATTTGTATGCCACAAATGAAATATTTAGGGTATATTGTGGATCGTAGTGGCCTACACGTCGACCCAGAGAAAGTGAAAGCGATGTTGGAGTTGCCTAAGCCGAAAACGGTTCGTGACGTTCGTAGAATTGTAGGTATCTTTTCATGGTATAGACGATTCATTCCAGATTTTTCCTCTTCGATTTCTCCGATCTCTTCATTGGTACGGAAAACAAAACGTTTTGAGTGGACCCCCGAATGCGACCAAGCCTTTGAGAATATTAAAGAACTATTGAACTATTGAGTTGTCCGGATTATGAGTTACCATTCATTATACAAACAGATGCATCAGGTTATGGCCTTGGTGCTGTCTTGCTTCAACCTCATCCCGAAGGCGATAAAGTAATTTGTTATCTTAGTAAATCGCTCACCAGACAAGAAAGGAACTACTCCACTACAGAACGTGAGTGCTTAGCTGTCCTGTGGAGCATAGAGAAACTTAGATGTTACATAGAGGGAGTTAATTTCACCGTGGAGACCGATCATCATAGTCTTGTATGGCTTCATAATTTGAAACAACCTACTGGCCGCTTAGCAAGATGGGCACTTCGGTTACAACAGTACGATTTCAAAATCGTACATAGGAAAGGTAAAGATAACATCGTACCTGATGCCTTGTCAAGAAGTGTGCCAGTAGTAGATGAAATTAAAAGTGCAGTACAACAGCCTACTGAACCCTCGAAAGATCGTTGGTATTTGAAGATGGTACAAAAAGTGTTAGAATCTCCGCTCAACTACAGTGGATGGCGAGTCGTTAACGGAGTGTTATATAAACACGTGAAACCTCAATATTTGGGACTGATGAATTCGTCGGATAGTTGGAATAAAGTTTTACCAAAGGAAGAGAGACGAAATGCCATATTGGAGGCCCATGATCCACCAGCAGCCGGACATCTTGGGGTATTCAAGACTTTTAGTAGGCTTATTGAGAAATTTTATTGGCCAAAGATAAGAAGCGACGTGGCGAAGTATGTGAAAAATTGCAAGGTATGTGCGATGCATAAAGCCAGTCAGAAACCTCCGGCAGACAAGATGGTGTCTCATCAGTAGCCGTCTCGACCGTGGGAAGTTATGCACACTGATCTTATGGGACCTCTGCCTAGGACCAATAGGGGGTATACTTACATTTTAGTGATGACCGATTATTTAAGTACATTTTCCATCATTGTTCCGTTGCGGAAGGCTTCGAGTGAGAGTGTAATGCGTGAGTTAGAAAGTAAAGTGTTCCTGTTGTTTGGTGTTCCGCATACTCTAATTTGTGATAACGGGCCTCAATATAAATCGCATCAATTTAGAACGTTTACTGAAAGGTATAAAGTCAGAATTAAGTACACTCCCTGTTACAACCCAAGATCGAATCCGACCGAAAGAGTTCATCATCATAAGGTTCTCAGTCCGAAGACTGGTTGGACGCGTACCTCCATTCTTTTCTATCCTGAGCTAACCTACGCATTTCCCTAAAAGTAGAACATCCTACATCCCTAACTATTTGAGAGCAGTAGTCTAATCTAGGCCTACCCCTACCTCTTTTTATTCCTATCTCTGACTCTAGTATGTCACGAACTATTCCTTCGTGTCTTAGAAGGTGTCCTACCATCCTATCTCTCCTACTCTTTATTGTTTTCCATACCTTTCGCTTTTCCCCAACTCTTTCTAATACTTCCCTATTGCTAATCTTATCTATCCACGGTATCTTCATCATGCGTCTGTAGCACCACATTTCAAAAGAGTTAACAGAACATTTAAAACGATGCTTATTATGTACATATCTGATAATCATAGAAAGTGGGATGTTGAACTGGCCAAATTGGCTTGCGCTTTAAGAACTGCCCGTCACGAAACTACTCAGTTTTTTCCGTATTTTGTGAACTTCGGCAGAAATATGTGTCTTTCTGGCGGAGATTACCCCAAACCGGAAATTGTGGATGTGGAAGATGGGATGGTGACAGCTGAAAATAGCCAGAATCAAATCATGAGGCATATCGCTGAAGATGTTCGAAAAAGGTTGGCAAAGAAAGCTTCGCACGAGTATAATTTGAGAAGACGTCACGTGGAATTTCTTCCTCATCAGGCCGTCTGGAAGAGAAACTATGTATTATCAAATGCGGCTAATTACTTTTCTAGAAAATTAGCTCCGAAATTTGTAGGGCCCTATTTCATACATAAGAAAATCTCTCCGTGGACTTATCAACTACGAGACGAGAACGACAAGATCCTCGATGGTACGTGGCATATAAAAGACCTGAAGGAAGGACCTGAAGGTGAAAATTAACCATAGTGGTTAATTTTCTTGAACAAAGAGGGGGAACTGTTACAGTTAAAAATTAAATTAGACATTTATTCATTAGAAAATTTATTTAAAATACGAAGCTTACAGTTTTCCTTTTTATCAACCGATTTGTTTTGTTTACTTCAGTATTTTGATTTTATCTTGCCACTTATTTCTTGTCTTCTTGTAAATTCACTATCGGAGGCGGTTGCGGTTTCGAAACTTACCTTGGTTTTCGCAGATCGTCGGCCCACATTCATTATTTTCCTAGGTTCCTTATTAGCACTGCATTATGTCTTCAATTATTTTCCATTCTTGACTCTCTTTCCTGTTTATTCTGTTTAAATCCATTTTATTTGTACAGCGGCTAAGCTGTTCGGTACTTTTTCTATTTTCTTGTCAGGTTTTGAGCATGCTCGACTTTCCGTCGTTTAGGTCGTATTGAAGTTGTTGGTCATGAGCGTGCGCCTCCGAGTTTATTTTTGATTTCACTTTCCTTCTATATTTTCGCTTTTATATTCCCTTCTGTGTATTTTTCCATACTCTATCTGTTTGGAGGACTCTTTTGTTTGTGCTTTCCTCCGATCTTTTCGTGGTTTTTCTTGATCGATTGCTATTTTCCTTGTTTTTTTGACGACACGGCACTGCTCTAGGTTAGCTCTTAAATTTCACCTTTGATATACCTAAGGACGAGTCCTACGTCATCTTTTAAACTTCCGGGTTGGCACTTTTCTCGTGATTTTTCGCAGACAAGACACGTTTTGTGATAGCGGTCATTTTGTTGAATTTTATGTTGAATTCCGACCTTTTGGAGTATCCAGGATTTCTCGAAATAGTGCCAAATTGTTCCTTTTATGGATTTTGTAAAGTTTTTGGTAAAACTTATTCAGAAAAGGCTCCTTTTATGGGATTTTTGTCTTCGACCACGAGGTGTTTTTTTGGAGGTTCCATCGTATCCCTTTCGAGGTAGGTTCAGGGGTGATTGGGGCTTCTTAGACGCTTTGCTTTATTATTATTTCTTTTTAGGGTGCTACCGTGGGGTATATTTAATCTATACTTCCCCACAAGAGTATTATCCAGCGATCTATTGAAACGACAGTGTTTTAAGGTCAGATCTTTAAGTTATTTTTATTTTGTCCGAGCGGAATATCATTTCATCCGTCGGCAGAAGTTTTCATGTACAGCCTGGCAGCGGCCTATCGTTGCCACCAAAACGTTATATTAAGCTTATTGTTAAACAAGTTAGTATTATTCGCTTAAGTAGTGCCTCGTAGCGGCTTATTGCTATTAGTTGCTAATTTATAATTTTCAGTTGTAGTAATTTTGCTGTTTTTTGTAGTCAAGTAGTTACAGTATTTTGCTTATTTTTTTATATTCATATTCAATTCTAGTTTTTGCTTTTACCCGGTCTTTTGGTAGTGTCGGTGCTTTGCGTTGCGTCTTGTAAGTTTTGTTGTGCGGATTGACTCGTCGGTGCGCCTGCGCGAACGAGGCTTCGGCCGTAGATAGTCGCTCGTGTCATTTGTGCGTGATTCCATATTTTTTTGGGCGAGACGTTTGCGCCGCGCTGTTAAATTTCCGGATAGGTTATTTTGTTAATTTTGTAGTTTCTGGTCAGTCATTTTTTGTCATTTTTATTTTTGGTGCTCATTTAGATTCAGATATTTGTTTTGTAATACATTTACGCTTTCTTTTCAATATATCTGTTAAATATTTGACTGCAGGTTTTGTTTATTTTGCTCCCCATTGTTGTTTGGATGCCAGTGGCTTTTAGAAGTTGTAGCCACTGGATTTTTACGTTCTTTCCCGGAGGATTAGCCGACAACTCCTTGGCGCCCCTTTTGTTAATAGCCCACTCCCATCTTCGGCTAGAGTTAGTCGCGGCCGGTTCCTCCCCCCTTTGTGGCGCAACGGGATTTGTTACGTCACACCCTATCATCAGAAACCTTAACGGGTAGGTACTGTGTCAAAAAAAATAAAAGAATAACGTAGAACCGTGAAAGTGGTTTAGTGCAATCGAAAAGAAGACTTAAATTATCCAGTTATATACCTAATACTCGGTAGAAATGCCGAATGAAGCTACTTATTTGCTTCATTCTGTATACACCTAACATGGAATAAATTATAAAACAATTATCAATAAAATAACTAATAAAACGGAATATTTACACATATTTTGATATTCTGGCAGTAGTAGACATTTTTACTTCAAATTGGTCTGTAAATATTGAGAAATTCATTTTTATTTAGGCGTCCGCGTTACGCACACGTCTATTTTGCACAAAGTGCCGACAATAACAAGACATCATATTTAATTAAAGAGTAATAGAACCAATATACAAGTCTATTTTTAGCAGCAGACGCGTTCTGTTCAGCAGGACCCGTTGCATTTTCTATTGATTCCATTGTATTTGCTCCTTTAGTCAATGAAATTCGCGCATACTCTGTGAGAAACTCATAACATGCGGAAGTGTGGTGTTCCATCAATTTATTTTCGTTTCATTTGACAATTTTATTAATGAATGACACCTGATAATCCCTACTGCGCATATAAACAATAATTGGTGGACCCATCAATAGAAATAAAATAAGAAGCTAGTGAGGGAATTTTATTCAAGTATGACGGGCTATTTAAATTTAATTTATTTCACTTTCATTCTCTTTCAAAATTAGAGGTGCAGTTCAATTTAAATAAAATCGAGTCATACGATCAATGACAACTTAAAAACCAAAAACAGGTAACACGGTAAGTTTATAAATATTTCCATAAGTATCACATTGATTCTTCAAATATGTTCATCTTCAATAATCGTTTACAAATTTTCTATGTTCAAATATCCGAATCAAACTAAGATGAGTAAAACATTGCAGTTCGTTCCTGGGAACCAGGACCGCCTCCACATCTGCCACAATCTGCCACATGCGCGCTTTATTCCAACGGTCAAATAATTTAGCATTACTTTAGTATTAACTATCTCCAGGGATGTTCAAAACTGACGCCCAATTTTGACCAAAATATACTGAATAATATCAAGCAACTCAAATTTATTAAACTGAAATATATACCTATATTCTTATACATGGGGGTAGTCCACTGAAAAGAGTAAATGTGATTTTGTCCACGACTATCTTATAATATACTCTTTATACTTGTGTTTCTTCAATCATAATTAGATACATTAATCACTGCAGTGATTAATGAATATTATTCACTACACCAATAGGAACATCGCTTTGACCCTTTTTTACATTTATTTAGTAGGCCGCGATCGCGATGTGTCAGTTCAAATTGAAACGTCAAATCAGCATGATTTGCTTTTAATTTGAAATGTATATTCTAAAAAAGAAGATATAATGAGTAGTGAGAGTGAAAATGAGGTTTCTTTAACAGCACCAGCAATAAAAGAAGCTGCAGAACTTGCCTCATTAGATTCATTGCCCAAAAAACCAAGAAAATTATACCTGAGAGCGTATGTATGAATCTTTCTTACATTGGAGAAGGGAAATGAAGGTAAATTCTTTCTGGGAATCTGTTTTGATAGTCGTGGACAAAGTATAGTATACAACTCGTTATAATGATGCTATTATTACCTCGGATGATTACAAAACTCGCTCGTTTCACTCGCTCGTGTTGTAAACTTCATCCTCGGTAATAATAGCATTCATTATAAACTCGTGTATAATATACTATTATACCATTTAGCATCACTCTTGCGCAGAAAACTCAGGCACGTCAATATTGGTTTTAAGGGAGAATGAAAGGTGTGTCAAGATACACACAGTTTGAAAGGACTTTCAATTCTCTTTATAACAGTCTTTTATTTTTTGAAATCGCGCCTCAAACCACAGAGAAAATGCCCCTTCAAGGTAGCATTAATTAAAGCACTTCAACACCATAAGTGCTATTTTATACCATTTAACATCTCATTTTTGAACTAAATCTTTATTGCTGCATAGAGGTTGGTGGATGGTGGTGATTATTTTGAACATTTGGTTAAGTAACTGGCATGTAGCAAGTAATATCACATCTTCATGTCACATTTTCTCTAAGGCTTGTGGTTCGATTTTAAAAAAGAAAAAACTTTTGTCCACGACTTTCTTATAATATACTCTTTATACTTATGTTTCTTCAATCATAATTATATACACCAATAAGAACTTCGCTTAGACCCTCTTTTACATTTATTTAGTAGGCCGGGATCGCGATGTGTCAGTTCAAATTGAAACGTCAAATCAGCATGGTTTGCTTTTAATTTAAAATGCATATTCTAAAAAAGAATATATAATGAGTAGTGAGAGGGAAAACGAGGTTTCTTTAACATCACCAGCATAAAAAGAATCTGCAGAAATTGCCTCATTAGATTTATTGCCCGAAAAATCAAGAAAATTATACCTGACAGCGTATGTATGAATCTTTCTTACACTGGAGAAGGGAAAAAGAAGTAAATTCCTTATCGGAATCTGTTTTGATAGTCGTGGACTGATTACAAAACTCGCTCGTTTCACTCGCTCGTGTTGTAAACTTCATCCTCGGTAATAATAGCATTTATTATATGCTCGAGTATAATATATTTAATATACATTTTCTTTCTTTCTCAATGGCGAGTTCTCTGTTAATTATGTATTGTGTAACGAGTATTTTCCTCACGAAACTCGAAATTGTCACCCTTCACTTCACGGGCTGTGACGTCAGCGATCAGTTTTTTTCTTAATCTCAACGGCATTTATTTCATATAGAAACGAGAAATAAAATTTCGGCCGAAATCCCTCCCATAAGAAAGGTCTTGACGTATTATAAGTTCAATCAAGAAATGTTTTTTGTTCAGGTACCTGCTGTAATAATCTTGAGCTAATAATAATCTACTGAATAAATATAGGTATATATAAATAAACGAGTTCATTCAGGGTGTTATACAATACTACCGAAACTTTCTGTATCATGTTGTAGTAAGTACTCATCAAAATTTCGTACACACATTTGACCTAAAACTTAACCCTAGCGAGTAGCAAGCACTTAAAGGGGTTCAGATAAATTGTTTTTTTTATTGGTTGAACAACGGTAATAGACACAGACAAAATATTGCGCATTTAGGTACTTTATTTTCAAATAAGATGTGCTGGTGTATTCTTGGTTATTAAAATCGTCTGCCTCCATTGTAGGGGAAGGCATTGTTTACATAAACGTTTTAGCTTATTCTGATACTACTACAGAAATTTTCCAAAGCATTTCTTAAATACCCTATATGCAGGTGTCCAGTAAAGAATGGGCCATACTTCAAATCCAGCTTCTTTAGGTCAAACGAAACCGATCTGAACCAATTTATCTTAGTACAACTCTGCTTTCTTTTTTTATATATTAATTTTTTTTAATGAAAATTGTTCACTCATGTTTCTGTATATTTGGCGTCTACCATGATTAATGTGCTTTAAACGGGATCCGGATTCGGATCAGCATCATTGGTATACCAAAATAGCGCTAACTTTAAATTCATTTTTCTCTAAAACTATGTTTTAGGGATTCGCAACTACGAGTAATCAGGTGATCTTCCCATACAACTAGTAATTGTTTTAAAATTTGTTCCAGCGAACAAAATACGACAAGAACAAAAGAAGGCTTGGGGCGAAAGTTAGCGCCCTCTATGGTTTACTCAAGACTAAGTGGATATTTTTGTTCCTATACCAAGTTTCACTGAAATTACTTCAAACGTGCACGAGAACTACTAATGAAAGAAAGAAATTAAAAATTGTTCTTCGAAGGCCCATAACTTTTTTAGGAAGCAGAAAGGTACCAGGATAAATAATTAGTTCAAATCGGTTTCTTTTGGCACAAGGAAGCTAGATTTGAAATATTGCCCTGTAAACAGGGAAATTCAAATTCGAGAGCCATCATTGGGATTTCACTTATGGTAGAGGACAAATTTATATTTGGCACTTTTGCATAATTTGGTGCTCATTAGTAAACCGTTGAGAAATTTGATCTATCTCAAGTGGTAAGCGAGTTATGGCCGAAAAACCAAAAAATATTCCTTTCGTTTTTGCCGTGTAGTTCGACTATTTGACCTCGTATTGGGACGATAGGAATGCATTATCAGAGTACTTCTTCGTGCTCTATCGGCACATTATCATGGATTTACTGAAAAAAGTTTCGTTTAGTTCAGACCATCATCAACTTAATTTTTTTATGGACGCCATTTTTGTCATACACTTTATTGAAACAAACATATTTTTCTGATTTCATTGATATACAACTTGTTCATATTATATCAAACATTTTGAACATTTTTGCAAAAATCAAGTAGGTCTTGCAAGGGAACACAAAGGAAACAGTCATCAGTTTGTTGTAATTTAAGCAAATATATGTCAATTTAATATTCTTGGTGCTATTGTCGAGGCGCATTTTTTGAAGAATAATAGGTTCACATAATTTTTCAAATGAAAATGCTATTTCGCATTATTTTTATTGTTTCACGTCCTTTACAGGAAAGCCTGATTAATGGATTTTTTGGCATTTATTATTTTTTTCTTATTGCAGTTACTGGAATATTTAGCAAAATTGGATAAATTATGGACAAGTTTTATATCAATGAAATCAGAAAAATATGCTTCTTTAAAAGTGTAAGACATAAATGACGCCCATAAGAAAAAGTAAAATTGATGGTCTGACCTAAACGAAATGTTTTTCAGTAAATCCATGAGAATGTATCCAAAGAGAACGAAAAAGTGCTGTAATAATGCATCCATATCATTTCGATACGGAGTCAAATAGTCGATCTTCACGGCAAAAGCGAAGAGAGCATTTTTTTGTTTTTTGGCCATAACTTTTATACCGTTTGAGATAGATCAGAATTCTGAGCGGCATGTTGATGAGCAACAAATTCTGAAAATGTATCAAATCTAAACCTCATCTATCATTTTAAATAAGTGGAATCCCAGTGGTGGTCCTCGAATTTGTATCACAATGTATAAACGACTTTATTGGTGCTTCAAATAATTAAACAGCTAATCCTTAGTACAAAAAGAAAAAAAAATATTCAAAATAATTCAAATTCAAAAACTAGTTTAGGTACCAATATTTTCTACATGGAAAAATAAACATTTTCAAACATCAAAATTCGAAGTTCAGCTTGCACCTACCATATGGAGATGCAACTCGCTCTTCCACTTAACCTAAACCTAATATCTAACTTAACCTAAATATAGAATTGTTTTGTTTTACCTAAAACGTATGTTTGTTCCTTTCTTTACCTATTTTCCTTTTTTAATGACTTTTTAAGCCAATTTTTCCAATTTTTCATATTTTGTTTAATTTTTGTTTGGTCAATGTTTTTTAATGCTTTGTAAAGTCCGATAATACCACTTACCTACCACCTTAAAAATATTTTTGACCATAGAACAGAACACTCTGGCATGATTTTAAACTGTAATACCTTGAATAAATCATTTTCCCTTCAAAATAGCTCAACGGTAGTAGGTACGATTGCAGGTAGTTCATAGAACACCGAAGTAGATTGAAAGGTAGTAGTAGGTAGACTATTAGAAATATGTCCATGTTCCATGATACGTTGAAGTCGAAAGGCGATTTTCTTTGTACTTATAATTTTTTTTTAATTTTGTGAATTTCTGGCATGTAAATAAATAAATAATTGTATAACTATATACATATAATAATATCGACGTTTCACCCCCGTTCAGGGGCTTTGTCAAGATTTATTAAAAACGCGTAAAAAGATATAAAATATTTGAGATTTTTTGTCAAACAATCTAAAATTATATGGTAACTATGATATAAATATAAAACTTCAGCACTTATGAGTTTGAAAACATTCGAATTTATGAAAGTAAGAGAAAAAGGCGTATGTATTTAATTTAACAATAATATCTATTAATAAGTAAGTAGCAGAGAGTACGATTTATTTTATTATATTACAGTAAATTTGAACGGGCACAAATTAAGCAAGAATTTATAAAAATATTTTACCTGAAAAACTTCATAGTTTAACACCAGATAATTTTGAAAAAATGTTAAGTTAATGTTACAGCTAAGCCAAACAGATTTAGAAAAGACCTTTTGTGTTTTGTATAATATAAACAAACACACTTGGATATGTTCTACATATATTTTATTTACTCGACGATCGTTTCGGAAATTTTATTCCATCATCAGGAGTACAGAGAAACACTTATATAAGTGTTATATAAGTGTTTCTCTGTACTCCTGATGATGGAATAAAATTTCGGAAACTATCGTCGAGTAAATAAAATATACGTAGAACATATCCAAGTGTGTTAAAAGTTTTTCAATATTGCATGTTTCGAATGTGCATGGAAAACCGTAGACCACTGGTTTCGTCCTTTTGGGACTCATCAGTACTGTTCTTTGCCCTACACACTCGAACTACGCAACATTGCTTGCTTTATATATACTTACACGCTTGGTGTAAGTATTAGCAAGAGCTAATTATTTGCCGAATTATGGGGCGGTTATGAGTGGTACTGGACCGTTCGAACAACTACTCCTCGGGCAAATACCCCGCCAGGAATTTAATTATAGAACTAAATCCAGATTTTATGTACTACGAGATCCATACTGAATGCTACCCCAACAATATCGTTGGGCTTGGAACATCCTTAGATCTCTACGTACTTTCTGCTCCCAGCAGTAGGAATGTATGTTAAAAGTTTTTCAATATTGCATGTTTCGAATGTGCATGGAAAACCGTAGACCACTGGTTTCGTCCTTTTGGGACTCATCAGTACGGTGCTTTGCCCTACACACTCGAACTACGCAACATTGCTTGCTTTATATATACTTACACGCTTGGTGTAAGTATTAGCAAGAGCTAATTATTTGCCGAATTATGGGGCGGTTATGAGTGGTACTGGACCGTTCGAACAACTACTCCTCGGGCAAATACCCCGCCAGGCATTGAATTATAGAACTAAATCCAGATTTTATGTACTACGAGATCCATACTGAATGCTACCCCAACAATATCGTTGGGCTTGGAACATCCTTAGATCTCTACGTACTTTCTGCTCCCAGCAGTAGGAATGTATGTTAAAAGTTTTTCAATATTGCATGTTTCGAATGTGCATGGAAAACCGTAGACCACTGGTTTCGTCCTTTTGGGACTCATCAGTACGGTGCTTTGCCCTACACACTCGAACTACGCAACATTGCTTGCTTTATATACAGTGCCCGTCTAAAGTCCGTTCCCCCCCTACTAATTTTTGAACCATTTGAGATACATCCATGAAATTCGGTACAAGGTAGTCACAGGTCACAAGATATTTTTTGACGTATTAATGACAGCTGTCAGTCTCAAGATGGCGGTCGGACGCCATTTTGAAAAAATATTTTAAATGGGATCGACGGTCATGTGACACCTCGTTTTAAAGGTCTTATCGAGTGCAATATCATACTAAAATATGGCGTCGATACCTGAAAACGTTACAAAATGGTGGCTAATCAAATTTCTAAATAACCATGAATGTTGCTCTCAATCACGTTTGTATTAGAAACAAAATTCGTTGTCGCGGTAACATCTTGTTTTCTACTTGTCAAATGTGGCATGTTTAGTTCCTTCATTTAGGAAAAGTGTGACCATGGCCCGTAGCTTGGACGATAAATTTGAAGCGGTTTTGATTTTTGGAGAAGCTGGAAGAAATTACCATCTAGCGGTAGTTTTTCCTTAATAAACTCTCTTTTCTCCTCTTATTGGTCGACTTCATTAAGAGATTTCACTACAAATTAGAATAAAATTTCGTTAGAAAAATGTTAAAATTTAAAAATTGAACAAAAGACATCGACGCCATGTTTTAGTATGATATTGCATTCGACAAGACCTTTAAAACGAGGTGTCACATGACCCTCCCTCCCATTTAAAATTTTGTTTCAAAATGGCGCCCGACCGCCATCTTGAGACTGACAGATGCCATTGTTACGTCAAAAAATATATTGTGACCTGTGATTACCTTGTGCCGAATTTCATTGATTTACCTCAAATGGTTCAAAAATTAGTAGGGGGGGAACGGACTTTAGACGGGCACTGTATACTTACACGCTTGGTGTAAGTATTAGCAAGAGCTAATTATTTGGATGTTCCAAGCCCAACGATATTGTTGGGGTAGCATTCAGCATGGATCTCGTAGTACATAAAATCTGGATTTAGTTCTATAATTCAATGCCTGGCGGGGTATTTGCCCGAGGAGTAGTTGTTCGAACGGTCCAGTACCACTCATAACCGCCCCATAATTCGGCAAATAATTAGCTCTTGCTAATACTTACACCAAGCGTGTAAGTATATATAAAGCAAGCAATGTTGCGTAGTTCGAGTGTGTAGGGCAAAGCACCGTACTGATGAGTCCCAAAAGGACGAAACCAGTGGTCTACGGTTTTCCATGCACATTCGAAACATGCAATATTGAAAAACTTTTAACATACATTCCTACTGCTGGGAGCAGAAAGTACGTAGAGATCTAAGGATGTTCCAAGCCCAACGATATTGTTGGGGTAGCATTCAGTATGGATCTCGTAGTACATAAAATCTGGATTTAGTTCTATAATTCAATGCCTGGCGGGGTATTTGCCCGAGGAGTAGTTGTTCGAACGGTCCAGTACCACCCATATCCAAGTGTGTTTGTTTATATTATAGTTAATCATGTTCTACCAAGCGCCTAGCAAAAAATCAGTTAAAATTGTGTGTTTTGATTTAAGCATCTATGATTTTACTGATAATAAAATAAAGAATAATTATCTCTATGCATTGTGTTGAAACCTATAAATGCAGGATAAAAATCAAACTGAAAGATTGTGTACGAAAGTAATCAGTTTTTTAAACTAGCCTTTTACTTGCCTCTTTTTGGAAATTTTATTACCTTTTTAGCCACCTTTTTTCATGATAACAGTTGCCTAAAAGTCCCGGGTCTATTCTGATTATAATTTAATCCATGTTTAAACGAAATTACCTTAAGTGAAGTATGATCATAATATAATCACGTCGCTGCTAAATTTGCTTTTTTAAAATCTTGCAGATAATTCGTGTTCCTAAATTAGGTACATGAAAAGCAAACAGCCCCCAATACGTTTGCTCACTAATTTATTAGAGTATTTAGATGTGATGTTACCTTTTGATGATATAATACAGTCGGACGGAACGTAAAATGGCCTGAAAACCCTATATTAGGAATAGCAGTAGTTGTTTTAGACTATACTAGAGGTGAGGGGAGGAACATTATATTGATTTTCCCTCCGGGCCAAAGCTTTGCTCGATGCAACCGTTCGGCTGAACCACTGAATGTTGCTTGTCGTACGGGTTGGGCGAAGTGTATGTACAGCTATGTTTATTGGAGGTATTACCGTTTGCATGCACTGTCGGACGTGTTCTTGACCTTAAGATTAAAGAGTATTAGGCAGTACACAGTAAAAACTTTGCCTAGGCGAATAAACTCCATCCAAAAACAAAGCGAATAGATTTAAAAGGCAAAAATATACTACGCTAGAAATTCACACTAAAAATTGTTAAGTTGATTTTTTCTAACCATCAATCCGAGCAACTAAATCCTCCGACAGATTTTTTAATGGTACATATTCTCTATTCTAAGTAAAAGACTGGGTATTTTCTACAAATCTTGTGAAATAACACTAAATAAATGAATAAAATATATTGACGTAGTATTTGGATAACACAATTTTATACAAAACAACCTGTACCTACTCACGTGCAGCTGCTGACTTATGTCGGTAGAGTTCAACTTTTCTACAGTTTCATCAGTCAGTGGTGGTGCGCAGTCGCAATAAGTGACGTTAATATTGAAACGTATTTTTTGTTGTTTAAGAGTGTGTTTTGCAAATAGTGAAGTACCTAGTTACAATGATTGTCCTATTTCAACGAGATTCCATTAAAAGAGATGTTTACTTTGGTTCTTTCTCATATAAACTACAGGATTATTTGTGTATCTATAATATTCGAGAAAACAGAGACCATGGAGTGTTATACTAAGATTGCTACTGTTGGGTATTTCGATTTTAAAACATAAACTTTATTCTCTCCGAGATCTGTAGAAAATAGTCCGACAATAAATATCATCGCGCAATAAATAAATTAAAAAAGCCATTATTCATACTCACGGTATCCATGTCTTTAAAGGCGTTGCACTTAAAAGACTTCTTTCATACCACTACTTACAATTGAATTAAATATGTGCATAGATATATTAATAAGTACAAAATTTTTGTACAAAAGAATTCAGTGAAATTATTGATTTTCCCGTTGAATATGAATTCTTAATAAGTCTAATCACTATGTCACTGTCTTTTGGCATGTGGGGTTAACTTATTAAGAAGTGAATTTACGTCAAAGTTCTCGATCCAACCACTGTGTTCCCGTTGAATGTTAAAGAAGTTCTTGATTAGTTGTTTCATCACATGGAGATGGATAACAATGAAATTTGAAGAAGTAGATGTTCAACCTATTACTGGCATTGTTAACTTAAAATGATTAATTTAACAGGAACTTTACAACAAATTGCTTCGTTATCGCTTGACAAAATGATATATTGTGCTCGGTATAAGTTTGTATTTTGTATGTAAGAATTTTGTGCATTTTGCATGTACTGGGACAAATGAATAATTATTATTCCTTTAAACTTGATTATTTCGAAAAATATCAACGTCAATGTCATATTGTGGCATATCACTGAATTCTTAATTTCAGCCACTATCCAACAACAAATGGAAAAGTATGGGGAGCTATTTAAAAAAATGGACGATGACGTCACAGCACGATATAAATATCTCCTTAAGTAATGGAAATAGACATAAGAAAGGGTTATAAAAGTGCCCTTAAAATTTTCTATCGGATGAAGATATAAAAATAGGTACGTGCCATTTGAAAAATTGAGTTTTTCAAGTTTTGTCGTCGACATTTTCAAAGTTTTTTTTGCAGTGTTAAACAAGACAATTTTCTCAACAAGGGGCATGCTGAAAGACACCTCAAACTTTGGGCTAGCGATCAAAAGAAACCTTTTGCGTCTTAGGTTGAGAGCAAGAGAGATATGAATTTTTGAGTAGACCTCTGCAATGAACATTTTTACAGAATAAGTGACATACGTCAAAAACTATGACAGATAAGTTTTAACAACATGGGTCCATCATACGCAATAAAATGAGCGAAATTCAACAATCAAATAAAAAATAGGGGTTTTCATTTGAAAAATTGTTTTTAGTATCTATTTCCGGTATAACCGGAAGCGCCTCCATTTTAAAAATATTTTCATTAAATTAGGTAATGTTGATTATGGCTGGATTCCAAATTTGAAAGCTCTAGCTCTATTTCAAATTGAAAATTTTCTAATGGGCACGTTAAAAAAATCACGGTATACATATATAATTTATAATCACTTTTCGGAAATTTTCTTTCCATCGTCAGAGAATGGAAAGAAAATTTCAGAAAATGGATTGAGAAAGTGACTATATGTTATATAATAGTTATTGGTAGTACACATAGTAGTGTTATAAACTCAATATAATGCCAATGCTAAAATAAATAATTCGTGACCTAACAGTGCTGTCGAAAGTAGGATTTTTCTTAAAGCTGTAATTAAAACTGTATCCAAATTTAGTTTTATTTGATAAGTATTTCTGAGCACGCGATATTATTAAATTCTTCCCTCACGTAGAAATTAACGACAGCATGTCGTGCTAAAGTTACAAAATCTATGGATTTTGCTTTAAAACAAAATTAATTTTATACATGTATGAAGCTAGATAATATACATACATACATATATGTTTACAAGTTGTTTCTAAAATAGAATATGAGATACCTACTTATTTATTTCAAAAACGCCAGATGACCTCAAAAGAAAATTTTTAGGTTAAGAAAATCTACCTATTGTACTTCTTTAGGGGTTGCAGTCTGATGAAAGGTACAGTTCAGATAAGGTTCGTGTCTTTTATTGCCATTTTTATTGCATAAAAATTTAAAAATGTTTCAATATATTGGAAAAGTGACAGTTCTAATATACATAACAGTGTAAAACATCTTCCTTATTCGTCGCCGCTACTATCACTAAGTACCGTTATTTTTGGTTGCAGGTTAAAGTACAACTATTATAAGGATTTAGTATTTGGGAAACTCCAGTAAGTTTGTTGGATATAAATGTTGTTTATAGGCAATCTTTTAACTGCAGTGGTTTAGAATATCCACGTAGTAGTATAACGCACTAAAACAGGTGAGATTTCCTGTTATTTTGCCACCGTTTAGTGCACACCGCCGTTCAGGACTTGCTCTGTAATTTAATGCCTGTCGGGGTATTTGCCCGGGGAGTAGTTGTTGGAGCAAGTTCGGATCGATTGTCAATAATTTAGTGCTTGGCAGGATACTTGTCGCGAGGAGTATTTGTTGAAACTTTCTAGTATCATATTCGTGCAACAATAGTAATCTTTAACTGCAAATCATGCCTTAAAAACAAAATTTTAATTTTGTCAAAATTTAACTGCTGTTGTAAAATAATAAATAAGTACGTATACGTACGTGTACGAGTTATGAGACGCCTGATGGATAAACCCCATTATATTAAAGCAATTCAATGCAATGGGGTATCTTTATATTATGTAGGTATGTACATCATAGCGATGTGATGTATTTTCTATCGAATAGATACACATTATATATATTTTGCACTCCCGGGAGCAAAAGTACTACTTTAGACACTGTTTTTGTGGACTGGTGTCACTTTTAGTCCCAAGGTATTAAAAGTTTCATTTTAGTCCCTAGTGACTAAAATGTAAATAAACAATGCGTTGTCATGAAAACAACTATAATAAAAAATAGGTAAATGCCAATCAGTCAATGGAGCTTGTTAAAGAAGTTGCTTTGGCGAACTTATACAGCACCTCTTGCTTGATACTTGTTATAGAAGCTCAAGTTATTGTATACGATCAAAATGGCAAGATTTTACTTATTTTGAACTGCAAACTTTGATTCCAAATTATTCGGAAGTGCAAAAAATAGTATACAGAGTGTCTCACGCAAGCCGTTCTTTAGAAATTTATTTAGAAATTATTTAGAAATTTGGAACATGCAATATTGAAACTTTTAAGCGTATCTGTTAAAAACAAAAAGAAACTGTTATGATTCTTCCAAATTCAAACGCGTGGCACAATTATTGTTAAGATGTTATGTCGACAAGTTACCGAACTATGATGGAAACCCTATACATTTGGCGCTTTCATCGATGATCATGAAAATTTGACAACGACATTTGCTAATCTAAATAAACAACCTCTCAATAATTTTATTTTGAGATCTATCATAGAAAGACTAGGGGGACATAACTTTAACACGCTCTGGCTAGCGCATCGAAATGAGTTTCGGAGACCAACGAAAAAACTGAGTCACTGCAACTTCGATATGCGCCGCCAAGACGCAGGAATTCTTATCATTTAAATGTTTTATTGTCATACTTCATCAAAATTGTCCGTGAAAAATGTTGGATTTATGTGGGAAAATTCAAGTACTTTAGAAATATTATTTGAATGGAAATTCAGAAAAGGCTTGTTGGCGAGGAAAACTAATAATTTTGGATGAGTGAGATTTTCAATAAAAGTGTTGTTTTGGAGGAGTTTTGACATGGAGTATTTGGCAGAAAAATTTTTCGACATTTTTCTTTTTCAAAATTGTATTGAAGTGTTCAAAACTTTTGTGTTGTGTTCTTTTCAAGTCGCTTACAGTCTTCTGCTCCTGCGGTATAGTGGAATACCACTGTAAATTGTATCAATTGTATCAATGAAATAAAATACCTGAATACCTAACAAAGTTAGAACTTCCAAATCAAAAACTTCTATTGTCCAGAATTCTAAATATTGCACCACCAATAAACTAAAACATCCAATTTTAATGTAAATTTAAATTTAATGTAAATATCATTTTCTATCTGAAAAGCGTTATTATTTCCCGCAATGGACTGGCCAATTTGGACGTAATGAATAAAAATTTTGTAAATCTATTCCCAGATAATCATTCGAATTCTAATTTCTCGAGAAAAACGAAACCAGAATATAAACCCCAAAACACTCGAATTCAACCTAAACGAAAATTCCCATCTTGGAAATTATTCCAACAAGATGTAGACGAATTCTAAAACCCGTTTTCTTACCAAAGTTTCGATAATTTTGAATATTAACAAAAGTATGAAATTATCATAGAAGCAGCAAAAAATTCATGCGGACAAACAGCCGAAAGAAATATACATCATGGTGGAATAAAGAAATGAAGGAGCAGATTAAACTAAAGAAGGAGAGATGGAAAAACTATCTGGAACAGAGAAAATGAGAAACATACATAAAATATAAAGAACAACTGAAAAACTTCAGAATATTGTTACAGAAGCTACGAGAAATTCATGGAAATATATTGGAGAAAAGATTGCAGAAAACAGTAGAGAAACTCATAAACTTTTCTACAAAGTATTGAAAACACTAAGGAAAGGAACGAAGACCAGAACAAATACTATCAAAAACACAGAAGGAGTAATATAAACAGACCCGAAAGACAGAATGGAGAGTTGGAAAGAATATTTTCAAGAATTATTGCTTAGTACGCATGATGTACACAGGCTGAAACAACAAATAAGAAAGGAACGTAATGAGAGAAATGAAGAGACGATAACAACGGACGAATTAAAAGAAGCTCTAAGAAGCGCAAAAATTGGCGAATCTCCAGGGCGCGGCAAGGTTACATATGAAATGATAAAGAGCTTGGATGATGAAGGGACAACACTGCTTCTGGAAATATGCAATAAAATATGGAAAGAATTCCTAGTGATTGGAAAATAGAAATGATAGTGCCAATACACAAAAAATGGGATAGCAAGAAATGTGCGAATTATAGTGTTATCATGTTATCAAGCACACCAATGAAATTATACGAACAGATAATAATGAATCACAATAGAACAAATATTGCTACATGGCAGAGTGGATTCCGGAGGGGGCACAGCGTACAAGATCACATTTTTACAGCGAAACAAAAGAGCTTATTTTTCCTTTATAGACCTGGAAAAGGCATTCCGTCAGAGTACCCCAAGAAAAGGTGTGGAAGAGCCTACGCGAACGAGGAGCAAGAAAAGAAACTGATTAGAGCAATTAAGAATCTGTACTGGAACACGACCTATAATGACAAAATTACAGCAATTCCTCTTTTCAAAATTTTCCAAGTAAAGAAACACAAATTCCATATTTTTTTAATTTAGTAATATTGCGAAGCTCAAATTCTTCACAAAACCCTCCAACTCCACGCAATGGAATCGGCGACCCCCAACCCGGCTGGACTCAACGGAGCTGGTGTGACGGTCCACAAACAGTAAAAAAATGTACCTTAGGCGCCACGAAATTCTATACAGGGGTTACCAATAGTCTTAACGCTGGAGTACCCAAATTACGAACAGTATCAGTTGTTGTAAAATAAAACAGCGCATAATTCCAGAGCATGAACGAAGCAAGAGGCTTTAATAAACAAAATACAAGTAGTGATATTACAAGTTGAATCAAACGTGTGCAAAGTGAAGTTAGGTCTGAAGGGGTGCTTAATTTAGATATATCGTTTATCGCAAGTGTTACAGTACGTTTTAAATTAGTAAGAACAAATTATGCGGAAGGCAAAAAAAGTCGACGGAGTAGCTAACCAAAAGAGATAGGTAGGTATACCACGGTGTACAGCGCTTTACCCCAAGGTTTGCAAAGAATATATTATCACACAGTAATACTTGGTAGGTATTAGAAAAAAAGGTTTTTACTAAATGGAATTTTGAGTAGGCAAATGTAAATTACGGATTTAAAAAAAACTAGTTATGACTATGATTGGACTTGATAAATGAGTAAATTTGAGAACTATACTTAATACAAATTTTGGAAGTGAAAATAAAAATACAGTAAATAAACACGCAGCTTATCTGAGTTTTTGTTGGCCTTCAAAGAAGTAGCATGCGGCGTTCGAATACTGCAAATATAGATCCTTGAAATAAATTTCCCAAAAATTCAAATTCTCGGTGACACAGGCGAGTAAGTAAACGAACGTATAATTAGTTTTAACGGTACTTCAGCCCAGAAGTAAAACCCTAAAAGATTAAACATGATTCACAATTCGATAAAAACAATTAATATATTAAATAGTTTACCTCTGAGGAGGGCCCAAAATTACGAAAACAGGAAATGGAATTCGTAACAGTCGTCTGGTAACCAACGTATTTAATCCCACTAAGTGGTTAGATTACTTCGACAACCAAAATCAATAAGAGGAAATTGATCTTAAATAAACAACTGAAGTATATCTAATATACGTAGATTTGCTCTTTTATCCAATTAGGAACAATACCAAAGTTTCGTTTAAAATTGAGCAAGCCTACACACGCGGCATATCCAGACTAGTGATGCAGTCAGAACCTCGATACGAGTCGGTATTGAACAATTTTTTACCGTTTAGCATGAAAATATTAAAGAAAATGAACAGGACCGAACGAAACGATACCTTCCGAAATTAGGGAACGTAACAATGTGTACGAATGGCTTATAGGCGTAGACCGTAGACTTTTAGGAATAGTAGTATCGGTGCAAAATTATTTATTATAACCAACGTTGAAATACATTTCATTTATGAACCTGAACATTTTTCAAGTAATTTGAATTTTCCAAAATTAAATAATTTTTTGAAAATACCAAACTAGGACAGATCAAGTTGTAGGCGATTGTTGTCACGTTCAAACAAGAAAACGGAACATCATTCTGAAACTACATTAAACAGGAACCTACTTTCAATTACTTTAAAATGAAGTCCAGCAGGGTATTAAAAAATTCAGCAATGTTTTTATAGGTGCATATCTGTATAAGTGAAAAAAGTGAACAAAAGTTTTTCCTTCATTGGACATACTGTATTTTTACAAGAAATTGTAAAATATTCGAGAAAAAACTGCTGGAAACAACGTAAATTAATAAATGCTGTGAGTATCCAGTGGAGTATAAATACGCTTAAACGGAAGAGGATTTTACAACATGCCCCAATGGTTTCAGCAACAAAATTGTATAACTATTACTTACCATTCATGTTAAGCTCTGTTGCTGCTTTGCTGGTTTCTCCACTATTCATAGCTGTATTGTATTCTGTTACTGTTGTTCCATAAGAAATAGCAGAACCCGAGCTTGCACTGCGTCTCCCATTTATTTGCCCTACAGTAATCAATTCACCGTCTGAAGGGTGCAAATAATGATCTCCGTATCTGTGATTATACGTGGATGTCCTGTGCTGATGGATGGAATTGAGAATAATATTTGAAGAAGTTCTTGAAAGCGCTTTCCGTTGTCGAACAGCTTCTTTATATATTCTACAATACATGGTTACCATTACGATACCTGGTATCCAGAAGCTTATACTACTGCTGATAATAGCATAGCATTTGTTGACTACAAATATACATGTGTTGGGATGCTCCGTTCTATAACTTTTGTGTTCTTCGGTTGTGTACCATCCTATAAAAGAAAAAGGTGCATTAAGTGCGCAAAGTTTATTACATTATCTAAAATAAACTACGTCATATTAGCAAATTATAAAGTATAAGGTAATAGCGCCAGGATTTCGTCCAAAATTCTAGGAAGCTCTTAGGGAGCGCCACATAGGATAGCTGTTATTTTAAAGAAAACAATAAAATTTAGGCAGAATTTTTATATAGTTGATATGGTTTCTGCCTTTACTTGATGAAAATTCAGTATTAACTGAACTGATAGTAAGAAGGCAAACTTGCCCAGATTTTCACACTGTGTTGGCGAGAATAAGGTGTGAACATCTAGACAAGTTTGTCTTTTTACTATCAGTTCAGAATTTTTTATAAATACTATAACTGCGTTTTCGCGCTAGGAACGCGCGTTTTATTTTCTTCCTACTCGACTCTTTATTGTTCTATTCAAATGTGGAATCATATGGGTAGCATGTTTTTATGTATGTAAAATATATTTGTAAATTTAAATAAACCCTTCCTTGTTATATGCATTCTTTAAAACATAATTGGATATGTTTATTACTACCAATTTCGGAAAATATACAGACTGTCCTATTTTCGTTGTGATCTCGTAGAAGCAGCAGAGATAGAGCCTCGGGGTTTTCGCGAACCTGAACTACTTTTTTGAGTTTAATAGAAAGCTGAAACCATAATTTGGATATCGTTTTTAGTTTTCGAGAAAAAAATTATGTTGATTTTTATCGTTTTTCGAAAACTCTCCAATTCTTTTTGGACTAAGCAGACTAAAACTGTTACGATTATATAGAACTTTTTCCAAGGAATTCAGTGGCGTACGTAGTTTTTTTCTAGGGAGTGTATTTTTTGAGTTATGACATAAAGTTAATTTTTTTTAATGGAAATCATATTAGGCTTTGGTCTAGTTCGAAAGGTCTTTTTTTAAAGCTATCAAAATATATATACTTTCATATTGTTATTTCAAAAAACGACAACGATTTTGGTACTTTTTAAGTTTTAACTTTAGAAAATATAAGATAGGACATCCAAGATATCTATGATTTTATGGTAACAAGTGAATAATTATCTATTGGCATACATTAGCAAAAGTTGCATGCAGCTAGTTTTATTAATATTATATACATAATGGCACTTCAAAATTATCAAAATGTCGAAAAATACGACATAATTTCTGTTTTCTATGAATGTCGTGGGAATGTAAATGAATCAATGGATCTATATCTCTACAGGTACACAAAAAAATTCCTAGTTACCCATTTCCAGAATAATACCTATCCAACGATTTATTAAATTTAGATATCCAGAAAGAAGACAATCAAGCAAAACGATGTTTTCGAGATTAAAATCAAATTTAATTCACTATGGGTCATTCAATAAACCTAGAAACAAAATTGATAATAATGAAAATAGGGAAGAAATAAATGTTTTATCGTTGGTTGAGGCACAGACAGCGAGCACTGCGACTATCGTGACGCTTACCACGAGCACTAAAGGATTAATGACACTATTATGACGAGTGCAGGCCGATATAGATATACAGGACCGGTTTTCTTTGTATATAGTGGCGCTGATGAGTACAAAAGGAGTACTACGTGGTATTAATATAGAGGACTGGAAGTTGAGCTAAATCATTATGATACACGTCATGTTTATCAGACTCGGCTTCGCCTCGTCAGGTGACTAGTACCGTAATGATTGGCGTTACGATTCTTATAACATAAATATATAACTATTATCTACTATCAATACATCATATTATAAATTTTTATGACATTCACTTGCATATTGAGAATGCCAAACAGACATTCTTTAGCGCACGCATTTTGCGAAGTGAATTGCACGGGAAACTAATACTAAAATTAAATCAAATGAATCTTGCTTGTATAAACGTTAGTTACAAAATTTGCGAAATTTGATATACATATTAACTAGATGTTGACGTAAGACATTTCTGCTATCTCGATGTCCGAGGAAAAACTCTTTCATAGAGACGTCAAAACAGTACTGGCGGAAGTCAAAATGCACTGAAAGAAATTATTTTGTATTGGGAGCAAAATAATCTTTGCTGTTTAATATTTGCCAAAAGAGAAAATCTTTTTGCTTCGGGAAGTAATGAAATTAATATTTTGCATTCCTTAACAAATTCAAATTTATTCAAATTTGTAACAGCAACAAAAAATAATTTTAAGTTAATATTTTCTGCGTCAGCAAAAACATTTGCTGGAAGAACATTTCCCCAAATTTGAATCTGTTCCGAATGATTGTTAAAGCAAGCAGTCACACGTCTCCACGCGACATTTTAATTGGTCGAATCTTATGAGGTGATCAAAATCGCGCTGGCGCGAGCCGCCAACTGCCTGCCGCCATTCTAATTCACGCGTGCCCGGTACTGCGTAACTGCGTTTTCCCTGTAGTTTTGGTTATAGTGCTTGGTTTCCTATGGTGTTTGAAGTTTTTATAGTGTTTTCTAATAGGAATGGAGGATTTATTAAAAACGTGGAACTTGGAGGAATTAATACCAACATTTCAGGGTAAGAATAAAAATTTTAACATTAGGTAGGTACTTACTAACAAACAGGACGCTGTTTTTGACCAGCTTGAGTGCTTGTGAACCTAATGTACCCATTTAACATCTAATAACTAATAATTTACCTATTGGATATAACATACCTGCATAGCTGGTTACCTAGTACCTACCCATCCGTACCTTTATCCAAACGTTTAAACAATAGAATGTAACAAATTTCAACTCCAGATTGAAATAACTTTTTCCATGTTGTTTTGGTGCTTTTTGAACGTTAGAGTAGGAAAATTAACTGCCTATAATCAATTCACTTTTGTATTTGTGACTGTTGAGGTATTAAATTTCATTCGCTCACTATTATGAAATAAAATTACATACAGGGTGCCTTTCTCAACTGCAAAAATTCCTCTTTTTGTTCTCAATAATAATTCAACTGCTCTAGGTAGTTATATTGATTCGTTTCTGAAAAACTGAAATTCTCCAATTTAATTTTTGTTCTACCTACCTATAGCTTTTATATCAGTAGAATTAGAATTCTGTGAAAATATATAGGTACCTCTCGGTACGAACGAAATTTTATTAAAATCATTTGTACATTTGAAAGTGAAAAATTTATGGGCATAGATTTTAATTTTTACACATCAAAATTTTACAGAAAATATGATCGATCTACAAGCCATGCCCGCTCTCGATGATAGCATGATAAAGGAATTGATCCTCAAAATTGGATTAAGAGCAAAATTTATTCAGAAATTCCGGCAGTTATATCAAAAAGTAATAATAGATCCAGAAGATATACACATCGGTAAAATATTTGAAATTGTAAGTATCCACACCATTAATTGTAGGAATATAATACCTAATCCTTGATTGAAATTCAAATTCAGTGACGGTAAAATAGATAATTTTTAGTTTCCGCTACAATACACACACATGTGTCTCTAGAATGTTGTTATAGATTCCTGGGCCCAAAATAAAAACATTTATCTAAACTTACCCATTTCCAAATATCTAGACTGAAATATGTAGTTATTATACCAAATATCTTACCAAATATGGTCCAAATCGATTTGACCGTTCTTAAAAGCAAAAAATTACCATTATTAAAGAGAACGCATTTGGATATAATGTAAACCGAGATGTAAACTTTGTTAAATCACCCTATTTTGGGCACATTATTCTGTGGCTAAGCTATGCCCGCATAATTATTTTAAAAAACACGCTGTATATTACAATCTAGACACCTGTACATTTTTTTTTACTTTTAAAAGCATCAGATATGCGGAACAGTTATTTACGTTCCGCACAGTTTTTATTTTTTCCATGTCATTGAATTTAATGTCCTCATTTACTTCCCAATTACAAAATTTGGTAAGAAACACAAAAACTTTAATCTGAAACATTTTTTGTCTTTATTAAATATACTTGCAGTACCTATGTCCCCGGATTGAGTTACAAAGAGGGCAAAACTAAATTATTTTTAAATCGATTTTTAACTTCTCTAAAAAAATAACTCTATAAAAAACTCCACTTGTTTCCAAACTCCCATAGCACATATAATTTTTATCCAATTGCTACAGGAAATTTGTTATCAATTTTTATGTATTTATGTATTTTATTAATACATATACATACATACATACATACATATTGTTAAATTCAATAAAATATTTTCCTGGATGTTTAAAAATTCAACTAGTGCGCCATAGAAACAGTAGCATTTTCGTTAAGACTCTTTTTGTTTCTTGTTTAAAAATTTTGGTATATTTTGTGCCAGTTATATTTTAAGATTTCAATTTTTTGTGAAATGCTGGCATATCATATAATTAAAACACTGGATAAATCGACGTTTCGCCCCCGTTCGGGGGCTTTATCAAGATTTATTGGTATAAATATAAAATATAAATTTGTCAGTAAAAATTTCTGACAAGAACAGAATTTTTCTCAAACAATAAAAATTATTTATGTAGGTAACTATGATGTAAATATAAAAAAGTTTAGCGCTTTTGATTTTGAATACAATTGAACTTATGAAAGAGAAAAATGTTTATGTATTTAATTTAACAATAATAATAGTAAGTAGCAGAGAGAATGATTTATTTTATTATATTATAGTAAATTTGACTTAAATTTTGTATATCAGTTCTATCATTAATAGAGTTTTGTTCTTTTTTTATATAAATCATTTCTAAAAATAGTCGAGATTTTAAATTTTTTTCTTGTTCTAAAATTTTGGTGTCGTTAAATTCAAAGGTATGATTGCTGTCTTTCATGTGTTTACTAATTGCTGAATTACTGTTTCTGTATTTGTGTTGTTTTAGTCTGGTTTCTAAATGATTTTTAGATTGGCCAATATATGTTTTTTCACAGTCTTTACATTTAATTTTGTATACAGTATGAGTTTTCATCAATTTAGGAATGGGTGTTTTTAAATTAGAATACAAAAATTTTAAGTTATTATAATTTTGGTGCGATACTTGTAAGTTGTGTTTTACTAATAATTTATTAATATTTTGTGACATGCCTTTAATATATGGTAACGAAATGTAATTTTTATTTTCTTTCGGTTTTTTACTATCGGTATTATTATTGTAAAATTGATGGGTTCTATTTTTTATAATTTTATAATGAAATTTTTAGGATAATTATTTTTTATTAAACAATTTAACACTTTTTCTATTGCGGATTTTCTAAATTGTGGGCTGGAGAGTTTAATCGCACGGTCAGCTAGACACATAACAATACTCTTTTTGTGGGAAGTGGGTTGTTCAGAATTAAAACAAATATAACGGCCAGACCAAGTTGGTTTAGTGTACCATTCAGTTTCTATTGAATTTTTTATTTTATATAAAGTTAAATCTAAAAAATTTATTTGATTTTTTGTTGAAATTTCAATAGTGAATTGTAATTTAGGATGATAGTTATTAAATTTATTAAGAATTTCGTTATATTTTTCTGGAGGAACAGCAGTTAAACAATCATCCACATATCTAACAAAAAATGGTAAATTGAAAGATAATTTAGGAATAACTGTTGTCTCTAAATCTTCTAAAACTAACTGAGCAATGGGGCTAGAAATTGGGGAGCCCATGGCACAGCCATTTGTTTGTTTGTAAATTGAATCTTTAAATTTAAAATACGTAGATGTTAGAGTAAGTTCAATTGCAGTGATGAAATTATTTAGAGTGAGAGATGTGTAAGGTTCGATTCTATTCCAATTTTTTTTGACAGTGGAAATTGCAAGATCTAATGGTATATTTGTGTAAAGTGAAACTACATCTAGGGAAATTAAATTGAAGTTTTCAGGGATATAGAAATTTTTAGTTTTTTCTTTAAAAGACCAGGAGTCTTTGATATAAAATTCATTTTGCCCTATGATGTTAGAAAGAATGTTAGCTAAAAATTTTGATAACTTATAAAATGGGCTTTGAATGCAAGAAACAATTGGTCTGAGAGGAATATTAGTTTTATGTAATTTTGGTAAGCCATATATCCGTGGAGGTAGAGAATTTTGAATTTTAAGTTTGCTACTAAGTTTTGGAAGAATGTTACCTTCATCAAGTAATTTAGAAACAAAATTATTATTTTTGTTTTGTAAGCTGATAGTAGGATCTTTAGGGACAATTGAATATGTTGATCTATCATTTAATAGTTCATAAAGTTTATTTTCGTAATCTATGGAGTTCATTATTACTGTCTTATTGCTTTTATCAGGTTTTAATACAATTATTTGTGGGTTATTTTTGAGGAAGGTTTTTGTAATTTTAATGTTATTTAAAATTTCTTTTTCTTTTTTATTTGTTTTTGAATTAGAATTAGTGTATTTTTTAATAATTTGACAAATTTGATGTCTGATTAAGTTTTTTTCGTCAGATGGGAGTAAGGATATACCGCTTTCTATAGATGCAATAATGTTATTGATTGGAAAGTGTTTATTATTTGTATTCAAAGAAAAGTCAGGTCCTAATTGTAAAATTTTTTGAATATTTGTTGAAATATTTGTGGAGGATATATTGTGTATCCACTCTGTGTTAGTTGGATTGTTGTTTTCATTTTTGTTTGTAAGTTTTATTAATTTGCGTTGTTGTTTTTCTTTTATGTTGATAAATGTAGTATTGAATTTTTGGTGTTGTGAATGATACAAGAAATTGATGTAAGTTTGGGGTAGGAAATTATTGATTTTAAATTCTAAATTTTTCAATTCTTTTTTTGTTCTATAAATATTACTATAACAATTTGAAATGAGAACGTTTAAACATGATCTTTGGCATTTTTCAAAAATTCTATTAATTTTAGATTTATAATAGGAATTTTCAATATTTATTTGTTTTGGGTTTATATAATTTAAAAATTTGGGAATAACGTCATTCTCTCTGCATTTTAACAAAAATATTCTATTATTTTCTAGATGTGTCAGTTTGATATTTAGTTTTGAGAAAAGTTTTAAAATATTTGTAATTTGCCTACCGAAATTATGAGTGACTTCCTTATAAAAATTTGTTTGTTGATATTGTCCAAAGTTGTTCATTTTCTTCTAATTTTGTATGGTTATATAAATTTCTTCGAATTCCTTCTAGTTAATAGATTTCTTCTAATTCTTGTGCAGGATTTCTTCTAAATTTTCTAAGATTATACAAATTTCTTCTAATTAATAAATTTCTTCTAATTTTCTACACTTTTTCTTCATGTGTTGTTAGAAATTTTGGTATATTTTGTGCCAGTTATATTTTAAGATTTCAATTTTTTGTGAAATGCTGGCATATCATATAATTAAAACACTGGATAAATCGACGTTTAATCGCACGGTCAGCATTTCACAAAAAATTGAAATCTTTCTTGTTTAAATTTGAACAGAACCAATTTCTAAAAAATTTTGATCAAATTTCGTACCGGCATGAAAAAAACTTCTCTTACATTCTTTTCTGAAAATTTTATAATTAGTTCTCGCAAATACCACGCAGTACTGAATTAAATAAATTTTTACTGTAGGGTCAACATTTTTTACGAAAGTCGAAAAACGCATAAAAAATTAATATAATATTTCCTGGAATAGTTATGCATAGGTATATAAAGAATAATAGATACGATGGGAGTTTAAGAACAAGTAGGGATTTTTATGAAGAGATTTTTTTTCAGAGAAATTAAAAATAAAATATTTTTTCCTCTTTGTAACCTCATCCGGGGCATACTGTATATATAAGTTCAAAAAATACATGAGTTATAATGTAACTTTGTAGCAGGTTGTTAGGTAGGTACATTTTAATTTGATTTTGCAGAACCCAAGTGTAAGTTCTGCATCAGTTTCTACTGTGAGCGTGAATGAAGAAAGGATTGACGATGCACTTGATCTTGAGGATGCCATTTTAAATTCATCAATCCGATCAGATGACTGTAAATAAGTCTTTAATAATGTACCTAGTGTAAAATAATTTACAAGTAAATAATTGTAGTGGTATCTGGTGAAGCAACTTTCGGGCTTGATGAAAATCAGTTGAGAACTACACCATCAGCCCTGTACAGGCAAGAATGTTTGAAAAAAGTAAATTTAGAATCCATTTTGAAAGCTTCAAATAAGGGGATGTCAATATTAAATTATTATAAAATTAATAATAGTCTTGATAGACCTACGAGGGATAAGCTGGCAGATATTATAGTGGAACATGAAACTAAAGACGACATTGATAGAAGGTAAAAATATACAGTCTTTATAAATATTTTTTTATTTCATACTGTACTGTATGATTTTTTTCTCGGATTTCCCAGACTTGTTTGAGTCCGGGAAATAGCTTTTTATTTTTTCCATGTCATTGAATTTAATGTCCTCATTTACTTCCCAATTACAAAATTTGGTAAGGCAAGAATGTTTGAAAAAAGTAAATTTAGAATCCATTTTGAAAGCTTCAAATAAGGGGATGTCAATATTAAATTATTATAAAATTAATAATAGTCTTGATAGACCTACGAGGGATAAGCTGGCAGATATTATAGTGGAACATGAAACTAAAAACGACATTGATAGAAGGTAAAAATATACAGTCTTTATAAATATTTTTTTATTTCATACTGTACTGTATGATTTTTTTCTCGGATTTCCCAGACTTGTTTGAGTCCGGGAAATAGCTCATTGTAGTACCCAGTCCGGAATGTAAAAATTCAACTTTTGTCTCGTCACCTTTGAATTTGTTGCTTAGTAACGCTTCGAAAAATGGAAACTTGTCAAGTTGTCACTTCGTGGTGCTAAGTACCTGCATAGGTACAGGCAATCACAAAAGAACATCAATTTTCATTTTTAATAATAAAACAGTATGACATAAAACTTACGATACACAGTTATTATTCAAGTGCTTGTTTAGAAATTCTGGACTCTGCTATCGCCTCGTCCATAAACATCTAAACTCGTAGGTACTTTACTAAGTCACTTCCTGAACTTGTAACGTAAATGACTATATTAACTTATCTTCCTAAAACATTGCGAAAATATTTTGCTATTTGGTAAATATGTAGTGTGTGATACTGGATAGTTTGAACAACTATTTCTCGGATAAATTCTGTTCCGAATGTTACTGTTTTGAATTCTAAAATTATAAGTACCTGTACAGGCTACAGGGTGTTAAACAAATGCCGTCGAAAATTTCTGCAGTGTGTACTATTCATCAAAATAAGTTAAAAGTTTATATAAACATATGCCCCGACATATGCCCTAAAATAAAAAAAGTTATGGGGTGACATCCTTGCCTTCCCCTACAAGTGGCACCAATGATTTTCATAACCAAGAATGAACCAACGCATCTTATTTTTAGCTAGAAAAAACTTAAGTATATATCCAAAATTTTGTCTGTTTACCTTTTACCGTTGTTCAACCAATAGAAAAATTTCAAATAAGTATCTAAACCCTATTCCCATTTTTAAGGGCATGAATAATTCCCCAGGGTTACGTTTTAGGCCAAATGTTTATAGGATCTTGTTAACTTATTTTGATGAGTAATATTCTCCAGGAATTTTCGACAGTATTTTTTAACGCCCATGGTCATTTTGTATAAAGTTACTAGGTATAGATGTAATCAGCTTGAAATATACTTTCTTATTTTGATGTAATTTTTACTTGTAGAATTAGTATAGAAAGGATGAAAGAATATGCAAATGCTGTCCAGGGTTTGTTTTCGAATGAAAGTAAAGAAGTTTACTTTTTCTACACCACTTACAAAAACTGCAAAACTGGAAGTGGAAAGTTATTCCGTCGATATTACAATTACAGAAGATCATTAAGGCATTGCGGAATGCTCACATCACCCTCGACATCGAAAGATGCGACACAAGAAATAGCGGTATCTGATGGTGAAATGCCAGATGAAGAATTACAATGGTTAAAAAATAGTTCAGAGCCTTGGCGACAGGTAGAATTATATTGGAAAGTCACATTTCAAGCTAGATATCTGAGTTTTACAAATGAACTGAAGAATACTGTTGCTGATTATGTAACACAATTCCCAGCATTGAAAAACCCATTAGGATATACACTGGTATGTTTTTAAATCGTAAATCATAATAAATGAATTATATAATGCGAAACATGGACAATAGGGGAAGCGGATCGAAAAAGAGTAGAAGCGTTTGAAATGTGGTGCTACAGGCGCATGATGAAGATACCGTGGATAGATAAGGTTAGCAATAGGGAAGTATTAGAAAGAGTTGGGGAAAAGCGAAAGGTATGGAAGACAATAAAGAGTAGGAGAGATAGGATGGTAGGACACCTTCTAAGACATGAAGGAATAGTTCGCGTCATACTAGAGGCAGAGATAGGAATAAAAAGAGGTAGGGGTAGGCCTAGATTAGACTACTGCTCTCAAATAGTTAGGGATGTAGGATGTTCTACTTTTAGGGAAATGCGTAGGTTAGCTCAGGATAGAAAAGAGTGGAGGTACGCATCCAACCAGTCTTCAGACTGAGAACCTTATGATGATGTATTAAGTTTTATTGTTGCTATCACCGTTGTCTTTGGAGATAGAGAGAAGGCTAATGAATGTTCATTTATGTATGAATTCAAAATTTCAAACAAGTATATTAAAAGTAGGGATGTTTTTCCATATATTATAGAAACTATTCAACTATTTAAATTTCTCGCTGTCTTCGAAATTAACGGAGACAGCAATGGTGAGCCAACAAAGTTTACAACACTACATAAAATATTGGTTTTAGCTGGAAAGTGATTATGAACAGCTTTACCCAGACACTTCCATGAAAATGTATTCAGAATGGCAGCACTTTTCTGAAAAAATTCTGGTATATGCGAAAAAACAAAAAGACAAAACTGTTAAGGCCAAAGTGTCAGAAATTGAAGATCTTCAAATATCTGAAGGTATAGACTGCACCCGTAATATGAATTTTTATCTTTTATTTATAATTAAATTTTAAGATGAAAAAAATTTAAGAATCCTTCTGCTGCTACCGTACTTAGTAAACACACACACTGTTAAGCGCAAGAAGGGAATTGGTTCCTGGAGGCCCTCTAAAATTGAAATAGCTGAAGGATTTATTATGCATATTGTGGTAATGTTAATTTTATTGACTAACATTAATTTAAGTTCTTCTCTAGAATTAAGGGTGTGATGTTCGGGTAATTGAAAAGTGTTCGTTTCCGTCTAGTAGATGCTAATATGTGCTTGAAAGTACAAGCCTTTTATGTTATATCCACTAGGTATTTTGGTCTTATACTTAACATTTGTTTATAATTTTTAGAATATTGCTGATCTACAAACAACCATAGAAGCAAGAAGAAATAAAATTAAGGAGTTTGGCTTAACCCTGCAGCCCACACCTATTATTGTTGGGCCTAGTTTATCCAATATTGAGTCAGCTTGCGTTTATGTAGATGGTCACCTATACAATGTATCGACGCCTGTAAAAGCAGTAGATATCACATTTAAAATAATACATGCTGTGCATGCATTATACCCACTCGAGGCTGAAACTATTTGGACAATTCTGCAAAAGTGTGTTTATGGAATTACATCGAAGTGGGACAAGAATACGACTTCTGTAAACACATTTATAAATGAATTAGGTTATAGGTTTTAAATATGGCTACATGTTTTCATTGTTCAAAAGTTTTTCCTACAGTTGCAAAACTAATGTTCCATTTCAAATTTGTACATAAATTTGAGTTTGCCCACACTTATCGCTGTAGAGAAAATCACTGTTTTAGAGATTTTAACAATCTTAAATCTTTCCGAAAGCAGCTTTACAAGCACACCAATAACACAAATAATACTGATACTACCAGCAGTCAGAAGACATCCTCAAATCTGACACATAGTTATCGTTATGATGAATCAACAACTGATAGCAATCATTTAAATTTAGCTAATGATCATACATTGGAAGATAATTTATCGATAGAACAATTTCAAATTTCGTTTAAGAACAGTATTTTTAAGTTTGTTGCAGGCCTCTACAATTCATCTACTTTACCTAGATCACATGTACAAACAATCCGAACAGAAATTCGACATGTTAGTGGACAGAAAATGCGCACGCATGCCTCTCCTTCTCCTGGGTTTCGATCTTTCGATCGATCAGCTGTCGTTGAAAGCTCCGTCTATTATTGTTTATACGGCGTATTTCGTAATTTTTGTGCTATTTAGGATTTATTTGAACAGATAACATATTATATTGAACAGGTAAGGAAATGTTCATGTAAGTACGTTACATTAAAACATTTTCATCGCAGTAGTGATTAGTGTGTGCTTCTGGAATGTTGAATGTTTGTTTTTGTCTCTCAGTTGTACCGAAATCGTTGCTTTCTTTTAATAATACCTAATAATAATTCCACAGTACATTGTGCAATCTGTTTCATCGTTGCTTTCTTTTAATAATACCTAATAATAATTCCACAGTACATTGTGCAATCTGTTTCAGAATAATAGCACTTTTGAGGTTAAATACCAAAATACCATACGGAAATACCTGGAGGCGACCGAGGCAAGTGAAATGTAGAATCTGGAATATTTAACAAGAATACGATGCATAATCAGACTCGATATCCTTCACGTACATGTGCAATACTCCCCCCTTTCTCATTATTATGGCGCTGCTTGAAAGGTTAGTTTAGTTAGATTTTTACGGTAATTGTCATAAACTTATAAATTTTGTTTTCGTGACAATTAAAATACAGGATCACAGATGCATAACAGCTTTTGAATGAAAACGAAGCTCGATCAGATGTTTTGTGTGAAGAAAAGTCTTAATAAAAGCGAGGAAGAGTATATGATACTTCCGAAGGAAGAGATTTTTAAGTGAAGGCGCTCCATGGACAAACTCAATATCTAAATATATAAATATAAATTTATACCATACTTTAAGGTTCTTTATGCTCGAAAGATTAGTTTTCTTCTTTTTTGTAGGTAAACGCGAAATTCAATAAAAGTTCGAGCAGGTAAGAGTTGTTTTTCCCATAAATAATGCACTTTGGCTCTTGCACAATTAATTCAAAGTGGATTTTTAAATAATTTGACTGGTTTTGTGGCGCTCGCGGCTTGGTCCCTACCAGTCACTTTTTTGCATTGATTGTAAAAATGTATGGTCATGTCACTAATACTAATTTCCAATTTGTTGGGTTCGGGTCAAATAGAAGGACAGTGTCACTATTTAATAACGCTCTCTGGTTGTAGGTCCAAAAAGGGAGTTTCTTTGATGACAGTCGTGGTCACTGTTTAATAGCGATTTGTTTGGTTTAAGTCAAAAAAGGTGTTTCTTATAACAATCATGCCCAAGGAAACACTACATTATGCCAAAATCTATTGTTTGGTTTAGGTCAAAAAAGGTGTTTCTTATAATAATCATGCCCAAGGAAACACTACATTATGCCAAAATCTATTGTTTGGTTTAGGTCAAAAAAGGTGTTTCTTATAATAATCATGCCCAAGGAAACACTACATTATGCCAAAATCTATTGTTTGGTTTAGGTCAAAAAAGGTGTTTCTTATAATAATCATGCCCAAGGAAACACTACATTATGCCAAAATGCTGTGTGCTGTCGTTCAGGGACATTTCAATTCACTGCAGAAAAATCATCACAGTGTTGGGCAATACTCTGAAAAGTATCGATACCGCGTATCGATCCGTATTGGTTTGAAGGGGATCGATACGTGTATCATAGTCAAAAGTATCGATACTCGAAATATCGATAGTATCGAATCGGATTTTTCAATAGTTACTAATAATCCGAAAATTATTAAAGCAATGTAGATTTGTTGTTTAATATAGGTATACAGCTTAAGGCTTACAATAGAAAACGATGCTAGGCATGCAGCATAGGTAAGGAAAGTATGCAATTTTTATTTTCAAGTTTGATTTTTTTAAGGATTATTTATGCGATACGCGATATTTGATACCTGGTTTATTATATGGAAAATATCGGCAGGACAAGAAGTATCGTTACAAAATATCGGGTGCGCGATTTCTAACTGATTCGAAATTTACAAACCTCCGCGAACGAAATATAGCTCGACTTTGGACTGTCTTGTCTAATTGACAACGTATCGTTCAAAAATTGATCTTCTGACTCGGTGAAATTAACATTGTATGATTATCCGCATTTGTCCAAGAGGTTCTACGAACGCTGGATTTTTGATAAGAATCTAGCATTGTTCGTACCACGAACACTTCAAATCGCAATGCGCACGCGCATTTGTAAGGAATTGGTTACGGACCGTCTCCGCGGATAAACCTAATAAGAGCAATCTGTGCCAGACTTGCGCATTTGGCGTTATGTGCTAAGGACGGTTTTTTTTTCCGTACACGTAGGTTCAAATGATCCAGCCACGCTTAATTGACGGTAACCTGACAAATATTTAAAAAATAAAGTAGAACAAACAAAAAAACTACCAGCGCTGGTATCGAAAACACGACTACGGTGCATGGTCATCTGATACGCTACCGACACGACACAATTGATTCAACTCACAGCAGTTATATAACCTTACGGGCGTTTATAGTACTACTGTAGTGCACGACTGCATGCGAAATTGACAGGGGCATGGGTGCCACTTGGGCACAGATTGCTCTTATTAGCTCCTAATATCACCGAGCACTAGCGATAGGCGCTATCGAATGAATTTTGCTATCGAATGAGTAGTTTCCACTATCGAATGAATCATTCATTTGCTTATAGACGGCTGCTGGGGTAAAGGGCACGTGTTTCATATCTGCACATGCATTTTATTATTTTTAACGATAACTATTCCTTCGATAATTCCAGTGTTCGTTCGTCGTTCCCTTGGTTCACTGAAGGGGGCTACTAAATAATTCAGTCAGTACGTACATTTTATTCCATTGCTAAAAGATTCAGTTGTCAAAACGAATGAAACGTAATGAAATGAATGAATGGTTTTAGTACTATCGAATTAAGTATTCGAATGGTTGTGTACTATCGAAAAATTCATTCGATGCGCCCAACACACAACACTACCGAGCTAATCAACACGCAACATTTCCATTTTGTCAAAGCTGTGACTTGGATTTTTCATTTTCATAAGTTTTATTCTGCTACGATTTGTGTGTGTGCTGTAATTCGATATAGGATATACGTTTGTACATATTATTATTAATGCAGTGTTTTGGTAAGAGGTTTAAAGGTGAGTTAGAGTAGGAATTTTACAATTACTTTGCAGTTATAGGTTACGTTTTCTGAACCCTTGAAAATATAAATATAAATTTTCATTTTAGGTGTGCGTATGGCATGGTGATGCTTTAGTAAATATACATATATTGAAAAGGTGAGTAGCAACTGGACCGTTTTAACAGGTACGTTACAAACTTTGATATTGATCAACAATAATCAAAGGACAAATAAAAAACTAGACCAGAAAGAGATTTAAAGAAAGACGTTCAAACAGAGACAAGAAAGGCAAAATCAAAGACCCAGATTTTAGACCAGAGAAAGATTTAAGTATACATTTTAGAGTAAAGAAAGCTACAGGCAGTTTGAGAATTACCTAAAGACGATCAAAGGCGAAAAACAAGGAGACAAGAAACGCAAAGAAGAGAAAGATTTAAGTAGGTATATATTGTAGAGCAAAAAAGTAACACATAATTATATATCCTTGTTATAGTGCAACGAGTACAGATTCATAGCACAATAGTAGGGTTAGGTATTGTCACGAAGTATGCCTCGTAGAAAACTCCATCGAAGTCCTGAAGAACAAGAAGAATATATGAAGCGTAGACGACAACAGAAAGCTGAATGTGAACGTCATCGTCGAGAAGCTGAACGAAATACTGCAAGAATTCCACAAATACAGCATCAACGAAATTATCGCTCGAGGAAAAACAATTATATTGATCTCACTTTGCTTGGGTTTGATGATAGTGTTAGTGAACATTATATTTGTGCCATGAGTGTTGATTGCATACATTGTAGTGCGAAACATTTTGTTTCTGAAAGAGTGTCAAATAAAGGCAATTCTTTTAATGATTGTTGTAATCATGGTGAAGTACGTTTACAACCTTTACCTGCTTTTCCTGCTTTTCCGGAGTCCTTGTTCAACGGTTCTCATCCAAAATCTAACACATTTTTTGAACACATCCGAAGTTATAATAGCTCATTTTCATTTGCATCATTTAACGCTAATCTGGTAAATTTTAATTCTGCACGTAGAGGTCCATTTTGTTTTAAAATTCAGGGGCAAATATATTATCAAATTAATACAGCACTTTATCCATCCTCTAATGAGACCCCAAGTTACGGTCAGCTGTTTATTGTTGATCCCCATGAAGCAGTAGAATTTCGTTTAAGTCAGAATTCGCAATGTGATTTAGAAATTATAAAACTAATTGAGAATTTCATGCGTGAAAATAATGTATTTGCTCAGTCTTATTAAATGATGGGGGAAGAATTGGAACACCAACGATGTATCAGTTTGAATGAAGAACCTGAACTGCACTTGTTGTTTACGATGAAACCTGTTATGTATCGGAATCGTTATAACTTCCAAAGGGTAAATTAAGTTGCTGCAGTGTTTTCAACAACAGCTGATGGTGACATTCCAGAGTCTTATGTAACAGTAAGAAATAAAAGTAATAAATCTTTACAGTATGTGAGTACTATGGATTCTAATGTAAAGCCGTGGATCTATCCTTTATTTTATCCATTTGGTACTCGAGGATGGCATCACGAAATTCCCTGTACTAAAAAACATAAATGAGTCACTCGCGCAGCTTATACCAAATACAGAATGGCAATTCGCGATGAAACCAATGTATTCTTAATGGGTCGTCGATTATTTCAGCAATGGTTGGTTGATAGTTACGTTAAAATTGAAAAAGATAGAATAAATTTTTGTAAAAATAATCAAAAGAAATTACGCGCCGAATCTTACCAAGGTTTAATTGACCATTTTGAAAAAAGATCTCAACTTAGTCAACAACGTATTGGAAAAATGGTAATTTTACCGTCAACATTTCAAGGATCCCCACGAAACATGTTACAAAATTATCAAGATGCGATGGCAATTGTACGTAAATACGGTAAACCAGATCTTTTTGTAACAATGACCTGCAATCCCAAATGGAGAGAAATTGTAGAGAATTTGATGGACAAACTGCTTCTGATACCTGATATAGTGACTAGAGTATTTAACATAAAAAAGACGCACTTGTAGATTTAATTGTAAATAAAAGCTTTTTTGGAGCAGTACAGGCATATGTTTACGTCATTGAATTTCAGAAACGCGGCTTGGCGCATGTACATATGTTAGTAACTTTAAAGCAATCGGACAAAATAACTACTCCTGATGTTGTTGACCGCTACATCGGCGGAAATTCCAGATCCTGAAACAGAACCTGTGTTACATGATATGGTTCATGGTCCATGTGGAAATTGGTGTTTAGCGGAACAAAAAGTCTGTTCTAAGCATTTTCCAAAGCAATGTAGTGATCAAACTACATTAGATGAATACGGATATCCCAATTATCGTCGAAGAAATACTGGACTGACATTTAAACGCTATGTAATAATCAGTATGTCGTGCCCCATAACCCTACTTTGTTGAAGTTGTTTCCAGCATAAAATCCGTGAAATATTTATATAAGTATATTTACAAGGGCCATGACGCTGCAGGGATAACAATTGGCGAAACGAACAATGCAGTTATCGAGCACGATGAAATTCGTAATTTCATTGACGCAAGATACGTTGGGCCAGTGGAAGCTGCTTGGAGAATTTTAAGTAAACCTTTACAAGATAAAAGTCACTCAATTACAAGATTACCAGTGCACTTACCAAATCAACAAAGTGTTGTAGTAAGTGATGATTGTGACGAAAATGAAATAAGAAATGCTTTAGACAAACAAACAATGCTGATTGACTATTTTGCACTGAATGCACGAGATTCTGACGCTTCACAGTATGTATATGGGGATATACCAAGTCACTATGTATTTAGAAAAGATAGTGTTAGTGGCATGCATCAGTGGCAACGACGTCAGAAACAATTCAATATAATTGGACGCATGTACTCTGTAAGTCCCAGTCAGATTGAACTATTTCATTTACGATTATTGTTAATTCATGTCAAAGGAGCAAAAAGCTTCGCAGATCTAAAAACAGTAAACGGGGAAGTCCAAGAATCTTTTGTAGCAGCGTGTTTACAATTAGGACTTACTGAGGATGATCATGAGTGGAAGAGAGTCATGAATGAAGCTGAAATTTGGATGATGCCAAAACAGTTAAGGTGTTTATTCGTTCGTATTTTAATTCATTGCCAACCACTTCATCCGGAAGAGCTTTGGGAAGAATTTAAAGAAGCAATGTCCCAAGATTACAAAGAAAGCTACGACAAAGTTGAAGGGGAAAGAAAAGCGTACATTCACATTAATTCAATGCTTTCTGCAGAAGGTTATAATCTTTCAATTTTTCCTAGCATGCAACAAATGAGTGACATAGAAAACGAATATGATGTTTCAAATGAACAACAAACTAACGAAATAGGACCAAGACAATATGAATGTCTGAATGAACAACAGAAAGACATTGTTGATATTATTCTAGATAAATGTGATCGTAATGAATTATGTGCTGAATCTTCATGTTTTTACATAGACGGCCCAGGAGGCTCCGGTAAAACGTATGTTTATACAACTCTACAATTTACTGAAAAATAAGAATAAACGTGTTTGTACCATGGCTTTCACAGGTATAGCTGCAACATTGCTTCCCCATGGAAGAACAATTCATAAAACGTTTGGTTTACCCGTCCCGCTATTTTTTTATTCATATTCAAATATCAAGAATAATTCGAAAGAAGCAGATTATCTAAGGAGTGTAGATGTTTTTATATGGGATGAAGCTCCAGTGGCACCAAGATATGCTTTAGATATAATAGACAGAACTCTCCGAGATTTTTTGAATTCGGATATACCGTTTGGTGGAAAAGTAATGATATTAGGAGGAGATTTTCGACAGCTGTTGCCCATTAAATTCAGTCCCCTTTGGAGTTATTTCCGAAAATTTTCTTTGACTCAGAATATGCGAACTCTGCCGCAAGAACAAGAATTTTCCGAGTTTGTATTGGATGTAGGAAATGGAAGTTTAAATGATGCAGACAATAATTTAGAATTTCCACGTAGATGTATTGAAAATTCAGATATCGTAGAACGAATATACGGAGATATTATTAGAGAAAAGCGCTTCAATGATATCACAAAATCCGCTATTCTTTCTGCAATGAATGCTGATGTTGAAGACATTAATAAACAAGTTGTTGAATTACTAGACATAAGAACAGAAAAAATATATACAAGGGTGGATAGTGTTGAAAATTGTGATAATGGAGATATAAACGACACTATTCTGCCAGAATATTTAAACACTTTAAATCCACCAAATTTCCCCCCACATGAATTAAAATTGAGAATAAATTGTATTGTAATGTTGATTAGAAATTTGAGCATCAGTGAAGGTTTATGTAATGGTACGAGATTATTAATTTTAGAATTGGGAGACAATATCCTACGATGTAAAATTTTGGCAGGCGATAAATGTGGAGATATAAGAGATATAGTATTCATAAACCGTATAACACTATACTGCGAAAGTGTATATCCTTTTACATTTAAGAGAAGACAGTTTCCCATTAAACTAGCGTTTGCAATGACTATTAATAAATCACAAGGACAAACATTTGATCAAGTAGGAATTGATATCAGAAAAGACATATTTACTCATGGACAGTTGTATGTCGCTTTTTCTAGAGTTCGATCATGGGAAGGTTTAAAAATATATTTAGGAAATCAAAGAAATAGTAACACAGTTAAAAACTTTGTCTTTAAAGAATTATATTTTTAGAACTGTTTCGTGGTGACTTTGAGGTCATGGTGGTCTCATATATTTGAAATCTATCAAATTGCTATTGATTTGGTTAAATGCTAGATTAAACATATAAATGAAACCCCGTTAAGAAAACAGAAGAGACCAGAGTAGGATGTCATGAATTATTTCTAGCAAATCTTTTTGTTCTTTAATCACAAAAATAGGTACCCATCCCACACTTCCATAGCTATTATTTGCCACAGAGAAAAGAATCCCTCATTCAATGAAAACACTGCCTACAAATCTTAGTTTACGACTGCAAAAATTACCTACGTGAAGAATATACATAATAATTATATTAAGGTGGGGTCTAGCGACCTAGAATCAAAATAAAGGTGTTGCGCTAAGTCTGTCATCTGCACAACAAATGCCACACTATTGGGAATATTTGAAAGAATATTTTGTGATGTTTTGTTCCATGTCAGTAGAATAGGAGCAAAAATGACAAAGATTTTATTGCCGCAGTGATTTACTGGAGTGAGTGATGCAAATTTATTAAACTTTTAATTCATGCGCTTGTAGTGTTATATAAAACTAGAAAGAGTAAATTACGTCCTGAATGTGTTAGTTTTGTAAATAGCTAAGCAGAAAGTGCCCCTACATCTCCAACCAACATGGCACCATCTGACCGCAACAAAAATGGAATTTCCTGCCATTGTCACATTCAAATGGCATTTGTTTTGCAGGCTGTTCAGTAAATTGAACCTCACCAACAGTTTTCAGCAACCAGACAGAAACCAAGCAGTTACCGCTCGCTCTGGCAACTTAAATCTATTTACGAAATATACTAAAAGTTTTTCTAGAACTAGAACAATGTAGGGATGGGACTTCGGTCACCTAAGACCTAACGTGCTGACAGGGAAAGGAAACATCGTTGTTAAACATTGATGTTATGATTGTTTTTTGTTCCGACAAAGAGAGTACAATAAAAGAGTGTAATAAACTTTTTATAGCACCCTTCAATAAACGTTTACATTTTAACCCAAATCAGTGCAAAAGGTACCTATCAACTTTTTGCACGATCCACACAAATTGTACATTTCAATTTAAAAATTTCCTATGATTACTACTAGGGCAGTAAAGACGCGCGCAGCGCGTCTTGTTGACCTAGTTATTCAAAATGCTAATGAGTTGTTTAATGTTACGCTTATGTCATCTTTGAAAAATATTATTATTTACATTTTGAGAGAGAATAATTGTTTGCTAGAGGTTATTCAGTTTGAAATAAACAATATATTTGAAATAATGCAAAATCCTTTCAATAAGTTTATGTCAGAATATCTATGCTTTAAAGAATTTGAAAATAGTGAAAATTTTATTAAACCGATAGCCTATACACTTGGTACTGAGAATGCACCAAAAAGGGTAAAGCAAACAATTTTGTATAACGCAGTCAAATCAGTGGGACAATTTATTCCTCTTAGAGCGGTGTTTAAAAAATTTTTTGAATGTTCTAATATTTTAAAAAGTGTAGAAAATTACATGCTAGATCTGTGCAAAAATACCGATGGAAAGGTAACTAATTTTATTCAGTGCGAATATTGGAAATGCAGAAGAAAGAAATTCCCTTCTGATAGTATTGTTATTCCAACGTTCCTCTACTTTGATGATTACGAAGCTGGGAACCCTCTAGGATTGCATTCTGGCAATAATAAGCTTGGTGCTGTGTATGTTTCTTTTCCATGCATCCCCCCTCAATTTAGATCTTCTTTAGAAAATATGTTTATGGGCCTTCTTTTTTTTCTGATGATAGGAAAAAGTATGGTAACAGAGCAACATTTAAACAAATCATTGAAGAGTTGTCGTTTTTAGAGAAAGATGGAATTTTATTGAATAATGACAAACATACAAAAATGTATTTTACTTTGTCTCTAATATTAGGAGATAACTTAGGTATTCATAGTATAACTGGTTTTGTAGAAAGTTTTTCTGCAAATTTTTCATGCAGATTTTGTCGGATGCCCAAGGAGTTATCTCAAAAATGTTGTGTATATGAAAACAAATTTGATAGAAGTAGAACTAATTATGAAGAGGACTTAAATTTAAATGATGTTTCCAAAACTGGTATAAAGGAAGAATGTGTATTTAATGAAATTCCAAATTTCCATATAATGCATAACTACAGTGTTGATATAATGCATGACATTTTCGAAGGAGTTTGTCATTACGATATTTGTAACATTTTAAAATATTATATTTTTACAGTTAAGTTGTTTTCCATTGAAAATTTGAATCATAAAATGGGAGTGTTTAACTTTTATTTTGAAAGTGGAAATAAACCACCTCCACTTAACTCTGATTTTAAGAATAAATCCAAATTGTCGATGTCTGCTTCAGAAATGTTATGTTTTGTACGCTATTTACCATTAATCATAGGTGATTTAATCCCTAAAAAAGATGAAGTCTGGGATTTTTTCTTAATTCTTCGTGATATAATAGACATAATAACTTCTAGGCATGTTACTGAAGATATGATAATTAATTTAGAATGTCTTATAACAGAGCACCACTCACAATACATTCAGCTCTTCAAGGATACCCTCAAACCTAAACATCATCACTTGTTACACTATCCAAATATTATTAGAAAAGTTGGTCCTCTTGCTAACATATCATCCATGCGATATGAGTCAAAGCACAGGGAATCAAAACTAACTGCATATATTACAGCATCAAGAATAAACATACCTAAATCTTTGGCAATAAAGCATCAGTTGAAATTGTCATTCCGATTCTTTTGTGATAAAGGTTTTAATAATATCGATATTACAACTGTAGGGCCTGCAGACATTCAGTCAGTTAATGAGGAGCAAGAAGTTTTTCCCAATCATATACTGCCAGTTTCATACCACCAAGGCTTCATTGCTAAATGGGCTAAAATTTATAATAAGCACTATACTTCAAACACAGCTATTATAAATAGTTTTGAAAATTTGCTGCCAGTTTTTTCCTTAATCAAACATGTTATTGTCGATAATCAGTACAATGTCGGTTTTTTGTGTGAAAAACTTCTCACAGTTTGTTACAGTGAACATTTTCATTCGTATGAGGTTTCAAACATCACTAACAGTAACTTATATTTCATACAATTTTCAGAATTATTGGTAGATGAGCCAGTTTTAATGTGTAAAGGTGCAAATGGAAAATCTTAGTTATGCCTAAAGTACAGTTTATAATAATTTATATGTGGTTTAAGAGCTCTTTAAATGTTTTTGGAGTTGTTTACAAAATTTAACCTTTTTCTCATTAAGTAAGGCACATGTTAATTTCCAAATTTAAATTTTACTCAAGCATGTCGTGATTAGCCCACTTCAAAGTTGATGAAAAAATTGAATTTTGTGAATGGAATGTAAAAATAACTCACCAGCTCTTCCACTGTGGAAATAATGTTAAGTTTTATTCTGCCATGTTATAATGAAAACTTCTCTATTATGTTCATTATGTATTATGCTTTTCAGTTTAGATTGTAATAAACATTTCTAAATTATATTATTTTTCTGTGTCCCTGCAATATCCCTACAAAGTTAAAGATTTCCTTCCAAGAATATAAAGGGCTTGCAGCTGGTATCTTTAAGTTGTTTGCTAAACCATGTCTATAAATTTTAGTGTATAATTGGATTTTGTGAAACAAATGTGTTGATATTTGAAAATCATGCTTAACATTTGATTTAGAAAAAAGCCTATATTATTTAATTTATTTTGTCAAAATAGTAGATTGATAGCATTTATTAATTTCCTTCGTGTTTATAGGCCCGGCTATTCAAAGAAAGTAACACAGACTTAAGTCTGACACTGGCTTTCTGATTCGTTGTATCATAGTAACGAAGCCATTGTCAGACTTAAGTTTGTGTTACTTTTTTTGAACAACCGGGCCTATAAACACGAAGGAAATTAATAAATGTTATCAATCTACTATTTTGGCAGAATAAATTAACATGGGCTTTTTTTAAAATCAAATTTATGATTTTCAAATATTAACACATTTGAAGGTACAGACTGCACCCTTTTTTTGAACACCCCGTATAATTCTTGTCTGATGAATACAACAAATAAATATTGTTTATGCAGCACGTAGGTTTACTGAAGCAACAAACAAAATTTTATAATGGAACAAAATGTTTTTCTAATATAAAAACTAATTTAAGAGCATGTTTTCAACACACAAAAATATTTGCTTTCACAACTAAAAATGTATGGCATGTTAAAAAGAAATCTGCTGCGAAAACAAAAAAAAAATGTAAAAGAGTCACTGGTTTTTCTTAAGAGCAAAAACTCTTTGTTACCAACAGCAAAACCTGTATGCTGAGGTAGGTTAAATGTATCAGAAAAAAATATTCGTTGTTGTGACAAAGATTTTTGTTGGCGCCAAATTAACTCATATTTTTTGCTGTGGTTAACAAAATTTTGCTGCAATGGGCAAAATATTTCTTTCAGTGTGTATACGTACGGGCCTGCTACTTTTTTTCCCATAATTATTATTTCTCGTTTACTAAGTATTTCTTAAGAAAATATGATAGTCGTATGGTCATTGCTGATAGTAGATAAAACGTTGTAAGATACTCTTATCGTAACTTCATATTATGATACATATTAAGGGTGTAACGTTGCAAAAGTAAACACTTTGATTAATCAAAAATTGATTAGTGTTTACTTTGGACGTTCTGACGTCACGCCGTGATCCAGAAGGAAAATGGATGGGAGAAGCAAGCGCGCGCCAGTTGAGATTTAAAACATGCGATAGCGAAGGTTTGCACACGTCCCATGTATGACGCGAAGGATCAACGTCACAATTGGTGCAGACGGCACCAATGCCCCCGCTGGAAAATCTCGGAAGAAGACCGCAGAATCCACTCCCCCTGAGTCTCATAAAAGTGGATGCTCCAGAAGGCAGAAGGCAGTACTTGGTCGTCCGGCCATCAGCTGGGACCAGGGCTCCCAGCATCCGAGATGATGCTGGCCGCCGACTTTCAATCCGACTTCGAATTAAGAATCCTTCAGATTCAGAATTCATTCACCGCCGCCGATTCTCAATACTGACTTTATTTAACCGCGACGCACTGAGTAACGTTCTCGTTTCGCCGTTCGATCTGCAGATATATCCTCCGCTACCGTTTTCATGTAAGTGCCTATATGGTTATTTATTGCTAGCTGGTCTAGCAATATTTAAACATTATCCAACCAACGTGGTTGGACCTGACTGGTTGTACGGCAACGGGTCTACCGAAATCGGAGCTCTCTGGCAGGGGTAGGAACCACTTAATTACGTTTTCTCCGCTGGTTATTTATAGCCACCTGGGATTTCTTTGTGGTGACCGGTTTCCACCCAAACCTAGAGGCAGCCGGTGTATGGTAGGACGTATCCATTACATATTGGTTAGCGGCCTCCCCGAAGGGATTGTACTCTGGAGTGCGACACCGAAGATCCCGTACCTAAACCCCCGACTGGACTGTATTTCAATACTGCTACGTAACGTCCAGAAAACCAGACCTATATTGTACAGATCGAACGCCGGACGTTCGACGTGTATCAGGGCACCAGAATTCAATGAGAGGTTCGCCCGGCGAACAACTCATTTAATTATTAACTTGTACCGTACAGACCGTTCAACCGACCGACTTGAGAATAGAAATTACCGCGAAGTCCTGTATTAATAATCACTGTAAATAGTTTGTATATATATGAGGTTTTATCTACTATAGTGTAAATAGTTAAAGTAATAGAGTTGATTTTAAGTTGTTCCTGTGTTCTATTTATCATCGTTTAGCAATAGAGAACCCTACCCTTTCTTCGACAAAGAGCTCAAGGGGATTGTCGACGATTACATGTCCAACCGACCGTATCCAGGTTTAGTTGGTACCGAAAGTAAGATACAAACTACCGGTGCACAACAAAAGACATAAGTATCGTTGCACAAAATGGCGCCCGAGCAGGGACAAGTTTTCGTCACTATTGCACCCGGAAATCCAGAACTAGGACCAGTCTCGTGAAGCACCGTGAAAATTTAATTTTCAAACTCCGTCGGAAAATTTGAAACCCGAGTAAGTTGTGTGTATTTTATTTCTATGTTCACAGTTAGAGAAAAAATCTCCGTGTGATACCGTCAGAGAGTGGAACGTGAAGTTCGACAAAAACTCTGATCCGATAGTACTCGCTGGATAAGCTTGAAGAGCTACAGCGATGCTATAATACCGAACGCAAGGAATTATTGGAATCCTGACCGGACCTCCGACCAGATCAAATGTTTGTTAAGGTACCGTGATACAAAAAACTCTTTGGGAATGATAAAAGTTTCTGGCAAAGATTGTATATTTTATTACTGCCCGTTGCGATGTATGTATTTGGAAACGAGAAATAAACTCGATTTTATTTAGCGAACATATGAATTATTTTCGCAAAAAGCTAGCAAAACCGAGCGCATTTGAATTTAAAAACCGAAGTACAGAATGTAGGTACCTAAAAGAAATATTAAGTTCAATAGCCTACCGTGCTTGTTCAGATTTTAGGAGAATACCAGGGCGTTTTCGTAGAAATGTCGCCGCCATCTCCGTATCTGAAGCAAGCTAAAAAGCTGACATCGCAAGCAAACAAAATGGTAACAATGGAGCTACCCGACCGAAGGATGATACGAAGGAATGTTGGAATGAAATTCTCCATCATCTCCTGATCCGAAACCGGCTTATGCAGCGCATGCCGCGCATAAAGCAACCGACCGAAGGATGATACGAAGGAATGTTGGAATTAAATTCTCCATCATCTCCGAACCCGAAACCGGCTTACGTAGCGCATGCCGCGCGTAAAGCAACCGAACCGTAGGATGATATGAGGGCATTTTAGAATGGAATTCGCCGTCAACTCCTAATCCGAAACCGGCTTATGTAGCGCATGCCGCGCTCAAAGCAACCAAACCGAAAGAAGATACCAGGGCGTTTCTGTATGAATTTCGCCGCCGACTCAGAAACCGTTACAAGCTAGAAAGAAGATACCAGGGCGTTTCTGTATGAATTTCGCCACCGACTCAGAATCCGGTACCGGCTTAATCAGCTGACACCGTCTGCACACCAGTTCTAAGGGAACTGTACGTTCCAGAGAAACAGTCTCAGGCCTTAGAAACCCGATTCAGGCTACCGCAAGATGAAGGAAATCCGTTCCGCCGTAAGTAAGTTACGTGTAACCGACATGTGGTTTTATTCTTTCAGCCTGTAGAAAAACTAGAAGACCGAAGAGTACCAAGCACTCGTCTCACCCAGGTGGAGGTGGTGTGTAACGTTGCAAAAGTAAACACTTTGATTAATCAAAAATTGATTAGTGTTTACTTTGGACGTTCTGACGTCACGCCGTGATCCAGAAGGAAAATGGATGGGAGAAGCAAGCGCGCGCCAGTTGAGATTTAAAACATGCGATAGCGAAGGTTTGCACACGTCCCATGTATGACGCGAAGGATCAACGTCACAATTGGTGCAGACGGCACCAATGCCCCCGCTGGAAAATCTCGGAAGAAGACCGCAGAATCCACCCCCCCTGAGTCTCATAAAAGTGGATGCTCCAGAAGGCAGAAGGCAGTACTTGGTCGTCCGGCCATCAGCTGGGACCAGGGCTCCCAGCATCCGAGATGATGCTGGCCGCCGACTTTCAATCCGACTTCGAATTAAGAATCCTTCAGATTCAGAATTCATTCACCGCCGCCGATTCTCAATACTGACTTTATTTAACCGCGACGTACTGAGTAACGTTCTCGTTTCGCCGTTCGATCTGCAGATATATCCTCCGCTACCGTTTTCATGTAAGTGCCTATATGGTTATTTATTGCTAGCTGGTCTAGCAATATTTAAACATTATCTAACCAACGTGGTTGGACCTGACTGGTTGTACGGCAACGGGTCTACCGAAATCGGAGCTCTCTGGCAGGGGTAGGAACCACTTAATTACGTTTTCTCCGCTGGTTATTTATAGCCACCTGGGATTTCTTTGTGGTGACCGGTTTCCACCCAAACCTAGAGGCAGCCGGTGTATGGTAGGACGTATCCATTACATATTGGTTAGCGGCCTCCCCGAAGGGATTGTACTCTGGAGTGCGACACCGATGATCCCGTACCTAAACCCCCGACTGGACTGTATTTCAATACTGCTACGTAACGTCCAGAAAACCAGACCTATATTGTACAGATCGAACGCCGGACGTTCGACGTGTATCAGGGCACCAGAATTCAATGAGAGGTTCGCCCGGCGAACAACTCATTTAATTATTAACTTGTACCGTACAGACCGTTCAACCGACCGACTTGAGAATAGAAATTACCGCGAAGTCCTGTATTAATAATCACTGTAAATAGTTTGTATATATATGAGGTTTTATCTACTATAGTGTAAATAGTTAAAGTAATAGAGTTGATTTTAAGTTGTTCCTGTGTTCTATTTATCATCGTTTAGCAATAGAGAACCCTACCCTTTCTTCGACAAAGAGCTCAAGGGGATTGTCGACGATTACATGTCCAACCGACCGTATCCAGGTTTAGTTGGTACCGAAAGTAAGATACAAACTACCGTTGCACAACAAAATACATAAGTATCGTTGCAAGGGTTATCAAACGAGGCCGAATATGAACTTGCATCTTAAATAACTATTATTCAACAACATTACGGTAGCCGGGTGACCACCAATTAAGTCAGCGTGCCCAGGCCTTCATCTTTCCTTAGTAATAAGAACTTAATCTAAGTTAATTTTAAAAACGACTAGAATTAATAATAATAATAATAATAATAAATTTTATTTCCATTATCATCCAATAAGTTTCAGTATAACATAGGTACCTGCAATGATTGGAAATCATAAGGTCTTCGTTCATATTATACTTATGGTCTTCCACGAACACCTTACTTACACAGAATCAAGTCAAAACCTAAAACAAATGCCTATTCTAAATTGTTTACTTCTAAACTTAAGTCTAAATTCTGCGTGTGCACAACAAGATTAAGAAGCATTGCTACTCGACAACTACACAACATCCAAAGCATGAGGAAACCCAACACTCGCACCAATCGCCGCCATTCTTATGCCACTCCTCTGTAACTCTATTTGTCTCTTTAGAAGTCTCAAACGGAGCACGGATTTAAATTTACGACACGTACAAAGTTTTAAATTATCAGGTATGGAATTGTATATTGTAGAAATCTGGTAAGAAAAATACTTTTTGAACAGAGCAGAATGATGGATGGGTGGTGTAATTCGACCCCTAAATCGTAAATTTAAAGTATGAACATCAGTTCTAAATTTAATTCTTTTATATAAATTATACGGGCGCATCTTCAATAAGATTTCATGAAACAAACAAGAAATTCTAAGATGTCGCCTGTTCTCCATGTTCAACCAGCCGATTTCAGTTAGTTTGTGTGATATATGATCATACTTCCTAACACCAAACACCATTCTCAAACAAGAATTTTGCACAAGTTGTATCTTATTGATAGAATCTCTTGTTAAGGCCGGGCCGTATAGCTCAGAGCAGTAAGTAAAATTAGAGAGTACAAGAGATTCACATAATAACATCTTTACTTTCTGAGATAGAGATTGTCTATGTGGATATATAAGTTTTAATGAAAGATATGCTTTGTTCACACAGTTGTTAATATGGGTTTTAAACTGGAATTTATCATCCAACATAAGACCCAAATTCCTGGCTTCGCTCTGAGCAGGAATGTTCACATTATTAATGTGTAGATTCATACTATTTTTGATGGCTGATACTTTATTTTATATTTCCGAAAACTATAGCAACTGATTTAGAGGGATTAATGAATAAAGAATGTTTAACAGAAATATCGGACAGCAAATGGAGATCTTGATTTATACTAGATAAAGCGGCATTACAATTTTCAGGCCAAAATGAAAAATAGAGCTGCGTATCGTCTGCATAAGTTATAATTTGCGCACTGCTGAGGACTTTATTTAAATTGAACGTGTATATAATAAAAAGTAAAGGACCTAATATTGAACCTTGTGGTACACCTTGTAACACACGTTTCAAGGTGGAACAACGGTCATTGATTCTAACACACTGGAAACGATTGAATAAATAATCTTGAATAAATGTAAGTAATAGCTGAAATTGAAAGTCCTATGAATTGTAATATGGAAAGGAGGAGCCTATGGTCAATGGTATCAAATGTTTTAGTATAATCTAATAAAATCAATACAGAGATTTTTCCTTGATCACAAGCTGCCATCAGATCATCAGTAACACTCAGCAATGCACCACTACAACTGTAACCGCTCCTAAAACCAAACTGATGATCAGGAATGACAGAATACTTATGTAGATGCCATCTGGATTGAATGTCCATGATTCTTTCTAAAATTTTCGAGAAAACCGGCAAAATACAAATAGGGCGTAAGTCTTTAAATCATACAGGATTGATTACTTTAGGTAGAGGTACTATAATACCAGCTTTCCAGTGAAAGGGAAAAATATTGTTAACAATAGAAAAATTAATAACATGTGTGATATATGGTAAAATACAAGGGCAGCATAATCTAAGTATATCAATACTAATTTGATCCAGACCACATGCTTTGCTCTTAATACTGTTAATAATTTTGGTTATAACAGACATTTCAACAGGAACAAAACTAAACTTCACGATATCATCTCTCAACATATTTGCTTCATAGAACTTCAAGATATCCAAATTACTGATATTTGATTTAGGGATGCCATCTAAGAAGAAACTATTTATTGCATCGGGATCCTGCAAATCAGCAGGGACAGACCTATTTACAGGACGTCTCACTCTCAAGCGTTCGAGTTGCTTCCATATGTATTTACAATCCTTTGTATTCGTTAAGTATTGAAAATATGCAATCTTTTCCCTTGAGATAGCCTGAGTTGTATAGTTGCGCAAGGATCTGTAGTATACACCATGCAAAGGATTTTCCGTCCGTTTAAATTTCAAGTAAGCATTATCACGCAATTTCATAAGTAATTTAATATTATCTGTTATCCAAGGAAGACTATTTCTTATAATTTTTATTTGTTTAGTGGGTGCATGTCGATTTATAACATCTATAATATTAGAACTCAAAAACGAGACTTTCTCATCTAAATCATCTATGTGAAAAATTCGCTGCCACGGTAACAACGCGAGATCGCTTTCAAAAACAGTTTGATTAAAATTCTTGAAAGATCTGCAAGTAACAAAAACGGGCGAAACATTATGTTTTACATGAATCTCGCCATGTATTAAATCGTGGCCTGCCAAACTCAAGCAACCAATTCCCACTTGAGAGACCAGAGTGGCGTCATTTGTCAAAACTAGATCAAGTAATGATTTCCCAGTTGTAGTAGTACGTGTAGGTTGTTTAATTAATTGAAAGAAGTTCAATGATTCCATCATAGATATAAGATAACGGCAATTGGGATTATTATTAAGAAGCATATTAATATTGAAGTCTCCAACACAAATTAGTTTGTCACATAAAGACAAAGCTAACACACAAGATTGCTCTAATTCGTCACAGAAAACTTTATAGTTTAAATTGGGGGGTTTATATACTACTCCAACTGCAAGAGAGAATTTTCTAAATTTTAGTTTGATCCAGAGTTGTTCAATGGTCTTATCCGTTTGAATAATGGAAAATGATAAGTTATTCTTAATAAAAATACACACGCCACCACCTCTACCATCACGATCTGAACGTATTAATTTATAACCATCAACATTTATAACATCGTCAGGTATATCCTCATTCAACCACGTTTCACTTACAGCAAAAAATCCGTACCCCGTCCGCAATAAGATGTCTGCCAAGTTATTTATTTTAGGCACGAGAGATCTAATGTTTATATGGGCAAATTTTAAAGTATTTACAACCATTACCAAAAAAAAAATCTGAAAAAAATATAAATGTAAGACTAATAATAATAATAAGCAAAGAAAGAAAAACACACAAACAATAGTGAATCACAGAGAGAGGCTAATAAAGCAATTTCATTAATTATAGGGCTTCAAAAAGATAGAAACATCAGCTATGCTCGGAAATATCCCCATGCTTCAGTCGACAATAAATATTTACAAACAGTACACAAAAAAAATTTATTAAAGAAAATCCAACAAAAATGAAAGCAAGAAAAGCTTCTTTAGAATCACAATAAAATGATTTCCTGGATGTATGTGTTTTTACAAAAATACCTACCTGCCACAGTTTTTGCGAACAAAAAAAAATTAAATTTTGCCAACAAGAGAGTCAAATTCCTTGAAATTATTTAACTTATGTATGATTGCATTGTGTTTTAAAAATATGCTCCCGTTATTTGTCCAACAGTTTTTATTCTCGAACTTATTATTAACAGCCTTTAATAACTGTGAACGTTTTCATGTTAGATCTTCTTTTATGACAATCTTAGACCCCTTAAGCTTCTTTTTGCTTCGAAATACCAAGTTTTTGGTCCCACGATTAACAAACTTCACTATTATGGGCCGGTGGGCACCTTCACGACCTTTTAGACGATGAGACACATCAATGAGCTCCTCAACATTCAAACTGAATTTTTCTTTACACAACTTCAGTGGTATTTTCATTGTTTCCCTCTGGTACACCGAATATACGTAGATTGTTTATGCGGGAATATTGCTCTTGAATATCAAGGGCGGCTTCCAAATCAGAAATACGGGTTTTATAATCACTTTCAATTTGTTTTACCTTACTTTCAAGTTCCTGCACAATAGTTTTGACTTCCTCCCGGACGGACATCCGAATTATTAAGGATAATTTTTCGATAAAAGGGTCACTAGCTAGTAACTTATCTACCACTTTTTGAGCGATCACATCGATGTCAGCAATTGATGTAATATTTTTACTTCTTGAGTTCATTTTGTGGGTACTAACACTCATGTCAGCGCAAAATAATACAAAATTATAAATCAGCACGAGCGCCACAAATACACGTCTACGCGGTCGGCATGTACACACAGATATTAGTGATAATTAGAGATAATTAGTGTGGTCCTTGGTACTGCACATCAGCCTGAAGTAGGCTTCCTTCAGAAAAATAATAAGAAAATAAGTTCACAATTCGGGGAATTATATGGCAGTTTAGGAATTGCCAAAACATTTCAAAATAATAATTAACCTTTTAAAGTATTGCTCGAAGGTCCGGGGTTCACAAACATAGGGTGTTGGAGTTCGTGGTCCCAAAGTTTATTTCAATATTTTCAAAAGTTCAGTATTTTTTGGTCGGTCACAATTATTATTCGGTATTTTAAACGAAATATTGTCATGTTTTAGAGCAATATATTTTGTTTTACCGTATTTTTTAGATGTGCCACTGAACAAATTTCGTGCATAAAATGAAATTTCCTAGATTTTGCTTTAGCCTTCTCCATTTTCCGCTGTTTTTTGTTCTTTAAATTTCATCGCATTTTATAGGTGTTTTGTGAAACTTAATGCACCGCTTGTGCCCATTGTTTATTGAAATGCCAGTTTTTTATTGAAATGCAGATTGATAACGAAACTATTTTTATTTTACAATGTACTTAACCTGCCGTTAAGCGGTCGCGTACTAAAATGCCGTTGTATTTTCTGCTTTTATCGGCTTGTGTACTATTTTCGTAGACGTTCTTGCCACCACACGTTCGTGGTTCACTGGTTGAGGTCTCATCGTACCATGCCGCCACGCTGGGGTTCGCACCTCACCGCAGTTTTTTTTTTATGATGATTTTTTCTTTTGAACAAAAAAGCGGTCAGGTCCAAAAGGACAAATAAGGGTCGTCATTACGCCAGACAGACATCCACTCATTTGAGTTTTATTGTTATTTTTTGCAAAGTATCGATTAACGGCATTTTAATAACCGACCGTTTAACGACAGTTTAAGTTCAGCGTTTATTTTATTACTCCGTTGCAAACTGGATCGACCTCTGCGTTTTCGATATTGTGTTAAAGAATTCCTTAAATTTGGAAAACCGAGGAATCGCGAATGAAAGAAAAGGATTAGTAAATCATGAATTATGGAAACTTCAGTGTTAGACACTTTATTGCAGTATTATAATCAAATAACTTGATTAGAATAATGATAATTTCAGCAACACGATTTACTGTAGAAATTTAAAAAAATAATTACCTTCCATTTCCATGGGGAATTTTGAACTCCAGTGGCCGCTGTTATTTTATAAAACGAGTAACAAAATTCGCTGTTTTAATAATGATCAAACTAGTTAAGTAATTGGTTTTTGATAAATGTTTTCACTATAGTCATTTGGTTGGACAATGAAAATTTTGCATGATATTTGTTACTTAACTGTTCATAAAAAGACACTCTTATGGTGATTGATATTGCTACATAATGTGTGTAAGGAATACGGATAAGCAATGCTGAATGTGTCTTTTTCAGATGCGAGTGCCTTTGTGTTGAAAATTTAGGAATTCAATAAAGTAGACATTTATAACAGATTGCAGTCGCTTGTCATGTAGGAATTCCGAAATAATTGTATGTATTTCGTCGTTGGTTATTATTTATGAGAATCCCTTGAATAGGTATTGTAATGTTTAAGTTGTTATTTGTCTTGATATTTTGACAGTAGCTTGTTTCTTACATAAATATAGAGAGCAGATATTTATAAATTTTTATATCTTAATATGTTTAAAAACAAAATATAAGGATCTTTCTTGAGATAAATATTATTAGTGACGCTAGAAGGTATGTACCATAATAAGTTTGTGTCTGTGCTTGCGCGTATAAATTCTCGAAAGCATAGCTTAGTGAGGAAGTGTATAAGTGTACAAACCGTTTATTAAAACTGAAAGAAGGAATGTTGAATTGCTAAGCTGAACTGAGCATCATCATGAAGTTCTCAGTCCGAAGACTGGTTGGACGCGTACCTCCATCCGTACCTATCCTAAGCTAACCCACGCATTTCCGTAAAAGTAGAACACCCTACATCCCCAATTGTTTGAGAGCCGTAGTATAATCTGGACCTACCCCTACCTCTTTTTATCCCTATCTCCGACTCTAGTATGGCGCGAACTATTCCTTTGTGCCTCAGAAGGTGTCCTACAATCCTACCATCCTAACTCTCCTATTCTTCATTGTCTTCCATACCTTTCGTTTTTCCCAACTCTTTCTAATACCTCCCTATTGCTAACCTTGGCTGTTTAGTAAAAAATCTATTGAATCCCTAAACCGCGCAAAAATTGAAACACTAAATAGGTACGTATTTAGGCATGACTTGCCATCTTCAGTACTTACAAATAATAATACTAATAGGTACGCTTTATCTCCAGAATCTCGGTGTTTAATTCACCATTTATCTCAAGCATGAAGGAGATACTGACGGAGTAAAGTTGGAGATTTTCTGGGTAAAGTTTACTAGTATTGTTAAAAGTCTTTTTATATTAGTATTATTTATGGTTTAGCGGTTCAATAGATTTTTGAATCAATTGTTTAGCTACAGAACTGTAAGTGACTTTTGTGGCATAGAACGCGTAGAAATCCCCAAACTGTGTTTGCAACCACAAAAGTGACACTTACATTCGTTGGTGCGTAATATAGCCCAGTTGCTTAGCTCAAGTGATGCAGCCCGAGTAGCGAAAAGAAGTAAAACTGGGTAGCATACCGAGTAAGAACAACCAGAACTGGTACCCTTTGAACTTTTAAGGCCGATGTCAATTGATGTATAATATTATGTTCTTGCCTGAAACAGTCAATCACGAAATTACAAGACACATTGCCAGTTATTTACCAAAGAACAAGATTGTTATGATGTTATTTCATGCTGTTGGAAAAGGAACGCGTATCCTATTCCTTTTCTAACAGCATGAAATCTTGCTCTGTTCGTCCTTATTCTGGTGGGCGATTTTCGAAAATGAGAGAAGTGAACGCTTCCCTTTGAGAAGTGAAAGATCACGTGAGAATGCTCCCGAAATTAGTTTCCAGACAACAGTATATATTTTACATAAAAATCAACAAATTTAAACTACATTTCTGTCAATTGCCATTTAAAGTGTAATTTATTAGCTTGGGTGCTTTGTTTGTTTTGTACGCCACTGAATTATGTATTTATAATGGAAGAGAAAAGAACAGTTCCGATAATTGGCATAGAAAAAGACTTGTTAATCGATTTTATGGAGTAATATGCACAATTACAAAGTGGGATGTTTATTAGCGGCTTTTTAATTCCTATGAACGGGACATTTCTATAAGCGGTATTCCAATAACCTGGATTCATAGTATTTTGAAGTCTTTTGCGGGATGCACTATTTTTCATGTTGATTGGTAACCAGTTAAAAAGCTTCGTACATCCCCTCTCACATAGTGTAGTTTTATGAATTGGATAGCACAAATTGTCCGAATTTCTGAAATCAAATTGTTGCTCCACAATTAAATATTTATATGCACAGACAGTGTTGTGCATCATCTAGATAATATTATCTAGATAAATAATCTAGGTAAAATTATCTATCATCTTATCTTAGATGAAAAAAACTGGTGCACGTACTTATGTACACGCGTTAGAAGTTATACTTCTTTGGCATAATACAAAAATAACTTTATTTAGCACGCAAATAATTAATGGAAATAAAATTACGTGATCATAAACACGGTTGGTAAAATCTGAATTCAATTAAATAACTATATCATTATTCCATATACTCTCCCTGTAACTACAACTTCATTACAATCTCCCACAATTATTGAATTTTCCTGTCCCCAATAAATTATTCAATTACAATATCTCGGCTAGATCACAACAAATTGTAGAAATTCCAGTTAACCAAAAGGACGGACTAGGTATTCTAAATTACCAAAATATTAAAAAGGGTATCGAAATTCCAAATTGTTAGTTAATATAAAAAATTTTACTTCAATCACAAATTCTAACGAAAACTACTAATTTTATTTTGGATAAATCTTTTGAAGTAGAACCATTTAGTGATAACCAAATAAATTTTATGAGCGACTCAGAAGCGAACGAAAAAATTTATATCGAACAAAACAACCTCTTAAAATCAAACATGAAAAATTTACGTTTAAATCATTGTAATAGGGAAGAGAAAAGAAGCTATCCGCAAATTATGTTATAACTATCGTGATATATCTTATTGCGAAGACACTCCTCTAACTTTTACTAACAAAATACAACATAAGTAATTAGAAAATGACAATACTGGATACGAACCCGTTCGGAGCACATAGCGCCATCGAGTTCTCGAGGTGCCATCGACTTCTTCGGCAATGACCTTGAAAGAGACCAGAGGCTGCTGAAGGAGCCGTTGAGGCATCCGAAGAAGTGACTTCAGCAGCGGCATCTGCAGCAGCCTCTGGTGTCTTTGAAGGTCACTGCTGAAGAAGTGGGCATGTCTTCAGCAGCGTCTGGCGTCTTTCAAGGTCATTGCTGAAGAAGTGGTCTTCAGCAGCGTCCAGGCGCATGCGCCGGGGCTATTCCTCAGATCAGTCCATCGAGTTCTCCATCCACTACAAGTGGGCGTGTCTGCAGCAGCCTCTGGTCATTGCTGAAGAAGAGCCTCTGGTGTCTTGCCGTTGCGCACCCAAGCCGCCATTTTGGGGCCTTTGGTTGTAGCTTAGGCGCCTGCACCGGGGCTCTGTTGCAAGCAAAGCACGTGTTGTTCAGGCCAGTCCATCCAGGTGCCACCCACTTCTTCGGCAATGACCAGAGGCTGCTGAAGGAGTAATGTCTTCAGCGACGACTTCTTCAGCAGCCTCTGGTATCTGGGGGGGGGCTTTGGTTGTGGCTCAGGCGCCTGCGCCGGGGCTGTCGCATGCAAATCACGTGTTGTTCAGGCCAGTCCATCCTGGCCCCATCCACTTCTTCGGCAATGACCAGAGGCTGCTGAAGGAGTCATGTCTTCAGCAGCGGTGTCTTGGGGGCCTTTGGCCGTGGCTCAGGCGCATGCGCCGGGGTTTTCGCAAACGTTCTGGAAATGACGCCGACCGGGATTCGAACCCGGGTCCCCCAGCACCGGAGCCCTCGCTAAACCCACTGAGCTAATCGGCGGCCCACAAGCCCGTCTTTTAAATCATCCATATATACTTAGGATTGTAAACAGAAGTTTCTCGGAAATTCCAATGGTTGCAATTGTTTATACTAAATAAATATTGATATCAAAGTTTAAGAAAAAAGCACGTTCGCCGCCGATAAGAAATGTTATAATTGTTTTTATTATGGGTAAAAAACCTTTCAACTCGCCGACAGGATTATGTTTGTTTAGGTTTGCTCCCACGTTCTGTATATGCACATACTACGTTCTAGACACTACAAGGTGACCCGTTTATTTGTTTGTATTATTACAATAAAATAACATTCTAGAACATTCGTCAGTTTGTTTATTTTGATACGTACTATGTTTTGAAATTACTTGTTATCTTAATGCGTTTCGGACACGTGTGGGAACCATCTGGTGAGTGCTGGAAGTACTAATTGAGTGTCGGTAATATAGAACACATGTAGATTTCTGTTACACTTACTGGAAAGTGCAAATTGAATGTTGGTAATATAGAACGCATGTAGATTAGGGCCCACTGCACACGCCCCCTTGCCCCGCCCACTTAGGTCATGGAGGGTATCAAATTAACCAGCTCGATGAGACAAATAGGAATCTATAGTTATTCTCCTACTTCAGAATTCTCATCAGATGTCTGTCTGTCTGTCTGTCTGTCTGTCTGTCTGTCTGTCTGTCTGTGTCTGTCTGTCTGTGTCTGTCTGTCTGTCTGTCTGCCTGCCTGCCTGCCTGTCTGTCTATCTGTCTGTCTGTTACATCAGCCGTTCGTGTCAACAACAACATTCAATGCCAATGACGAAATTCGCATACCAATCCACCAACAAGACGTTTACGTACTGCCGCATCTAAGCTGCATCTACATAGAGGGGTTTTTCCTCTTTCTATTCTTGCTTGTGTCATCAGCCATGGTGTTTGCGAATAGAGCTGTCTGTGTCAACAGACAGCTGTGTCAACAGCTGTCTGGGTCAACAGCTGTCTGGTGTCAACAGACAGCTTGTCAAAAAAAATCACGCTTCTAGCATACATTTATTGGAAAGCACACAACAAATATTTCTAACATAATGGGGAGTATTATTCAGTAATCAATTCATTAGTTTAGTTAGTTCCCATGGAATACGGTAAATTATATAATATAATTTATTATATTAAAATACATTTTGTCAATTAAAATAATATAATACTGTTCATAATATGATATTATTATATTAAAATACATTTTATTCATTAAAATAATATAACAGTGTAATCAAACTCGTGACGCAGCTTATACATCGTTGACTGCAACAAGAGAAAAATACCATAATTAAGACATTATACTAGTAAACAAACAAACAAACAAACAAACAAACAAACAAACAAACAAACAAACAAACAAACAAACAAACAAACAAACAAACAAACAAACAAACAAACAAACAAACAAACAAACAAACAAACAAACAAACAAACAAACAAACAAACAAACAAACAAACAAACAAACAAACAAACAAACAAACAAACAAACAAACAAACAAACAAACAAACAAACAAACAAACAAACAAACAAACAAACAAACAAACAAACAAACAAACAAACAAACAAACAAACAAACAAACAAACAAACCAACCAACAAACAAAACGTACAGACAAACTGACAGACAAACAAAGATAAGAAATTGTACTAGTAAACAAACAAACAAACAAACAAACAAACAAACAAACAAACAAACGGGCGGACAAACAAAGAAATAACTTCATTCGTTATAAAAACAATTAATTTTCCGTCACTAAAATTGTGAATCCAAAACTGGCACTTTTTATCGGGGAAATATTAACTGCACGTCAGAATAGGTGGTTTGCACGACAGAGAATGAAAAAGAAAAAAGGTTGAATCAACGACAATTTTGTTGTTATAAACGCTGACCCTCGCACGACTATTACGAGACAGCTAGCGACAAAAATGTGTTGCGTAAAACGTCTACAAAATGTTTTGCCCGCCTGGTTAATGCTTCTGACGATAGAATAATCAACTGTCCGCCAAAACAAAGAAATTGACACATTTTAAAAAGCTTCAAACGACTAAAAAAGGCAATGCACGACAGAAAAATGTATACAACGCCATGTAATACCCAATTAAGTATGATTTGACCCTACATTAGCCATTTCTTTTGAAATTCATTAAAAATCGTACAGGTCCGTATTAAGAAAAAATAAAAATTGACGATGTAGACAACAGACGAAACGTCGCGTCTTACAAAAATAATCTTAACAGTTTGCGAAAGGTAGTAAAAATTTACATTAAAAAATTGCTTTCGGTTTTTCGAATGCCAGAAAAAATGAAAACGAAAATCATATAAACACGGTAATTCTTGCTCGTTGAGTTCCATTTTCTCGAAAACGCTTCATTTTATCGAAACCTAACAAGAGTAACTTTTTATTAGCAAAATGTCCGGGGAAACAAAAACTGCGGTTCCAAATTAAAAATATCCGGCCCCTTAAAAAATACGGGTTTAAGAAGGTAAGGGGTAGTTCACCCCTTGCTCCCCTGATGCACTATCAAAAAATGGGTCGCATGATTTTATCGACATTCAATCACTACGTGCGTCACCAAGAAAATTATCGAAATATAATTAAACATAAAAATTTTGTGTAAATAAAACTATTTTTGTTTCTTCAATTTAAGGGAGAATATCTCGGCAGGAGAAGGTCGTAGGAGAAAATTTTACATGAACTTGGGGTGTTAGTTTCGTGTAACCTATACGCACCCGAGAGATTTCCCACTTTCACCGGGGCACCCTGTATAGAAATGAAGCACATTGTCCAATGAAAAATCGTAAAGAAAAGTGGTAGTTTTCTTGTTAGCAACACTACTTTTCTTTCATTCATTCAATTTCTTTGACACATGCCTATACCTTGATGAATTATTATATTCGAATATTTGTATTTAAAATTAAGGTGATTTTCGTGAAATATACGAAAAAATAACTTTTTATACACGTTAGAAAAGCGACTTTTCCATCATGCTCAAGTTAAATTTCAAACTTTCCACTCACGGGAAAAATCTCACTTTTCTTAGCTTGTAAAACAATATTTTTTTGTCGTTGTCAAGTCGGCGTGTATGGACACATTTTTATTATTAGTTTGCCTATTTCTGTCGGTGCTGTTTTATCGAGGGTAATACATTTTTGTCGTGCAATCTCCAGTTCTGTCGTGTAGTGCAATTAATTTCAATACTAATTTCTTTTCTGCCGTTCATTAACCATTTTCGTCGTGCAATGCTCTTTTGTGGCGGGTAATATTATTTTTAGTCGTGAAAACAATTTAAAGCTGTTTGTACTATTTTGTTGTCGCTTCAGACATCTTTTTTGTCGTTAGTTTGTCCTTTTCTGACGGGCTGATAAATCCCACCCCTTTTTATCTACTATCACTGCATATTAAAAATCTAAATACTTTACTTACGATTTACAATATTGACCCAAATGACCACAAGTTCACTGCACGATTCCAACAAAATTATCTTGGTTTCTTTCTCCATGAATAGTCCAGAAAATAAAACATTTTCGGTTTCCGTTGCCATGTGCGATACATTTCCGCACATAATCATTTTGGGTTGGTTCTAAAGATAGAAAATAGTTAACAATTATGGAACAGATACGTGAGCTTTTTAACTACATATAATGAAATTATTATGAATGAGTTTTATTATGAATGAGTTTTATTAACAGAATGCTTGAACAATAAAAGAAATGATTACTGCAAATGGACTTACTTTTAAATTTTCCGGTAAATTTTGGTGGATAAAATGGTACAATAAAATATCTCCAAAATCATCTTGGCCAATTACAACATCCATATTGGGAAACTAACTTTTACCGCACCTATTCCGTGGGAACCAACTGAACTATTGAAGTGATTACTAAATAATAATTCTCGCAATTATATTCGTTCTATTTATCTCGCAGCTTTTGACGAGCTTGCAAAATTTTGGTAACATGCAGAAGTTATCAAAAACAACAATCAATCGCGTGTTTATGTTTCTGGCGGGGGCCTTCAAACTTTTTATGTTCTAGAATCATCATCATCATAAGGTTCTCAGTCCGAAGACTGGTTGGACGCGTACCTCCATTCTTTTCTATCCTGAGCTAACCTACGCATTTCCCTAAAAGTAGAACATCCTACATCCCTAACTATTTGAGAGCAGTAGTCTAATCTAGGCCTACCCCTACCTCTTTTTATTCCTATCTCTGACTCTAGTATGTCGCGAACTATTCCTTCGTGTCTTAGAAGGTGTCCTACCATCCTATCTCTCCTACTCTTTATTGTTTTCCATACCTTTCGCCTTTCCCCAACTCTTTCTAATACTTCCCTATTGCTAACCTTATCTATCCACGGTATCTTCATCATGCGTCTGTAACACCACAGTTCAAACGCTTCTACTCTTTTTCTATCCGCTTCTCCTATTGTCCAAGTTTCGCACCCGTATAATGCCGTACTCCATACATACGACTTTAAGAGTCTCTTCCTAGTCTCTATATTAACCGTTCTCGAACATAACAGTTGTTTCTTTTTGTTTAACGCAACTCGTCCCTGCGCCATTCTTTGGTTTATATCTTTAGTGCTCCTACCGTCTTGGGTTATTTTACTTCCTAAGTAGCAGAAATCCGCGACCTCCTCTATCTTCTCATTTCCTATTTGTATTTCAATTTTAGTTCTATTTTCACTCCCTCTACATACCAAAATTTTAGTTTTCTTTTTATTGATTTTCATGCCGTAGCCCTGTGTCAAAACTGCTTCCATTTCATTCAAAGCCGCTCCTAATTCTTCTTTGCTAGATGCTAACACTGCTATATCATCCGCAAATCTGAGCATGTTAATAGTTTGGCCCTGTACCTTGATCCCTGAGGCTGTTCTTTCCTTAACAATATTAATCGCATCTTCGATATATAAGTTGAAAACTAGAGGTGACAATGCACATCCCTGTCTCACTCCCTTCCGGATATCTACTTCCCTTCGTTCCTGCTCACATTCTATAACTGCCTTTTGCTCTTTGTAGAGATTATGTATTATTCTTCTGTCCCTGTATTTCACCCCTACCTTTCTCAGCACTTCGAACATCTTCCCCCATTTTACGTTGTCGAAGGCTTTTTCTAAATCTACAAATCCTATATATACGCTCTTTCTCTTTTCTATCGTTTTTTCTATAATTACTCGTAAAGCTAGAATGGCCTCGCGCGTTCCTCTATTTCGTCTAAATCCGAACTGATCTTCTCCTAATATTTCTTCCGCCTTTTTCTCCATCCTTCTTTGCACAATTCTAGTTAAAATTTTTGACGCATGGGAAGTTAAACTGATAGTTCTAAAATTTTCGCATCTATCCGCGCCTTTCCTTTTTGGCAAAGCTACCATGATGTTCAGTTTGCAATCCTCTGGAATCTCGCCTGTCAGTTATATGCGACTAACTAATTTAAATAAACGATCTATTACCTCTTGACCTGCGCACTTTAAAATTTCTGCCTGCAAGCCATCTATACCTGGTGCTTTATTATTCCTTAAACTTTTTAGTGCTAGCTCAAACTCTTCTCTCATTATAGGACTCCCTAGGTTATCCCCTTCTACACTGCTTTCACTTTCTAATATATCTTGCACTTCCTGTCCCGCATATAAGTTTCCTAAATATTCTTTCCACCTATCTGCCTTCTCCCCGCTTTCGATTAGGATATCTCCTGCCTCATTCCTAATGCTTTTGGTACTAGATCCAATTTCTCTAAAATTTCTCCTAATTATTTTATATGCTTCATCAGTCTAGAATGATTTTATTATAATAATACAAACAACAGGGTATAAAATAATCTCGATCATCTTGTAGAGTTTACGACATAATATTAAGTGCACATGTACTTATTAGCATGCAGAACGTGGGGCTCAAACCAAACACATATGTATACATATCCTGTCGGCAAAGTTGAAAGGTTTTTCTAGAACGTTCTTAGCTATTAATATTTCATCATAATAAAAACAATAAATCATAACATCTCTTATCGACTTCGAATCTGTTGTTTCTTTCTCAAACTTTGATAACAATATTTATTTAGTGTAAACAATTGCAAACGTTGGAATTTCCGAGAAAAAACATTAATTCTGCAACATCTGCGTACTATTGCATCAGCATTTCCAGAACATTCTTCCATTGCGCAACAATGAGCAACACGCGCACTTGTTGAGCCCCGGCGCAGGCGCCTGAGCCACAACCAAAGCCCCCCCCCCCCCCCAGATACCAGAGGCTGCTGAAAAAGTCGTCGCTGAAGACATTACTCCTTCAGCAGCCTCTGGTCATTGCCGAAGAAGTGGGTGGCACCTGGATGGACTGGCCTGAACAACACGTGCTTTGCTTGCAGGCGCCTAAGCTACAACCAAAGGCCCCAAAATGGCGGCTTGGGTGCGCAACGGCAAGACACCATGTGACGTCACCCGAATGACAAACGCCACAAAGGAGGATCCTGCCGCAGCCAAGCTCTAAGCCGAAGATGGGGGTGGGCAAAAAAAAAACTGAAAAAGGGCGCCAAGGAAAAAAATATAAATATCTAGGTACTATAAGGTGAAGAAGAATATACGGCAAAAAAACTAAGTGACAAGAAAAATTGATAACTATTAATTACACTGGCAAAATGACTGAACTATGAAAGAAAATCAACAAAAACTACTGAAATTATATTAATGCAAATAAATTAAGTTTAGAAAAAATAAGTCACAAAATTATGTCCAAAATGAACAAATAGGTGACCACAACAAGCCGTGGCAGGGCATCTACATTAAAACTAGCCGAACGGAGGTGATTCACGAACGGACCAGCGACGCGCAAACACGAAAACGACAATTACAAAATGGCTACAAAAAGCTGTGCCGGGCGCTACAAAAAAAAAACAGCCGTTGGACGCGACGTTCCAGACGGACAGGCGACTCAGTAATCAAAATTTATATCTGACCTTCCAGGAGATGGGCAGGTCAGCAGCTACAGTAACTCACTATCCTCTAGTAGCTCGGCACCAGGTGATCGGCGCGTCATACAACTTGGGAAAAATGCAACAATCTTGAAATTTGCAGAGTAACGGAAAATCGCTTCCAGAGGGAAAAAATTCGCTCCCCAAAAGAAAAACCTACGAGGGGTTTTTTTCCTCACAAAACCAACTGGACTTCAAATGCGAGTCCAATCCCAAAAGGCTTAGACGACGATTCCAAAAATTTGCACGCCGCAACCAAATCGTCGCCCTTAAAAGGTAGTGACCCGAGAAAATCCCAGAAACTGGCTAGAAATTAAATTCCACAATAACTCAGCGTCACAGACCACTCACACGAAGAACCGCAGGCCCAAAATTGCCGTCCGAAAGCAAATCGGAAATTTCCAAAAAAAAACCGCCGACTATAATCCAAGGTGGCCCTATCCGAAACTACAAATGAAATGTACCCAGAAATACCCTAGATTTCCAAATCTTCCAGAGGCGTCACCGGTGATGGAGAAATTATTTGAAGAAAAGAAAGCTTAAAAGGACTGGCAAACCCAAAGGAAAAGAAGATAGCAATAAGAAAAGTCATAAAGTGGTCTCCAGAGACAGAAGAATAGATGAGACAATGCATAAATAACAGAAATATGAGACAGGGAACATGAAAATGAGAAGGCGCGCCACTGTGCATCTAAAAGGGGAAAATGTCCTACACAAGTTGGCAGAACCGAAAGTAACTATCACGACGAAATTTAACCTCAAAAAAATTTGACAACAGAAGAACAACAAATCTGATGCTACTAAATGAACAAATACACAACGAAATCTTTAAAAGTAAACGACAAACCTCCCAAGGTAGGCTCCGCAAATGATAAATATGAAAGATGAACAATTCCAAGACTGAAAATGAGCAAAAACATGAACATACACGATACAAGGGACAGAGGCAATAAGGGGACGCAAAACTAGCAGGTAAGTGAGATAAACCCTATAAGAATAGAAAAGCTAACTAGAATTAATAATTTTAAGACAGTTCTACCCTCAAACAAATTGATGGAAGCTGAAAAAAACAATGACCGGAGGCATGATCGGAGAGCAGGAACAAAAACTGGAAACACTGACAATAAAAGCAATGAGAGGCTAAATTTTAAGTGAGTGACCAAAAATAGGAATACAGTATGCTATCCGGAGCACGATGTCAAAAGAATCTTATAATAAAACGTTGGAAATAAAAAAAAATATTTTAATTGGAAAAACTTCACGTTACAACCAGAGGCTCTTCTTCAACAATGACCAGAGGCTGCTGCAGACACGCCCACTTGAAGTGGATGGAGAACTCGATGGACTGATCTGAGGAATAGCCCCGGCGCATGCGCCTGGACGCTGCTGAAGGCCACTTCTTCAGCAATGACCTTGAAAGACACCAGACGCTGCTGAAGACATGCCCACTTCTTCAGCAGTGACCTTCAAAGACACCAGAGGCTGCTGCAGATGCCGCTGCTGAAGTCACTTCTTCGGATGCCTCAACGGCTCCTTCAGCAGCCTCTGGTCTCTTTCAAGGTCATTGCGGAAGAAGTCGATGGCACCTCGAGAACTCGATGGCGCTATGTGCTCCGAACGGTTTCGTATCCAGTATTGTCATTTTCTAACTACTAACATAAAATAAACCTGACTGACGAAAAACCTATATTCAGAAAGTTCTATCGTTATCCACATGTCCACAAAACTGAAGTAAAATTCCAAATTCAGAAAATGCTCCAACAAGGCATCATCCAACCTTCCTATTTCCCATGGTCGTCCCCTATTTGGATAGTCCCAAAAAAATTAGATAGTTCCGGTAAAAAAAATGGCGTGTAGTACCTAATCGATTTTAGGAAACATCACCGAAATCCTAGACAAACTTGGCAGAAGTCAGTATTTTAGTACTCTAGACTTGGCTAGTGGTTTTCATCAAGTAGAGATGGACCCGAATGACATTCAGAAAACAGCTTTTACTGCAGACGAAGGACATTTCGAATTTAAAAGAATGCCATTTGGTTTAAAAAATGCTCCTTCCACGTTTCAACGTGCGATGGATAGTATTTTACGAGCATATCACACCGAGATTTGTTCCGTATATTTGGACGATATTATCGTTTTTAGCGCATCTTTAGAGGAACATTTTAAAATTAAAACAAATTTTCCAAAGGCTTCGAGAAGCAAATTTCAAAATTCAGTTGGATAAATCCGAATTTCTTAGAAAAGAAGTGGCCTATTTGGGACACTTAATCACACCGTCTGGCGTAAAACCAAAGCCAGAAAAAATTATACCAATGCAAAAACTTCCTATTCCAAATTCTCAAAAAGAGATAAGATCATTTTAGGACTTTTATGATATTATCGAAAATGTATTAAATACTATTCAAAAATTATTAAACCCATGACAGCTTGATTTAAGAAAAATAGCAAAGTAGTTCATTCTCCCGAGTTTGTCAAATGCTTCGAAACATGTAAAACCCTTTTAACAAATGCTACAATCCCCCAATATCCAGACTTTCAAAAACCATTTATACTCACGACCGACGCATGTAATTACGCACTGGGAGCTGTACTTTCACAAGGAGACGTTCTACACGATAAACCGATAGCATACGCATCTCGCACCCTTAATGATCACAAAATTAATTACTCCACTATCAAAAAAGAATTATTAGGCATCGTTTGGGCATGTAAACATTTCAGACCGTATTTATTCGGCGAGAAATTCAAAATTTACACAGATCATCGACCTTCAGTTTGGCTGTTCAATATTAAGGAACCAAATTCAAAGTTAATCAGGTGGAGACTTTAATTGCAAGAATACAATTACGAAATTGTATACAAAAAGTGTAGCCAAAATACAAACGCTGACGCACTTTCTCGTATTTGTATTAATGCCATAGAAAATGAAAGTATTCTAGGTAACCCAGGTGAAATAAATAAAGAAATTTTAGACTATTTAGCAAATTTAGCAGAAACCCCAATCCTAGATCAAGATCCCAGACCTTCAACAAGTAACAAAAACAAATCTCCAAAATCCAAAATTAAAATCCTCCAGAACATTCAATTAAAACGTCCTATGCCCGAAATTGACGAAAAACTTGACGACTCAGATGACAGTTCACAATATAGACGCTAGCGACAACTTTAACGACGGAATACAAATTTTAGAGGATATTATTAATAATAAACCAAATCAAATTCTCATATCCAATAATCCCCATAACAAATTAAACGTAACCTCAGAAAATGTAGGAAAATTCAAAATGCACGCATTGCCCTAAAATAATTTCGGGTTCCAGAAGTTCAACCGGGAACTTTCTAAGCCATATTCTAAATCCAGTACTTATGTATGTACCTAAACCACGTTAAATTTTTAAATAAAAATACCTAGTGTGAATTTCTTTACGATTATCTATTGAATTATCTAGATAATTATACTTCATCTATTATCTTTATCTAGATTATCATCTGCCAAATCATCTCTTATCTGTATCTAGATAAAAAACAGTTATCTGCGAACAACACTGGCACAGAAGAGTTACCCCTATAAGCAAAACTTCAAGTTATTTCACTCAAAATGGGTTATTCACGATTCCCATAATCTCAAATTTAGGATTCTCACAAAACGCTTCTGGATATCGAAAACGCTACTTATGTTTATGTCAGTTCAAAAATTATACCGTAAAGAGAATTTAATAGAACTGCTCGAAATAAGTCGTAAGCTTAGTGTCGAAATACTCTCTAAAGCAGGAAATGATACCTACAATAAATTATTTTTTGGACATATTTTTTTTTTATTTTTCGTTCATCATGAAGTTCTCAGGCTGGTTGGATGCGCACCTCCATCATTTCCTATCCTGGGCTAACCTACGCATTTCACTAAATCTAGGCCTACCCCTACCTCTTTCTATTCCTATCTTTGGCTCTAGCATGTCGAGAGCTAACCCTTCGTGTCTCAGAAGGTGTCCTACCATCCTACCATCCCATCTCTCCTATTCTTTATTGTCTCCCACACCTTTCGCTTTTCCCCAACCCTTTCTAATACCTCCCTATTGATAAACTTATCTATCCACGGTATCTTCATCAGACGTTTGTAGCACCACATTTCGAACGCTTCTATTCTTTCTCAATCCGTACTCCATACATACGTCTTCAAGAGTCTCTTCCGAGTTTCTATGTTAAACGCAATCCGACCCAGCGTTAGTCTTTCTTTTATACTAGTGCTCCTACAACCGACACTTATTTTACTTCCTAAATACCAGAAGTCCGCGACTTCCTCTATATTCTCATTTCATATTTTGTGTTTTAGTTTTAGTCCAATTTTCACGCCCCCTACATTCCAAAATTTTGGTTTTCTTTTTATTGATTTTCATGCCGTAGCACTCTGTCAAAACTGCTTCCCTTTCATTCAGAGCCATTCCTAATTCTTCTTTGCTGGATTCTAACACTGCTATGTCATCCGTGAATCTGAGCGTGTCGATAGTTTGACGCTGTATCCCTGCCCTTACCAATATTTTTTATGAAGTGAAAGAACTTTTAGGAGTAGGAGTAAACACTCTTCCAGACTTTATAAAGTAGAGTTCGGCCTGAGTAAGAAGTAATTTTACGTATACCTTATATACGCTGTTAATGTTTTCTTGGCAGAGCCCCTCCCCTCTCTTGAACAAGTCACGAGCCGCCAATGAATAAAACAACAATTCGGTGAAAGAATTTATGAGGGTTTGATGCAAAAAGAGAAATGTATTACTTCGAGAGTTAATTCACTGGGTGCCGGAAATCTGTTTCCGATTCCGTTAATTAAACGCGACTGAACAACCCTTTTCACAATACCTAACTATTTTACTTCGTGTATAAATTCGTATAAGCTGAATGTCAAATAACGTTCCAAAGGAATCAAGTATGTTTATCTATTCTTTACGGGAGAAAATTTACTATTTACTTTAACAAAAATGACGTAATATCAGTTTAAAAGGAAATAGTGGCGCATGAATTACCTACCAATGAATTAAGAAAATATAATGACACACTAATCACGCAATAACTTTTCAAGAGCAAATCATTGAAATTATTTATTTTTAGAGAAAACTATACTTGGGCCGGCGAATAGACGGAGTGATCACCCTGCAAGAACGTAGTCTAGCGGGGCCAATAGTAATTTATGACGACCGAATTGGAGTGATGCGACTTCGTTAGGTCTAAAGGAAGCGCATCACTGCGGTTCGGTTGTCCTAAATTGATAGTGGGCCCGCCTAGAGCACGTTCTTGCAGGGTGATCACTCCGTCTGTTCGCCGGCCCAAGTATAACGCAAATAAGTGGGTATGGGTATATCAGTAAGCCTATGAAACTTGAATAAACTGTCAGTTGTTCACCAAAGATAAGATCTGCTAGGTCCACCAGGTTTTTTCTTTCAAAATACTCCCAGTTTGCTGTTCGACACGAAAGTAAGGAAATTGAACTGAAGAATTTAAGTTCTGTCTATAGAAATATGGAATGCTGTTATCTCTAACCTCTAACTTACCCAAGAAAATTGGTGTAAAACTTATCAGTGCAGGTAAAATCCACACGTTTGCCAACATGAATCCTACGGTTCTGTGTGTCATTGTTATCGGGTACTCCAAGGGTCTGACAATTGCGTAGTAACGATCCACACTTATGCAGCATAGATGTAAAATGGAGGCCGTTGAAAAATATACGTCTAATGAATTCCACACGTCGCACATAAAATATCCGAACATCCATTTTCCAGTCAATTCAACACTAGCGTTGAAAGTCATAGCACACAATGCCACTAGCATATCTGCCATTGCCAAACTAACCACATAATAGTTTGTTATTACTCTTAATTTTCTATGGCGGTGTACACTGATTATTACTAAAGCATTTCCTAATATTGCACTTATTATGATTGTACCAAAAACAAAACTTTTTAGTATTATTATTAATAAATCTGTCCAATCTGGATGGGAATTTCCGACAGTTGTTAAGTTACTTCGATTATGTAGCGCAATTGCTGAATTCAGTATTGTTGGCATATTTGTTGTAGTCCCCGTAAAGGATGTCATTGCTTTTGCTATCATTTTTGTTGCTTTGTGTAAACGAAGAAAATGCACTACTGCGCTTAGATTTCTAGCACGAAGTGCACAGTTATGGCATTTTCCAGATACATCTACAGCTGTGTTCTTGCACATTTTGCATGTACCTTGTGTTGTTTACTCTTAGCCAGTTTTTCACCACTACTCATTGCTGACAAACTTCAGAAACCTGCAAATAAAATTTAAAGAATTGAATTAGTTTTAAAACGGGAATTTCATATAGGTATTAATGGAAAATTTCAATTCAAGTACTTATACATAAATTGACTTCAATCTATTCAATCGCGCACCTGCTGGAAATAATTTTATTAACGACCAAAGAGTTAGCTGTATATATATAAGTCGAACTAAGTTTAAAGTAATTTAAGCACTTCGTCCTTTTTCAAGTTTTGCCCGCTTGGACCGCGTTTTTAACAAACATACTTAACGCCAGCACAAAATATGCCCATTTAATAGATTACTACAGTGTACTCGACAGCAGCGCAACTTACTAAATATACTGCGCACCACCACAATAAATAATACGTTCGCTTTGTTTTGAAGTTTTTAAAACGCGGTTGTGTTTTTACTAAATAATTTTATGAATGCCAACGATTGGCACAGACACTGCCCCATCACCTTAAATAAAAACAAGGCAGGTTTTTGTACAAAAGTGTAAAACGATATCAGTACAAGAAAAGTGCGATAGGCAGACTTGATCTAGAGACCTTCCAATTACCGATACACTAGCTATGCTGCTATACGGGCTGATGCTGGCTAGTAACTATGGAACTAATAAAGTATAGGAGGTACAGGTATATTGTGTTGGCATGCAGTATATTTAGTAGAACGTGCTGGAACCGCGTATGGTTCCCACGTTTCGCAGTGACGTATGAATAAAGGGATGTCTTGAGCTGGTGATAAGCTAAAATACCCAATGATTGGCACTTTAAGGCACGTATTTGGTTTCGACAATTGAACAATTGCCAGAATTTAATTACACATTTAACAAATCTGAACTGTGCAAAGGAAGATTACAAAATTATCCAATTTATTGCTGATCATATTATGGATGATGATATAAAATGGAAAATCTTTCTAAGTATTTATTCAGAAAATACCTTTCAATCATTAAAGAACAATCCCAATTCAAAAAGTTTGAAAGCAAGAAAGAAATTTTGGATAACTATTTTAATCCAAAAGATTCGTTTTATCTTGCGACGTAGGTACTTACTTAATAATACAAAAAGAGGTACAAAATGAGCAACTTGGTTAGCAAGAGTAAAGCAGTTAGTAGGAAAATATAAATATGCAGTAGAACTAGAAGTAATCATGACTTATAGATTTGTACTTTGTATGGGTAAAGGCTCAATCATTGGACGTTACAAAATTAAAAATGGAAAACCATACACATTCAAAACATGCAATATTTTAACAAGACCTGCTTAAAAGCACGTACGTACATGGAGACAAATTATGATTGTTTCAAAGCCACCTTAGGTGGGGTAGCAGTCTGTAACGTCTCGTAGTCCACAAAATCTGGATTTACTTCTATAATTCAATGCCTGACGGGGTATTTGCCCGAGGAGTAGTTGTTCGAACGGTCCAGTACCACTGATTGATTTCAGATAATTACTCAAAGTAGTTGTCATTTGCTGATATCTGTCCAGAGCGCGGCAGCATATACAGAGTGTCCCGGTGAAGGTGGGAAATCTCTCGAGTGCGTATAGATTACTCGAAAATAACACCCCAACTTCATATAAAGTTTTCTCCTACGACCTTCCCCTGCCGAGATATTCTCCCTTAAATTAGAGAAATAAAAATAGTTTTTTTACATAAAATTTTTATTTTTATTTGTGTTTCGATAATTTTTTTGGTGACGTACGTAGTGATTGAATGTCGATAAAATAATGCGACCCGTTTTTCAATAGAGCATCAGGGGAGCAAGGGGCGAACTACCCCTTACCTTCTTAACTTCATATTTTTTAGGGGCTGGATATTTTTAATTTTTAACCTCATTTTTTGTTTCCCCGTACATTTTGCTAATACAAAGTTACTCTTGTTAGGTTTCGATAAAATGAAGCGTTTTCGAGAGAATAAAAATCAACGAGCAAGAGGCACCGTGTTTCTACTATTTTCGTTTTCATTTTTTCTGGCATTCGAAAAACCGAAAGCAATTTTTTTATGTAAATTTTCACTACTTTTCGCAAACTGTTAAGGTTATTTTTGTACGACGTTTCGTCTGTTGTCTACATCGTCAATTTTTATTTTGTCTTAATGCGGACCTGGACAATTTTTAATGAATTTCAAAAGAAATAGCTAATGTAGGGTCAAATCATATTTAAAAAATTCCTAAGAAATAATTTATTGAAAGAGCTTTCGGTTTTTTGATATCTTTGAAAATATTGCCAGAAAAAATAAAAACGAAAATCCTAGAAACACTGTAGGTACCTCTTGCTCGTTGAGTTTCAATTTCTCTAAAACGCTTCATTTTATCGAAACTTAACAAGAGTAACTTTTTATTATCAAAATGTCCGGAGAAACAAAAAATGCGGTTAAAAATAAAAAATATCCAGCCCCTAAAAAAATATGAAGTTAAGAAGGTAAGGGGTAGTTCACCCCTTGCTTCCCTGATGCACTATAAAAAAACGGGCCGCATTATTTTATCGACATTCAATCACTACGTACGTCACCAAGAAAATTATCCAAATACAACCAAAAATAAAAATTTTACGTAAAAAAAATAGTTTTATTTCTCCAAATTTAACGGAGAATATTTCGGCAGGGGAAGGTCGAAGGAGAAAACTTTATATGAACTTGGGGTGTTATTTTCGTGTAATCTATACGCACCCGAGAGATTTCCCACCTTCACCAGGACACCCTGAATAGCGAGTTAAATTGCATGGTTTGAGTGTGTAGGGGAAAGCACCGTACTGATGAGTCCCAGAAGTACGAAACCAGTTGGTCTGCGGTTTTCCATACACATTCAAAGCATGCAATATTTGAACAACGACCTGCTTAAAAGCACTTACGTACATGGAGACACATTATGATTGTATCAAAGCCACCTTAGGTGGGGTAGCAGTCTGTAACGTCTCGTAGTGCAAAAAATATTGATTTAGTTCTATAATTCAATGCCTGGCGGGGTATTTGCCCGAGGAGTAGTTATTCGAACGGTCCAGTGCCACTGATTAATGTTGGATAATTACTCAAAGTAGTTGTCACTTGCTGATATCTGTCCAGAGCGCGGCAGCATAATAGCAAGTTAAATTGCATGGTTTGAGTGTGTAGGGGAAAGCACCGTACTGATGAGTCCCAGAAGGACGAAACCAATTGGTCTACGGTTTTCCGTACACATTCAAAACACGCAATATTTGAACAAAGACCTGCTTAAAAGCACGTATTTACATAGAAACAAATTATGATTGTTTCAAAGCCACCTTAGGTGGGGTAGCAGACTGTAACGTCTCGTAGTACAAAAAATCGGGATTTAGTTCTATAATTCAATGCCCGGCGGGGTATTTGCCCGAGGAGTAGTTGTTCGAACGGTCCAGTCCCACTGATTAACAAAACCTTGGGCTACATATGTATATTATTTGCTGATTATAAGCAAGCTTACGACTCCATAAACAGAAATAAATTGTATGGAGCTATGGAAAATCTAAGGGTTCCCAAGAAACTGATTGAATTGGTGAAAATGACACTAACGGAAACACTCAATAAAGTCGCGGTGGAGGGGAAGCTGTCGGAATCATTTCCAGTATAAGCCCTGCTTGGTTCGACACTAATTTCTAGTATTATGCAATATTAAGATGATTTAAATGCAAAAAATTCTTCTTTGCGAGACTTTTGTTCCTTCGCAGTTTACTTACTGTGATGTTGTGTATGGACCATGTCTAAAGTACGTGGATTCGTTGAATCTGCAGAAAATACAAAATGCATGTAGGAGTATGAGGCTTATTTTCGGCATTTATAGGAATCACCATATTTTTCGCATAAGTTAAATAATCTTACGTGATCAAATATGTCTAATAGCAGATTGTTGCATATGGGTTGTGAATTTCATTAAAGGTCATTCAGCCTTAGACACCCGCGTAACAAAATTGTTTTTAGGACTGACAGATGTCCATAATCTAAATATTAGAAATAAGGGAGTAGGGGCAAATCAGGTAAATACGGCCACTTGAAGAAATTATTTTAATAAGGCGAAAATATGGAAATATAAATGTTTTTATTTCAACTCAAAATGTATGGTTTTTCTAAGATAGGTAAAATAAAAACAACCAGATCACATTGTTAATAAGTGAATAAGTCACATTTGAATTCATTAGCCTGTTCACCACCAGTGCATGGTGCATGTGCCCAATTTCCGAAATTATTATAGCAATACCATAGCTCACCATCATACATACATGTTCTTTCACATCGTATTCTGTATACACTCGTGGATTCTAAGTTAGAATAGGTCAGTTACTAAATCCCCTTTGTTCATTCATGAAGAAGATACGAACTTCCGTTACAAGAGACCAGCACACAAGCCGATCCGAATTGCTGACCGTCAATAGCCTTCAAATTTATATGTACCTTACTTTGCTTATATTGTTTATAAATATAACTACTTTGGAATTATTGTTATTCACTTTTGAAATTTTCAATCGCGAGTTATTGTAACTGTCAAATGTAATATTGGGTAATAAAATTGATTTTTAAAGTCGTGCGTATCCAAGAAACCACCGTGGTATTCAGTTTTCACTGTTATCTTGGAAACCTACTCGTCGTGAAAATTCTAGTCGTAGAAATAAGAAGAGCCCAGGGCAAGAACCGCCAAAGCTCCGTAGAATTAAGAAGAAGAAAAATAAGCATGAAAGTGTAAGTACACATTTAAGTATCTATTTTTGTTTGCATTTCTTTGTATATGTGTACCTCACCTTCTGATCGACTAATTGAAGAAACAGTAGATAGAATAAGTCAATTAAGCATAGGAAACAATTCAGATAATTCTAGTAATAATTTAAGCAACAACTCAAGTAATAATTCAGACATTAATTTAAGTAAGAATTTCGACACTCCTCGTAGTAATAAAATAAATATGGAAAAATTTAATAAAATGCATGTCGATGGAGTTTCGCATTACAAAGGGGAACCTGCAACGCTTTCAATGTTCATTTCTGCTTATGATTACCTATCTAATAACATTTGCAGACAGTAGTTGTTCGAACGGTCCATTACCACACAGAATTCTGAAAATTTGTAATATCATGTTTTCAAATATTCTCTATTTAATGAAAATAATGGAAACTTAATCCAACTTCCGCTTATACCGGAAGTGGCACTTAACTTCCTTATTTTAAATAGAACTAATACCTAATTTTTTACACTTTCCGGTTCACCATAAAATTTTAGATGGATTTTATGGAACATAAATAACCTCTAAATGTCAAAATTTCCAAGATATACGCGAGTTTTCAAATTTTTTTTACTGTTGCAGGGTACTCTTCGGCGTCTGCGGAAAAGAAACAAATTGAAATCGAAACAATGCCCTGCGGCAGCATTAATGACAAAGGTCTAAATTAAAGTTCAGTGAACTCAAAGTTTGAAAATACTACGTACAGTGATTAGGATGCGACATTAAACTGAGAAATCAAAATATTGCCAGAACTCAACAAAATTAAATGGAACGCCCCCTTTTTATGCACTTTTTGGATTTATATCGACTCCAACTAAAATTTTCCGTAGAATCCAAAAAGTGCATAAAAAAGGGGACGTTCCATTTAATTTTGTTGAGTTCTGGAAATATTTTGATTTTTCAGTTTAATGTCGCATCCTACTCACTGTACGTAGTATTTTCAAACTTTGAGTTCACTGAACTTTAATGTAGACCTTTGTCACTAATGCTACCGCCGGCAATTGTTTCGATTTTAATTTGTTTCTTTTGCCGCAGACGTCAAAGAGTACCCTGCAACTGTAAAAATTGAAAACTCGCGTATATCGTGGAAATTTTGACATGTAGAGGTTATTTATATTGCATAAAGTCCATCTAAAATTTTAGGGAGAACCGGAAAGTGTAAAGAAATTAGGTATTAGTTCTATTTAAAATAAGGAAGTTAAGTGCCATTTCCGGTATAAGTGGAAGTTGGATTAAGTTGTCATTATTTTCATTAAATAGAGAATATTTAAAAACGTGATATTACAAATTTTCAGAATTCTATTGTGAGCGCTTCTCTACAAACGTCCAATAGGAATTCGTCGTGACACACCCTGCATGTAGGTAGAAGGGGTCAGTGCAAAAAGTGGTTAAGTCACATTTCCATGTTTTCGAGTTATTGCATAATGAAAGTTTCAATATACTCCCACTTCTATTATGTACTGTTTAGGAGGTTTAGTATTTTTTTAATGTAAAATAGTACTGGCAATGAATACAATAACCTAAATTATACACTGAAAAACTTATTTAGTTTCACAGAAATTTGATTTTTGAACTTGGACTTTTTGGGTGAAGAATGGTCAATAATATTGAGAAAGTTTGAGAAAATTACGTTAAGAACGATGGAAATTTTACATTTTTGTTTAATTTTCTGAGGCAACTGCAGATTAAAAGATAAAATATCAGTTTTTACAATCAATAATTATAGGAAAAATAAAAAAACTGAAGCTGTAAAGAGAACTATATTTTGTTAAAGAAATAAAACATTTTACGGCTCGCTTTACTGAATAAAAAACGCATTGCAACAACCAAAATATAGCAAAAAAATATAAAAAGACATGACGAGCAAATCTACTCGTATACAGGCTGTCCCAAAATTCCGTGGACCTCAGGGTATTGGGGCCAAAATAAATGGATTAGACCACACGTATCTATATACCAAAGCGCTTCGTTTGAGCATGATGAAACTTCAAAGTTAATTAAAAAACTTGTTTTCTTCAATTAATTCGGAAAAACTTCGTTCGATTTTAATACAATTTGGTATGTAGATATTTCCTTGGAAGTACTATTTTCTGATGTGCAAAGCAAATTAACTAAGGTTCTAGAAAGATGAAAACTGCCCCTACCCCTAATCAAACTTTAACGTAAGTAATTATTGAGCAACACGGCCAAGAAACAAATAAAATTGCTGTGCCGTTTTAATAACTACTTCGTATGTCTAGGTCAAAAAGTGGCCAAGTCCATTGAATTAGCCACTTTTTGATACTTAGCAACTTCTTGCACTGAAATGACGATCAGCTCTGCATCACACATATGGGTTTTCATGCAGTTATCTACTTCTTACCGCGAATTTGACCTCACCAGTCGATAGTACGGACAAATTTGGGTAGATGGCTATACTTAACTCAGTTTCAGAAAAATATGGATTTAGCCACTTTTTGCACTGACCCCTTCAGTTATCTTCAAAAACAAATTGTCGACATGTTAAATAAAAAGAGAAACAAAAAACTAAATTTCTATAATGCCCTCAGTGCGTCCATCCATATCCAACAGGGTATAGGTAAGTACTGTAAATAAATTTTACTTTCAAAAATGGCAACCATTTTGAAATTTTTGGCGATACCAAAAAAATATCATTAGAACAGGTTATTTTTTAATATTAGCGAATTTAACAAAATGTTTAATGAAAATTGGAAATTTGGCCGCCATTTTGAACATTTTATAGTTATAAATAAAATATGGTTTCAATCGACTTCAGCGATATGAAATCAATATAAAATGACATATTACTTGCCCACATTGGTTATTATTTAATTATTTTTGAAATTCAAGCCCCTTGGAATATATTCCGCCCCTGAGCTGCTCCTACGGGGTATTTTTTTGGGTGCTGCGGGCAAAATCTCTTAATTTGACCTGTTTAAGCTGCCGACCTAGTTTCATGCTTTTAACACAATTTGCAGGGTTTTTCTGTTAACCGTTAGGACTATTATAGCACAGTGAACTCAAAAAGGTTGGAAAAAATTTATTTAAAATTCAGGCATTTTTTACGGAGAAACCCTTGAACCCGTTAATTGTTATTTCTAGGCGTGCATTTTTTAAAATCATTTTCATTGTTACAGGGTGACCCAAGAAAAGTTATCACGTGACACATAATTTTTTTAATTGTAACCACCATTTGTTATTGAATTTTTGGATTCTACGTAATATTCTAATCCTATTTCATGTAACATACATTATGTATAAATTAAGTTGTTTTCGAGATAAATCAGCTTCATTTAGTAAATAATAAATTACTAAATGGCAATCTTGCGAAAATGTATTTTAATAATTGTTGAAATTGACCACCACCAACAACCTGGCATCATCCTTGCAAAACAGTCATATACTACTTGAGGTTCTACAATTCTAATTTCTTGCTTTATTCGGGCTTTAAGATCGTCAATATTGTTCGGCCTGTTGGTATACACTTTAGATTAAATTAATATGATTAGAATTTTACGTTGAATCCAAAAATTAAATAAAAATGGTGGTTTGAATTAAAAAAATTATGTGTCACCTGACCTGAAAATTAATTTAAAAATGAACGCCTAAAAATAAGAATAATTGACGGGTTCGAGGGTTTCTGACTAACAAAAATGTCTGAAATTTTAATTAATTTACCCCAACTTTAACTTTAGCTGTACGAAACGTGGCGTTGTTTTGTTATAGCAACCGGTACCGGTATTATTGCATTGGCGACACACCAGCATTACACCAAAGCTGTTCACTTGAACTGTAGTAGGTTTAAGTGGACACTGATTAAAATTATGGGATTCTTCTTTTAATTTCATAGTAAACACCACCTTAATACGTTACGTCTTGATCATCATCATGAAGTTCTAAGTCCGAGGACTGGTTGGACGCGTACCTCCATCCTTTCCTATCCCAAGCTAACCTACGCATTTCCCTAAAAGTAGAACATCCTACATCCCCAACTATTTGAGAGCCGTAGTCTAATCTGGGCCTACCCCGACATCTTTTTATCCCTAATCTCCGACTCTAGTATGCCGCGGACTATTCCTTCGTGTCTAAGAAGTTATTCTACCATCCTATCCTTCCTATTCTTGATAAAAGTTTTAAATTCATGGCGAATAATTGTTTGAGGCGCTTCCAAATGTCCACTTTTTCTAACGGAGTTTTCGTGTGGGCGTAATTTAATAACCTACACTGCGCTCGCCAATGAGCATGCTAAAGTTTAAAAACATCCTCCCGCCCAGAAACTAAAATCGACAAATAAATTAGTCATTTGAACTCTACGGCATATCTGACGTTATCATCTGTCAAAACATAATTTCATTTGTATTTGAAGTGAAACCAGACTCAATGTCAGTTTTTAGCCGTCAGTGTCTCAGGTTGTTTGGAAAAAGAAGGTCTTTCGAAAAATCTTAAATTATGCATAATTTTCTTCTGTGAACCTGAATATGGAGTAGGCATAAGTTTCCGGCCTGAACTAGAAGAAAGGTGAAAATAAAAAAAAACGGTGCTTACTGTTTTTCAATATAATCTCCCTTAATATCAATACATTTATTACATCTTTTTGGAAGCATCTCAATACCCACAAAAAAGTTTTCATCTTTAACTGCAAAATGGGCCTCAACGGCAGCTTGAACCTCTTCACCGGTGTGAAACTTCTTCCCCCGCAAATCCGACTTCAATTTTGAGAAAAGGTAGTAATCGCTCGGAGCCAAATCCGGGCTGTAAGGTGGGTGGGAAATTTCTGTGAAGCCACACTCCCACACAGCAGTCTTGGCAACAACAGCTGTGTGGACGGGCACATTGTCGTGAAGCAGTCGCACACCTCTACTCAATTTTCCTCGCCTTTTCTGCTTAATAGCGTCTCTTAGACGGTGCAGCAGAGCTGCGTAATACACTGCATTTACAGTGGTATTGCTTCAACCTCCACTTTTTCTATAGTTCCCGGAGTGACAGCTTCCACAGGGCGACCAGAACGAGGATCATCTTCCAGATTTTCTCGACTAAAATTAATGCTTTGCTCCATTCTTTTTCAGTTGAATAGGAGGGGGAAGCATCCCCATACACTCTATTTAAACGATCTTTAATTTGGGCTGGTGTAAGATCCTCTTTGGCAAAGAATTTAATCACTGCGCGATACTCGATTTTGAACATTTTAAAAAATTTACGGCACAACAATTTTAGCCAACTGTCAAAACCAAACAATTGGGGGCAACTTGATCCGGCTGTGCACACACATGTACCAGGAAAATAACCATGGTAGCTGCAACCGAATGTGGTCAGAAAGAATGGGTTGGGCCGGAAACTTATGGACTATACTACGTACCTAGTTTTTTAAGCAAAAATTAATAGCTACCTAATAAATTATTAAGTAAGCTAGTTTTATAAGTTATGTGAGATTCCCATCATTTTCCTACATGACGCGGTTCGTGAGATGGCCGCGAGAGGCAGTATGGGTGTGTCACCGCTAGGGTCCGTGTATTTAGAGAGTACCGCAATCAATAGCTCCACTATGTTTCAGAATTGTGAGTAAACATGGCGGACTGCCGTGTCAACAGCAAAATGTCATGTGTCATTCAAAGTCCAGCTAAAATGTTGGTTTGTTTGATGCTTATGCTTTATCGTCTTTTGTGAATCATTGTTATATATTTCCACAATCTGGTCTGTATAGTATTATTCCTCAATGTATTGCAGTCAAATTTTATTTGTTTATGGATCAAAAATCAGAAGGTGAATCCGCAATTTGTAACACATGTCAAATATAAAATCTGACGTTCCGGCACAATTCAAATTTGGCGCCTGTTATTGTGAGTAAACATGGCGGAGATTGCGGTACTCTCTCAATACAGGGACCCTAGTCACCGCAGCTACAACGCAGCAGAATTAACTGTGATGTGTTCTGTGGTGCAGTGGTATATAAACTAGCCTCGACGCTAGTTGTTGTGTTGTTGCATCTCTATCTGTGTACAGAAATATAAACCTATAACTTGAAGAAAGTTTTCATTATCTCAGTAATTAGTTTCTTGCATTAAAAGTTGGGATTCAACTCGCGTGGCTCTGAGTTTTTGTGTTTCGTCAGTTTGTGCGAAGTGCACGTGTGAAAAAAGCAATGGCTGCAATGCCGCGTGATCATCCACGCACACGGAGCCGGAGCCCTGAGCAGCCGGAGGCTTCGAAGTAGGAGTCGGAGTCCGAGATGGCGGCATACAGCCGGAAGTCGGACCAGGAGTGGAAGTCGAGGTGCTAGTAGGCATGATGCTGGTGGGCTTTAGTGTTCCGTCAGTGTTTATTAGTGTTTCAAGTTAAGTACAACCATGTAGTAGCCCTCGCTTACGGGGTTGAAAATTCCGAAAATTTCTGGAGCTAAATTAACTTGACCCCGTCGATTTGTACAACAAAACATTTGTGCTTCACAGTAGCGGATAACCCGGAAGTCACCCACAGTGAATTTTGTGTGTTAAAACTCTTCAACGGTAAATGTGGCTGGTTTGTAGTCTGAAGCACTAAAGAGCACTCACGAAGCACTAATGGCTTTGCACCACCAAATTATTTGAACTTCACAGTTGTGGCCAACTTCATGTATCTTTTGTAGTCTAGTGATATAACCAATGATGTACAGCTCTACTGGATAGGCCCATTGCCGTTTACCCCATGAAAACTTTTTGAGGCATTTCTGTTGTGTATGCAACCCGTACTACTTACGAATCTCCATCCTTTTCTAACGCGAAGAGCTTAACAGGTGTTTTTGCACAGGTAACAGTTTTTTGTGTACCATGGTCATATATTGCGCTGCTTACGGCTGTAAAAGCGTTCAGCAGCCAGGTAACAACTTATAGTTTCATGGGTAAATATTACATGCCAATGTGAAATGTGATCTTATTCATTTTTTCCCTCTAAATTAAATAATGTGCGTCTAACCTAAAATTTTAGATTCCCGTTTCATATGAATACCCCGGAAATTAAGTTTCTTGAGTTTCAATCTTTTGTTTTATGATTGATAATTCTTTATCATTGACCTAGGTCAATAATGAATTCATCATTAACCTATTACAAGAGGTGGGAAACATAATTTCAGGGCGCAAATGTTGGTCAATAATGAAGTGTTTTAAGGTTAGTAGTGAAAAAACAATTTTTTTACTCGGCTTATATAGGATTTTATTTAAATACTAGCTGGTACCCGGCGCGTTGCTGCCTCTGAAGAAATAATTGTGGTAAAATCGTTTGAAACTTGATAAACTGCGAATGGCATATGCCGTTTGACGTTTGCATTCTCACTTTATAAATTATTTGCTGCCCGGTCCCGGTACGACATGCGCGGCACCTACTGTAAGTTAATCTTCAGATTAGCCCAGCGAGTGTTCCTGTGAAGTTTGGTAGCGATCGTATCAACATAATTTTTTTGTTTTGTGCGAGGCGGGGGCTTGATATGACACTTATCAACTTGACGTTTGCATTTTCACTTTATAAATTACTGGTACCCGGCGCGTTGCTGCCTCTGAAGAAATAATTGTGGTAAAATCGTTTGAAACTTGATAAACTGCGAATGGCATATGCCGTTTGACGTTTGCATTTTCACTTTATAAATTATTTGCTGCCCGGTCCCGGTACTTTTCACTTTATAAATTACTAGCTGGTACCCGGCGCGTTGCTGCCTCTGAAGAAATAATTGTGGTAAAATCGTTTGAAACTTGATAAACTGCGAATGGCATATGCCGTTTGACGTTTGCATTTTCACTTTATAAATTATTTGCTGCCCGGTCCCGGTACTTTTCACTTTATAAATTATTTGCTGCCCGGTCCCGGTACGACATGAGCGGCACCTACTGTAAGTTAATCTTCAGACTAGCCCAGCGAGTGTTCCTGTGAAGTTTGGTAGCGATCGTATCAACATAATTTTTTTGTTTTGTGCGAGGCGGGGGCTTGATATGACACTTATCAACTTGACGTTTGCATTTTCACTTTATAAATTACTGGTACCCGGCGCGTTGCTGCCTCTGAAGAAATAATTGGGGTAAAATCGTTTGAAACTTGATAAACTGCGAATGGCATATGCCGTTTGACGTTTGCATTTTCACTTTATAAATTATTTGCTGCCCGGTCCCGGTACTTTTCACTTTATAAATTATTTGCTGCCCGGTCCCGGTACGACATGCGCGGCACCTACTGTAAGTTAATCGTATCAACATAATTTTTTTGTTTTGTGCGAGGCGGGGGCTTGATATGACACTTATCAACTGTCAGATTTGACAAATAAAATTTATAAAATCGAGCGTTACCTAAAAAAACGTTACGTTCCTCTGCGTAACTATGGATACGTGTATTTATGTATTTTAGTAATTAATTTCAAGTTGTCAGTTTAAAATTGTAATATTTAAAAAAGTGACACAAAGTTTGTTAAGAACATTACTGAAAACGTCCCACGGAAACGGGATAAAAAGTATCCTATGTCCGTCTCCTGGTTCTAAGCTACCTCCCCACCAATTTTCAGCCAAATCGGTTCAGCCGTTCTTGAGTTATAAATAGTGTAACTAAAACGACTTTCTTTTATATACAGGGTGTCCCGTTTTTATTATTACAAATTGAAACAGGTGATAGAATATGTAATTTTAAGACAAAAGTTTCCCATAAACATGTATCCAAAAATACTTCGTAAGGGAGCTGCACCCCCTCAAAGATGTGCCTCTGTTAATGGTTTTCTCCCGTTATTTCAGATACCATTTCAGATGAAATTACAAAATTCGGTGCAGCTTATAATCTTTGTATGCCTAATCGAATTCTAAAATCAAAATTTAAAATTCTTAATCAGGGATGATTTAAACTGAAGGGGTGTGGGGTTAAGAGGGCCCTAACTGTTTTGGCTGTAGTCTCTTGCCACTTTCAGCAACAAAATTTAAAATTTCATAGTTTCTTACAAAAGACAGGTCTCTTGCATTTTTTCGGTACAATTTACTGTTTTCAAGGAAATCCAAAGTAAAATTTATGTTACAGACCATAAATAGCATCAAAATCAATTTTTACAAAATAATAAACTTATTAAGAAAGCCATTTTTATTATTTCATATCTGCACATTAATATTGTAATTTTGTAATTTTATTTGCAACGGTATCTGAAATAACGGGGGAAAACCATTAACAGAGGCACATCTTTGAGGGGGTGCAGCTCCCTTACGAAGTATTTTTGGATATATGTTTATGGGAAACTTTTATCTTAAAATTACATATTCTATCACCTGTTTCAATTTGTAACAATAAAAACGGGACACCCTGTATATAGATTTGCTGCCCGGTCCCGGTACGACATGCGCGGCACCTACTGTAAATTAATCGTATCAACATAATTTTTTTGTTTTGTGCGAGGCGGGGGCTTGATATGACACCTATCAACTGTCAGATTTGACAAATAAAATTTATAAAATCGAGCGTTACCTAAAAAAACGTTACGTTCCTCTGCGTAACTATGGATACGTGTATTTATGTATTTTAGTAATTAATTTCAAGTTGTCAGTTTAAAATTGTAATATTTAAAAAAGTGACACAAAGTTTGTTAAGAACATTACTGAAAACGTCCCACGGAAACGGGATAAAAAGTATCCTATGTCCGTCTCCTGGTTCTAAGCTACCTCCCCACCAATTTTCAGCCAAATCGGTTCAGCCGTTCTTGAGTTATAAATAGTGTAACTAATACGACTTTCTTTTATATATATAATACTAGCGGCCCGGCAGACGTTGTCCTGCCTAAAATTACTTTTCGTATTGAATTTTTGATTCATTAACCAAATCGTTTATTCAATGTGAAACATTTTTCTGATTACGTTTATGTTCAACCAAATATGTCGTTCCTATCGTCAGTTATGATCGCGAGCGCATACAAAAAATTATGATTGTAACAGTTTGTCCGAATTTCCCGATTTACGCCTATCCATATCACAAAAATCCAATAGAAAAAAGCACTTTCAGTTTTTCCTAATTTTCCAATTTTCCGGGCAACTTTTCCAATTTTTCGTTGCTTAAAAACATTATTTTTGAAAAGAATTAGCCAAATCCGTTCAACAGTTAAGCACTTTCAGTTTTTCCCGAATTTTCACATTTTCCGGTGGATTCTCCAAAAAATTTCTTTCATACAAACCTTATCCTGACAATTACGATCACAACAAAAAAAATCAACCAAATCGGTCCAGCCGTTAAGCACTTTTAGTTTTTCCCGAATTTTCAAATTTTCCGTTAGATTTTCCAAAATTATGATTTTTACAGTTTGTTCGAATTTCCCGACTTACGCATATCCATATCATACAAAAATCCCATAGAAAAAAGTACTTTCAGTTTTTTCCGAATTTTCCAATTTTCCGGGCAACTTTTCCAATTTCTCGTTCCCTAATGCCACGTTCGGCCTCTGTTTTGTCGACGTTCCAAATTATTTTGTGCGTAAGCTCCAACTGAGCGCGTCGAACTCGACTGTATCCGTTGTTCCGGAGTTATAATGGATCGCGCTTGAGGCTTGAGAAATTCTTATTCGACTTGGCTCCAAACGCTGTCTACGCTCTTCGCGTACGCCGACCGATATTTCGACGCCTCACTGGTGGCATTTTTTCCAAAGAACCACCAAATACATGATCACCACCGATAACACACTGACAATTCAATTTTTAGAACTGTCAAACTGAACGTCACATTTTTGTTTGTCAAACAGATTTTCATACAAACTTTTACCTTCCAAATTTTCTACTTTCCCGGTGGATTTTCCAAAATTTTCTTTCATACAAACCTTGTTACGAACACAACAAAAAAGAAATCAGCCAAATCGGTCGAGCCGTTCTCAAGTGATGAGCTTACATACATGTGGCAATTGCTTTTTATTTATATAGATACATAGCTGGTACCCGGCGCGTTGCTGCCTCTGAAGAAATAATTGTGGTAAAATCGTTTGAAACTTGATAAACTGCGAATGGCATTTGCATTTTAACTTTATAAATTATTTGCTGCCCGGTCCCGGTACGACATGCGCGGCACCTACTGTAAGTTAATCTTCAGATTAGTAAAGTTTGTTTTGCGCGAGGCGGGGGCTTGATATGACACTTATCAACTGTCAGATTTGACAAATAAAATTTATTTAATACTTTCTGACGGTCTGAATTTTATTTGTCAAATCTGACAGTTGATAAGTGTCATATCAAGCCCCCGCCTCGCACAAAACCAAGAAAAAAAATTCTGTTGATCCGATCGCTACCAAACTTGAAACGGGATAAAAAGTATCCTATGTCCTTCTCCTGGTTCTAAGCTACCTCCCCACCAATTTTCAGCTAAATCGGTTCAGCCGTTCTTGAGTTATAAGTGAAGTAACTAACACGACTTTCTTTTATATATATAGAACTGCGAATGGCATTTGCATTTTAACTTTATAAATTATTTGCTGCCCGGTCCCGGTACGACATGCGCGGCACCTACTGTAAGTTAATCTTCAGATTAGTAAAGTTTGTTTTGCGCGAGGCGGGGGCTTGATATGACACTTATCAACTGTCAGATTTGACAAATAAAATTTATTTAATACTTTCTGACGGTCTGAATTTTATTTGTCAAATCTGACAGTTGATAAGTGTCATATCAAGCCCCCGCCTCGCACAAAACCAAGAAAAAAAATTCTGTTGATCCGATCGCTACCAAACTTGAAACGGGATAAAAAGTATCCTATGTCCTTCTCCTGGTTCTAAGCTACCTCCCCACCAATTTTCAGCTAAATCGGTTCAGCCGTTCTTGAGTTATAAGTGAAGTAACTAACACGACTTTCTTTTATATATATAGATATAAAAAAATTCTGTTGATCCGATCGCTACCAAACTTGAAACGGGATAAAAAGTATCCTATGTCCTTCTCCTGGTTCTAAGCTACCTCCCCACCAATTTTCAGCTAAATCGGTTCAGCCGTTCTTGAGTTATAAGTGAAGTAACTAACACGACTTTCTTTTATATATATAGATATAGATTAAAATGGGTATTTTAGTATGGAGAACCCTATACTTACAACTTCGCTTATGCTGTTATTTTAAAATAAAATAATTGGTAAGTACTTATAACATAATTTGCATAGGTACAGTAAGAAAATACTTACTAAATGCACAGTAAATAATACTAAGCTCTGTATTTTTCAATTTGCTTATCCTTGCACTGTTTTTACATGCGAAACTAAACTGGAATTTACCCAGCATTTAATATTTTTTTCGGAGTACTTATTTAAAATACTACCTAACCAAAACTTTAGTTGCTGAATTTTTTGTTGTTCCCTCTGAAACTCAGACTGCTGCGACTTGTTGACTTGTAGGGTATAATTTACTTCCATGATACAGGGGTATGCTCATAAGTTGTAAATCAACGTGTAAAATAACATGCTAAATAAATAATGTACTTGAAAATACATTTACCTGAGATGAGTTTTATTTATATTTTATTGATTTCTCAAATGAAGAGTCCGAAAAAGCAAGTGCAAGTATTAAAATTTAGAAATATCAACTTGTCTGTTACCCGCTTAATCAAGTCATACGGCTGTTTGAATGAGAGGGCAAAGAAGAGACTGACTTAAAAGGAGAAGGAGATTCGTAAGTATTGTGGGTTGTCTACATCTTGTGTGGCTTCACTTTTACTTCCATTTAGCCCCCGGTTGGATATAACCACAAACTATCAAGCCTCTAGTATTAAAAGTCAGAATAAAAATGTCGCCATAATATTACAAGAATGTTATGCAACCAAACAGAGCAAGGAAATAGGTAACGATAATTTGCTAAACTCTTCAAGATTTTCGGTAAAATATGGAGATAAAAATCTGAAACTCGTGGAGAAACATTTTCAGGAAAAAATTCGTGTTTAATTAATCTCTTCGTACAGAAAAGAAATGAAATTTAAAAATTAATCAACGATGAATCTTTTGAATTATAATTTATGTAAGTATAAAGAACCAGATCTTGTTTGAGACGAGAGCATTGATTATACACCGTTAAAGGAAATGGAGATGTAACAGAAATGATTTCGTTATGAATCCATCAAGTCATTAAAATATACATAGCTCTTCGTCACATCACCAGGAGATTTATTGAGAGGGACAGGAATTATATTCTGAGTGTAATTTTAAGAAATTGCCTATATAAAATAATTCCCAGAATAATTTTAGATAATTGTGTCGAATTACATACACACAGATCGAATTACAGTTAACGGTAATTATGACATCCGAGATGTGAAATTTTATATTTCTCCAGCCAGGGGCACAAATTATTTACTTACTAATTTTTACACATTTATAGCTAAAACGATTTACATTCCCAAAAGTATGTGTCTCCATATGGAATAAATGTACAGAATGTAGGATACGGGGTGATTCAGGTTTATTAACTTCAGGAAACAATAGAATTCACAAACGTATGGAGACCTCCCTAATAAAGTATAGTCCAACAATCCTTCTTTTCCGAGATAAATAGGTGAAAATTCATATTTTTTAAGTTTTAAAATGAGTGGTACTGGACCGTTCGTACAACTACTCCTCGGGCAAATACCCCGCCAGGCATTGAATTATAGAACTAAATCCAGATTATGTGTAGGTACTACAAGATCTCATAAGGGATGCTACCCCAAACATATCGTTGGGCTTGGAACATCCTTGGATCTCTACGTACTTTCCTGCTCAACTCGCAGTAGAGTATGTTTGTTAGAAGTTTGGTTGATCTTCATACGGTAGGGATGGTGTGAATAGTAATTTAAATAGCGACCTGATGCTATTATATAGTCAAGAAAGAAATGGAGGAATTGACCTCCCTCTCAACAGTGAAGTGAATTAAGGAGTTATAAGAATTAAACACATGTAAAGGAGCTAAAAGTTACAATTCCTCCTGTCAACTTCTCGTCAAGTATTGAGCAACCAGATTGAAAGAAATTTTATTAAAAAGGAAGACGACATCAAAACTGAGTAGGACATGGCTCTCAGGAATCTTGAAACTATTAATGAACTCTGAGGAAGAAAATGAGTCTCTAAGGTAGAATCTATTATCAAAATTATAACTGTTAACTCTTAGGAGTAGGTTTATGGATTTTAGGCAGGCGCTAAAATTTTGGGACAACAGGGCTGTGAATTCTGCATGCAAAATTCTCCTGATGGGAGATCACCACGAATGGAAATGTAATATTCATTATCATTGATAAGGTCTAAGGATAACCTAATATAAGTGTCCTTAGGAATGATAACTGTACCGTTTCCTTTATCTGAAGGGATCACTAGAAGTTTTTAAAAAATTAAAGAATCCAGGGCTTAATTCAAATTTATCCCAAAACTGGCATTCTTAATGGTACAGTGGAAAGTTTTAACTTTCCAAAGTGTATAATTTGTTGGGCTTTCAATAATACCTACCACAGTTTTTCAAGTTCTTAGCAAATTTAAATAATTATTCACATCATTAGTAGTTATTTTTAATAGCTATAAAATACCGGTATTCCATTTTATAAAATAAAAGAACGAGAAATGTCAAATTTAACAACCCCTTTCATTTTATATCTTGAATCGTAACTATATCTCTATATATCTTTGATAACACTCTTGATTTAGGTACTCATAAATGAATAGTTCCATTACTTTGTTTTAATTCCTCACTAATTTTATGCCTAGTAATTTTTGTAATCTCGAAAAATACGACATGTTAAGTTTTCAAATTGGCACATGAAAACACTTCTGCAGCCGGAAACATATACTTGCAAACGTATCCAGAAAGACCGCAACCGAACAGAAAAATATTTAAACTGTTTTGTTAAAAAGTTAACAAATTGTAATTTATATTACAGTTTAGAAAGAAATTTAATCGAATATGGCCGCTTCGAGAAGCTGGTAGAAGCTGAACCTACCATTTCTTCCAGGGAAGTTCAAAATGTCAGAGTTTCGCAAAGAAAGGCATTGGAAATATTAAAAACCCATAATTATCGGCCTTATAAATTTAGGAAAGAATATTTTCTGACTGAGGATGAAAAAAGAAGGCGCTTGGAATTTTGCAATTGGTATTTAGCACAACGTAACAATGTGCCTAATTTCGTAGACTCCACTGTGTGGTCAGACGAAGCACATATAAGTAGCTATGGAATTTATAAGTTGCACAATGTCCATTACTGGTCCGACTCTAACCACCACGAGAGCTTTATACGCCGGAGACAGGGAAAATTTGGATTAAATGTTCGGTGTTGTATTAAGGGGGAAGATTTTAGTTGTATTTTTTAAGGCAATTTGAACGTGGTAAGATATTTGGGCATACTGCAGAAAAACTTTTGGACAGCCTTCCTTTAGCACATAACCAAAATCTACTCTTTCAACACGACGGTGCCCCTGCGCATAACCCACAAGAGACAACCCTCAATTTATCCACAAGATTTCCTAACAGATCGCTTTCTCAAGGATAAAATTTACAGAAGACCCAACACGACAATGGTAGGATTACGGGAAAGTGTCCACTTTGCACTTACGAGACTTAGACAAATTTTTCTTCGAAATGCCCTCAATTCCACAGCACGCAGATGCGAATTATGTATTCAAAAAAATGAAGCTCGCAGTTTCAAAATAAAAAAGTGCCTGAAGAATGTGGATCCCGTTTGCCAATGTCTTTTTAAATAAGCGAGTTATTACAAGTTTTCAAAATGACAGATTTTTCAATTTTCTCCTATAAGTTGGTCATGATCAAAGATATTAACATTCTGCTTTCGCATATGAAAACATCTTTGAAAAAGAGCCCTGGACCCAGGCGTCAGATTCGCCCTGTCTCCAATAATTAATGTAATTTCCCTTTAATGCAATCGAAAATGCCTCACTTTAAACACGAATCCCTAAACAAGTTGGATAGAGGACGAGCCAGAGCACATCGTACGGGTTGGTTTTTGGAGTTGGAATGCATGGGGGCAACATTTAGGGGTGTAAAGTTGAGCTACGTTTTTAGGAAATTTCAAGAGTTTTGAGCGGAGATTTTGGAGTAATACACACAAAGACGATCGGTGGAAATTCGGGAGTAGGAATTGTTATGAAGAAGAAAATAGAGCAGAGCGTAGAAAATTTCTTACAGAAAAGTGACGAGTAGTTATGGTTAGGTTAAATTCGAAACCTGTAAAGACGGTAATAATACAGGTATATATGCCCACATCTAATTATAGTGATGAGGCTGTAGAGGCAGTTTATAGCGATATCGAATATGTGCTAGAGTCTGTAAAGGGACATGAAAATTTAATAATTGTAGGACACTTTAATGCAGTTGTAGGTGCAGGAACAGAAGATAGAATAATCGGCCACTTTGGATTAGGTAATAGGAGCGAGAGGGGAGTTGTTAGACTGATAACATAATGTAACCTAATCGTCGCCAACACTATATTTCAACATCACAGTATAGGAGGCGCTATATATGGAAAATGCCAGGGCATATAGGGAGATATCAAATATATTACATTCTTGTTAGGCAAAACAAGAACTTTTAAGACTTTTTATTTATTTTTAAGTTGGACATGGAATTATTAAAACTGCTACTTAAACAAGAAGTTTAAACATAAGTTAAAATAATAATACTAATGATGTGATAACGTAATCAGTTGATCAAATGTTCAAATTGGAGTCCTTCTGCAGCAACACATTTCTAACCTGCCCAACAAATTCCCTCTGCATGCCCTTGGTCGACTTATCCACATACTCAAATGGAGTAAATAAAGCAGGCATTTCAGAACACAACACAAAACCATTTTTCAGTTAACTCAAATTAACGTTGACATTTACGCCTGCAGTTGGTAGTCATTTGCTTATCAGTTCCAATAAATCGATGGCCGACTTAAACATAAATAAAGAATCTGTTTTCTCCACCATTGATGGGTCAATGAGTCAATTTTAAATTTCAAAAAATGTTAATTAGAGAATTTGATCCTTCGTCACGTTCCTTCACAGAATATACAGGGTGCTATATAAAAAATATAACTAGGGGTGGCATATCGGAGGCGGCAGCCCCGGGGGTGGTTACGTTCTTCGGGTTATTTACTCCTCCATCAACACTACAAAGTGGTTTTTGTTCCATTTTGTTATCTGTTATAGTTTTGGAGCTATAACATGTGTAAAACGTTCTGGGACACCTGTGTGTTGAAGATGCGATTAATACTATTAAGGACAGGGCAACCTCAGGGATTAATGTACAGGGTCAAACGATTAACATGCTCATATTTGCGGATGACATAGCAGTGTTAGCATCTAGCAAAGAAGAATATTAGGAGCTGCTTTGAATGAAATGGAAACAGTTTTGACCGAGGGCTACGGCATAAAAATCAATAAAAAGAAGGCGTGAAAATAGAACTGAAACTGAAATACAGATAGGAAATGAGGAGATAGAGGAAGTCGCGGATTTCTGCTATTTAGGAACTAAAATAACTCGAGATGGTAGGAGCACTACAGACATAAAACAAAGAATAGCGCAGGGTCGAGAAGCGTTTAAGGGGATAGTTCATGCGCCCATTTGCGGACGTTTCGTAGTTAGGCTCTAACTGGAGCATAAATAGAGATAACTCTCTTGACCGTAATAAAAGATCGCAAGAACTTTTGAATTTTGTCGTATAAAAAATACGTGAAAATCTTCTATATACCGGGTGTCAACGAGAGCATGTAACATCCCGCCATTTGTTTACTTTTTGAAATATGTTTTGGCAATCCGCTGTAAGTATTATACTACTAAATCCCCATATTTTTATCATATTTGACATATCTAATTACTTCCGGTTAAACCGGAAGTGACATCAACTTTATTATGTTAAATAGCAATATATCATTTTTTTAAGATAGTTCGATAGGGCTTTTCATTCTCTTGACAACCATGTATCATACATACCCAAAAACTTTATATTTTTGACGTCAGAGGGCGTTAAATGAAAAAGTCACGTTGGCTGTGAATTTGGCGTTATGAGAATAATTTTAAACGTTTTAATGAATTAAACTATTAATTCTAACAGACTGTTTTAATGTCCATGGAAAAATTTACGAATTTGAAGCAGTACATCCTTTATTTTTTTAAAAATAAGGTTAACATAGTCGTTTTAAGTGTTTTGAAAAATAGAATTTAAATTAGTAATTGATCATTGAATTGCACTTTTTATGCACAAATTGTGAGGACAATAAACTGAAGTGCGAAAAACAAGAAAAATGTTAGCACCTTGCTATTTAGAATTTCAGGAAAAACTCGGTTTTAAAAACGAATATTTAAAATTTAAAAATTTCAAATAGTTTTTGAAACCGAGTTTTTCCTGAAATTCTAAATAGCAAGGTGCTAATATTTTTCTTATTTTTCGAACTTCAGTTTATTGTCCTCACAATTAGTGCATAAAAAGTGCAATTCAATGATCAATTACTAACTTAAATTACATTTTTCAAAACCCTTGAAACGACTATGTTAAACTTATTTTAAAAAAATAACGGATGTACTGCTTCAAATTCGAAAAATTTTCCCTGGACATTAAAACAGTCTGTTAGAATTAATAGTTTAATTCATTAAAACTTTTAAAATCAGACACATATCTTTAAATTCACAGCCAACGTGACTTTTTCATTTAACGCCCTCTGACGTCAAAAATATAAAGTTCTTGGGTATGTATGATAGATGGTTGTGAAGAGAATAAAAAGGCCTATCGAACTATCTAATAAAAATGATATATTGCTATTTAACATAATAAAGTTGATGTCACTTCCGGTTTAACCGGAAGTAATTAGATATGTCAAATATGATAAAATTATGAGGTTTTAGGAGTATAATACTTACAGCGGATTGCCAGAGTGTACTTCAAAAAGTAAACAAATGGCGGGATGTTACATGCTCTCGTTGACACCCGGTATATAAAAATCAATTGCCACATGTATGTAAGCTCATCACTTGAGAACGGCTCGACCGATTTGGCTGATTTCTTTTTTGTTGTGTTCGTAATTTTCAGGACAAGGTTTGTATGAAAGAAAATTTTGGAAAATCCACCGGGAAAGTAGAAAATTTGGAAGGTAAAAGTTTGTATGAAAATCTGTTTGACAAACAAAAATGTGACGTTCAGTTTGACAGTTCTAAAAATTGAATTGTCAGTGTGTTATCGGTGGTGATCATGTATTTGGTGGTTCTTTGAAAAAAATGCCACCAGTGAGGCGTCGAAATATCGGTCGGCGTACACGAAGAGCGTAGACAGCGTTTGGAGCCAAGTCGAATAAGAATTTCGCAAGCCTCAAGCGCGATCCATTATAACTCCGGAACAACGGATACAGTCGAGTTCGACGCGCTCAGTTGGAGCTTACGCACAAAATAATTCGGAACGTAGACAAAACAGAGGCAGAACGTGGCATTAGGGAACGAGAAATTGGAAAAGTTGCCCGGAAAATTGGAAAATTCGGGAAAAACTGAAAGTGCTTTTTTCTATGGGATTTTTGTATGATATGGATATGCGTAAGTCGGGAAATTCGAACAAACTGTAAAAATCATAATTTTAGAAAATCGAACGGAAAATTTGAAAATTCGGGAAAAACTAAAAGTGCTTAACGGCTGAACCGATTTGGCTGATTTTTTTTGTTGTGATCGTAATTGTCAGGACAAGGTTTGCATGAAAGAAAATTTTTGGAGAATCCACCGGAAAATGTGAAAATTCGGGAAAAACTGAAAGCGCTTAACGGTTGGACCGATTTGGCTAATCCTTTTCAAAAATAAGGTTTTTAGGGAACGAAAAATTGGAAAAGTTGCCCGAAAAATTGGAAAATTCGGAAACAACTGAAAATGCTTTTTTCTGTTGGACTTTTGTATATGTATAGGCGTAAATCGGGAAATTCGGACAAACTGTAAAAATCATAATTTTGGAAAATCCATCGGAAAATTTGAAAATTCGGGAAAAACTAAAAGTGCTTAACGGCTGGACCGACTTGGCTGATTCTTTTTTTGTTGTGATCGTAATTGTCAGGATAAGGTTTGTATGAAAGAAAATTTTTGGAGAATCCACCGGAAAATGTGAAAATTCGGGAAAAACTGAAAGTGCTGAACTGTTGAACCGATTAGGCTAATTCTTTTCAAAAATAAGGTTTTTAAGCAACGAAAAATTGGAAAAGTTGCCCGGAAAATTGGAAAATTCGGAAAAACTGAAAGTGCTTTTTTCTATTGGATTTTTGTATGATATGGATAGGCGTAAATCGGGAAATTCGGACAAACTGTTAAAATCATAATTTTTTTTATGCGCTCGCGATCATAACTGACGATAGGAACGACATATTTGGTTGAACATAAACGTAATCAGAAAAATGTTTCACATTGAATAAACGATTTGGTTAATGAATCAAAAATTCAATACGAAAAATAATTCTAGGCAGGACAACGTCTGCCGGGCCGCTAGTTTGAGTATAATAACGCAGTATTTATGCAATAAATATGGTATCTAAATAACAAAATATGATAATTTTGTTACAGTCAATGGATCAGTATTTTATCTTTAATTTAAAACAAGAATTATTAGTCTACGACTTTCGTTTTTGAATTAGAACCTAACTAGCAGACGGTGTTTTATGTTAAAATTAGCAGATTAGCAGGGGGTACGGGTGCAATACGTCGATTATAAGATGATCGGAGATTTTGTTATTTGTCGGTGGCTCTTTGTATTCCCCCAGCTGGCGGGAAAATTTATGTCTGAAAAAACTTTTAAAATATTTTCAAAACTTTCCTTCTAGTTTTCGATAAAATTCGTTGTCTGTAACTTCTAGCTTCAAGTTGCAACATGGGTAATACCAAAAAGCGTGATAGACCATAGGTACTCCTCGCAACCATATACAATGCATAAATACAGTTGAAAATTTGTTTTTTTGATATTTTGTTCTTCATTTTCGAATTTGACGATTTCATTGTTGTTAATAAATATTTCATATAATAATCTGGGAAACTTTTGTGCAGGGCAAGAAGTAGGAGATACCTATATTAGAAAGGGAAAGCAGTGTAGATGGGGACAACCTAGGTAGCCCTATAATGAGAGAAGAGTTTGAGCTAGCACTAAAAAGTTTAAGACACAATAAAGCACCAGGTATAGATGGCTTGCAGGCAGAAATCTTAAAATGCGCAGGTCAAGAGGAAAGTGGGAAACCTGGGTTCGAATTCGAGTTGCGCGCCGTCACATTTTTCGTGCAGCCTTTAATTGAACATGTTCAACTCACGGCGAGTATACAGGGTGTTTCAGGAGGAATGGTACATACTTTAATATGCTATAATACTGTTCATTTCGAACAAAAAAGTTCATATGAACATATGTCCTATTCTCAATGGTAACTGAGATGCAGCGATTTTAATGTGGAGTGCTACAAGAATAAAGGAGCGCCAAGAAGTTCTGCAAAGCACAATACGCACAATACAGCGAAGTGTACTGAATTTGGCGGTGGGATTTTTGAACCATTTCTGTAAAATCGATACTTTACTTTGTATAATAAATTAATGATAGTTGCCATAATTAATAAAGTATTAAATTTGTTTATGCAGTAATTCAGCTGGCTGTAACTCAATAATTATTGAGAATTGGACACATGTTCATATGAACTTTTTTGTTCAAAATGAATGATACTATAACATACTAAAGTATGTACCATTCCTCCTGAAGCACCCTGTATATAAGCCGGAAATTATAATATTTCTCCCAACTCACTGGCAGTCTGTCAGGTTCCGTCTCTCGGCTGCAGGAGGCACTAGTTCTTATAAATTCTCTATACGAAGAATGTGTCTAGTAATAGCCTGCATCACATGCCTTTAAGAGGGATTGCTGTGCAAAAGATATGCGGCCCGCGGTAGTTTAGTGTTCAGAGCGCCTGCCCGAAACTGGGAAACCTGCTGGGTTCGAATCCCAGTTGCGCGCCGCCACATTTTTCGTACAGCCTATAATTGAACAAGTAATAGATCGTTTATTTAAACTACTTAGCTGCATATACCAGACAGGCGAGATTCCAGAAGATTACAAAATATCGATATTTTCAATAGTTTCGTGCCCCCCTGGAAAATATCAAGGAGGCACTGCCCCTTCTGGAAAATTTACTCATTTCCATAACGTTTGTGTATAGGAAATCTCCACAAAGCTACTAAACAGCATATCTAGGCTGTGCGCATGCTCGCAAAATAGCGTATGAGCACGATTGTAATTCATAATGCATGAATCGTTAAAGCAGCGTTTAAGAATCGTGATTGAGCCTGTTTGCCTGGTAATCTGTTTTAGTACCTAGTTAAATTATTTCTGGACAAAGATTGGAGAAGTTTGTATTTAAGAACAAAGCGTAAAATCTTTAGTAATTCAATAATAGATTCTTGTAATTATCTTAAAAAACATCCACATTACAAACAAATGTTGCCTGAAATTATCAAATTTATAATTTTTTTAATGATTCCTGCTATACGACACGTACGGCTGAAAGGCCATTTTCAAGTTTAGACGTTTGAAATTCCACTTAAGGTCAACCATGGGTCAGGAAAGGTTAAATAATGTATCAATTTTGAACATTCATGGAGATTTAGCATCCAAATTAAATATTAATGACGGAGTAAATAAATTTATTTGCAAAATCAAAGTTCGTCAAAATATGTTTTCCATGAATTGAAACATCATTTTTTAATCTTTCTTGATTTGTTGTAGGTATTAGACATCAATTGAAAATCCGTTAATTTCAAATTTTATTGCTTTTATGCACAAGTTCCTTTTCTATGAGAATAAAATGTTAGGTACTCGATTATTTATTATTATTATTATTCATATTAAGGATGAAGGTCATTGATGTTATTACCATTACGATTTCGCGCCCCCTCCTCCCCCCCTGGAAATACTAAAAGTCGACGCCACTGGCTGCTTGAAATGAAGTGTTCAAATTTTTACGTTTATGTGGAGTGTTAAATTCGCATAATCTTTGATTTATACTTAGGCAGCCCAACAGACGGAGTGATCACCCCGCAAGCATGAGCTCTACACGGGACCACTATCAATTTAGGACGACAGAATCGCAGCGATGCGCTTTCTTTAGATTTAGATACAACGAAGTCGCATCACTCCAATTCGGTCGTCATAAATTACTATTGGCCCCGCTAGAGCACGTTCTTGCAGGGTGATCACTCCGTCTGTTGGGCGGCCCAAGTATAACAAAATTTTCTAAAATTTTCGTTAGTGTTCGATTGCCCATTGTTTTGTTTGTTATTTCAAGTCGAGGGGCTTCTCTGGGGGTTCTTTTTTATGCATTTGTGTCTTGGCTCCCTCCATTTCGTTTTGGGTGTTCGCCCAAAATCAATATTAATAATAATAATACCGACATTATCCATAATAATTATTATTACAAATCTTATATCTCGTGTGCTCTTACTTTTACTTGAATCATCATATTGTAAACCGCGCTTTACACCGCAATACATTATGTTGCTCATAGAAATTCTCTTCTTTTGACGGCTTGCCGCAAAGAGAAATTTAGAAAAAAATAGGAAATCCGGCTTTCTAACGTTGAAGTGAGATAAATTCCAATATCAAAAGCAAATTGTAGAGGGAGAAAATGATCTATATAATATGCGTATACTGCACGGTGGTGCGGTCTCGTGTGTCTTTCATAAATCGGACGCTGTTACTGTTTTGAATTTGCAAGGACTAGCCCCTTAACAAAAAGGAACAACTGTTATGCTCGGGAACGGTTAATGTAGAAACTCGGAAAAGACTCTTAAAGACGTATGTATGGAGTGCGGCTTTATACGGGTGCGAAACTTGGACAATAGGAGAAGCGGATAGAAAAAGAGTAGAAGCGTTTGAAATGTGGTGCTACGGACGCATGATGAACATCCATGGATAGATAAGGTTAGAAATAAGGCGGTATTAGAAAAAGTTGGAGAAAAGCGAAAGGTGTAGAAGACAATAAAGAATAGGAGAGATAGTATTGTAGGGCACCTTCTAAGACACGAAGGGATAGGTCGAGACATACTAGAGTCAGAGATAGAAATAAAAAAGGTAGGGGGTAGCCCTAGATTAGACTACTGCTCTCAAATAGTTATGGACGTAGGATGTTCTACTTTTATGGAAATGCGTAGGTTAGCTCAGGAGAGGAAAGGATGGAGGTACGCGTCCAATCAGTCTTCGGACTGAGAACCTTATGATGATGAAGCGTTTGGTGTGTTACATCGATACGTTTGTAAATAATAACATTAAAAATACATAAATTTACGCACGAGGAGCAGGCAAGTGCAGAAGAATTGGAAGTGTGGCGGTATACGGGGATCCCAGTAGAGATTTTGCAGTTTTGGTATGCTAGGTCAATATTTTTGGTGTCATTTTGGAGATCTCGTCAAATGCGAACTTTGGGGGAGGGATAGAAAATTTAAGATTCGAGGGGGCGAATACGGGGGTTAAAACTATTTTTAGGACGCGGAATCGTTCGGTGTTGTTGCATAGCATACTTTGTGAAACATCCAACTTCCATTTTGGGCTAATTGGAAAGAAGATGAACCAGCCAACAACGTTGGGCTCTGAGATGCACGGGGGCGATATTATTAGGAGTGTAAAGTGGAGCTACGTTTGTAGCAAATTTTAAGCGTTTGGTGCTGCTACATTGCATACGTTTGTAAATAATAAATAAATTTATGCACGAGGCGTAGCCGAGTGTATGAAATACACGTTTCATAGAGTTATGTACACCATTTTTCCCATGGCCTCTTAAAAAAGTAAAATATTCATAAAACAGTAACTTTATTTAATGATTTGTTATTTATGTTAGTAAATGTCAAGATGTCAAATTTCCATTTGGAATGGATAAATGTATCATCTCCGGATGAAACAACCAACTTAATAATAATAGGTAACAGTAATAATGAATTTGTTAACATCAGCACAAATAGAAAAAAACGTCCCCACTGTTTTGTTTGTTGCAGTGTGCGGACGTCTGTCACTGTTTGGATTTCGAAAAAAATGTATCATTCTCATTTTTTACATATTGTTACGTTGATTTATACCGAGTATACTTGAAACTTAGGCAAATTCATTTTCAATGCCTTAACGAAGGTTGCTAAATTGCAACTTCTGTAATTTTTTTTACAAGGGATGGAAATTCCAAAGTACTTTTTTGCTATTCCGAAAATTTTAAGAAACTATAATTTTAAAAAATTAATTTTTAAGTGAACAGTGTTTTTTTGCTTACATTCTTTTGGAAACGATCAGATTTAGGTGTAGAAAATATTAGGCGCCTTAGAATTTTAGAGGGGAATTCGAAAAGATGAAAAAACGTTATGGATAACCAAACCACACACGCGCATGCACGCATAGTAGCCAAGCTAAAAGCAACTTTTCTAGACAGTACAGCCGGTGTAGACCGTGCAATATTTTATACCAATTTAGTTCTTTTCATACTTTTAATAGATCATGAGAAACAACTGCACAAATTAATTGTGCCTTTTCTCAAAATCAAAATGTTCATACAAATATCTAGTAACTGTCGTTTCTGCATGACTTCCTCTACCACTCATGTTCACAAAAACCAATAAGTACCATTGATTCTCCTCTCCGCTTGTTTGAAAGTCATGTTCTTTCTTTCAGTTCTTTCAGATTTGCATTCAAACGTTTAAATGTTTTGATCGTTGGCTGACGCCTATTGGAAAAATAGACAAAATATTTGTTGGTAAATTTCTGGGTCGCTTCAAGCTGCTGTGAAAATTACTGTTTTAATGCACGTCAACAAGCAAATTGTACTTAGCTTTCCTTTTTTAAAAAAGTGGTTTTATTTTTCCTTGCTATCTACTCTATGTAGTCCCGTGCCTTTGTTGCTTTCAAATAATACATCTTTTATTAAAGAATAAAAATATAATACATATTAGGCGACAAAAATTTAGTATTGCATTATATTACTCTTTAAACTTAGAATTACCGGTAGAATAATTTCCTGTCTGGGATTCTTAAAGTTATGACATAATATTATGTAAACGCAAACGAAAAATTCAAATTCTTAAATTATATTTCTTATTACGAGAGGAAAGTAACACATTCTATTTTCTTCAAAACAACATAATGCAATATAAAGTGGATACTGTGTTACAGATTACTCACCTGTTTCTTGATATAAACGGGTATTCAAGTAACATGTGCACTAGATAGATTATCACACATTATTTTAATTTATTTATTTTTTATAGTCAATTTTGTGAAAACATAATCCTTCTGGCGGGGTGACAGATAACTGCGTACGGAACGCGCGACTGTGCCATCCGCAGACAGACTGGTTGGCGTCCTGGAATTTGAACATCGACGTCGAGACGCTTGCGCTTTATATGGGGCAACTTGCAACCTAAAATTTGCAATATTGCTAAATGTTCGAAGTAAATATTCCGAGGTCAAAATAAATTATTAATTTTTTTGCCATTACACGTTATCACAACGTAGTGTTTCCAGAATAGTCTTTTACATCAGCAAAAAACTAACTTCTGGACCCAATTGCAAGAAGAGTTTCAAAATGTGATAAAAAATGCATACTATCAATATCCAAACAATATTTTGCACGAAGTTTTCACTTGTTAAATAAAGATTATGAAAAAAGGTAATATCGATTACTTGAGTTTATTAGGTCAGTGTCAGATTCTGTAAAAATGTAAATGGAAGCGCGTTTTGAATGTCGTTAGGCATGGTGTCCGATTATTGTGGGACACAATTCAGCTATAGATTCCTGGGGGCAATATTTATATTAATTGAGTCATATACACAGTGTCCCACTTAACTTGTTTAGTATGGGGAACTTTTAAACCGCGGTAGTTACAAGGGTGCTCAAATGGGGAAAAATGTTGCTTATTATAATTGAAATTTAGCAGTACCAAGACAACTTCGGAAACTATTTCTGTTTCTGAGAAAATCGGGAAAAAGTGAAAATGGCCGAAATATTCTTTTTGTTCTAGAGCCCTTGTTTGTTGACATTTTGATTCGAAATTTTAAAGCAAGTTATGCTTGAAAATTCTCAATAGGTCGATGGTATCAATTTTTATACAGGGTGTTTAATTTAAGCGTACCAGAGGTTAAGTTTGTTTTTTCTTATGGCCGCCATATTGGTACTGGTCATATTCGGGTAGATGGTTTCAAGAGCTTTTTAACAATGTATAATAGTCCGCATAAAAACCTTTACTTAACAATGAAGATCGAGAAATTTGCCTTTAAGATTAACAGTCCATTAAGAATGCCGCATTTCTCTTCTCTAGCAAGCTATGGAAAACAAAGCATTATGTTTATTATGACAACAACTAAATAAGACAACTTAATTATCGCAGGTAAATGTAGTGCAGAACGTTTGGTTGCAGCAGGATGGTGCACCTCCTCACAATACACATAGGGCTCGTCAGTATCTAAACAATTTATTTGGTGAGAAATGGATAAGTATGTTTCAAATTTATGATAGTGATAAGTCACACCCAACGTATTTTTAATATACAGGGAATACATGATTAATACACTGGCCAGCTCGTTCCCCGGACTTAACACCCCTAGATTTTTTCTTGTGGGGTTACATAAAAATCACGTATACAGTCAAGAATATGAAAATCAGCATGCTCTTCGGGCAGGTGTTAGAGAACTTCCTACTCAATTTTTGATAAATGCGGTCAACTCGGAGGAAACTCGATGTAGAAACTGTTTAGGTGCTTACGGAGGACATTTTGAACAATTATTGAACTAGATAAGAGAAGCTGTGGCATTCTTAATGGACTGCTACATCTTAGAGGCAAATTTTTCGATTGTCATTGTTAACTAAAGGTTTCTATGCGGACTTCTGTACATGGTTGAAGAGCTCTTGAAACCGTCTACTCGAATATGACCAGTACCAATATGGCGGCCGTAATAAAAAACAAACTTAACCTCTGGTACGCTTAAATTAAACACCCTGTATAAAAATTGATACCACCGACCTGTTGAGAATTTTCGACCATAATTTGCTTTAAAATTTCATATCAAAATATCAACAAATAAGGGCTCTAGAACAGAAAAAATATTTCGGATATTTTCACTTTTTCCAGATTTTCTCAGAAACAGAAATAGTTTCCGAAGTTGTCTTTGTACTGCTAAATTACAATTATAATAAGCAACATTTTTTCCCATTTGAGCACCCTTGTAACTACCGCAGTTTAAAAGTTCCCCATACTAAACAAGTTAAGTGGGACACTGTGTATGCCTGAGTAAAATGTTTCTAGTTGAGGAGATATAGGTGATTATTTCTTAAAAATTGTGTTTGAAGGTGTTTTATCGCAACTCCAGGCGATAATAAACTAGGTATTTTTTTGGGCTGCATATTGTGTACCTCAGAATTATTAGGTAATCATTTTATATTTTATACTGCTTCAGCGGACAAACACGGCGGTCTCTACTCCAGGCGAGAATATAGCCCCCAATTTCATGCGGCCGACTGACATCACTAGAACGGTCACAGCATTAACTCATGCGTCTTCATAAGACTTCAAAATGTGCTTTGGAATCAATATTGTAGGTTATAACGTGCCAAAAGGACACGTTACAAAACTGAAAATTAAACTATCAAAGGTCCTGGAAGATAGAGGCAGCGGCTAGCACATACGGAGAGTAGGGGTGGGCTAAGATACACAAAAGGATAATACTGCGGGCGCCACGTGATTTTCTTAATCACCGCCTCCAATCTACTTATAACTAAAATCACGAAAAGATAAGAAAGTGAGGTACCTATAATAGCGGGACTAAAAGAAACACAGGCAGATAAGTTGATCTTACCCAATATATTCATTAACAATGTGAACCAGCACAAGGTTCTTACATAAGGGAAAATAATACATGTACAATATAACGCAAAAATACGCAAAATATTACTTATCAAAACCAAGTAGCTAGAAAACACAATCAATGAAGTAGGAACTAATATGAGCTGTGAAGCAGTGAACAAAATAAGATAAGTCGACGCAATGCCGTGACCCAAGTCTGCGTGCAGGGGTCAAACCCGTAAATTAGACAAGACGCGATGACGCAAGGACGCAAGGCGGTCGAAGCTTCGATGCACGCAGGCGCTCCCGTACACCCGTACCAAAAACTATAATCAAAACGCAACCCAAGCACGGCGATTACGACGTTACAAAATTAATAATAATTAATAGCTAAATAAGGAATGAATAAATTATTCTTACTGAGTGATAATGAAAGAGGTACAAAATATAATTATGTATAATACTCAAAATGACTAAGTTAGATGCGAAGGTACAAAACAAAATAATAAATGGGAAAATGGAAAGTTTTATGTCACGATACGCCGCGACGGGCTACACTGGACAGCGGAGCTCTTAGCTCCCGCGACACGGAACCAATTAGCAGGAACAGTAAGGACTGGTCTAACCTTAGATTTTATATAATCCTGGAATCACTGTCGTCCAGGCCCTGGCGGTAAATTCTAGCGTGGGCTCGGAGGGCCGCTACGGCTTTATGCCACGTACTTCTGGCTGTAAGAAACGCACCAGGAGCGGGGGTGGTCGGAGTCAGTACTCCCCCGGATAAAACCCTAAAAATATATAAAGAGAAGACGCCAAATAGTACCAAGAAAGACAGGGAAAGCTATAGAAATGAATAAAACTAGAGGATGGCTCACCTTTGAGAGGGTTTTCGAAACCTCGGGAACGGACACGTGCACGAAAATCCAGAAGAATCCGAGGAATCGTCTAAACACAAACGGCATACACAACGTAGAACCCAATATAGACGATTCCTAACGCTGATGATCGAATAAATCCCACAAATTGAAGAACGCACAAAGGCACTAATGGAATATAAAAATTCCGTCGATCACCAACATGCACGTCAATGTCCGAAACTCGAAAGCGAACGGAACCCACCTGCGTGTGATGAGTTTAAAAGAAATCAGAGGCGTCATAGAAGGGGGGCGGCACATTAGAAGAGGGTACGACTCAAAGAATCCTAAATCAAAGCCAAACAGAACGGATACACTTAAACCATAAATCGATATAACCTATTCAGGTGGACGAAAATATACCGAAGCCACAGAACCAGCAAGAAAAGCATATGAAGAAAAGACATAAACCCCCATATGCACGCTCATGAAGGAGAATTATCAACCGAAACCTGACAGATTAATACCCAGTGCCGCGGTCAGATGTCACCCACAGAAGGTAAATGCGGAAAATATAGCGGAACCTCCAATACAAAAGATGGGAGCTAGCCATAATAAAGAGGTAGAAAAGCGGGACGGGCCCAAAGGTAAGTAAACAAACCTAATTGAATAGAGGTATTAAGCAAGAAAACCATTTTAGGTACATAAACATTCAACGCGACAACAACCAAGTCAAAATATTGAATCTATATCGGAAATCGTGAATATAAGGACAATTAAACCAAGTAAAGGGAACCTAATAACAGCTGCGAAATACAACTAGGGAAATAAAAGAAAAAAAATGTTATAAGGTAATGGTCCTAACCCCACTTTTGTAAATATGTTAAGAAAGCTTCACAATATCCTCCCGGTAACTATGATATGACAACGCCATTCCGTAGCCAGAGTCAAATCTTAGGATAATTGCAGTTTCCTATTTCGAATGTGATTAAATTTTAGGATCACTTTTTCCATATCAAAGTTTTTCGTTCGCTGTTTTTCAAAGGCCAAGAATATTAAATTGGCCTGCCTTTGATGACATATTGCCAGTCTTCGAGGTCTGTTTATACGTGTAAGTACAGAAAAACTTGATTCGCAAAGAGCTGTGCTACATCCAGCTGTTCTAAAGGCGGCTACCGTGCTGTAAGTATTTGCATATGCGACTCTTTGTCTTCGTCTTTGTCTTGATTTCATGAAATGCAACTATTTCATTCTCTGTAGGTATCTGAGGACTTCAACCTTTTTAAATACCCTTTCACTACTGTTAATTCTTCTCTAGAGAGAGGTGGAATATTTAACATACTCAAGTAAGCAGCTCCTTCTGCTGAATCAATTGCTGTTATCAGTTCATTATTTTCGCTGAATCTTCGTGTCATATCGCTCAGTACTATATCTAATGTTTCAAAGAAAATTGACTTAAACACTAGGTATTTCATCACTAGAACCAGAATCACCGTCACCAGTTGTACCCATAACAATATAGTCCTGCAGAGAGGTGGATGGCTTTTTCCTCCTTTTAGCCTGGGAATTGGAATCTGAAGCATGCAGTTCGAACTCGCCACTGCGACTCATTTTTAGTAATTCTTCATCGGTAACTTCATTTCTCATATTTTTGACTGTATCAACAACTACTGCAAGCACAATCTGTGCGGATTGTCTCAAATCCGTTGCTCGCGCCTGTAGCATCTTTTCCGCGGAATTTCATGTTTGAAGTAGGCGTTGCGTGAAAATGACACGAAAGCGAAATTGTTGCTTAAGTATAGCGTTAAGTAAACCAACTGCCTGCACGATCTGATCTCCTCGAAAGTCTTTGTTACTGCAATGCGTTATTGATTTTAATGTCTTAGTAATAGATTTGTAATTATTAAATATTATATTAGTAACTTATAAGTGCCCGGACCACCTTTGTTCTAAAAGACGACTTAAAACATGGCCGTCATATATTTAGCTTTGCTATTGAACCTTTTTTTAACTAATTGTAAAGCATAGTACATTTTTCGAAATAATGTTTTAACTATCAAGACGTCAATAACTAAATGCACCTAGTCGGTGATTGCAACAATGAACTTAAAGAGGAATGGTTCTCTTTAATTTTTTTTTTGGATTAACGCTTGAACACTACCTGTTCTGCCACTCATTACAGATGCTCCGTCATAGCACTGGCTGAGTAAACGTTGATTATCTATACCACATACTTCAAGTACATTTAGAGTTAAATTAGTAAATGTGTTGGCCCCAAGGTCCTGGGTTGTTTTGATACATAGTGTAGATTCGTAAACCTTACCGTCTTTAACATAGCGAATACCAATTGCTACATTCTCGCGATTATTTTTATCTCTTGTTCCATCCTCAAGTATAGTAAAAAAGGAAACATCTGAAGAATTTATATCGACTGAAATTTCATCCCTTACACAGTCTGCCAAAATTTGTATCAATTCATTCTGAACATCAGGTGACAAATATGTAGCATTTTTTGGGATAGTTTTATAATATTCGGCCAGTTGCGGGTCTTTTTTCAACGTACATGCAAACAGGTTATTAAACAAACTTTTTTCTTCGTATTCTTCGATATCATATGTATCCAGCATGGATAATTCATTAACAATTAAAAACTGAAGCACTTTCACGATATAATTTATATAATATCGATTTTTTCTCAGTACTTTATCATTAAGAAGCATAGAAATCCCCTTTCCTAAGGTTGGACGATACCGTTTTTCAGTCCACATGGTCATAGCTTTTAAATTAGGTTGAGTAGATTCATGCTTTGCAGAAACCTTTTTGTGAGTCCAAAGCATGTTTCCAGTTTTTGTATCCCATTTGTGTAAATGTATTTTCTTTAGATTCCAATGGTGTAACAGTTCTGCAAGCATAGCAGAAGGCCGCGTCCGAAAGGGGAGAATATTCGAGCCATTTAAACTTGTTGAACCACTCTCTCCGAAAACTACCACCTTCTTTATTTTTCGGATAAGAATTTAATTTAATTTGTGTAAATTCTGTAGACCTTTCGGTTAAGTCCACTGCATATTCTCCCGCTTTTGATGTCGATGGTACAGCCGCTAGAGACGGAGGAGAAGCCGGCGGCGGCGGCGGTAGGGGACAATCTTTCTTTCTTCTTATCACAAATTTGTCCATAATAAATTACTGAAATTAATAGCTAGTGCATATTGCAATGTGCAACTTGTACTTACTCTGAATTAAAATTCGTTTGTAAAACATAGCTAACAAAATACATACGCAGTGGTTATTTTCACTGATAACTAGCACAGAATGAGTAGAGGAAGCGCATAATAGGTAGCGGCTGACACATAGTAACTATACAGAGATCTATCCTTGCATAATGCGTTTGTTTGGACGATGCAAGGTAGAGCGATAGAGGGCGACAGCCGACAGGGTGGGCGATAAAAACGTAGTTTAAACTGTAAAATTAAGCCAATTTATAGTTTAATCTGGGAATATATTTGGAATTATATTATTCTATTTTTACACACTGTGTAAGTGCAAATTCAAATTTAAGTATTGCATCTTAGGTTTCCCGAATCATATATTTCAACACCCAATAAACCGTGTTTAAAAACATTAAATTTATTCAAAATTTGACAACGTTTAAGTTTCCGATTAATAAGTAAAATTTAAACTGTAACTTTAAACTTTAACTTTAGAATTGCGATAAGTTTTCCTAGACATTAAAGCCTAGCATCAGCAAAATTGTATCTTTGTAACTCTTTCTTCGTCATAAGGTTCTCAGTCCGAAGACTGGTTTGATGCGTACCTCCATCATTTTCTATCCTGAGCTAACTTACGTATTTTCCTAAAAATAGAACTTCCTACATACCTAACTTTTTGATAGCAGTAGTCTAATCTAGGCCTACCCCTACCTCTTTTTATTCCTATCTCTGACTCTAGTGTGTCGCGAACTATTCCTTCGTATCTTAGAAGGTGTCCTATTATCCTACCATCCTATCTCTCCTATTCTTTATTGTCTTCCATACCCTTCGCTTTCCCCAACTCTTTCTAATACTTGCCTATTGCTAACCCTATCTATCCACGGTATCTTCATCATGCGTCTGTAGCACCACATTTCAAACGCTTCTACTCTTTTTCGATCCGCTTCTCTTATTGTTCAAGTTTCACATCCGTATAATGCCGCACTCCATACAAACGACTTCTGGGAATGATAAACTTCTATTGTCGTTTTACTCCCAATTCCGCAATGCTCCATGCTTCACTTAACAACATCTTACACGGCAACGTCAAAGACAAGACACAACTCGTCTGGAACCCCGCCTCGAAATCCGCTTTTCACGCATGTAAAGAGAGTTTAGCTAGTACGACCCTCCTCGCACACCCGAACTTCTGACATTCCCATTGGCGCCGCCCTGCAACAGCGTATTCACGATGATTGGCAACCCCTCGCCTTTTTCTCCAAAAATTATCACCCGCCGAGATGGAATACTCCGCATACGGCAGAGAATTACTCGCAATCTACCGAGCCATCCAGCATTATCGGCACGTGATCGAAGGTCGTGATTTCGTCATTTTCACGGATCATAAACCGATTAGCTTCGCCTTCCGTCAAAAGCCCGAAAAATACTCACCCCGACAATTTCGATGTCTATATTTCATCTCTCAATCCTCTACTGACATCCGTCACATCTCCACCAAAACCAATCTCGCAGCCGAAGCACTCTCTCGCGCGGAAGAGATAACTGCACCCATCGATTTCGAATCATTAACTAACTCACAGATTAATGACCCCGAGATTCAAAAATTTCTTCGACTCGACCCTGTACTTCGACTCAAAGAAGTACACTTACCTTCTTCTGACATTCCGATTTACTGCGACACATCCACGTCCAACATCCGCCGGTTTATCACGAAACCCTTCAGAAGAAAATAATTTCGATGCTATTCACGGACACTCGCATCCCGGCATTAAAGCGACGACCAAATGCATAGCACAACGCTGGCCCTGCCGACTGCAGAAAATGGACCCAAGGATGTATACAATGTTAGAGATCGAAAATACACCGACACTTCTCCAGCCCATTCGCAACATTTCCCGTCACATCCGCAAGATTCGAACACGTCCACATCGACATAGTCGGAGGACCGCTGTCCGTCTCAGAAGGTAAATTTTACTACCTAACCTACTAACAGATTTTCCAGATGGCCAGAAGCTTTTCCGACCAACAACATCGAGGCAGAAACAATAGCTAGAAGGTTCTACGAGGATTGGATAACACGATTTGGTACAACCCTCCACGTAACTACAGACCAAGGCCGAAAATTCGAGTCACACCTCTTCAAGCATCTTAGTTACTTAACAGGCACTGCCCGCCTCAGAACTACGTCATACCATCCCGAAGCCAATGGTATGATCGAACGCTTCCACCGGCAACTTAAAGCCGCCATCAAGTGCCACGAAACCGACCGATGGACACAAGTTTTACTCATCATCTTAATGGGAATACGAGCAGCCTGGCGAGATGATTTAAAGTCGACAGCAGCAGAACTGCTCTACGGTGAACCTCTCCAACTCCCGTGAGAATTTATCACACAGAAACAGTTCAAGCCATCCAGCGACCCCACCGAGTTCATTAAAGACCTCAGACGCAATTTCAATGCCCTGCGTCCTTCTCCGGGGACACGATATACGAATAATGCAAAAATTTCCAATTTTAGAGACCTTGCAACAGCAGACCAAAGTGTTCCTCCGCCGCGACACCGTACGAACACCGCTGCAACAACCCTACGAAGATCCCTATCCTGTCGTCAACAGCCACGCCGCTGACAATCCGACCAGGCCGCCGCGCCGGGTTCGATTTCCAGACAGATTTAACGTCAATCACTTCAAGGAGGTTCCTGTGGTGACTTTACGCCACTGGAACACTGCTGTCTCAATTTAGCACTCATCTGGAAGGAGTTGACCAAGAAGCAACCTCATACTGTAAATACTATATTTGTAACCTTGGGTTTAATCTATAAAATACACTAGCTTGCATAAACACCACACAGATAATATTCAGAAATATACCAGTATGTAACGTAACACTATTGATTTGAAATTCAGACAATAAATTATATCCGACGCTACGCATGATATTTTCAATTCGCCAAATTGCAACTAACATAAATAAATATTATATGGTTATACCCGAATTGATCCCATAGCTTCAACGGGAATGACAATTTTTGAGTAATTTGTTCGATGATTGGTTCTTCCACGAATAGTTGTAATGTTTGATATTTTTCGGAAAATTTTCCATTTTAAAATAGTACGTTTCTTCTAGTGAAGGACATACGTACCTATCGAACTGAGAGTTGGAATTTCCTCGTGCCACATATTAAGAGTATTTTGAAACGAATATTTCTTGATTTTGGATTATAGGGATAGAGTATAGGAGAGAAAATTTAAGAACTTCTTTTGTCAATAGAGTGCCAAGATCGCAAAAATTAATTTTGAACCTGATATTGTTACTCTTAGGTTCCCAAGAACTGATAAGTCAATATATTTTTAAATTTAGGAATTTCATTTTCATCATAAATTTTACTTAAATGTTTTCATTCTTCTGGCTCCAAGCTAGAAATTTTTGAATTGTGAACTATGCTAAGTTTCGAAAAGACAATGGTATTTTCTATATTTTCTATGAATGTTATTAATTTCTGATAGTCTAAAATTATTTGTGACATTGTGCCTTGACAAGTTATATAGGTACCCCAACTTGTAACTGTGTTTTGAACATAGTCTTGAACCATTTTCAAACCCTTTTTTAATTTTTGTTAGTTATTACTTAGCAATTCAATGGTTGTAATTACTAATCATCTTTTTGAAAGAAAAATTTGCAAATTAATTTCGCCTACTATATTTTTTCTCGTTTTGTGTTAATATATTAATAGCCTGGGCAAGTTGCCGAAAAGCCATTTATTAATTTTGACAATTACATTAACTAGTCTTATTTTTGAATTAATAAAATACTTCGCGTACTAAAAATGGAATAATTTATAGAGTATTGACCGGTTTCAAGATTAAAAATCTCGTCTTCAGAATATGTTTACATAAAGTAAAATCATAAATAAATTAATATGACGAGGAAACCTATATTGACAAAACAACACAAATAATTAAAATAATAATATCCACGAGATCTTGACAGTAAAAAATAAGCTAACTAGATAACTGAATTTCAATATTTATCTACGAGGCATTAGAAAAACTGAAAATAGAAAGGAAATTCGAATACCTCGTAGCTTGAAGGGAAAAAGCAATGAATTTAAAGAAAACCATTTGGGAAAAAACAATAAATTCAATTGGTAAAAAACCTCCAAGCTTTCCTCAAATGTTTTCCTTTAAATTCATTGGCTTTTTCCTTCAAGCTACCAGGTATTCGAATTTCCTTTTTATTTTTAGTTTTTCTAATGCCTCGTAGATAAATAATATTGAAATTCACTTATCTAGTTAACTTATTTTTTACTGTCGAGATCTCATGAATATTATTATTTTAATTATTTGTATTGTTTTGTCCATTTAAGTTTCCTTGTTAACTGTTACCTTAGAGTCATATTAATTTATTTACAATTTTACTTGATGTAAACATATTCTGAAGGCGAGATTTTTAATCTTGAAACCGGTCAATACTCTAATGAATTATTCCAAATGTATATAGTTTTATACATAATTTTCACAATACTCTAATGTCCCTATGTACATTGGAAATCCTCTATTCTAAAATAGGTACATCTCGGTTTCCTTTGATAGTAGTTTGTCGTTGACCTAGTCCCTGCTATTTGCTGCAACGAGATTGAATCAATATACTCGTGCCCCGTTGCCATTTCCTATCTCTCCTCTAGTCGTAGATAGATAATGGAGAAAAACATAAATATTAAAATTTAGGTGAAACGGAAAAATGCACTTGTTTCAAAGATTGAGCACCAAATAATTTTCGAATATAATTAGACGAGTGCTTTTTATTTTGACGGAAAAATTTACGTTTTGAACAAAATTTTTTTGCCAAAAAATTTGACCAAAAAACTGTCTGCCAACTGGATGACAATTTTTTAAGTCAAATTAACAAATAAATTAATGGTTTCAGTAAATTTTTAATTCAGTTAACAAGGGCATGATATTAGCATTTACAATACTTTTAAAGCAATGAATTACAAATAATAATACTTTATATGAAAACTTAGTACAATAATGTCTTTAAATATAGCAGTTATCTGAAGAAGTTTAGGCGCGACTGTATATTTAAAACTAGAGTACAAGGAAGATAGGATAAGCTTACGATAAGTATATTTCAGTTCTCAGTTTATTTTAAAAATCCCACCTAAAATTGAATTGGTGACACGTTCGTCTGCAGGCTTCCGATTAGTTTTACTAGATTAGAACTAGACAACGCCCATCCCCATCTCACTCCCTTCCGGGTTTTCACTCTATGCGGCCGTTTGCTCTTTGTGGAGTTTACGTATTATTCGCCTGTCCCTATATTTCATCCCTGCCTTTCTGAGCACTTCTAACATCTTCCCCCATTTTACTTTGTCGAAGGCTTTTTCTAAATCGACACATCCTATATAGGCGCTCTTTCCCTTTTCTATTCTTTTCTATAACTACTCGTACAGATAGAATTGCCTCGCGCGTTCGTCTAATTCGTATAAATCCGAACTAATCTTCTCCTAATATTTCTTCCGCCCTTTTCTCCATCATTCTTTGCGCAATTCTAGTGAAAATTTTTGACTCCTGGGAAGTCAAACTGACCGTTCTAAAATTTTCACTTATCTGCGCCTTTCCTTTTTGGCAAAGAAACTATAATGTTACTTCTGGAATCTTCTGGAATCTCACCTGTCTCGTATATATGGCTAAATAGTTTAAATATACGCTCTCTTACCTCTTGACCTGCATACTTTAAAATGTCTGCCTGCAATCCGTCTTCTCTTGGTGCTTTATTGTATTTTAAACTTTCTAATGATGCTAGCTCAAACTCTTCCCTCATTACAGGAATATAAGATTAACAATTTTTCCTTCCACCTATCTCCCTTTTCCTCTCTTCCGATTAGGATGTCACCTGCCTCGTTTCTAATGTTCTTGGTGCTAGATCAAATTTCTCTGAAATTTCTCCTAATTATTTTATACGCTTCGTCAATTTTTCCTACTTCAAACTTATCTTCCACTTCTTTGCATTTTTTATCAATCCACTGCTCTTTCGTTTTCCTACATTTCTGAGTAATTTCCACTTAGACCTCCTTATAACTTTGTTTCCTTCCTTCATCTAACATGTTTTTATATTTTCGCCTCTCGTCTATTAGAGTCACAATATCCTTTGTTATCTAAGATTTTCTACTTTCATTCTGTTTGTGACCCGAAATATCTCTAGGCTCATCATAAAGTTTTCAGTCCGAAGACTGGTTGGACGCACACCTCCATCATTTCCTACTCTGAGCTAGCCTACGCATTTCCCCAAAAGTTGAACATCCTGCATCACCAACTATTTGAAAGCAGTAGTCTAATCTGGACCTACCTCTTCTTCCTTTTATTCCTATCTCTGACTTTAGTATGCCGCTAACTAATCCTTCGTGCCTCAGAAGGCGTCCTACCATCCTATTTCTCCTATTCTTTACTGTCTTCCATAGATTTCGCTATTCCCCAACTCTTTCTAATGCCTCTCTGTTGCTAACCTTATCTATCCACGGTATCTTCATGCGTCTGTAGCACCAAATTTCAAACACTTCTAATTTTTTCCGATCCTCTTCTCCTATAGTCCAAATATCTCTAGCCTGCAATTCCATTCTGCTTCTACACCACTAACAGTATTTTCATCCGCACCCTTTAGTACTTTGTTCGCCTTTTTCCCACACTTATCGCGCAAATCACAATTTCTTAGTTTTTCGAGGTCAAGGTGTCTTCTAACGTTTCGTTTTTTCAAAATCTTAAATTTAAGATTATCCTTCATAACTACTTTGTTGTGATCACAATCAGATAGCGATAGATTCTATATCTGCTCCTGGATAGCTTCTGCAGTCCCTAACTTGGTTTCTAAATATTTGCCTGATAAGAATGTAATCTATTTGATATTTCCCTAGCTCCCCTGGCATCTTCCATATATAGCGTCTCCTAACGTGATGTTGAAATATAGTGTTCGCGACGGTTAGGTTACGTTAGAAGTTTTTTCATTATTGCATGTTTCGAATGTGCATGAAAAACCGTAGGCCACTGGTTTCGTCCTTTTGGGACTCATCAGTACGGTGCTTTGCCCTACACACCCGAGCCATGCAATATTACTTGCTGTATATATATACTTGCACGCTTGGTGCAAATATTAGCAAGAGCTAATTAGCCGAATTATGCGGCGGTAATGAGTGGTACTGGACCGTTCGAACAACTACTCCTCTGGCAATTACCCAGCCAGGCATTGAATTACATATAAGTTACGTTTATCGCAAAAATCTATCAGTCAACTCCACTGTCGTTCCTATTGCCTAATCCAAATGGACCGATTACTCTATCTTCTAAACCTGTACCTACAACTGCATTAAAATCTCCCACGATTATTATATTCTCATGCCCGTTCACAAGATCTAGCACCTACTCGATATCGCTATAGACTGCCTCTACAGCCTCATCACTATAATTAGACGTGGGAATGTATACCTGTATTATTACCGTTTTTACGGGTTTTATTTCCAATCTAACCTAACCATAACTACGCTGCCACTTTTCTGCAGTGAATTTTCTTACCTGTATTATTACCGTTTTTACGGGTTTCGAATCTAACCTAACCATAACTACGCTGTCACTTTTCTGCAAGAAATTTTCTACACCGTCTATTTTCTTCTTCAAAACAATTCATACTACCGAATTTACACCTATCGACCCTGTGTGTATCACTTTAAAATCTCCGCTCCAGAAGTCTCCAGCTTCTGGCCATCGCACCTCACTCATACGTACTATATCTGATGCTAACCTATTCATCTATATTTTCAAATTTCCTAACTTTCCTACTTGTTTCATACTCCTAACATTCCACACTCAGAGACGTGAAATGTTATACTTATTATTGCTGATGACTCCCCCCGAAGCAGTACCCTCCCGGAGATCCGAATGCGCGACTCTTTTACCTCCGGTATATTTTACTCCAGAAGGTGCCATACTGACCCCCACAGTCTCTACCACTCTGATTATTGAAAGAGTTCCTGCCTTCTTTCAAGAACTTGATTTAGTTCGTCTTCTCAATGTAAACCCTTCCAATATGGCTAAACCTATGGTTCGGGTCTTTACATCATTGAAGCATACAAGCCATCCCACCCGTTTCAGTATTAGATGCCGGAACTACGCCAAGGTACAAGTCCATTGGGATAGGCAATTCCATAAGCAAAACCAGAATAAATGTAGTAAAAGTCGCGCTGCCACATGACTGAAAATAATATTGCGGCAATCCCACAAATCGAAAGCAAAATGAATTAAATAAATATGACTCTCCCACATGACGTGGCAATCCCACAATATTGGAAAATGCAAATAAAAATCTGTGGTGCTCCCACACGTAGATGCAAATGTTGTGGCATTTTCACAACTGTAAACTAAACAAGTTAAAAAGACACACGAGATAGCATTATTGCCTTCTTGACATCCTTACACCGTTATTTATTCCATTTATGTTATAGTTTCCACTCGTGGTGCGATGACGCCCCTTTGAAGAATTGGTGACCAACTCCGCTTCAATTAGGTCATCCACATGTGATATACTCACTGATCACATTGACAAGTTATGATTTATAGTCGAGTAAAATTAGCCTTTAATTGCGACGAAAATATTTTTTAGCGTAGAACCAAATAAAATCTATATGGTTGTGTTCCTTGTATTATTTTCCATATGAATCTTTGGTTTACAACATTTCCGGTCTGTGCAGAACTTTTTTATTTTCGAAAAATGTAAAATTTTGCATAAATATTAATGAAACAGCTGGTTTTTCACAAATAACACGTCATACTTTAGTAGTAAATATTTGAGATATCGATTTGAATTTTTTTTTAATTAAAGTAGAAACATGAACGCGTCAAACAATACTAAAATATTTTAAAATATCGGAATATTTTTTGCGGAAAATAATTAGAAACTTCATTGTGTACATGCCGAACGCGTAGACGTGTATTTGTAGCGCTCCTGCTGATTTCTAATTTTGTATTATTTTGCGCTGACATGAGTGTTAGTACCCACACAATGGACTCAAGAAGTAAAAATATTACATCAATTGCTGACATCGATGTGATCGCTCAAAAAGTGGTAGATAAGTTACTAGCTAGTGACCCTTTTATTGAAAAATTATCCTTAATAAATCGGATGTCCGTCCGGAAGGAAGTCAAAACTATTGTGCAGGAACTTGAAAGTAAGGTAAAACAAATTGAAAGTGATTATAAAACCCGTATTTCTGATTTGGAAGACGCCCTTGATGTTCAAGAGCAATACTCCCGCATAAACAATCTACGTATATTCGGTGTACCAGAGGGAAAAAATGAAAATACCACTGAAGTTGTTGTGGCATTTTGTAAAGAAAAATTCAGTTTGAATGTTGAGGAGCTCATTGATGTGTCTCATCGTCTAAAAGGTCGTGAAGGTGCCCACCGGCCCATAATTAATAGTGAAGTTTGTTAATCGTGCGACCAAAAACTTGGTATTTCGAAGCAAAGAGAAGCTTAAGGGGTCTAAGATTGTCATAAAAGAAGATCTAACTTGGAAACGTTCACAGTTATTAAAGGCTATTAATAATAAGTTCGAGAATAAAAACTGTTGGACAAATAACGGGAGCATATTTTTAAAACACAATGCAATCATACATAAGTTAAATAATTTCAAGGAATTTGACTCTCTTGTTGGCAAAATTCAATTTTTTTGTTCGCAAAAACTGCGGCAGGTAGTAGCCCACAGTAGGTATTTTTGTAAAAACACATACATCCAGGAAATAATTTTATTGTGATTGTAAAGAAGCTTTTCTTGCTTTCATTTTTGTTGGATTTTCTTTAATAAATTTTTTTTGTGTACTGTTTGGAAATATTAATTTATTGTCGACTGAAGCATGGGGAGATTTCCGAGCATAGCTGATGTTTCTATCTTTTTGAAGCCCTATAATTAATGAAATTGCTTTATTAGCCTCTCTCTGTGATTCACTATTTTTGTGTGTTTTTCTTTCTTTGCTTATTATTATTAGTCTTATATTTATATTTTTCAGATTTTTTTTTGGTAATGGTTGTAAATACTTTAAAATTTGCTCATATAAACATTAGATCTCTCGTGCCTAAAATAAATAACTTGGCAGACGTCTTATTGCCGACGGAGTACGGATTTTTTGCTGTAAGTGAAACGTGTTTGAATGAGGATATACCTGACGATGTTATAAGTGTTGATGGTTATAAATTAATACGTTCAGATCGTGATGGTAGAGGTGGTGGCGTGTGTATTTTTATTAAGAATAACTTATCATTTTCCATTATTCAAACTGATAAGACCATTGAACAACTCTGGATCAAACTAAAATTTAGAAAATTCTCTCTTGCAGTTGGAGTAGTATATAAACCCCCCAATTTAAATTATAAAGTTTTCTGTGACGAATTAGAGCAATCTTGTGTGTTAGCTTTGTCTTTATGTGACAAACTAATTTGTGTTGGAGACTTCAACATTAATATGCTTCTTAATAATAATCCCAATTGCCGTTATCTTATATCTATGATGGAATCATTGAACTTTTTTTAATTAATTAAACAACCTACACGTACTACTACAACTGGGAAATCATTACTTGATCTAGTTTTGGCAAATGACGCCACTCTGGTCTCTCAAGTGGGAATTGGTTGCTTGAGTTTGGCAGACCACGATTTAGTACATGGCGAAATTCATGTAAAACATAATGTTTCGCCCGTTTTTGTTACTTGCAGATCTTTCAAGAATTTTAATCAAACTGTTTTTGAAAGCGATCTCGCGTTGGTACCGTGGCAGCGAATTTTTCACATAGATGATTTAGATGAGAAAGTCTCGGTTTTGAGTTCTAATATTATAGATGTTATAAATCGACATGCACCTACTAAACAAATAAAAATTATAAGAAATAGTCTTCCTTGGATAACAGATAATATTAAATTACTTATGAAATTGCGTGATAATGCTTACTATTTAAACGGACGGAAAATCCTTTGCACGGTGTATACTACAGATCCTTGCGGAACTATACAACTCAGGCTATCTCAAGGGAAAAGATTGCATATTTTCAATACTTAACGAACACAAAGGATTGTAAATACATATGGAAGCAACTCGAACGCTTGAGAGTGAGACGTCCTGTAAATAGGTCTGTCCCTGCTGATTTGCAGGATCCCGATGCAATAAATAGTTTCTTCTTAGATGGCATCCCTAAATCAAATATCAGTAATTTGGATGTCTTGAAGTTCTATGAAGCAAATAAGTTGAGAGATGATATCGTGAAGTTTAGTTTTGTTCCTGTTGAAATGTCTGTTATAACCAAAACTATTAACAGTATTAAGAGCAAAGCATGTGGTCTGGATCAAATTAGTATTGATATACTTAGATTATGCTGCCCTTGTATTTTACCATATGTCACACATGTTATTAATTTTTCTATTGTTAACAATATTTTTCCCTTTCACTGGAAAGCTGGTATTATAGTACCTCTACCTAAAGTAATCGATCCTGTAGGATTTAAAGACTTACGTCCTATTTTTTGTATTTTGCCGTTTTTCTCGATAATTTTAGAAAGAATCATGGACATTCAATTGAGATGGCATCTAGATAAGTATTCTGTCATTCCTGATCATCAGTTTGGTTTTAGGAGCGGTTACAGTTGTAGTGGTGCATTGCTGAGTGTTACTGATGATCCGATGGCAGCTTGTGATCAAGGAAAAATCTCTGTATTGATTTTACTAGATTATACTAAAGCATTTGATACCGTTGACCATAGGCTACTCCTTTCCATATTACAATTCATAGGACTTTCAATCTCAGCTATTACATTTATTCAAGATTATTTATTCAATCGTTTCCAGTGTGTTAGAATCAATGACCGTTATTCCACCTTGAAACGTGTGTTACAAGGTGTACCACAAGGTTCAATATTAGGTCCTTTACTTTTATTATATACATATACACGTTCAATTTAAATAAAGTCCTCAGCAGTGCGCAAATTATAACTTATGCAGACGATACGCAGCTATATTTTTCATTTTGGCCTGAAAATTGTAATGCCGCTTTATCTAGTATAAATCAAGATCTCCATTTGCTGTCCGAAATTTCTGTTAAACATTCTTTATTCATTAATCCTTCTAAATCAGTTGCTATAGTTTTTGGAAATAAAAATAAAGTATCAGCCATCAAAAATAGTATGAATCTACACATTAATAATGTGAACATTCCAGTTCAGATCGAAGCCAGGAATTTGGGTCTTGTGTTGGATGATAAATTCCAGTTTAAAACCCATATTAACAACTGTGTGAATAAAGCATAGCTTTCATTAAAACTTATATATCCGCATAGACAATCTCTGTATCAGAAAGTAGATGTTATTATGTGAATCTCTTGTACTCTCTAATTTTACTTACTGCTCTGAGCTATATGGCCCGGCCTTAACAAGAGATTCTATCAATAAGGTACAACGTGTGCAAAATTCATGTATGAGAATGGTGTTTGGTGTTAGGAAGTATGATCATATATCACACAAACTAACTGAAATCGGCTGGTTGAACATGGAGAACAGGCGACATCTTAGAATTTCTTGTTTGTTTCATGAAATCTTATTGAAGATTAGCCCGTATAATTTATATAAAAGAATTAAATTTAGAACTGATGTTCATACTTTAAATTTACGATTTAGGGGTCGAATTACACCACCCATCCATCATTCTGCTCTGTCTTTTTCTTACCAGATTTCTACTGTATACAATTCCATACCTGATAATTTAAAACTTTGTACGTGTCGTAAGTTTAAATCCGTGCTCCGTTTGAGACTTCTAAAGAGGCAAATAGAGTTACAAGGAGTGGCATAAGAATGGCGGCGATTGGTGCTAGTGTTGGGTTTCCTCATGCTTTGGATGTTGTGTAATTGTCGAGTAGCAATGCTTCTTAATTTTGTTGTGCACACGCAGAATTTAGACTTAAGTTTAGAAGTAAACAATTTAGAACAGGCATTTGTTTTAGGTTTTGACCTGATTTTGTGTAAGTAAGGTGTTCGTGGAAGACCATAAGTATAATATGAACGAATACCTTATGATTTCCAATCATTGCAGGTACCTATGTTATACTGAAACTTATTGGATGATAATGGAAATAAAATTTATTATTATTATTATTATTATTATTTTACTTCGCTTGACCATTATAAATTTCGACATGCAACAAACTTTTTTATTTTTGAAAATATGTCTGTATATGCTGCGAATGAAATGAAAAGAAAGGTTCTAAAAAGTTTTTGTAGAAAGAACTATTGACCTAAGAGTCATAGTTTTTAAGTTATGATTTTTTTGTCAGAAACGACCTAACGAGCGGACGGGTCGTGGCAATGCGCCATCAGGGTAACGCGTATCGGACCGATAGTCGGCTACGGATAACGACGCATAAATGAAAAGAAAGAACTTAGTTTATTTTTATTCCTATTTTATACAATGAATATCGAGTGTCAGATTCAGCATCTGATTCTTCTTCTTCTAATTTTACTGCAGTATTAACACAATTCTTGCACTTGCAGTCTATAGAATATTTTAAACCTTCTTTTACACAGTTACATCTATTACTATTAGAGTTTTTATCTGACCACAAAAGTGATAAAGCTTATCTCACAGATGGAGGTATGGGGTCCTGGTTACTAAGTAAGGGTTTCCAGTGGTATTTCTAGAATGTCCAGCCATATTCTTCTAGGCTTACGAAGTTAATGTTGTTAATGTGACTAGAATACCATGTTTTTTAATTGTACATATATCTAAATTGGGAAAAAAGCAAATGCGATTATAAGTATAACAAGATATGAATTCGAATACAAACCTTTTCAAATGCAATTTGAAAGCATCGTCTGTAGGCGGGATTTCAGACGCTGGCCGATTCGTGTTTTAACCAAAAAAGTCGTAATTCATTTAATGTTCTGACGTTTTTTTGTTTATTTTTGTATAAACATAAAAACATACGCAACTGCAATCTCATATGCGCGTTCAAATGGCAAATTTGGCAAGTCCATCATATCCTTCAGGTTGTCGGCGTTTTTAAGTAAAACATCAAGAGCGGTTTTCTTCCCAATTTTGTAAACGCACTGGTAGTATCACACCCAGTGAGACAGTGTATTGCCAAATAAACATTGCGATACAGTATTGCCAATTTTTTTATAATATATTGTACCATTATAATACGTGTGTTTTTGGTATGGCCTGCATAAAGAGATTACAATTATTATATAATTCAGGTACCTTACTACAGTTGTAGTGTATGAGCAAAATAAGCACGTTCGTATCTACAGATTTGATCAAAATATTTTTACCTCCATTTTTACTGTTGGTTTATTTTGTGCCAGTTATAATTCGATATTTCAATTCTCTTGTGAAATGCTGGCATATAATGCAATTAATCTCAGGATAAAATCGACGTTTCGCCCCCGTTCGGGGGCTTTGTCAAGGTTTATTTGTATAAGATATAAAATATAAACTTGTCAGTAAAACTTTTGATAAGAACAAATTTTTTTTCTCAAACAATAAAAACTATTTATATAGGTAACTAAGATGTAAATATAAAAAGTTTAGCGCTTTGTAGTTTTAATGTTATTTAAAATTTCTTTTTCTTTTTTATTTGCTTTTGAATTAGAGTTAGTGTATTTTTTAATAATTTTGAAAAATTAAACATGATTTTTGGCATTTTTCAAAAATTCGATTAATTTTAGATTTATGATAGGAATTTTCAATATTAATTTGTTTGGGGTTTATATAATTTAAAAATTTGGGAATAACGTCATGCTCTCTGAAAACTCATACTGTATACAAAATTAAATGTAAAGACTGTGAAAAAACATATTGGAAAATCTAAAAATCATTTAGAAACCAGACTAAAACAACACAAATACAGAAACAGTAATTCAGCAATGAAAGACAGCAATCATACTTTAATTTAACCACACCAAAATTTTAGAACAAGAAAAAAAATTAAAATCTCGACTATTTTTAGAAATGATCTATACAAAAAATAACAGAACTCTATTAATGATAGAACTGATATACAAAATTTAAGTCAAATTTACTGTAATATAATAAAATAAATCATATGTACTCTCTGCTACTTACTTATTATTATTGTTAAATTAAATACATAAACATTTTTCTTTTTCATAAATTCAAATGTCTTCAAAATCAAAAGCGTTAAACTTTTTATATTTACATCATAGTTACCTATAGAGAGTGATTTTTTTATGCGGTGCTAACATGGCTACCTTTTTAATCTTAATAGTTACAGGTTCGGTTAAATGGGAGAAAAGTTGCGTCTATTCAAGCATAAAGAAGTGCCGTTTGCAGAAGTTAATTATCTCTTTTCGTTTTTGAGACAATCGAAAAAGAATAAAATTTTGACTTTTACATTTATGTTCATATTTTCCTTATTTGGCATTCAATCTTCAATCTGCAAAAACTTTCTTGGGGCGACTTTTCATCCTCTTTCGATTTGTGGTAGCAGAAAGTATCTACTACGTTTCGTTTCTTCAGAATCATCAGGTTCATTTTTTCTTATGGCGCCATCTTAGATTTTTTCACCATGAAATAGCCCATTTTTTTCTGAATAAAATGATTTAACATATTTGTATGTTTAAATCGCATTTAGGCCCATAATTTTAATAAAACATGATAAAAATTGTTTTTCCATCTAATCACAATTGCCGTGAAAACAAAAGTTTATCTACTTTGTCAACTCAAACGTCAAGAAACTTTTTTAATACGATTGTGTTTTATTGGGTTACAATGGATTACTCTAATGACGAAAAGTTTGACATGTTATTTGTTTATGCTACTGCCAGAAGAAATGCTGAAAACGCGGCTGCAATGCATCGCGAATCGTATCTGGAACAAACACAACCCCATCATCGTTACTTTCGCAAATTGGAACGCAACTTACGCGACAATGGGCAGTTTATGAAACTTAAAAGAAATAAGGAAAATCTAGTTACGCAAATAGGCGGAAATAAAGAGCAAAATGTGTTAGCCTTTAGCGAATTAAAAAATTTAGAAGGTAAAGATGTATCCCTGTGTGAAATTGAGCAGCATAGTAACGCTGACGGGGTTATCTTCATTCCAGATACGATTCGCGATGCATTGCAGCCGCGTTTTCAGCATTTCTTCTGGCAGTAGCATAAACAAATAACATGTCAACTTTTTCGTCATTAAGGTAATCCATTGTAACAGAATAAAACACAATCGTATTAAAAAAGTTTCTTGACGTTTGAGTTGACAAAGTAGATAAACTTTTGTTTTCAAGGCAATTGTGATTACATGGAAAAACCATTTTTATCAAGTTTTATTAAAATTCTGGGCCTAAATGCAATTTAAACATACAAATATGTTATATGATTTTATTCAGAAAAAAATGGGTTATTTCAGGGGGAAAAAATCTAAGATGGCGCCATAATAAAAAATGAACCTGATGATGATTCTGAAGAAACGAAGTGTGGTAGATACTTTCTGCTACCGCAAATGGAAAGAGGATGAAAAGTCGTCCCTAGAAAGTTTTTGCAGATTGAAGATTGAATGCCAAACAAGGAAAATATGAACACAAACGTAAAAGTCAAAATTTTAATTTTTTTCGATTATCTTAAAAACGAAAAGAGATAATCAACTTCTGCAAACGGTACTTTTTCATGCTTGAATAGACGCAACTTTTCTCCGTATCTGTATCTATTAAGATTAAAAAGATAGCCATGTTAGCACCACATAAAAAATCACTCTGTATAAATAGTTTTTATTGTTTGAGAAAAAAAAATTGTTCTTGTTAAAAGTTTTACTGACAAGTTTATATTTTATATCTTATACAAATAAATCTTGACAAAGCTCCCGAACGGGGGTGAAACGTCGATTTTATCCTGTGTTTAGTTGCATTATATGCCAGCATTTCACAAAAAATTGAAATATCCATTTTTACTGTAGATACATTCGTACAGTGCATGTAAAATTATGCGCCTGTCTGCTTCGTCCTGATTGCTAAAAAGGGAATGTAATGGTAATGGTAATGGTATGCATAATTTTATATGCATTGTAAGAATGTACCTACAGTAAAAATATTTTGTTGAAATCTGTAGATACGAACGTGCTTATTTTGCTCATACACCATTGTAGTAATGTACCTGAATTATATAGGTAATAATTGAAATCTCTTTATGCAGTTAGGCCATACCCAAAACACGTATTATAATGGTACAAGATATTATAAATAAAATTTACAAAACTGTATCGCAATGTTTATTAGAAATATACTGTCTCACTAGGTGTGATACTACCAGCGCGTTTTAAAAAATTGGGAAGAAAACCGCTCTTGATGTTTTACTGAAAAACGCCGACAACCTTAAGGATATGATGGACTTACTAAATCTGCCATTTGAACGCGCATATGATTGCAGTTGCGTAAGTTTTATATTTATACAAAAATAAACAAGAAGACGTCAGAACATTAAACGAATTAAGACTTTTTTGGCCAAAAGCACGAATAGGCCAGCGTCTGAAGTCCCGCCTACAGACGATGCTTTTAAATTGCATTTGCAAAGGTTTGTATTCGAATTCGTAGGTATCTTGTTATACAACATATAATCGCATTTGATTTTTTCCCAATTTAGATGTTTGTACCAATTAAAAAATGGTATTCCAGTCACATTAACAACATTAACTTCGTAAGCCTAGAAGAATACGGCAGGACATTCCAGAAAGACCACTGGGAACCCTTATTTAGTAATCAGGACCCCATACCTCCATCTGTGAGACAGCCTTTATCACTTTTGTGTTCAGATAAAAACTGTAATAGTAATAGGTAGATGTAACTGTGTAAAAGAAGGTTTAAGTTTAAAGTGTCCTGTAGGCTGCAAGTGCAAGTATTGTGTTAATACTGTAATAAAATTAGAAGAGGAAGAACCAGATGCTGAATCTGACACTCAATATTGATTGTATAAAATAAGAATAAAAATAAACTAAGTTCTTTTCATGTTTTAACTCATTTATGCGTCGTTACTCGTAGCCGACTATCGATCGGTCCGCTACGCGTTACCGATCTCAATCAACGGCGTTACCCTGATAGTGCATTGCCACGACCCGTCCGCTCATTAGGCCGCGTCTGATAAAAAAACGATGTGGTGTCGTGGGACACCAGGTAGGAACGAAGTTCCTTCGGCTAATGTAGAATCGACACAATTTGCAAAAAAAAAATCGTGAATAAAAGAATAAAACAGTTGGATAAAAGTTAATACGTGCGATGGGAATTTATGAACATGTAGAGTTTTTCCCACTTTGTAACCCCATCCGAGACATACTGTATAATACGTAAAAATTATCTTCATTTCCTTACGGCTTTTTCCAAAAATTTGTTGAATTTACTTAATTTTGAAAACAAAATTTATGTTGCATGGGGTATATTCTATTCATCAAGTCATTAATATTGTACAATAAAGAACGCTGCTCAACAACATCTGCGCGAGTAGGAATTTGTAAGTGCATGATTATTATAATGGGGATGTAACTCCAAAGAATTAATTTTACTATGCCTAAATAACTACTGGAAAAATCATGCTGCCTGTTTTCAGAAAATTGTAACCTACTACCAGTGATTATAATATTAAGTGATTTTAAAGAATTTCATAAATTTATTTCTAGTAGACACTTCCTGACATCCTACATGCGCCAGTTAATTTTTTATACGAGCAGCACATGTACATAGATCAAGCGCAAGATGCGATTAAACACCAAAAGAACAAATCAAATCTACATTTACATACGACTGGTTAGTTCCACTGCAATTTCAATGTAGAGGGCAGCACATCATGACAACGTGATAAGTCCACACAAATGTAGTTGTCATGTAACACAAGTTTCTTACTAATCTTGTGGGGACATTTCATAAAAAGTTGCTGACGCAGTAAAGAAGTACCCACAAAACGCCTTAAAAACGGATTTAAATAGGTTGTTTAAAGAAAAGCCAATAGGGCTGAAACAACACTAGGTATATTATTTGCATGTACACAGGATGCCGTCTCACATAAGAATGTCCTATATCATCATGGCACAGTTTACAGATTTGCCATCGGTTTTGTTTTGGCACTAACCATAAACTTTTACCATCATTACGTTTTCTGTAAACGTATGCCCCACGTATCTATAATGTGAGTATTCGCCACGTTCTTGTCCATGAATGCATGAGTATATACTATGCATTGGCGGGGTGTAGTGGTAATAGAGAGAGAAGGGATGAGAGAACGAAAAGAAAGAGGGAGAAAGAGAAAGAGAAAGGTATTATACACTACTCGCTTGTGTATACGACTGTCGCGCCCGCGCACGTCTCATTTAACGGGTTTATTCCACGGACTTTTTCTTACGGTTTTATTCCACGGACTTTTTCTTACGGTTTTACTATCACATTTATTTCAGTTCGGTCGCGCATCAAAATCCCTATCTCCTCCAAGCCTGCCGTAAGGAACTTCGTTCCAAAAAATCATAACTTAAAAACTATGACTCATAGGTCAATAATTCTTTCTCCAAAAACTTTTTACAACCTTTCTCTTCATTTCATTCGCAGCATATACAGACATATTTTCAAAAATAAAAAAGTTTATCGCATGTCGAAATTTATAATGCTCAAGGGAAGTAAAATGAAGTTTTATTACACCTAGTTCAGTTTCTGCAGAAATTAGGATTTCTCATAAACGCCCACAAAAGTCAGTTCAATCCATCTCAGAGATGTAAATTTTTAGGTTTTTATTTCAATTCAGTGGACATGACACTTGGAATTACTCATGAGAAGCGCAATGTTTTGTCTAAAGATATGAATAAATTTAGTTGTTATAAAACTTGTACTATTCGGGATTTTGCCACATTTATTGGGAAAATTTCTGCAGCATGTCCGTGGGTTTACACGAAGGGATTTGAACGAGCCAAGTTTTTAGCACTAAAAAGTGCTATGGGTGATTTTGATCAGACCATGCGCATATCCCTTACGCTGCAGGAAGATTTTCTTTGGTGGCAATCTCATATTCAGACTTCTAACAATTCAATTAATCAGCTAGATAAATTTCAATTGGAAATTTCTTCAGATTCTTCACTTACAGGTTGGGGTGCTGTATCTAGTGGTCACAAGATACATGGATTTTGCGATGCAGTAGATAAAAATAAACATATAAATATTCTGGAATTAAAAGCTGCTTTCTTGGGATTAAAACAGTTTGCTAGAAATAAGTCTAAATGTAATGTGCTGCTTAAAATGGACAATACAACGGCTATAGCTTACACTAATAGAATGGAACGGATTCAGCGTTATGAACTGAGCAAAATTTCAAAAGACATCTGGATTTGGTGTGAAAGCAGAGATATTTGGTTATTTGCGTAATATGTTACGTCCGCTGATAATTTTGAAGCTGACAGAGAATCCAGGAGACTTAAAATAGAAACTGAATGGGAATTGTCAGAGGTAGCTTTAATTCAATCAGGAAACGTTTCGGATACCCTCAAATAGATTTATTTGCTAGCGCTAATAATTATAAATGTGATTTATATACAAGGAGCGGCAAAATCACTGGACTAGTTTTGAACTCTAATGATATTTAATAAAATAATTTAATATAATATTTAAACTATAACATATTATTCAACCTTTAATGGGAGATTGTTCAGTGACATATTGAATGCACTAAATGATTTCCATTATTGTCTAGGCACTCTTGCAAACGGTGAACCAAATTGGCCATTACGCGTTGAAGCATATTGATTGGAATAGCTCAGATTTCATCTCGAATTTCTGTTTTCAGTTGATTTTTTCTTTCGGGCTTTTTGAAGGAGAGAGTCTACAAACAAAAACCGCGAACCTTAAATTAACTGGAAACAGGAATTCGAGATGAAATCAGAGCTATTCCAATCAATATGCTTCAACGCGCAATGGCCAATTTGGTTCACCGTTTGCAAGAGTGCCTAGACAATAATGGAAATCATTTACTGCATTCAATATTTCACTGAACAATCTCCCATTAATGTTGAATAATATGTTATGTTTAAATATTATATTAAATATCATTAGAGTTCAAAACTAGTCCAGTCATTTTGCCGCTCCTTGTATTTCGTGGCATAAGGATCCGCATTCATTAACTGTCGATGCTTTTACAATTTCTTGGACAGACTTTTTTCTACGCATTCCCACCTTTTTCATTAATTTTGAGAGTTCTGGGAAAGATTAAAACCGATAAAGCGTGTGGAATTGTGGTTGTTCCCGCTTGGGAATCTCAAACCTGGTTCCCAATCTTTAATGGTATGTTAATTGATAAACCTATTGTTTTTTCACCGGATATCAACTTACTTTCATCTTTTCACAGGATTCCGCATCCGTTACATTCCAAGCTTTCCCTGGTTGCCGGGAATTTATCCGGCAGGCATACAAAATCAAGAAATTGTCCGAGGATACCACAGAAATACTTCTAGCATCTCTTAGTGATTCTACATTAAAGCAATATAATACTAGTTTTAAAAGTTGGTTCGCTTATTGTAATGAACATAAATTGGATTTGTTTAATTCATCAATTTCTCAGATAGTCAGTTTTCTAACGGACCTTTTTAACAAGGGAGCCTCTTATTCCAGTTTAAATTCAGCTCGCTCTGTTTCGTTACTTAGAAACGGTGATTTGGGTAATAACACCCTAATTAAGAGATTTTTCAGAGGTATATATAACTTACGTCCTTCCAAACCTAAATATGACACAACTTGGGATCCGACTACAGTTCTGAATCATTTATCCACGTTGTATCCCCACAATACGTTAAATCTTAAAACTTTGTCAATAAAATTAATAACATTGATTGCTTTAGTTACGGGACACAGGATGCAAACATTTTCACTAGTGTTTTTGCATAATATAAAAGTTTCCGAGGATTGCATTGAAATAAAAATAGCCCACAGAATAAAAACGTCGGGTCCCAATCGGTTACAAGCGCTATTGAGAATTCCCTTTTTTCCAGCAAATCCAAAGATATGTGGTGCATCCACTTAATTATATTACATTCAACAGACGGAATCTCTTAGAGCGGACTGTAAGAAATTATTCATATCTACAAGGCCTCCTTACAAGGAGATAACAACTCAAACTTTAAGTAGATGGGTTAAGACAATTTTATTTAAGAGCGGGTTAGATACTAATACTTTCCATGCCCACAGTACTAGACATACCGCCACTTCTAACGCATTTAGAAAAGGACTTAATATAGATCTAATACGGCAAACTGTGGGTTGGACCGCGGCCTCCGATAGATACAGGCCTACCTACTGAATGGATGCGATAGTAGTCCGAATTCTGCTGCGTTAGTATGCGGCGCCTTACGGCGATTCAGCGTAAATACGGTGAATATTACTAAAACATGGGTGTTTTAGTGGTTTAAAAAGGGGTTGCGATTGACATGTCTTTGTGTAACTTACTTTTATATATTTTGTCTTGAAAATTGGACATATTACCGCTATTAAATAGAAAATTAAACAAAGAAAAACTGAAAGAAACATTTACAACACTTTATATTGAAAACAAAAACACGTAAACTTAAGAAAATATCCTAAGTTTACAGTCCCCTTCTTAAAGAAACATTTTTTTTTAAATACATAGCATGTGGTATAGTTAAAAACCCTGAAATGCGAACTGTCTATAGGCACCTGGCTGTTTGAAATAAAATGAAGCTGCTCAAAGAAATTAATTGTTAAAGTATCGTGGACTTCTAGAAAACACGAGTTTCAATTGCACACTTAAAAATTTTAATTTAGTTTGAACACACGAACTCAATTACATTTTATTTATTACATGCAAGGGCACTTTGCAAGTTTGCATTCGCTGCTTCTAAAAAATGGTACAATTCATTGACTCGTATCTGTATTAAAAGTTTCAAAATACTTCATAACATCATTGAATTTACACTTGTTAACCAGCAGATCCTTTTCAAGAATTTTTGCAATGTCTTTATCGCAGTTCGTAATATTATATAGTCTTTGGAAAACATTTGGATTTTCAAATTTACGTCTGTTATTAAAGATAATACAATTGCAGGCATTTTTTACTGCCGTTGGTCAAATACATACTTTTTCCGAGGCACCTAATTATTTTAAAATAGTTGAGTTGTTTGTTATGTTCTAACTTTTGTGCGAAATTTTGACAAAATTCTTAGAAACTTGGAAACTCTACTTCTTGCTGAGCTAAAGATTTTCTTATGTGCATAGCATGCTCCCATGCTCACGATCATAGGGAGATTTTATTTTTTTATTACAGACGAAGACATGTAAGAAGGATGTGCTTTAAAAGTAGTTGGATAAGCATCCTTAAGTCAGTTTTAATCGTTTGTTTGATAATTCTACTGTGGTTCCGTCCGAATATGTAAATTTTTCGTTGCGCACTATAAATTGCTCATCAAAATGATCTATAGATATCAGTGATGTGAGCTGGCAATTTACCAGTAAATAACCACGGTTATTTACCGTAATTTACCGTAAAATACCAAAAATTAGTTACCGTAATTTACGGGGAAAATTACCGTAAATTACACTGTAAATTACGAAGTAAATTACCATATTTTATAGTAATTTTGTTTATATTTTTTACAAATAAAATTTATACTTTGGTGACATCATCTTTCATTATCATCTAATGCTAAATTACTGTGTTACTGGTAAATTAGGGTATTTTATTGGTAAATTACGGTAATTTATTGGTAAATTACGGTAATTTACAGGTAAATTTCGGTAATTTACTGGTAAAATACGGTAATTTACCGTAATTTACGCAATATTTAATACGGTAAATTACCACGGTAATTTACAAAACAAATTTATTACCACTGTAATTAATATCGGTAATTAAAAATCGTAAATTACCGCCGTAAATTACCAAAAATATAAATTACGGTAATTTAACATCACTGATAGATATACAAATAGCCGAAGATTTCGAGGGTACAAAATTATCGCGATGTATAACTTTTGTAATTTTCCCGGTTCCTTATACATGAGGGAACGAGAACGTACTTTTGCCGAATTCGTCTTGATTTTTTCTTTTATAATATATTACTGGTGCACCCAGGCGCACAACAGTGACATGGCATCTACATAGATATACCAGTTATTTATAATTGTCCCAAAATTTATAGAAATAACATTGATGGTCACGTTGTTACCTTCCATCAAATTGAAAACAATCGGGGCGCTCGTATACCTACTACATGGGTAATGCGAATTCGCGCGCGTTTAGTCGGACTACTAAATATGAATCTCTAGTGTGGAGGGGAACAGCATGTTGGCCAGTATCTATCGGAGGCCGCGGTTGGACCAAAAAATCTGAAGTAGGTATTCGCTAAATTTTACAACAGACCTCTGATAGAATCTAACAGATTTGGACATTTAATGTTGAGTTCTACATCCATAAAATTCTTAAAATTATTATACTATTTTCGTTATATAGTATAGGTATAGGTATATTATCTATATATAATATACAACACACAATTTTGTTTGATTTCTTCTTTAGTTATACTGCTACATAGTATTTTAGTGTTGTCTATAATGATATTGTCTTATTTTGCAATAATGCTGTTTTTTTTAGTATATTGATATTAAATTGCAACTTGCTTTATTGTCGCAAAGGCTTTAAACATCTACCTAAGTGATCCATATGAATGGAACGAAATAAATTTAACGATTAAACGAACTTACCTGTGATGTTCAATCGTAATTTTATGAGGCTCATTCAAATGGATCACACCCTCCCTATTTCTCCTTGGTTCGAGAACCCCCTATTTTGCGACAATTGCTTTGAAAGATGACGAATTTCCGAGTCCGATGGTCGGGCGAGCTCTACATTGTTTTTGTTTGGCTTTAAAAACATGGTGATAAAAACGCCTAGAGAAAGAAACTATCTAAGTGATCCATTTGAATGATGATCAGATGATTTGAGCCACTCGCCTTCGGCTCGTGGGCTCAAACATCTTCTTCGTGAATAATGGCTGTCATAATCGCTCATATAATAATACTACTCTAATTATTTTCCGCAGAAAATATTGTGATATTTTAAAATATTTTAGTACTGTTTGAGGCGTTCATGTTTCTACTTTAATTAAAAAAAAATCAAATCGATATCTCAAATGTTTACTGAGATATGACGTGCTATTTGTTAAAAACCAACTGTTTCATACATATGCAAAATTTTACATTTTTCGAAAATAAAAAAGTCGGCGCGGCGTAATCATCTGCCCCTGAGCCAAATATTCTCTAAAGACTACCTTAAACATTGCTAAAATGTTAGATACGAATGTTTAATTAATATTTTGCATGAACATTCAATGAATGCAAATATGAGGCACTTTTCATTGTTACTGGAATATTCAAATAATATTTTTTAAAGAACACTTTTTGCAAATGTTCTGTTAACGTTTTGAAAGTTGAAATTGAATATTTAGGCAATATTACTCAAATTTTTCATTGTTATGTGGGTAATACCACCTCAAAAGTTGACATTCACGGTGACAGAAAGAATGAAATAAATCATGATATTTTGACACTTAAACCACAAAATATCTTGCGCAGAAGCAGACAAAAATAAAATGAATGAATGAATGAATTTGCAATTATGATTCCTTTAATCCACAGTTGCAGTAAAAATTCTTCCTGTAAATGAACGGTAAATTGAAATAAAAAATTTCTATTGGTATGCCGCTTTTACGCAATTTGACTCATATAGGACACGTTCAGATTGAACGTCGGACGACATCCAAGCTTTCTATCTGCTTTCATATTGAAAAAGTAACTTTTACCCTTGTTCATATTGAACTCGAGAACTCGTCCGGCTCAGACAGGCCAGTGTATTTGAGAAAAATTATTTGAATCATGAATAATTGATATAGAAGCTGTAAATTTTAGAAAAAAATATTTATTTAGAGCAATTTCAAAAAATTTTGGGCTGAGGAGATTTTCGAATACCTACTCTTATATTTTTTTACAGAATTGCACTAAATATATTAAAACAATGGGCCCCCGTCTATCTGGATTGTATATGTTAGACTCAGATTCCGAATTCGGACAAATGCCGAAGTAATTAAGCAGTTCGCGATCTGAGCGAAATCAAACAAGCAGTTGCTGAAATGATGTACTATTTCGGCATATGAGCATGTTAGATTGGCCAGTTCGCGACCTGCTCAACTTCGTGTTGCTCAAGTGAAGAAGGTTTAAATATTTTGGCATCCGAGTGCTAGCAAACTGGTGGCTTAGAAATATTAATGCAGAAAAGGAAGGATGAATCATATCCCATTAAATATTACACTTCTGCAACAGAATTGTATGACATTCTCGAAAAAGCCCATCAAGACACTGGACATAAATGAACATTATGCATGGAGAAGGAAATAAACAAAAAATATTGTAACATCAGCAGAACCGTGATTGAAGAATATCTAAAACTTTGTTTGCAATGCCAGCTAACGAAGAAACTTAAAAAGAAGGGACTTGTTGCGAAACCGTTATTATCCAACAATTTTAATAAAAGGGGCCAGGCTGATCTGATCGATATGCAGACGGAAAGAGATGGTGACTTTAAATTCATCCTGAACTATCAAGACCATCTAACCAAGTTTGTGTTTTTAAGACCTCTGAAATCTAAAAGGGCTGGCATATCATTTAATGGATATCTTTTGTATTATTGGAGCCCCCTGTCTTCTCCACAGTGATAACGGAAGGGAATTTGTGAATGCCATCATCACTAATCTGGCAGATATGTTTCACGCAAAAATTGTTTACGGCAAACCACGACATTCCGAAAGCCAAGGATCCGTGGAACGGTCGAATCAAAATATTCGGGATATTTTGGTTAGCTGGATGAATGAAAATAATTGCACGACATGGCCTGAAGGTTTAAGATTTGTTCAGATGAAAAAAATAGGTCTTATCATAAAGGAATACAGAGAACTCCGTATGAAGCACTATTTGGGGTTCCAATGATAAATGGTTTAAGGGATTGCGATTTACCACTCCAAATTGTGGAAAAATTGCAAAGGGAGGAAGAAATAGAACAGATGCTTTCTACGCAACCTTCAAATAAATCTCAGAACAACATGGAACATCAAACAGAATGCGATGATGATTTACTACAACAAAGTGGAGGCGAACGAACTGAAGAAGCGGAAAGGGATGAAGTAGTTGATAAAGAACAGGAAAGAAACGAAACTGAAGTAGATAAGAACAACGAGGAAACGTGTGGAGATCAGCATATTGACGAAAAGATTGTGGAAGACAGCAGTTTTGGAATAGATTTGGAGAATATGAGGTAAATTTTAAGAAGACATAGCACAAGATTTGGGCAAATAATAATATTATTTTTAGGCGAGTAAATAGTAGGATAATTGATAGGATAACTATTGAACAAAACAGACTTGGAAGTGCATCAGGCTTAAAGAGGCAAGCGGAATATGTTAGGCAGAAGCGCAAAAAAGTTTCCTCCAGTTAAATCTGGCCAAAATGTCGTAGTCAAAATCCCCGATGAGGACAGAGGACGCGCAGCGCCTAGAAACCTACTGGCAGTTGTTACGTCTGAAAGTTTTTACAAACTAGCAACGTCAAATGGTGTGCTGCAGAAGCTTTATGCCAGAAATGAATTCCAGGTTAGGAAACTTACATACATTTTTGATTCTATCTAAAGCTCTAATTTTTGTTGCAGTTATCTCAGGGTGTATTTTTATCGATGAATGACATTCCAAAGAGGCAGTTGGCGGCGAAGGAAACTAAATCAAAGCAAGGGTTTGCCAAATTTGATTGCAAAAAACAATGCGAGAATAAACGATGCAAGTGTGTTTCAAGTAGCATCAAGTGCAACAGCAAGTGCCACGGCAGCTCTTCTTGTCGCAATAAATAGTATTTAAGTACCTACCTATCTAATACAATACATACTCGGAGTTTTGTTTTATTTTTAGGTAGTGCCTCCGTAACCGGCGCCGGCTACAGTTTTATGGGTGTATTGTTGCCGGAGCCGGTTTCCATTACTTCGGACAGCCGTGCCAGTTTATGAACTAATGATAGGGCAGTTTCAGTACCTTATTAGTTGTAACTCATCCAGCAGCGACGGTAGGTAGGTAGGTATCACCTAGAACTGATAGTTTGGTATTCTCTGACCGGGTGGGATCGGCTCCCATATAGGTTAGTTGTTTCTCTAGCGTTTTTATATTATCTTTTTTGCAAGAAATGCGTGTGTCTGGTGCTAGAGGGCAATTAAGGGGTCTGTTTAAAATGCGTTGTATCAGCCTTTATCGTTCCCAAATAGAAGCGCGCCGGCAATATACGCAAGGCCGGCGCGGCGGCGGCTAGGGAGGCACTCCCTTATTTTTCAATAATTTAATAGAAATAAATGTTTATTTGAAAATTTAATCATTATCATTTCCCTCTTCATTGGCCCTCTGAGCATTTACAGAATGCACAGTTCGCGAAGTGTGCAATTGCTGCCACTCGGATGCCAAAATATTTAAACTTTCTTCACTTGAGCAACACTAAGTTGAGCAGGTCGCGAACTGGACAATCTAACATGCTCATATGCCGAAATGGTACATCATTTCGGCAACTGCTTGTTTGATTTTGCTCAGATCGCGAACTGCTTAATTATTTCGGCATTTGTCCGAATTCGGCATCTGAGTCTAACATAATACATTATATCATGGAACTAATAGTATGTAATAAAATAAATATACTACGCAGTAGTACCTTACTAACCAACTAAAGAGCTTCGCAGGAGTTTTCTGACACCGAATTACTCTAAATTTCAGTTGACATGTTCTTTTTAAAATTTATTCACCCAGTAACGTTTTAACTTTATGAATTGAAATTTCAGGGTGTCATTTCAAGTCGGTCGATTGTTGTAACAAATTAATCTTCTTTTATGTGCGAAGAACTGCCTAAATTAACCTCCTTGTATAAGATTAGTTAATTAGCAAGCACATTGAACGTTTTTGTTCCTGAAAGTCATCTGAATTTCGGGTCATTGCCCCAATGTGCGCTTACTTGTTATCGAGGATACTAGCGCTTTCAAAGAAGATATTTGTTCTACATTCCTATTTAACTTCATGGAAGTCGTATTAATTAAGGTTATATGGTTGCAGATCTATTCCCACAGTACCTACACAAAGTTTACAGGCGCAGATGTATCTACAAAAGTTAAAAAATTAAAAATATACAGAATGTCTTATATTCTTCATTCGTCATTTGGCGTATTCATCTTTTAAATGAATGAGATGCGGGTAAAAGTAAAAACATGCTTTCACGTTTTGATATGCATAATGTACCACCGAATTTTGACTAAATATTTTTTAAGCCGATATGCGTTACTATCATCCGCCGGCCTGTTCTCTTTTTGGTCAAATGTCGGTAAAGATTCAAAGAATTTTTGTCGGCTACAGACTGCAGTGCAGTGTTGAACAATTATTGTGGGGAAACTTGCACTGACTGCGCTAGTTAGTAGGTATATCTCCTAAGACCAACAAATTGTCAGGGCCCAGACAGGAAAGACCTGTGTCTAAAATGTGTACAGGCAGGACACATAGCCAAGAAATGTGCAAATACTCTCTTCTGTTCTCTTTGTAAAAAAAGACTCCTAGTGGGGACAGCAGAGTGCGGTCGGAGGCCGCGGACAAGAAGGTCGTAAAAATTCATTTTCCTCCAAGTAAACGTAGACAGAGGACGACAGGCGCACGACCTTTTGTATGCGACTGCCACCGAATGCCAGACAGACTTTCTACTTGTCGATGAACCAAGCAAGGCCACCGTGAGTAACCCGGAGTGGTATAGTTTTAGTTTTTAGTTTTAGTTTTTAGTTTTATTTCCCAAAAAGAAACAATTTATACTAATATTTAAACAATATCCAAGAATACAAATTAATAAAAAATAAATTAAAATTAACAAAAGGAAATGTGGACACCCAGACAATGAAGTAATTACAGAATTGTTTCAATAACCTCCTTGAAGGTGTGAGGGAAAGGTTTCAAAGATAATCCAGAGCCCGGTCACCCAAACGGTGCGCTCTCTAGGAATTCATTCAGGGAATAGAAAATATGATTGTATAAAAAAATTGATTGTTATTTTCACAGTCTCTTATCTCAGAAGGAAGTTTATTAAAAATTTTAATGCCTGAATAAAGTGGACCCTTTCTATTCATCGACATATTTAACACTGGAATATTTAATTCACGCTGGAATCTAACGCCATACGGATTCCTGTCAGCTACAACGCTCAGCTCAGTTCTCTTGCTATAAATCATTGAGCACAACTTAAAAATGTATATATAAAAATGTATAACTGACGACAGAAGAGGTGCAGCCATTAAAATAAGAAATAAACTTATCATAGTGTATTCTACAGACTCTGGCCCTGGGTTTGTGTGGATCGACATAGGCGATACAGTGATCTATCTACTCTTGTTATTTCTCGCCCAACGGAGAAGTATCAAAATTTGAAAGAGCTCCTGGACGAACTTGAACTCACTATTAGGAGCAGTAAGAAAGAGGCACTGATATACATGTTTGTATTGTATTTTGGATATATTGTGTATTTTTTACATTTAAATGTGAAATAAATACATTTATTATTATTAGTTGGGGACTTTAACGCCAAAGCAGCGGAATGGGGCATGTCGGTAGCCGATACGACATGAGATGATATTCTGATGAACTGGATATCGGAACTAAACCTTGTCGTGCTGAATGTAGGAAAACAACCAACATTTGTGAGAAGATACTACGGGTCAATACTTGATATCACTCTTGCTACTGCAAAAACTGCAGGCTATATTAAAAACTGGACAGTCCTGGAAAACAAAAGTCTTAGTCTGCACAGGTATATTTCTTTTGAAATGAATCTAGATAGGAAATGTCCAAAGATGAAAGCTCCTAGAGGCTGGGCTCTAAATAGTATGGACCTGGTAAAATTCGAAGCGGTGTGTTGTGAGGGAACAGACTCTAAAACTATAGAAACTGTCGAAGACTTGATGGTTCTGCTGACGGAAGCTTGTAACGCATCAATGAAAAAGAAAAGTGTGTGCTGCAAAACCCCATGCTGTTGGTGGACAGGGGAAATAGCAGATTGTAGAAAATACTGCTTTAAAAGTAGACGTCGATATACGAGAGCGAGCAGGCACTCAGAAACCGACGAAGTACGGGACAACCTACGACAAGCATACCGAGAGGCAAAAAAGAAGCTAAGAAGCCTGATCGAAAAGACAAAAAAAACTATAATATAAACAAGCACACTTGGATAGGTTTTACGTATATTTTATTTACTCGACGATCGTTTCGGAATTTTATTCCATCATCAGAAGTCCAGAGAAACACTTATACTAAAATCCAAATAAAGTTCTGTATTCCTGATGATGAAATAAAATTCCGAAACGATCGTCGAGTAAATAAAATATACGTAGAACCTATTCAAGTGTGTTTGTTTATATTTTAATTAATCATGTTTTACCAAGCGCCTAGCGAAAAATCAGTTAAAATTATACAAAGAAAAACTGTTGGTCGAAGCTGTGCAAGGAAATTGATGACGATCCCTGGGGGCAGGCATATAATATCGTAGCTAAAAGGATGCTTATGAACCCACCTCGTCATCCAATACCAACACTGATGCCAAACGTAGGAGGCCCTATGTCCAGCAAGCGGAGGCTGCTTTGTTCAGTTATACGCGGCACCAGTGTGGGCAAGTGCCATGAAGAGGGAAAAGTTAAAGAACAAACTAAAAACTACCGCTAGAAAGATGAAACTGAGAATATGTAGTGGCTACCGTACTATATCTGCGGAAGCTATAGCTGTGATCTCTGCCACGCCACCTATAGACCTACTTATATTCGAGAGAGAAGAGATGCATAAGGGTATAAGCAAGAGAGTTGCAAGAGATAGACTTCTGTCCAAATGGCAAAATAGGTGGGACACGGCAGAAACGGGGCGATGGACTCGAAAACTCATCGGCGACATTAAAAAATGGACCGACCGGGGACACGGAGAATTGGACTATTGGTTGACACAGGTTCTGTCGGGACACGGGAGTTTTAGGTCGTACTTGTATAGATTCGACATCGTGGAAGATGATGAGTGCCTGTATTATGGAGAAGTAGACGACGTGGAACATACCATGTTTAACTGCCACAGTTGGAGAAATATAAGGGAAGAGTGTACGCGCGACATTGGTAGAGCCGTAAGCGTAGAAAATATGATAGATCAAAATGCTCCAATCAGAAAAACATTGGTCTGTAGTGCAGAATATGATACGATAGATAATGGTGACCAAGAGTATTGAAAGTAATGGAGACCAAGAGTACTGAAAATAGACTAACGTAAGAAATGTAAACCGGAGGAAGCAAAACAACTTGCCTTCTGAAGAAATGCAAGAGCGGTCCCGGAAAGTAGAGGATGTGAGGTAGAGGTTTTTTAGTGGGTGGAAATCCCACACTACCATGAATTGTGGTGTCTTTAAAAGATCTTTCCTCTACCGTTATAAAAAATATATCTCCTAAGACCGGCGTATTATATTACTTAGAAACTGTATTTGTCAATGAAGCCTCTACTTTGAGCACTAAAAATTGTATAATTAATTCAACGAATTTAGAATTGCAAGTGCCTAACTGAAGTCACTAAGGAAAGCGCCACTAGGTACAACGAATTATAACTGTGCATTTGGTTATTGCTCGGCTAGACCCGGAACAAGACGTATCAAGCCCGAAGGCCCCCCGTGTACTAATTGCCCCGAGTCTGGTCCGAACTCTAAGAAAGCTCGAAAAATTCCGCCGAAATACTAAAATGGGAGTTAATGAACAAATGCAAAAAACGAAAATGGATGGTCCATTTGAATTCTTCACAGGAGTTGTTTACAATATATTGTCTTCTATATTGCCTTCCGCCTTTGCCAATAATTTTAAACGATAAAGAAACGCCGAGGGTTAGTTGTTGTCACACCAGGTAAAAATGTTCAAATGAAACCATCAGCTACTTAAATTTTAGCACGAGTGCGAACTGTATATGTACATACGAGTAGGTATATGTATCAGAGATATTATAAATTATAATATAGTAAGTATTGTGGTTTTCCATGCACATTCCAAACATGCAATATTGAAAACTTTCAGCATACATACTCCTTCTAGTGTGAGCACGCAGTACGTAGAGATACAAGGATGCTTCAAGCTCAACTACATGTTTGGGGTAGCTTTCCCCATAAAATCTCGTAATACACAAGAAATCTGAATTTAGATCTAATTCAATGCATGGCAGAATATTATTTATCCGATGAGTAAAATGTCCGATCGGTCTAGTATCATTCAAATAAGTATACCGTCCTTAAAACAAAGATTTATTGTTGGCGTGAAACTTCTTTTCTCTCGGTAGAGTAAGTTCCTGTGTTGGCAAATGCGAGCGTCACAAAAAGTGAAACGAATGGAGGGGAGCAGCCTGAGAAGACGGGCAGAGGAGAATGGGAATATCGAACTCTTTCGCCATGCTCTCTCTCATGCTTCGTGCTTTCTCTCAAGCAAGCGTCAGTAAAGCGACACCACCAGCGTTTCTTTTATCGTGACGCCGAGTGGTACTGGACCGTTCGAACAACTACTCCTTGGGCAAATACCCCGCCAGGCATTGAATTATATAACCAGGGCCGGCAACTTTTCATTTTAGCGTGTGGTGCCCAGGTCGGATCAGCAAAGCCATTGTGACAAAAAAGTAAAAAAGCGAGAAAAATAAATAAAAAGTGCAGCTGATGCCTGATCGATCAATACGACCAGCGCGCGTAGAGTGTATGTACCGGGTGTACAAATAAGAAAGGTCGGCGGCCGTATATCCGTAACCGTTTGCCCTAGAACTTCGGGAAAAAAATATTTAAGATATAAAATTGGCCACGAGAAATTGCTGGAAATTATTTTTAAGTTCGTAGATTGGCCGCTAGGGGGCGTAGGGCTACACCAAAGGAGAAAAATAGTTTTTTCCCTGAAAAATCACCAATAAAGGGTTATGAAAAATAATTTTGTTGAATTCTACTGAAAATTCTGAATAACTTTCGTTTAGGATTTTTTGCTCTCAAATAGAGATGGCAAGGGCGGACAAAAATTGAGATGAAAGAATGCTTCTAACTCCGATTTAGATCAACGGAATGGGACAAACTTGAGCTTCTTGAGAAGAGCTTTCCTTGTTCTATCAAACTAAAGTTAAAGTCATTTCGAATTTCGTGGCCACCGGTAGAGGGCGCGATTTTACATTCAAAGCTATTTTCGCGTTTATCTTGAAAAATTCAAATCGAATAATATAGTTTTTTTTAATACTGCTAAAAAGAGATGAAAATTATAAGAAAAATTGCGCAAGCCGCATGGTGATATCTTTTTTAGAACCGAAGACATAAATGAAGGAATATTGAGAATGGCTGCTCCATTAACTTGAACAGAAATTTTGAGTGCAAAATCAAGTAGGCTTCGGTATGGCCCATTTTCATTTCGAACAATACAAAACTACGAGAAAAATATTATTACTTTGTTATTAAAAATAATAAAAAAAAAATATTAAAATGTTTCTTTATTATAATACACAAGTTGAAAAAAATAATTAGTAGGCTTGCGCCATTTTTCTTATAATTTTCTCCTCTTTTTAGGAGTATTAAAAAACTATATTATTCCATTTGAATTTTTCAAGATAAACACGAAAATAGCTTTGAATGTAAAATCGCGCCCTCTACCGGTGACCACGAAATTCGAAATGACTTTATTTAACTTTCGTTTGATAGAACAAGGAAAGCTCTTCTCAAGAAGCTCAAGTTTGTCCAATTCCGTTGAGCCAAACCGGAGTTAGAAGCATTCTTTCATCTCAATGTTTGTCCGCCCATGCCATCTCTATTTGACGAGCTAGAGCAAAAAAATCCTAAACGAAAGTTATTCAGAATTTTCAGTAGAATTCAACAAAATTATTTTTGATAACCCTTTATTGGTGATTTTTCAGGGAAAAAATTATTTTTCTCCTTTGGTGTAGCCCTTACGCCCCCTAGCGGCCAATCTACGAACTTAAAAATAATTTCCAGCAATTTCTCGTGGCCAATTTTATTTTAAATATTTTTTTCCGAAAGTTCTAGGGCAAACGGTTACGGATATACGGCAGCCGACCTTTCTTATTTGTACACCCGGTACAGTACACAAAACGAGCATAAGAGGGCGGTTGATATTTTTGTTTAGCTTATGGATTCCTCAGCATTCTGATTAATTTTTTTTACTCTGTGTATTTTTGCCTATTCTGATAATGTATGCTAAAGTCTCAAGTCTGCAATGCAAAGTGGTGGTGCCGGGCACCACCACTTCATTTTGCCTGTGGTGCCTCAGCTTCCGGGCAATACTAGAGTTGCCGGCCCTGCATATAACTAAATCCAGTTTTTGTGTACTACGAGATCTCATACGGGATGCTACCCCAAACATATCGTTGGGCTTAGAACATCCTTGGATCTCTACGTACTTTCCTGCTCAACTCGCAGTAGAGTATGTTTGTTAGAAGTTTTTCAATATTGCATGTTTCGAATGTGTATGGAAAACCGTAGACCACTGGTTTCGTCCTTTTGGGACTCTTATTTGTTGATATTTTGATACGAAATTTTAAAGCAAGTTATGCTTGAAAATTCTCAATAGACCGGTGGTATCAATTTTTATACAGGGTGTTTAATTTAGGCGTACCAGAGGTTAAGTTTGTTTTTTCTTATGGCTGCCATATTGGTATTAGTCATATTCGAGTAGACGGTTTCAAGAGCTTTTCAACCATGTATAATAGTCCGCATAAAAGCCTTTAGTGAACAATGAAAATCGAAAAATTAGCCTTTAAGATTAACAGTCCATTAAGAATGCCATTTTTCTCTCCTCTAGCAAGATATGGAAAACAAAGCATTATGCTTATTATGACAACAATTAAATAAGACAACTTAATTATCGCAGGTAAATGTAGTTCAGAACGTTTGGTTGCAGCAGGATGGTGCACCTCCTCACAATACACATAGGGTTCGTCAGTATCTAAACAATTTATTTGGTGAGAAATGGATAAGTATGTTTCACATTTTATGGTAGTAATAAGTTACACCCGACGTATTTTTAATATACAGGATTTAACACCCCTAGATTTTTCTTGTGGGCTTACATAAAAATCACGTATACAGTCAAGAATATGATAATCAGCATGCTCTTCGGGCAGCTGTAGTGACCGCTCTTAGAGAACTTCCTCGTCAGTTTTTGATAAATGCGGTCAACTCGGCGGAAACTCGATGTAGAAACTGTTTAGATGCTGACGGAGGACTTTTTGAACAATTATTGAACTAGATAAGAGAAGCTGTGGCATTCTTAATGGACTGCTACATCTTAGGGACAAATTTTTCGATTTCCATTGTTAACTAAAGGTTTTTATGCTGACTATTATACATGGTTGAAGAGCTCTTGAAACCGTCTACCTACTCGAATATGACAAGTACCAATATGGCGGACATAAGAAAAACAAACTTAACCTCTGGTACGCTTAAATTAAACACCCTGTATAAAAATTGATACCACCGGCCTGTTGAGAATTTTCAACCATAACTTTCTTCAAAATTTCATATCAAAACATCAACAAATAAGGGCTCGAGAACAAAAACAATATTTCGAGCATTTTCACTTTTTCCCGATTTTCTCAGAAACAGAAATAGTTTCCCAAGTTCTCTTGGTACTCCTAAATTACAATTATAATAAGCAACATTTTTCCCATTTGAGCACCCTTATAACTACCGCGGTTTAAATGTTCCCCATACTATATAAGTTAAGTGGGACACTGTGTATATACTTACACGCTTGGTGCATGTATTAGCAAGAGCTAATTATTTGCCGAATTATGCGGCGGTAATGAGTGGTACTGGACCGTTCGAACAACTACTCCTCTAATAACGTTGAAGTTTCACTTCTATCGCGTGTGGCGACCACGCACCCAGTTTTTGTTTTGGTGGCTTCCGTCTATAGTTTTATGTTGTTATTTGCTTTCCATATTTGTGTTCAGTAGTGGTTAGAGCGGGGCTGGACCTAAATAGAGTTTGTCGATTCGGCCTGAAACTGCTCGACTTTTGTAACAGACGTCTGACCCCTCTGTAAATTATTTAAATCTCAACCAGATGTCGGGCCGGACCGAGAATTGAAATGTGTGGAATTTATAAATCGCTCAAAGGAGCTTCCAGACGGTTTCTAGAGTGATAGCTATTTACCCATCCGTTTTACATGATTGTAGTACGAGGATCTTAGGTTGCAACGATTTGTGTATCGAAATATGGTCTCAAGACAGTCTAGAAACTTTATTAAAAAAAACGTACGTTCCCGTGGTCTCTGAAATTCTGGCAGTTGGGTGTTGGAATTCGGCCGAAAAGACTTCGAAATCCGAGATCCAGCTCCAAGATCCGGATCCGAGATCCGAATATCATTTACCTAAATCCGGATCGCTTCGGATACGGATTTAGCAGTCTGATAAATTTGAAAACAATCCGGATCTGACGTACAGCACTAATTTGAACGAATCTGTGTATTATATGTATAAGGTACTTGTACTTATGCCCATCAAGTCCCAAGTAGCACGATCATATTTTTTCAATATTGGACCAACGTCGAAGATTTATTTCCACGAACTAGTTTCCCCATATGCGAGCAATGGAAAATGTGGACATTCTGCAATTTTATTAGCCCAACAATGTGCTCAAGATAATAGTGCAGAGCATGGAGATATTGGAAACGATAAAATATAATTATCTAGATAATCCAATAGATAATTGTAGTAGTTGATAACTGACAATAAATTACTTGAAATTGCTATTGAGGGAGCGAAATAATAGGAATCACACCAAGAGATATCGTAGCTGCAAAAGCTTATTGTCATAAATCTTGGAACCTTAGCTATATAAGGCTGAGGCCCCATAAACTTAAAAATGCCGATAAATATAGTGAAGCAGAAAAAGTGACATATCAAAAATTATATGATTTCATAGGAAAGGTATATTCTCGAACCAGATGGTTGAATCTCAAAGTTACCTGGTTCCAAGATTAATCGAGTACTTAAAGGATGATGTTGGCGAAATAACAGAGTCTACTAAAAAGAATCCATCACAACTTAAACAAGGAATTTGGTTCCTTCTTAAATTTTGCTAATATATCAATATCAGTTAGGGTATATATTTCGCCAGATAATCTGACTTACGATTTGCTACTTGCAAATTACGAGAGGTCTAAAATTAAATTAGAAGAGCACATTTGGCAAAGGAAGCGGGAAACCATATTCCTCAAGCAGCTCAACAGATAAAAGCAGATATAAAATGTATGGATGAAACCCATGTTTGGCTTCACATGAATTATATGGTCATACCTCCCTCGTTGATATGCTTTTTGCAGAAACTTATTGGAGATTCATCACCTCGAGTGAATAGATTAGCATGGTCCATATCACAAGATATAATGTATGCTGTTGCTAAAGGTACCATTTTGACTCCAAAACATGTCCTTCTACAAATGAGAGTGAAGACTCTTTCAACACTTATGTCACCCATTAATGATTTATTAAAAGGAAGAAAAAAGGACACAAGGTAGTTTGGTCAGAGAAAGCTGATGAAGCTTTCAAGGTTATCAAGCGTTAATATCGGCACATGTACTTAAGACTCTTGATTTCTCGGTTCTGTTTACTATTCAGAGCGACGCGTCGGATACCGGGTTAGGCTGTATTCTGACTCAGGAAAAGGATGGTGTTGAGAAACCTATAGCTTTCGCATCAAGAAGCCTTTCCCAGAGCGATCGTAATTACAGCGTTACCGAGCGCGAATGTTTAGCCGTTGTTTTCGAGTGTGAAAAGTTTCGTCCCTATATGGAATGCACCAGTTTTACTGTCATTACGGACCATGCTTCGTTGAAGTGGTTACATAATACACGTGATCCATCTGGAAAATTAGCTCGGTGGAGTGTTAGGTTAATCAGTTTGATTTTCAAAGGAAAGTTCAATGTCGTTCCGGATGCCCTAACGAGAAGTCCCGTGGCAAATTTACGGTAGCTCCTATGTGACCCCGATTGCTCGCGTCTACCAGTTAGTAATTGGTGTCCGCCGAAGTACCCTACAATCCCTCATATAGACAGCGCGATTTCGTGTGTGTCAGAACAGATTTGATTGGTATTTTCGAAACCGACCCCTTAACTGCCCCCCTACCAAACACGCATTTTTGACACAAGCATCTTTTGTAAGAAAAGGATAATGTGAAAACAGAAGAAAAAAAGGAATAATCTCTGCGAGATTTGATCCCACCCAGCCTCAGGACAGGACTAGAACTGTATGCGTACCTACCTACCATACCGTAGCCGCTGACGCCGTCGCACTTAAACGAAAATATAATGCACACAATTTCGCTGTGTTCTGGTACATAATGTAGTTTTTCAAATGCTCACAGGATACAGCGAGCAATCGCGAACGCATAGTAGTAATCGTAAATATGCAGTCCAGTGGATGCCGTGCCAATAGATCTCGAAGTTGATATTGCAAATATCAATGCCTCATGATTTTACTTCGTTAGACATAGATATAACTAATCTTGATTCATTTTATCGAAAGATGCGTGCTGACATTTTGAAAAACCCACAGAACTTCCCGCAGTGGATAGTGAAAAATAATTACGTAAAAATACCGCTGGAAACGAATATTTCGGAGTGGAAGTTATTAGTACGTAGTACCCAAAAACCAACGTCTTTCTATTATAAAATCTTGCCATGATGTGCCGACTGCAGCGCATTTAGGCTTCATAAAAACTTTTCACCGTGTCTGTCTTACCTATTACTGGCCAAAAATGCGCAAAGATATTTTCAAGTATATAAGATCTTGTCACATTTGTGCTTCACAAAAGGTTCCCAATTATCCAAAATTCGCTTTGATGAGATCTGAAAAAAGATGCAGATTATTGCTTTAGATTTAATGGGTCCTTTGCCGTGAAGTACAAATGGTTACGAATATTTACTTGTAGTCAGTGATTGGTTCACCAAGTATTCTTTGCTGTGTCCGCTTAGGAAAGCAACAGCAATCAGCATTACCCGTTTTCTTGAAAATGAGATGTTCCTTGTCTACTGTGTACCGCAACGTAATTATTATTTGCGACAATGGAAGACAGTTAGTTACAAAATATATGGATTTGGTAAAAAATATAAATCTCACGTTTGGTATACAGCATATTAGCATGTCCAAGCTAATTACCTACGTCTAAAGAGCCAATCGAACTATTTGTACCCCTACATCAAGAATAACCATAAACTTTGGGATAAGGAAATACCCTATATTGGGTACGCTTTGCGAACTGCCGTCCATGATATAACGAGATACAGTCCCGATTTTCTAAATTATGATAGAATAGTCCCACCCAGTTGTGATTACCACGGAAAGACGGAAGGTGAAAATGGTAATATTCCTTTCGGCGATCGGAAAGAATGGGAAAAGAATCTTGGTCGTCTCTCCGAAATTTACGAAGTCGTTAAATCGAAAATTCATGCTGCTCATGAACGAAATGCTCGCGCTACTACAATCTAAGAAGAAGGCAGATGGAATTTTTTGTTGGAGATAAAGTATGAAAGAAAAACATCGTTATGTCCAGTGCTGCTAAGAACTTCGCTCAAAAGTTAGCACTTCGTTACGTTCTGTGTACTGTGCACAAGAAGAAGCCGAAGTTGGTATACGTCTTGAAATATAGGGAAGGTAGTAATGCAGATGAGTGGCATATTCAAAACTTAAAGCCGTATTATGGACCGATAGAAAAATTTTCAGCATCTCAAGAAGAAAGAGTCTGAAAGTTAAGGATTCGAATCAAAGCTTTCCCACATTAAAATGTATATATAGTCTGTTTGTTATCGAAAATATTTTTTTTAAGTTCAGAATTATCGAAATGTAAGACACCCTCCATCGTTAATTTTCGTTACATGTTGTTTGATTTGTATAATTTATATACATATTTTGTATATTTTTTTGGTTTTGTAGGTATTGTAGGTTACATTGTATCTACAATTTCGTGCCTGGATGGACGCATCCAATTTACTTATTCATAACCCGTATCTGTGTAAGGCGCCGCGCCGTACGTTGCGTTAGGTTAACAAAATTAGAGATTTTGGTATTTTCTTGCCAGATTGATTGGCTCAAACAAATCTACGTGTTTAGATTTTAGTATGCGCATACTTAAGTTAGGCTAGGTAGATTTATATTTTTACTGTCGGTAGTTTTAAGCTTAATTAGGCTATAGAAATAAGACAACTAGGATAATTAGGAAGGGTAGATTAGGTTGGGAGTAAGCGATGAGAAGTAAAGATAGAAAAAGGGATGTCAGTACTACGGTTAGGAAAAAATTTCATTGCTTGTCAATTTTTCTCTTTTAACATTTATTTTGCCTCAAACAGCAATCAAGCTGTTAATAGTATAATAAAATTTCCTCGTAGAGTATTCGAATGCGGTCGGCGGTCCGCTCTACGCGAGCGCATGTCTTCCTTGCTGTGTACAGTTTTCGGAAATATCTAGCACTTGATCGCTATCTGTACTACCGGAGCATCATTTCAATATTTAAAGGCCATTCATTTTTGAAGGTATGTTGAAATTTTCAAGTGTTTCATTTCAGTTATCAAATTGTTATATACATAGCTGGGTTTGCTTGTCGGCAACTAGAAAATAAATTAAAATGTGAAATATATATGTATAGGGACATTAGACGGTGCTAAAGGAAATTTTCTGGACTCATTAATATCGTGTAAAAATAAAGGAGGATTGACATATCCGTCCATTGATGCAATTCAAATATGTAAAATTTGTGAGACATACTTAAGGGCATTTCAAAAAATCTACCCAAGAAATATGAGGTATTCAAATTATACAACAGAATCATGCGCACCTGTTCTGAAGTAAATTTATTTAAAGGTCTGGATGTTCATGCCGTTGAAAATGGTGCAAATCATAAATATTTGTTAATAAAAGCTGTTTGCGATAAGTATTTAAATATAAGAATTCATTTTATCCTTAAAAGGCAAAGCGAAAAAACACCCTGTAAGAAACCATTTAACCAAAAGGATTCTATTCAGAGGTTAGTAATAGGGTATTAGGATTTTGTGTTTTAATAAATGTGTTATATGTGTTTCATGCTTTGTTTTATTTTTCTTTGTTTCCTCATCAATTTTTTTAAATTTTAAATCGCCGCAGTCACGAAAGTGGGGCATTTTTTATATAAAAATGTACATAAATTACTAACATTTCATTCAACACTGCTTGTGATAACCTGTTATTGAAAACCATCTCGAATAGTTTGCTAGAATTAGCGCTTTTGAGAGTTTTTAAAGTGAAAAAGTGGAGGAAAACGACAGCAGGGTCGCAGTTGCCTGATAGGATAATGGTTTTTGGTGGTAAAGATTAGTGAAGGTATAAAAAAGTAGAACAAAGTGTGAAAAATAAATCAGCTGATTAGAGTGACAGTGCAGGGAAAGTAGCACAGTGTTGCCAGACTGTGAACATTCTTGGTAAATATCGGGAAAGCCTGTGAAGAGGCTTTGTGAGCGTAAACATATAAGCCACTGCTAGCTGATAGTTTAACTGAGGTGGAGGGAGGGATTGGTGACGATAGGAAGGGAAGGAAAATAAATATAAACAAAGTGTAAAACACGAAACACTTGAAAGCTAACCAAATCGAGACAACGCTGATAAAAGGCCGACCTCCGACGGGACGACCGGGGCTGGCCTTTTCCCGCAGCGAGAAGATAAACAATCAAACCGAAATACAGGACCGTACTAGGAACAGACAGAGACGATAAACATGGAAAGTGACGATAGTTCTACGGATGATTCTAGGAAGAGAAAAGCAAGAAATGAGGTGGAGGAGGTTTTTGGGAAAGTCAAAAAAAGTATCTAGATCCCCAGTCAAGCAAAGAAGCGGAGATGAGAAACTGGACTTTATTATCAATATGATGAGAGAAATGAAGGAAGACCAAGCTGAAATAAAAGGAGAAGTACAACAAATAAGAGGACAGCAGAAAGAAATCAAAGAGGTAATAAGGCAAATCAGAGGGGACAACGAAAAATTGAAGAAGGAAAATTAAGAAATAAAAAATGAAAATATGGAAATTAGAGGAAGAGTGAAAGCATTGGAGAATGCAGTAGAGATGATGGAGAAGGAGAAACGTAGGAACAATATGGTGATGTATGGACTGGAAGTGGACTTGAATGGCCCGAAGACCCTGAAACACGTAACAGAAGAATTCATGGAACAACAACTAGGCATAAAAGTGAGAGTAAACACAGCAAGCAAAATAGGAGACAAGACTTGTTTAATCAAACTGGAGACGGAGCAAGACAAGAGGGAGATAATGAAAAATAAATCCAAATTAAGAAATCTCGCGACAGATAGAATATACATTGATGATGACCTGACAAGGAAGGAGAGAGAGAAACGAAAACAGATAAACGAGAGAGCGAAACAGGAAGTGGGCGCAGGTAAAACAGTCAAAAGGGGGTATAACAAAATTACCATAAATGGAACGGAATGGAGATGGAACAAAGATAAAGAAAAACTTGAAGAAAGAACAATTCCAAAAAACTAAGAGACAAGTTTTGGGGTGGATATGATGGAAACGACTCGGCAATGGAAATGGACAAGAAAATGGAATACGGAAACAAGGAAAAAGTTATGGACAACGAACCAAACAGAGAAAATACAGATACCGGGGATGAACAAAACATGCACATCTCGGGGGAGGAGGAACTGAGAGTGGGGGATGCTATGGAGGAAATTGATACAAGGGAAAAACTGCTTATAGGTTGCTGGAATGTGAGAACAATGTATGAACAGGGAAAGACGAGAAATGTCATAAAGGAAATGGAACGATACAGAATACAAATCATGGGAGTAAGTGAAACCAGATGGACGGGAGAGGGCGAAACAAGGTTGACGAACGAGAAGTACATAATCTACTCTGGGCATAAACACAAAAATGCTAAACACGAACACGGAGTTGCAATATTGATGAGCAAAAAAGCCAAATGTGCACTAATGGAATGGCTACCAGTCTCTGAAAGAATTATATACGCCAGATTTAAGACCAGATACTACAACCTTAGCATTTTAAATATATATGCACCCACCAATAATGAAATAATAGAGAAAAAAGAAGAATTCTATGATCAACTCCAAAAGACTTACGACAACATAAATAAGCAGCATAAAAGAGATATAAAGATACTAATGGGAGATGTAAATGCAATAATAGGCAAAGACAATACAAACATGGAAGGAGTTATGGGGAAGGAAGGTATGGGTACAAGAAATGAGAACTGAAATTTATTTGTGGGCTTTTGTGCGACAAATAACTTGGTGATAGGCGGAAGTCTGTTCCCGCACAAAGAAATTCATAAAGCAACGTGGACATCCCCAGGGAAGAAATATTATAATCAAATAGACCATATAGCAATAGACAGGACGTTTAAAAAATGGTTATTGGATGTAAGAGCAAAGAGAGGTGCTGACGTAGGATCAGACCACACATTGGTTAGAGTAAAAATGATGGTGAAACTAAAAAATCGAGAGGGACCAGGACCACAAGGGAAGAAACAATATTTCAATGTACAGTGGATGATAAAATCTAGGGAAGTGGAAGATAAGTATGTACAAGAACTAACAGCTCAAAGAAAAACCCTAGGTGACCTGAAACAATACAGCATAGAAGAGCTGTGGAACAGGTACAGAACAATGATTAAGGAGACTGCAAAGAAAACAATAGGAATAAAGCAAACAACTGTCAAAGAGTGGATGTCTAAAGAAACGTGGGGTAGGATAGAGGAGAGAAGAATTACAAAACTAAAACTTATGAATGAATTGCGGAAGGAAGAAAAAGCAAAATTGGAAGAACAATATAGGCAAATAGACAAGCAAATCAAGAGGGGTGCCAGGAATGATAAAAGGAGATATACAGAAGAAATATTGAAGGAGGCCGAATGTGCGGCAGCAAAGCAGGATATGAGAACACTATATAATACAACAAAAAAGATGACGGGAGGGAAAACAAACTATCCCAAGCACATAAGAAACAAAAACGGTGCATTATTAACCAACGAAGAACAGATACTTGGAAGGTGGGAGGAACATTTGAGAGAGCTATACAACGTAAATCAAAATGCTGGAGACAGTGAAACACAAAGGAATATGGAGGAATATGAGCAAGTAGAAGAGGCTGCAAAAGAACCCAGCTGCGAAGAGGTACGAGATGCTATTGAAAGTTTGAAAAATAACAAAGCAACACGAATAGATGGCATACAAAATGAACTAATAAGGGCAGCCCCAGAAGTTAACACGGAAATCATCATATGCCTAATAAGGAAAATATGGGAAGAAGAAAAAATACCAGACGAATGGAAGATAGGAAAACTAATAAATCTTCCTAAAAAAGGAAACAGAACACACTGTGAAAACTGGAGATCCATAACGATTCTAAGTAGCGTCAGCAAAATACTGGCACGCATAATATTAGACCGAATTAAGCAAACAGCAGATGGAAAACTCAGAAACAATCAAACAATCCTGCATAGACCATATAGTGACATTACGAATTATATTGGAGGAATGCAGAGAATGGCAAAAGGAAATCCACCTACTGTTCATCGACTTTAAAAAGGCGTTTGACACTATCGACCAACAAATTCTTTGGCAGGTCTTACAAGAATACGAAATCCCTAGGAAATTAATAAATATGATTAAAATACTGTACGAGGACTATGGAGTGATAATGGAATGTGGGGGACGAAAAACAAATAAAATCAATGTAAGCAAAGGGGTAAGACAGGGATGCGTGCTCTCTCCCTTCTTGTTCTTGATTGCCACAGATTGGATAATGAAGAACACAATGAAGAATCAAAATGTACTAACATGGAGATTTGGCAAATATCTGGAAGACCTTGAGTTTGCGGATGACGTAAGCCTTATAACAGAGAAAATTAAACAGATGCAAAACAAAATAGACAGCCTCCGGGGAAATGCGAGGAGAATAGGTTTGGAGATAAACCCCAATAAAACCAAAATGATGTCGATAAACTCAAAGGACACAGATTATGTAATGATAGACGAACACCCAGTTGAGAGAGAATCGGAATTCACATATTTGGGAAGTATATTGGATGAAGACGGAACTTGCCATAAAGATATACTAAATAGAATAATTAAAGCACAGATAACATTTAATGGACTGCGGAAGATATGGTCATCAAAAGAGCTAACAACAAAAACGAAAATTAAGATCTTTACCACTAACGTTAAAAGTGTTTTACTCTACGGTTGCGAGTCATGAACAATGAGCAAGACCGATGGCACCAGAATCCAAGTTTTTATTAATAAATGCCTGCGAAGAATAATGAATATATATTGGCCCAACTTGATATCAAACGAGGATTTATGGCATCTCACGAACCAAGAGCCAATGGAGACAACAATAAGAAAGAGAAAATGGAAATGGATCGGACACACCCTACGGAAGGAAGATGCGGATATTGCAAGGCAGAGTTTGGATTTTAATGTGAAGGGAAAAAGGAGAAGGGGACGCCCAACAAACTCATGGAGGAAGGGTACCATTAAGGAATCAGAGAGGAGTAGTAAGACTTGGGCTGAAATAAAGCAAATTGCAAGAAACAGAAAGGAATGGAAGGAATTTGTGGACGGGATGGGTAACCAGGAACAACATTAAACCAACTTAACACAGGGATTATGTACATAACAGAGAAGGAGAGTTAAGGCACGTTAGGCTGACGACCTAACTGCAAACATAGTCACAGAAACATCCGCAAGGATGCCCTATGCTCCAATAGGAGCGAAAAAGGAGTTACTACTACTACTACTACATAAAGACACTGATTAAATACGTGCCAGTATGATGAGTGGCTAAATTTAGCATTATACTACTTCGTCTAATATTTTACGCAGATGCCCGTTGTTCCGCCACTGGAAAAAGCTGTTTGGCGCCAATAATGGTAATAGCCCGCGCTCGCATGTTGGTAGTCCATACTCTTTCCTTGTCTAAGGTTTTAGTTCAGCATTAATAACCTATTTATTTGGCATATTACGTGTACAGAATGTGCAGTACGTCTTTATGTTTTATTTCTCAAGAAATTAATTTAATTGCTCCATGTAGCTTTATATTCATTTCATGGTACCTAATTTATTTATATCTACCTATATAAAAATGTGCACGAAAGAAGACGTGATAGACGCGATAGAAAACATTTATAAATACAAAACTCATCAATCAAAATTTGTCCCTAGAAGTAATGATGAAAAATGTCTTCCAGTTATCTCTCTTTATTGACAGTTCATAATTTTTTAAAGTTATAATAGATATACGTTTTTCATTGGTGAGATTGATGAATAACTGTATATATTTAACGATTAAAATACTAACGAGCGAAAATAGAAAAAAATGTCATTCAGGGCTACTCTTGTGTAAATCTGAGATAAAAGTTCGATAAATCAATTTACGATGATGAAAGAATTTGTTTGGCCATTAAGAAGCCTTTACGAAGTTTCACAGATTACACATACAACTTTCGGAATTTCTACCCAAAGTATGGCACATAAATGCGCAGTTTTAATTTTTTTACTCAAATAGGTAGTTGATTCTAAATTATTTGATTTCGTGATATGCAGGATATCCCGATGAAGGTGTGAAATCTCTCGGGTGCGTACGCATTATACGAAAATAACACCGCAAGTTCATATAAAGTTTTCCTCTATGATCTTCCCCCGTCGAGATGTTCTTCCTTAAAATGGATAAGTGAAAATCTTTTTTTACATAACATTTTTATTCTTAATTTTATTTCGATAATTTTCTTGGTGGCGTACGTAGTGTTTGAATCCTGATAAGATAATGCGGCCCGTTTTTCGAAAATATTAATAAAAAAATTAAAACGAATATCGTTGATGCACTGTACCTCTTAAATATAATACAAATATAATACAATGCAATAAAACTACCAGTAGTGATTCTGCCAAAAAACAGTCGCTTTAGGGACTGGTCTGATAACAGGAAGGTGAAATATTTTTCATACGTATGTACCTAATCTTGTCATAGTGTAATAAAAAATACATTAATTAAAGTTGTAGTCAGTTTGAATACGCTTTTTTGATTTTTTAGTTTATCTTTAATCACCGTGGCTCTTTCGTTAAGGGTTAAAACTTATTGTTTGTAACCTCGCCTCACCGTATTAAATTTCATTCTAAATTCGTTTTAAATTAATTTGCCCAATATAAAATTTGAGAACAAACCGAGGTAAATAATTATAGAAGGCCAAAATTAATCAAAATTTTAAGAAATTCGAAAATTCTCAGGTCTCGGTACCTGCTCGGGAAAAACCCACACCCTTACATAGAATTTACAAAGAAATAGGCATGAAGATTCATAGATATGGGATATTTGGAGTGCTCCATCAATAAAAGATAATATATTACCCCAATAAAAGTTGTTTTCACAATTATCATAATCATATTAGGGGCCGATTATAGGCGCGAGCGACGGCAGTACGGTTGCTTTGATGCGGTCCCGGTCGGTTCTACGATTTTCACTGTAGTTGAACCAATCAGACGGTTCCAACCGCAACTCTTCTAGGATATTGATGTCTGAAAATTGATCACGTTTCAGCAACCAATAATGCACCCATCTTCTTCGATTGAATCTCTGTTGATTTTTATTTCTTAAAATAATTATGCACGCCACTGATAATAAATTTAACTTTTCTCTGGAGGCCATGTTTTATAAAACTGAGAATTGAAAATTGTGTGTGTGTCTGCGTGTGTTTAGTTTAAGTTAGATGTAAGTTACATGTAATCTATACTTAAGTTTAAATTGTACATTTATTTTCATTTTTTAAATATATATCGTAATATAATAATTCATCAACACTTCTAAAACCTGAACAATTTCAGCAATGTGCGAACCAGACAAAAAGCGCAGCAAACGTCTGCCATAAAACAAACAAAAAGCGAACATTTTTAAGTTACAACAACCAATAAAACTTAAAACAATAAAAGCGAAAAATTTTTATGTTCCAGCCGGAAACTAATAGAACTTAGAAAAGGATGGTAAATAAAAGTGAAAAATATAAGCCTTAGTCTTATAACGAGCAGAAATCTTTAAAGTTCCAACTTGAAACTAATAAAGATTTTATCTGCACTGAAAGTATTATATATAATTTATAATATTATAGGTTTAAAGCTTTGAGGTTTGCTTTCCGAATTTTAAGTTTTAGCTGGAAACTAATACACCTTTTATCTGCGCTGAAAGTAGTTTCTATATTTGTTAAAGCTTTGGGGTTTTGTTTTTCGAATCTACAAATTATATTGTTTGTTTTTCGTATAAACATATTATATCTACTACAGAACGCTAACATAGTCTTTAAACTCGTTGAAATCAAATTACATTCTCTTCGTTTTTCTCCACTTTCAAGGAATGTAGTAAAAAATGCATTCGTTTGTTTATCTCTTTATTTATTAAATGGTTTTACAATTTTAAGGTTGCATTCAAATTATATAACATAATTCTTTCCTTAAGCACCGGTTCCAAAATCAATGAAGTTCTACGAATTCGTTACAATAACCGCTCACGATCTTTTGCATACATCTCCCATGGTCCTTTTCAGCTTGGATCTCTTGCATCCACATAGTGTATTTGGATATTGTAATTGAAACGAACAGTTTTTTCATTCTTCCAGCGCTCAGTTGGTTGGTTGGTCATTTGCAAGTAAGACTGATAGTCAAATTTTTGGAAAGATGAACATTTTACGTTATTACCCACAAGTGTTCTAAAACGATTGGGGGATAAATGCGAGTCCTATTTCTAAAATTCTTTATGTTTTTTCGAGTTTTCATTGTTATGGGTTGGATCCAAATTAATACGGCTTAATTTTTTTCTCACTTCGTATACAGCTAATTCTTGAGCAAGCTTGAGCAAGCGATTTGAGAAAAGATTCAAGTCTTACTTCTAATTCTTCTTATTTGTTCATTATAATAAATTATTTTTTGGCTTCTTCTTTTTCAAATTATATATTCACTGTGCAGCCCACGATACCTTTTTGAATCAAGTAAATCTTTTTTACCTTCTTTTCTATTTGCTCCTTGAAATTTCTTATATAATCATCGGAAACAGGCTGTGGAATCTCAGCTGTAGAATTGTTCGATTCTTCCCCAAGTCTGCCACTACACGCTAGCCATATTTGGTGCTGAGTGTACTGAAACTTTCCACTTCGTATTTTTTATTTTCCTCTAGATTTTGAGCATTTAAATAAGATTTAATGTAAGATTGTTCGTAAAACTTTTGGAGTATGGACATTTTTGCGTTGTTCACTCACGATTATATAAATGATATGAAGCACTAAACAGTTCGTATTTAAGTAATTCGAGCTCCCCCACTTATCGAAAGATGCAATATGTTATCTTTGACTTTCAAACAACCTACAGTGTCATGTTCACATAGGTAATGCAATTCCTTAACCTTCAAATAACCTACGGTTTCAGTTTGCATACTATATAAAATTACATTCGCAACATAACGCTTAAAAATTTATATTGCTGTATCGAATTACACGCTCTACTTTTGTTTGCAATACAGCGCTTTCTCTTAAAAGTATGCAGCCGATTCTAGACCTGACTCTCTGAACATGCTGCTACACAGCTATACTGTTTGGAATACAGCGCTTATTTCTACCTCCAGGTCATTGACTTGACCTTCAACATGATACCTACTATCATATTACATCAAGCCATTTGTCTCTTGAATATTATAATGCTGCAATATTTGTGTAGTAATTTAACCCGTCTAAAGCCATGCTATTTTTTGAAATACAGCGATTTGGTCCAGAAACGACCGTATATGTCTACTCATCCGACCGACCGAGATGCAACAATTCGATCGTTCATAAGCTAACGACCCGAAATAATTCGGTATACAGTGTGTCCCAGGACGCACAAGCGAAAGTTCGTTGTAAGATGATTGCCAGTGTACTTTTGTGTAAGCGCTTAACGCAATGAAAAGCCCCTTTCAGTTGTAATTGCAAAACAATTCTGACCGAATATCCGTTGAACATTTTTTATAAATAACTCATAATTTTATAACTTCCTCGAGCACGTTGCTTGCTCGCAAGAGACTCCGCCTACGGCGTCGGTCTATTTCCAAGCAACGTGCTTTCGGAAACTGTTATAAAATTATTTTGTAATTATTAAGGTCCTTGGTATATTATAACTGAAAATACAATAAAAATCACTGCTCACAACTTGCCTGATGGAAACCACGGAACAGGGCTTAACAGCCGCGTACTAGACATTTTTCAGTTAATTAAAAATGCAATGGGGAACACAGCTTAATCGAACTTACAACTTTTAGTACTATAATAACAAGCACGAATGAAATATGTATCGTATGCTATATAAATGATTTTTGTTCAAATATTGCATGTTTCGAATGTGTATGGAAAACCGCAGACCAACTGGTTTCGTCCTTCTGGAACTCATCAGTACGGTGCTTCCCCTACACACTCAAACGATGCAATTTAATCTTGCTATATATGCTGCCGCGCTCTGGACAGATATCAGCAAGTGACAACTACTTTGAGTAATTATCTGGTATTCATTAGTGATACTGGACCATTCTAACAACTACTCCTCGGGAAAATACCCCGCCAGGCATTGAATTATAGAACTCAATCCAGATTTTTTGTACTACGAGACGTTTTAGACTGCTACCCCACCGAAGGTGGCTTTGAAACAATCCTAATTTGTCTCCATGTACGTACGTGCTTTTAAGCAGGTCTTTGTTCAAATATTACATGTTTTGAATGTGTATGGAAAACCGCAGACCAACTGGTTTCGTCCTTCTGGGACTCATCAGTACGGTGCTTCCCCCTACACACTCAAACCAAGCAATTTAATCTTGCTATATATGCTGCCGCGCTCTGGACAGATATCAGCAAGTGACAACTTACTTTGAGTAATTATATGCCCAGCATGAGGTGTCTGAACAACTGAAGACTTCTGCTTTAACCAAATACTTCTAGAATGCACCTGGCGTCCGTATGCAACAGCTGATTTTGTTGTGAAGCCTACATGGTCGTAGGCCAGCGGGTCGCGGGGGGCGTTGTTTGTTATTATATTCAAGAAACCGACCAGGCGAACTTTCCGCGATATTCTGTTTCCGCGGCGGCACCTGTTTACTACACAACTGGTCGGCTGCTCTGTTTTACCTTTTCCACCAACAAACGCTTAGACTGTGAGTATTCCGGCTGCTTCAGCCGTAAATGTAAATAGCTAAGGCCCCTCTCCAAGTCTTTGGCTAGAACTAATAGATGGAGCGCAGGGGAGAAGGCTACAGTTTTAGTAGTCGCACTAAAAGGTAAGACCCTAAATGTTTGCAAACAATAAATTAACATCAGCAAAATGGGACTGTGATGAATTATTGGTTGAGCAGTTGGAATGGAATTCCGTGATCACCACCTAAAGAAATTATGCCAAGCTGAGGTAGCGTCCAACGAGTTTATGAAACTTTGCAAAAGTTCGAAGTTGACATTACAGGATTAGTGGTTTTAGCTTTTCCTCCAGTACGAACGTGAATATTCTAAGGTAAAGATGAGTCACGACGTAGTCCATGGTGAACGCGAGTCGTTTTTTTAACCCCCGACGCAAAAAGAGGGGTGTTATAAGTTTGACGTGTCTGTCTGTATCTGTGTGTTTGTGTGTCTGTCTGTGGCTTCATAGCTCCTAAACGAATGGACCGATTTTGATGCGTTTTTTTTTGTTTGAAAACTGACGTGATCGAGATGGTTTTATGAAGACCTGTTCAGGCATTGTGTCGGGGGTTACTTAAAATTTTGAATTTTGTTATAGTTTAGAGGAGAGTACGTAATAAATTTTATTTTCTATTGTGAGTCGTGAGTGGTCGTCAGTCAATTTATTATAACAAAGCGCTAGTCGGGAACAGTCCGGCCACGCGTGAATCCTGTGACGTCACCCAAATGGCGAACGCCACAAAGGAGGATTCCGCCGCAGCTAAGCTCGAGCCGAAGATGGGGGTGGGCAAAACTGAAAAAGGGCGCCAAGGAGTTGTTGGCTGATCCTCCAATGAACACGCAAACACAGCGGTCACAGCTCCTAAAAACCGCTGGTACACAATAGGGCAAAAAATAATAAAACAAATATAGTTCAATAATAAAGCCAGCATATAATAATGAAAAATAAATATAGCCCAGAATGAATATACAATAAAAAAAAATAGTGGTATAAATCAAAATAGCTATTAATATGAAAAAAAAATAGTACAACAAAACTGCGGGAAATTTAGACGCCCGGTACTCACGTTGCGCCAAAAAAAAAAGAAAAACCAAAATAGGCGCCGATGACACGGTAAATACCCTACACGGTTGGAGCTCCGCACGCGCAGCGCCCCGACGGGTCAATCGCACGCACTCTACCCAAACGCAAATAGACGCAAACGGCAGTATCGACCGTTTCTAAATCCCGCTACAAAAAAATATATCTAAGTATAAAATTGAATTGAAAATTGAATAAACGGCAAAAAAACTAATCAAAATTTATCAAAGCAAACAACTCTTATCTAACTTAACACTGGCAAAATGATTAAACTATGTATGGAAAAAAACTACCGAAATTATTTATACCAAAATGACAAATTAAATTTAACAAAATAACGTGACAAAATTATGTCAAAAAACAAACAGATGACCACAACAAGCCGTGGCCAGGCATCTACATTAAAACTAGCCGAACGGGACGATTCCTGAACGGACTAGCGGCGCGCAAACACGAAAAGTACAAATACAAAGTTGTCACAAAAAGCTGTGACGGGCGCTACACAAAACCAGCCGCTGGACGCGATGTTCCAGACGGACAGGCGACGTAATAATCAAACTTTATATCTGACCTTCCAGATGATAAGCAGGTCAGCTGCTACAACAAATCTCTTTCTTGTAGCTCAGCACCAGGTGATCGGCGCTTCTCTTAACGTGGGGAAAAGTGCAGCAAAAATCGAAATTTGCACTCACGGAAAAATTGCTCCCAGGAAAAAAACCCTAAAATGCCGAAAAGACAAATTAGAATAGAAAATAAGAAAAAGGAAAGGAAACAACACCGATGACTGAAGATTGAAATAAAAGATGAAAAATAAGACACTCACCACGAGGGGTTTTTTCTCCAACAAAACCGACTGGACTCCAAATGCGAGTTAAAATCCCAAAAGGCATAGACGACGATCTCTAAACTTGCACAATACAACCAAATCGACGTCTTGAAACGGTCGGGACCCAAGAAAATCCCAGAAACTGGCAAGAAAATCTATTTCCCAAAACTTGGCGTCACCAACCACTCACAAGAAGAATACAGCCGGAAGTGCCGTTTCAGAAAGCAAATTGGAATTTCCAAAAAAACCGCCGACTAAAATACAAGGTGGCCCCATCCGAAACTACAAATGTACCCAGAAGCACCCTAGATTTCCAAATCTTCCAGAGGCGTCACCGGTAATGAAATAGGTAACTAAAGGAAAGAAAGCTTAAAATGACTTGCAAACCCAAAGGAAAAGAAGATAGCACTAAGAAAAGTCATAAAGAGGTCTCAAGAGACAGAAGAATAGATAAGACAATGCATAAAGAACCGAAAGATGAGACAGGGAAAATGAAAATGAGAAGGCGCGCCACTGAGCATCTAAATGGGAAAATGTTCTGCACAAGTTGGCAGAACCGAAAGTAACCAAATTAACCTCAACAATCTGACAACAGACTAACAACAAGTTGGAGGCTATTAAATGAATAATTATACGACCAAATCGTGAAAAGGGAACGACATTCCTCCCCAAGGTAGGCTCAGCAAATTATAAATACGAAAGATGAACAATTCCAAGACTGAAAATGGCAGAAACATGAACAGAAAGCTACATAGTACAGAGGCAATAAGGGGACTCAAAAATAGCAGGTAAGTGAGACAAAATCCATAAGACTAGCGAACCTAACAAGAAATAATAATTTTAAGACAGTTCTACCCTCAAACAAATTGATAGAAACTCAACAAGACAATGAACGGAGGCATGATCGGAGAACAGATGCAAGAACCGAGAACAGGGGCAATCAAAGCAATAATAGACTAAATATAAGTGAGAGACCTAAAATAGGAATACAAGTACGGTAATCAGAGCACGATGTATGTACTAGTCTATAATAAAATGTTGAAAAAATACAATTGTTGTTTTAATACCAAATTAAAACGTAACAATCCCCCCCTTACTTCAAGAAAATTAACCCCTCTGGTTAATTTTCCTCTACAGGAGCACTCTTCAGGTCCTTGCTATGCCAGGTTCCAGGCAACACGCTACCGTCTTCATTTCGTAAGATGTAAGTCCAAGGTGATACTGGTTTATGCACGACGTAGGGACCCACGTACCTTGGAGCTAACTTTGCTGAAAAATATTTTGAAGCATCTGAAAGGACATAATTCTTCTTCCAGACAAGCTGGCCCTTAACAAACTTTTCTCCACGGGCCCGAAGGTTGTACGCTTCGGTGCTTTTCTTAGAGGCAGACTCCAGGCGAACTCTGACATCCCTGAATACTTGCTTCAATGCCACGTTCCGGTCCACTGCAGTCTCCACAGTTTCATCATCTTCCACTCCAACATTCCTCTCCCCATATTCCTCACCTGAAATTACCATTTTTCGACCAAAATTAATAAAATATGGAGTAAGTTTTGTGGTCTCATGTCTGGAGGTTCTAATGGCACATGCTATGCGTTGCAGGTCTCGGTCCCACAGTCTGTGATTATCGGCAACATATATCGACAACATAGTTTTGAGTGTTCGATTAACTCGCTCAGTTGGGTTCGCTCTCGGATGGTAGTTAGCACAATACTTTATCGAACTCTGATATCCACTAACAACCTGTTGGAAATGCTTGCTACGATATTGGGTTCCATTGTCACAGATAATGGTACGAGGTACCCCATACGTCAAAAATACTTCATCCTCAATCCGTTTGGCAACACTCTGAGCTGTGGCGGTTCGCATCGGAAAGACTAACGAGTACTTGCTGAGGTAATCAGTGGCAACGAGGATATACTTGTGCCCCTTGGTGGTTCTAGGCAAGGGCCCCATCAAGTCTGTGGAGATCATTTCCCATGGCTTGTCTACTTTGGGGTGTGACACCATAAAATCATTGGCCTTCTCGCATCGAGGCTTATGAGCGATGCACGTCCGACACCTACGAACATAATCTGCAACATCGCGTCTCATTTTAGGCCAATAATATCTATCTGCCATCCTCGCATAGGTCTTGTAAACTCCAGCATGACCAGACGTGGGTGGATCATGGGCCTCTCGGATCAGATGTGGCCTATCCCTTTTAGCAACCACGAGTTTCCAGCAGTCAGCTTCAGAGGTTAATTGAGGGTAATCCGCCTTCACGTACTTAAACAGCCTGTCCTCCGCAACTCTCCAACTACGATACTTCAGTGGGTCACCAGCAACTCGATCCTTCATCCTAATCAACCAGCTATCCGGCTCTCCCTCAGGCGAGTCCAACTTGTTCTCAGGAGGCAAATCACCAATATCTAATGCATCCAGCACAGGAACTGACCTCGACAATGTATCTGGCACCACATGCTCCTTTCCCTTCCTGTGAACGATGGTAAACGAGTATTGTTGTAGTCTAACGGACCATCGAGCGAGACGGCCTGTTGGATCTTTCAAATTCTGCAACCATACAAGAGAATAATGGTCAGTGACTACTGTAAAAGGCACTCCCTCAATATACGGGCGTAATTTCTCGATGGCCCACAACACCGCAAGGCACTCTCGTTCGGTGGTAGAGTAATTTTGTTCTTGCTTCGTCAACGATTTACTCAAGTAGCTAACAACTTTCTCTCCATCAGGGTGCATCTGACTGAGCACTGCTCCCAACCCATAAGCAGAAGCATCGGTCTGTATGGTGAACGGCAGACTATAATCAGGGCAGCTCAAGATAGGGGCGGCAACAAGTAAATCCCTTATAGCACAGAAGGCAGTCTCACACTCCGAGGTCCAAACGAACTTCCTAGATTTCTTGAGAAGGGCGCATAGGGGTGCAATGATGGTAGAAAATGAAGGAATGAATCTTCGGTACCATGAAAAGGTACCCACCACGCGTCTAACCTGACGGACATTCTTGGGAGATGGAATCTCCAACATGGCACGGACTTTGTCTGGATCGGCACGCAAGCCGAAACGGTCAACCACATAGCCCAAGAAGCGCATCTGCGGACAACAAAACTGGCATTTCGACATGCTGACAGTGAGATTCGCATCTCTGAGGCGCCTAAAATGTGACGTCACCCAAATGGCGAACGCCACAAGGGAGGATTCCGCCGCAGCTAAGCTCGAGCCGAAGATGGGGGTGGGCAAAACTGAAAAAGGGCGCCAAGGAGTTGTTGGCTGATCCTCCAATGAACACGCAAACACAGCGGTCACAGCTCCTAAAAACCGCTGGTACACAATAGGGCAAAAAAATAATAAAACAAATATAGTTCAATAATAAAGCCAGCATATAATAATGAAAAATAAATATAGCCCAGAATGAATATACAATAAAAAAAATAGTGGTATAAATCAAAATAGCTATTAATATGAAAAAAAAATAGTACAACAAAACTGCGGGAAATTTAGACGCCCGGTACTCACGTTGCGCCAAAAAAGAAAAACCAAAATAGGCGCCGATGACACGGTAAATACCCTACACGGTTGGAGCTCCGCACGCGCAGCGCACCGACGGGTCAATCGCACGCACTCTACCCAAACGCAAATAGACGCAAACGGCAGTATCGACCGTTTCTAAATCCCGTTACAAAAAAATATATCTAAGTATAAAATTGAATTGAAAATTGAATAAACGGCAAAAAAAACTAATCAAAATTTATCAAAGCAAACAACTCTTATCTAACTTAACACTGGCAAAATGATTAAACTATGTATGGAAAAAAAAACTACCGGAATTATTTATACCAAAATGACAAATTAAATTTAACAAAATAACGTGACAAAATTATGTCAAAAACAAACAGATGACCACAACAAGCCGTGGCCAGGCATCTACATTAAAACTAGCCGAACGGGACGATTCCTGAACGGACTAGCGGCGCGCAAACACGAAAAGTACAAATACAAAGTTGTCACAAAAAGCTGTGACGGGCGCTACACAAAACCAGCCGCTGGACGCGATGTTCCAGACGGACAGGCGACGTAATAATCAAACTTTATATCTGACCTTCCAGATGATAAGCAGGTCAGCTGCTACAACAAATCACTTTCTTGTAGCTCAGCACCAGGTGATCGGCGCTTCTCTTAACGTGGGGAAAAGTGCAGCAAAATCGAAATTTGCACCCACGGAAAAATTGCTCCCAGGAAAAAAACCCTAAAATGCCGAAAAGACAAATTAGAATAGAAAATAAGAAAAAGGAAAGGAAACAACACCGATGACTGAAGATTGAAATAAAAGATGAAAAATAAGACACTCACCACGAGGGGTTTTTTCTCCAACAAAACCGACTGGACTCCAAATGTGAGTTAAAATCCCAAAAGGCTTAGACGACGATTCCTAAACTTGCACAATACAACCAAATCGACGTCTTCAAACGGTCGGGACCCAAGAAAATCCCAGAAACTGGCAAGAAAATCTATTTTCCTAAACTTGGCGTCACCAACCACTCACAAGAAGAATACAGCCGGAAGTGCCGTATCAGAAAGCAAATCGGAATTTCCAAAAAAAACCGCCGACTAAAATACAAGGTGGCCCCATCCGAAACTACAAATGTACCCAGAAGTACCCTAGATTTCCAAATCTTCCAGAGGCGTCACCGGTAATGAAATAGGTAACTAAAGGAAAGAAAGCTTAAAATGACTTGCAAACCCAAAGGAAAAGAAGATAGCAATAAGAAAAGTCATAAAGAGGTCTCAAGAGACAGAAGAATAGATAAGACAATGCATAAAGATGAGACAGGGAAAATGAAAATGAGAATGCGCGCCACTGAGCATCTAAATGGGAAAATGTTCTGCACAAGTTGGCAGAACCGAAAGTAACCAAATTAACCTCAACAATCTGACAACAGACTAACAACAAGTTGGAGGCTATTAAATGAATAATTATACGACCAAATCGTGAAAAGGGAACGACATTCCTCCCCAAGGTAGGCTCAGCAAATTATAAATACGAAAGATGAACAATTCCAAGACTGAAAATGACAGAAACATGAACAGAAAGCTACAAAGTACAGAGGCAATAAGGGGACTCAAAAATAGCGGGTAAGTGAGACAAAATCCATAAGACTAGTGAACCTAACAAGAAATAATAATTTTAAGACAGTTCTACCCTCAAACAAATTGATAGAAACTCAACAAGACAATGAACGGAGGCATGATCGGAGAACAGATGCAAGAACCGAGAACAGGGGCAAGTAAAGCAATAATAGACTAAATATAAGTGAGAGACCTAAAATAGGAATACAAGTACGGTAATCAGAGCACGATGTAAGTACTAGTCTATAATAAAATGTTGAAAAAATACAATTGTTGTTTTAATACCAAATTAAAACGTAACAATCCCCCCCTTACTTCAAGAAAATTAACCCCTCTGGTTAATTTTCCTCTTCAGGAGCACTCTTCAGGTCCTTGCTATGCCAGGTTCCAGGCAACATGCTACCGTCTTCATTTCGTAAGATGTAAGTCCAAGGTGATACTGGTTTATGCACGACGTAGGGACCCACGTACCTTGGAGCTAACTTTGCTGAAAAGTATTTTGAAGCATCTGAAAGGACATAATTCTTCTTCCAGACAAGCTGGCCCTTAACAAACTTTTCTCCACGGGCCCGAAGGTTGTACGCTTCGGTGCTTTTCTTAGAGGCAGACTCCAGGCGAACTCTGACATCCCTGAATACTTGCTTCAATGCCACGTTCCGGTCCACTGCAGTCTCCACAGTTTCATCATCTTCCACTCCAACATTCCTCTCCCCATATTCCTCACCTGAAATTACCATTTTTCGACCAAAATTAATAAAATATGGAGTAAGTTTTGTGGTCTCATGTCTGGAGGTTTTAATGGCACATGCTATGCGTTGCAGGTCTCGGTCCCACAGTCTGTGATTATCGGCAACATATATCGACAACATAGTTTTGAGTGTTCGATTAACTCGCTCAGTTGGGTTCGCTCTCGGATGGTAGTTAGCACAATACTTTATCGAACTCTGATATCCACTAACAACCTGTTGGAAATGCTTGCTACGATATTGGGTTCCATTGTCACAGATAATGGTACGAGGTACCCCATACGTCAAAAATACTTCATCCTCAATCCGTTTGGCAACACTCTGAGCTGTGGCGGTTCGCATCGGAAAGACTAACGAGTACTTGCTGAGGTAATCAGTGGCAACGAGGATATACTTGTGCCCCTTGGTGGTTCTAGGCAAGGGCCCCATCAAGTCTGTGGAGATCATTTCCCATGGCTTGTCTACTTTGGGGTGTGACACCATAAAATCATTGGCCTTCTCGCATCGAGGCTTATGAGCGATGCACGTCCGACACCTATGAACATAATCTGCAACATCGCGTCTCATTTTAGGCCAATAATATCTATCTGCCATCCTCGCATAGGTCTTGTAAACTCCAGCATGACCAGACGTGGGTGGATCATGGGCCTCTCGGATCAGATGTGGCCTATCCCTTTTAGCAACCACGAGTTTCCAGCAGTCAGCTTCAGAGGTTAATTGAGGGTAATCCGCCTTCACGTACTTAAACAGCCTGTCCTCCGCAACTCTCCAACTACGATACTTCAGTGGGTCACCAGCAACTCGATCCTTCATCCTAATCAACCAGCTATCCGGCTCTCCCTCAGGCGAGTCCAACTTGTTCGCAGGAGGCAAACCAGCAATATTCAACGCATCCAGCACAGGAACCGACCTCGACAATGTATCTGGCACCACATGCTCCTTTCCCTTCCTGTGAACGATGGTAAATGCGTATTGTTGTAGTCTAACGGACCATCGAGCGAGACGGCCTGTTGGATCTTTCAAATTCTGCAACCATACAAGAGAATAATGGTCAGTGACTACTGTAAAAGGCACTCCCTCAATATACGGGCGTAATTTCTCGATGGCCCACAACACCGCAAGGCACTCTCGTTCGGTGGTAGAGTAATTTTGTTCTTGCTTCGTCAACGATTTACTCAAGTAGCTAACAACTTTCTCTCCATCAGGGTGCATCTGACTGAGCACTGCTCCCAACCCATAAGCAGAAGCATCGGTCTGTATGGTGAACGGCAGACTATAATCAGGGCAGCTCAAGATAGGGGCGGCAACAAGTAAATCCCTTATAGCACAGAAGGCAGTCTCACACTCCGAGGTCCAAACGAACTTCCTAGATTTCTTGAGAAGGGCGCATAGGGGTGCAATGATGGTAGAAAATGAAGGAATGAATCTTCGGTACCATGAAAAGGTACCCACCACGCGTCTAACCTGACGGACATTCTTGGGAGATGGAATCTCCAACATGGCACGGACTTTGTCTGGATCGGCACGCAAGCCGAAACGGTCAACCACATAGCCCAAGAAGCGCATCTGCGGACAACAAAACGGGCATTTTGACATGCTGACAGTGAGATTCGCATCTCTGAGGCGCCTAAAAACTTCTTCAAGCACTGTCAAATGCTCCTCGAACGACTGCGTGACGACCACGACATCATCTAAATAAACGAAGACGTGCGGCTCCAATTCGGGTCCCAGGACTTTATCGATAAGTCTCTGCCAAGTCGCGGGTGCGTTGTGCAGTCCAAAAGGTAAACGGCGGAACTGATACAGGCCTCTATTGGGCACAGCGAATGCGGTGTATTCTTTAGATGCCTCTGCCATGGGAACTTGCCAGTAGGCGGACTTTATATCTAAAGTGGATAGATATCGGGCATCCCTAAGTTTGTCCAGAGTATCCGTCACCATAGGAAGAGGGTAACTGTCTCGCACCGTCACACTATTTAATTTTCGGTAGTCCACACAGAAGCGATATCCTTCATCCTTCTTCCGAACCATTACAATAGGCGAGGACCAGGGGCTATTGGACTTCTCGACTACTCCCAGCCTCAACATTTCCTCTAACTCCTCATCAATATGCTTCTGCATGATCGGAGACACACGATAATATCGCTGCTTGATAGGTGGCGAATTGGTGGTTATAACATGCTCTGCGAGAGTAGTACGACCCAAAGAAGAATCCATCAGCTCCGCATTGCGACTAATGAGCGCTTGCAACTGCTCTTTTTCTGCTGAATTGAGAAGTTCTTCTCCCTGTATATTATTGACGCAGTCCACAAAAGGGAGTTCGTCTGAGAAACGCCACTCGTTCATTCCAGGCACAACATCCATCAACTTCCAAAAATCCCACCCTAAAATGAGAAGGTGAGGCAGCTCCGGCACAACAAGCACATCCATCACACGCACACGTTCCTTAAGGTGAATAGGCAAAGAGCAGGTACCTAAAATGGCGCAACTATTTCCATTTGCCACCGTACACATCTCCCCCTCAGAGCCTTTTAAAGGAACTCCCATGTCTCGGACCACTTGCCAACCGGGCCCACCCAAAATTGTCCTGCTAGATCCCGAGTCCAACAAACCTAACATCTTCTTCCCGTACACATCAACAGACAGATAAGGTCGCTGGTCTCCCTGGGCCTGCTCCAAAATGAAATCAAGCACGGCTTGCACTTTGTTCACTGTCGGATTCACATCCTGGACATCCAAATCCCAACGAATTAAGGACGTCCGCTTCCGTTTCCCGAAGCCTTCTTACAATTTGGACAGGTTCGCCGAGTGAACCCTTCAGTTTTACACCCGTAGCACCTTAATTTCTTCGGCTGCATGCATCCTACAGCTCTGTGCCCTGGCTGGTTACAGTTAAAACAGAGTCCATCTGGTTTCTTCGTCCTGGACGATGATTCCGCACTTACAGCGGCCATAGCAGGAGTTGCTTCGGTACTAATGTAAGCCAGATCAGGTTCTAGCATACTCTTCCTAGGTGGAAGCGAGAATGACTCCACATTACTTCGATGTTCTTCCAATTTCCTACACAGCGACTTCAACTGATCAATGGTAGTGACCTCCACGAGAGCTAACTGGGTTTGGTAAAATGGTGAGATGTTACGTAATAGGATTTTTAAACGAACCTTCTCAGAGATAGAACAATTCATCCTACCAAACATCGCGGACATGACAGCCAAGTAAATCCCAATACTCTCATCCGGGCCTTGTGTCCTCCGTTTTATCTCTTCTAAGAGCTTCTCGTTGTAGTCTGTAGGTTGGAATTCTCTTCTCAACGACCAAACTAACTCACCCCAATTGTTCACAGTCTTCCTCGCATCGCGGTACCATATAAGGGCCTTTCCAACAAACAGGTCGACACCAGAATCAAATAAGAGCTCCTCCGAAACATGCCTAGCCAAACGTAACTCTTCTACTCTTTCGAGGAAGGCATTAACGGACATACTTTTCTTTTCACCAGAAAACTGAAGTCCCCATTTGTTTACAGGCACGGCTTTGATGTGAGCTGAGGGCGGCAAAAGGCTTGAATGCCTAGGCATAGGCATACTAGACGGTCCAGGTTGAGGTTCCTGCGATGCCATCAAGACAGAGTCCTCTAGGATAGTGAGGCTAGGTGGTACATCTCCAACTTCCTCCACAACTCTAATAACACCAAATGATTCCACCTTCTCCTCCAAATCCGTTAAGAGCATCATAACACCTGACACCAATTTAGCTTTCCTCTCCCTCTGCTCCTTTGAAACCGTTAACATCCTATCAACACGTCCCAGCACATGAGTCAACTTGCTTTCCATTCTCACGACAGATCCGCTATCCGCTGGTCCCTCTACACTCTCCATATCAGCCTTCAGTTCTCCAATCTTCTTCGCAACTGCTTCCTCATCTTGCTCAAACGTATAGGGGTAATCAGGATAGGAAATACTATCGCCAGACTTCTCCATCTTTCTAGCTCGCGCTAGGAGTTTGCGCATCTCGTCGCAAGTACCAGGTGCTATCCCTCTTATCTCCAATTCATATGTGAGTTCATCCGAAGAAAGGCGATTGACGTTCATGTTGCAAGGCATAACTGAAAATTACTATGCACGAATGCACGTGCAAAACTATTACAACACCACGCACAGCCTGTACACTAATATTGCTCACCACTATCACCAACAGAGCACCTAAGTATCACTGCACGTAAGTATTGCGCCTAAATTGCACGCACAAAGCACTCAAAAGAAACACAAAAAAATCGCAAAGGCACAAAAAAATTTTATTACTGTATATTCCCAAAATATAGAACAAAAAACCTCAATGCTTCCACGACGAAGCGAAAAAATAGAGGTTTCAAAAAATAACCCGCAAAAAAATGGCCTACAAAAAAAATGGCCCCACGTTGGGCGCCAGAAATGTGACGTCACCCAAATGGCGAACGCCACAAAGGAGGATTCCGCCGCAGCTAAGCTCGAGCCGAAGATGGGGGTGGGCAAAACTGGAAAAGGGCGCCAAGGAGTTGTTGGCTGATCCTCCAATGAATACGCAAACACAGCGGTCACAGCTCCTAAAAACCGCTGGTACACAATAGGGCAAATGAATGAAAAAATAATAAAACAAATATAGTTCAATAATAAAGCCAGCATATAATAATGAAAAATAAATATAGCCCAGAATGAATATACAATAAAAAAAAATAGTGGTATAAATCAAAATAGCTATTAATATAAAAAAAAAATAGTACAACAAAACTGCGGGAAATTTAGACGCCCGGTACTCACGTTGCGCCAAAAAAGAAAAACCAAAATAGGCGCCGATGACACGGTAAATACCCTACACGGTTGGAGCTCCGCACGCGCAGCGCACCAACGGGTCAATCGCACGCACTCTACCCAAACGCAAATAGACGCAAACGGCAGTATCGACCGTTTGAAGACGTCGATTTGGTTGTATTGTGCAAGTTTAGGAATCGTCGTCTAAGCCTTTTGGGATTTTAACTCACATTTGGAGTCCAGTCGGTTTTGTTGGAGAAAAAACCCCTCGTGGTGAGTGTCTTATTTTTCATCTTTTATTTCAATCTTCAGTCATCGGTGTTGGTTCCTTTCCTTTTTCTTATTTTCTATTCTAATTTGTCTTTTCGGCATTTTAGGGTTTTTTTTCTGGGAGCAATTTTTCCGTGGGTGCAAATTTCGATTTTGCTGCACTTTTCCCCACGTTACGAGAAGCGCCGATCACCTGGTGCTGAGCTACACGGAAGTGATTTGCTGTAGCAGCTGACCTGCATTTTATCTTCTGGAAGGTCAGATATCTATTTTGATTATTTCGTCGCCTGTCCGTCTGGAACATCGCGTCCAACGGCTGGTTTTTGTGTAGCGCCCGTCACAGCTTTTTGTGACCACTTTGTATTTGTATTTTTCGTGTTTGCGCGCCGCTAGTCCGTTCAGGAATCGTCCCGTTCGGCTAGTTTTAATGTAGATGCCTGGCCACGGCTTGTTGTGGTCATCTGTTTGTTTTTGACATAATTTTGTCACGTTATTTTGTTAAATTTAATTTGTCATTTTGGTATAAATAATTCCGGTAGTTTTTTTTTCCATACATAGTTTAATCATTTTGCCAGTGTTAAGTTAGATAAGAGTTGTTTGCTTTGATAAATTTTGATTAGTTTTTTTGCCATTTATTCAATTTTCAATTCAATTTTATATTTAGATATATTTTTTTGTAACGGGATTTAGAAACGGTCGATACTGCCGTTTGCGTCTATTTGCGTTTGGGTAGAGTGCGTGCGATTGACCCGTTGGTGCGCTGCGCGTGCGGAGCTCCAACCGTGTAGGGTATTTACCGTGTCATCGGCGCCTATTTTGGTTTTTCTTTTTTGGCGCAACGTGAGTACCGGGCGTCTAAATTTCCCGCAGTTTTGTTGTACTATTTTTTTTTATATTAATAGCTATTTTGATTTATACCACTATTTTTTTTTATTGTATATTCATTCTGGGCTATATTTATTTTTCATTATTATATGCTGGCTTTATTATTGAACTATATTTGTTTTATTATTTTTTCATTCATTTGCCCTATTGTGTACCAGCGGTTTTTAAGAGCTGTGACCGCTGTGTTTGCGTATTCATTGGAGGATCAGCCAACAACTCCTTGGCGCCCTTTTCCAGTTTTGCCCACCCCCATCTTCGGCTCGAGCTTAGCTGCGGCGGAATCCTCCTTTGTGGCGTTCGCCATTTGGGTGACGTCACATTTGTTAGATAAGTTAGATAGTTAGATAGTTAGATAGTTGGGCGCCAGAAATGTGACGTCACCCAAATGGCGAACGCCACAAGGGAGGATTCCGCCGCAGCTAAGCTCGAGCCGAAGATGGGGGTGGGCAAAACTGAAAAAGGGCGCCAAGGAGTTGTTGGCTGATCCTCCAATGAACACGCAAACACAGCGGTCACAGCTCCTAAAAACCGCTGGTACACAATAGGGCAAAAAAATAATAAAACAAATATAGTTCAATAATAAAGCCAGCATATAATAATGAAAAATAAATATAGCCCAGAATGAATATACAATAAAAAAAAATAGTGGTATAAATCAAAATAGCTATTAATATGAAAAAAAATAATACAACAAAACTGCGGGAAATTTAGACGCCCGGTACTCACGTTGCGCCAAAAAAGAAAAACCAAAATAGGCGCCGATGACACGGTAAATACCCTACACGGTTGGAGCTCCGCACGCGCAGCGCACCGACGGGTCAATCGCACGCACTCTACCCAAACGCAAATAGACGCAAACGGCAGTATCGACCGTTTCTAAATCCCGTTACAAAAAAATATATCTAAGTATAAAATTGAATTGAAAATTGAATAAACGGCAAAAAAAACTAATCAAAATTTATCAAAGCAAACAACTCTTATCTAACTTAACACTGGCAAAATGATTAAACTATGTATGGAAAAAAAAACTACCGGAATTATTTATACCAAAATGACAAATTAAATTTAACAAAATAACGTGACAAAATTATGTCAAAAACAAACAGATGACCACAACAAGCCGTGGCCAGGCATCTACATTAAAACTAGCCGAACGGGACGATTCCTGAACGGACTAGCGGCGCGCAAACACGAAAAATACAAATACAAAGTGGTCACAAAAAGCTGTGACGGGCGCTACACAAAAACCAGCCGTTGGACGCGATGTTCCAGACGGACAGGCGACGTAATAATCAAACTTTATATCTGACCTTCCAGATGATAAGCAGGTCAGCTGCTACAACAAATCAGACTTGCAGCTCAGCACCAGGTGATCGGCGCTTGAAACATGGGGAGAGTCGGAGAGTGCACCAGGACCAAAGTTTCCACGAAAAAAAATCGTTCCCCTGGAAAAACCCACGTGGGGATTTTCCTTGACAAATCCTGCTGAACCTCAAACGTGAATCTAAATCCCAAAAAATGGAGCAGATGACGATTTCTAAAACTACAATAAACCGACATCTTCAAAAGGTGTACCAAGAAAATCCCATAACTGGCTAGAAAACTTAATTCCACAAAACTTGGAAACACCCCACTCACGAGAAGATCAACAGGAAAAGTGCAGTTGCAAGCGCTCATTAGTCGCAATGCGGAGCTGATGGATTCTTCTTTGGGTCGTACTACTCTCGCAGAGCATGTTATAACCACCAATTCGCCACCTATCAAGCAGCGATATTATCGTGTGTCCCCGATCATGCAGAAGCATATTGATGAGGAGTTAGAGGAAATGTTGAGGCTGGGAGTAGTCGAGAAGTCCAATAGCCCCTGGTCCTCGCCTATTGTAATGGTTCGGAAGAAGGATGAAGGATATCGCTTCTGTGTGGACTACCGAAAATTAAATAGTGTGACGGTGCGAGACAGTTACCCTCTTCCTATGGTGACGGATACTCTGGACAAACTTAGAGATGCCCGATATCTATCCACTTTAGATATAAAGTCCGCCTACTGGCAAGTTCCCATGGCAGAGGCATCTAAAGAATACACCGCATTCGCTGTGCCCAATAGAGGCCTGTATCAGTTCCGCCGTTTACCTTTTGGACTGCACAACGCACCCGCGACTTGGCAGAGACTTATCGATAAAGTCCTGGGACCCGAATTAGAGCCGCACGTCTTCGTTTATTTAGATGATGTCGTGGTCGTCACGCAGTCGTTCGAGGAGCATTTGACAGTGCTTGAAGAAGTTTTTCGGCGCCCTTTTTCAGTTTTGCCCACCCCCATCTTCGGCTCGAGCTTAGCTGCGGCGGAATCCTCCCTTGTGGCGTTCGCCATTTGGGTGACGTCACATTTCTGGCGCCCATCGTGGGGCCATTTTTTTGTAGGCCATTTTTTTTGCAGGTAATTTTTTTTGCGGGTAATTTTTTGAAACCTTTATTTTTTCGCTTCGTCGTGGAAGCATTGAGGTTTTTTTGTTCTATATTTTGGGAATATACAGTAATAAAATTTTTTTGTGCCTTTGCGATTTTTTTGTGTATCTTTTGAGTGCTTTGTGCGTGCAATTTAGGCGCAATACTTACGTGCAGTGATACTTAGGTGCTCTGTTGGTGATAGTGGTGAGCAATATTAGTGTACAGGCTGTGCGTGGTGTTGTAATAGTTTTGCACGTGCATTCGTGCATAGTAATTTTCAGTTATGCCTTGCAACATGAACGTCAATCGCCTTTCTTCGGATGAACTCACATATGAATTGGAGATAAGAGGGATAGCACCTGGTACTTGCGACGAGATGCGCAAGCTTCTAGCGCGAGCTAGAAAGATGGAGAAGTCTGGCGACACTATTTCCTATCCTGAATACCCTTATACCTTTGAGCAGGATGAGGAAGCAGTTGTGAAGAAGATTGGAGAACTGAAGGCTGATATGGAGAGTGTAGAGGGACCAGCGGATAGCGGATCTGTTGTGAGAATGGAAAGCAAGTTGACTCATGTGTTGGGACGTGTTGATAGGATGGTAACGGTTTCGAAGGAGCAGAGGGAGAGGAAAGCTAAATTGGTGTCAGGTGTTATGATGCTCTTAACGGATTTGAAGGAGAAGGTGGAATCATTTGGTGTTATTAGAGTTGTGGAGGAAGTTGGAGATGTACCACCTAGCCTCACTATCCTAGAGGACTCTGTCTTGATGACATCGCAGGAACCTCAACCTGGACCGTCTAGTATGCCTTTGCCTAGGCATTCAAGCCTTTTGCCGCCCTCAGCTCACATCAAAGCCGTGCCTGTAAACAAATGGGGACTTCAGTTTTCTGGTGAAAAGAAAAGTATGTCCGTTAATGCCTTCCTCGAAAGAGTAGAAGAGCTACGATTGGCTAGGCATGTCTCGGAGGAACTTTTATTTGATTCTGGTGTCGACCTGTTTGTTGGAAAGGCCCTTATATGGTACCGCGATGCGAGGAAGACTGTGAACAATTGGGGTGAGTTAGTTTGGTCGTTGAGAAGAGAATTCCAACCTACAGACTACAACGAGAAGCTCTTAGAAGAGATAAAACGGAGGACACAAGGCCCGGATGAGAGTATTGGGATTTACTTGGCTGTCATGTCCGCGATGTTTGGTAGGATGAATTGTTCTATCTCTGAGAAGGTTCGTTTAAAAATCCTATTACGTAACATCTCACCATTTTACCAAACCCAGTTAGCTCTCGTGGAGGTCACTACCGTTGATCAGTTGAAGTCGCTGTGTAGGAAATTGGAAGAACATCGAAGTAATGTGGAGTCATTCTCGCTTCCACCTAGGAAGAGTATGCTAGAACCTGATCTGGCTTACATTAGTACCGAGGCAACTCCTGCTGTTGCCGCTGTAAGTGCGGAATCATCGTCCAGGACGAAGAAACCAGATGGACTCTGTTTTAACTGTAACCAGCCAGGGCACAGAGCTGTAGGATGCATGCAGCCGAAGAAATTAAGGTGCTACGGGTGTAAAACTGAAGGGTTCACTCGGCGAACCTGTCCAAATTGTAAGAAGGCTTCGGGAAACGGAAGCGGACGTCCTTAATTCGTCGGGATTTGGATGTCCAGGATGTGAGACCGACAGTTAATAAAGTGCAAGCTGTGCTTGATTTCATTTTGGAGCAGGCCCAGGGAGACCAGCGACCTTATCTGTCTTTCGATGTGTATGGGAAGAAGATGTTGGGTTTGTTGGACTCGGGATCCAGCAGGACGATTTTGGGTGGGCCCGGTTGGCAAGTGGTCCGAGACATGGGAGTTCCTTTAAAAGGCTCTGAGGGGGAGATGTGTACGGTGGCAAATGGAAATAGTTGCGCCATTTTAGGTACCTGCTCTTTGCCTATTCACCTTAAGGAACGTGTGCGTGTGATGGATGTGCTTGTTGTGCCGGAGCTGCCCCACCTTCTCATTTTAGGGTGGGATTTTTGGAAGTTGATGGATGTCGTGCCTGGAATGAACGAGTGGCGTTTCTCAGACGAACTCCCTTTTGTGGACTGCGTCAATAATATACAGGGAGAAGAACTTCTCAATTCAGCAGAAAAAGAGCAGTTACAAGCGCTCATTAGTCGCAATGCGGAGCTGATGGATTCTTCTTTGGGTCGTACTACTCTCGCAGAGCATGTTATAACCACCAATTCGCCACCTATCAAGCAGCGATATTATCGTGTGTCCCCGATCATGCAGAAGCATATTGATGAGGAGTTAGAGGAAATGTTGAGGCTGGGAGTAGTCGAGAAGTCCAATAGCCCCTGGTCCTCGCCTATTGTAATGGTTCGGAAGAAGGATGAAGGATATCGCTTCTGTGTGGACTACCGAAAATTAAATAGTGTGACGGTGCGAGACAGTTACCCTATTCCTATGGTGACGGATACTCTGGACAAACTTAGAGATGCCCGATATCTATCCACTTTAGATATAAAGTCCGCCTACTGGCAAGTTCCCATGGCAGAGGCATCTAAAGAATACACCGCATTCGCTGTGCCCAATAGAGGCCTGTATCAGTTCCGCCGTTTACCTTTTGGACTGCACAACGCACCCGCGACTTGGCAGAGACTTATCGATAAAGTCCTGGGGCCCGAATTAGAGCCGCACGTCTTCGTTTATTTAGACGATGTCGTGGTCGTCACGCAGTCGTTCGAGGAGCATTTGACAGTGCTTGAAGAAGTTTTTTGGCGCCCTTTTTCAGTTTTGCCCACCCCCATCTTCGGCTCGAGCTTAGCTGCGGCGGAATCCTCCCTTGTGGCGTTCGCCATTTGGGTGACGTCACATTTCTGGCGCCCCACGTTGGGCCCAGAAATGTGACGTCACCCAAATGGTGAACGCCACAAAGGAGGATTCCGCCGCAGCTAAGCTCGAGCCGAAGATGGGGGTGGGCAAAACTGAAAAAGGGCGCCAAGGAGTTGTTGGCTGATCCTCCAATGAACACGCAAACACAGCGGTCACAGCTCCTAAAAACCGCTGGTACACAATAGGGCAAAAAATAATAAAACAAATATAGTTCAATAATAAAGCCAGCATATAATAATGAAAAATAAATATAGCCCAGAATGAATATACAATAAAAAAAAATAGTGGTATAAATCAAAATAGCTATTAATATGAAAAAAAAATAGTACAACAAAACTGCGGGAAATTTAGACGCCCGGTACTCACGTTGCGCAAAAAAAAAAGAAAAACCAAAATAGGCGCCGATGACACGGTAAATACCCTACACGGTTGGAGCTCCGCACGCGCAGCGCCCCGACGGGTCAATCGCACGCACTCTACCCAAACGCAAATAGACGCAAACGGCAGTATCGACCGTTTCTAAATCCCGTTACAAAAAAATATATCTAAGTATAAAATTGAATTGAAAATTGAATAAACGGCAAAAAAACTAATCAAAATTTATCAAAGCAAACAACTCTTATCTAACTTAACACTGGCAAAATGATTAAACTATGTATGGAAAAAAACTACCGAAATTATTTATACCAAAATGACAAATTAAATTTAACAAAATAACGTGACAAAATTATGTCAAAAAACAAACAGATGACCACAACAAGCCGTGGCCAGGCATCTACATTAAAACTAGCCGAACGGGACGATTCCTGAACGGACTAGCGGCGCGCAAACACGAAAAGTACAAATACAAAGTTGTCACAAAAAGCTGTGACGGGCGCTACACAAAACCAGCCGCTGGACGCGATGTTCCAGACGGACAGGCGACGTAATAATCAAACTTTATATCTGACCTTCCAGATGATAAGCAGGTCAGCTGCTACAACAAATCACTTTCTTGTAGCTCAGCACCAGGTGATCGGCGCTTCTCTTAACGTGGGGAAAAGTGCAGCAAAAATCGAAATTTGCACTCACGGAAAAATTGCTCCCAGGAAAAAAACCCTAAAATGCCGAAAAGACAAATTAGAATAGAAAATAAGAAAAAGGAAAGGAAACAACACCGATGACTGAAGATTGAAATAAAAGATGAAAAATAAGACACTCACCACGAGGGGTTTTTTCTCTAACAAAACCGACTGGACTCCAAATGCGAGTTAAAATCCCAAAAGGCATAGACGACGATCTCTAAACTTGCACAATACAACCAAATCGACGTCTTGAAACGGTCGGGACCCAAGAAAATCCCAGAAACTGGCAAGAAAATCTATTTCCCAAAACTTGGCGTCACCAACCACTCACAAGAAGAATACAGCCGGAAGTGCCGTTTCAGAAAGCAAATTGGAATTTCCAAAAAAACCGCCAACTAAAATACAAGGTGGCCCCATCCGAAACTACAAATGTACCCAGAAGCACCCTAGATTTCCAAATCTTCCAGAGGCGTCACCGGTAATGAAATAGGTAACTAAAGGAAAGAAAGCTTAAAATGACTTGCAAACCCAAAGGAAAAGAAGATAGCACTAAGAAAAGTCATAAAGAGGTCTCAAGAGACAGAAGAATAGATAAGACAATGCATAAAGAACCGAAAGATGAGACAGGGAAAATGAAAATGAGAAGGCGCGCCACTGAGCATCTAAATGGGAAAATGTTCTGCACAAGTTGGCAGAACCGAAAGTAACCAAATTAACCTCAACAATCTGACAACAGACTAACAACAAGTTGGAGGCTATTAAATGAATAATTATACGACCAAATCGTGAAAAGGGAACGACATTCCTCCCCAAGGTAGGCTCAGCAAATTATAAATACGAAAGATGAACAATTCCAAGACTGAAAATGGCAGAAACATGAACAGAAAGCTACAAAGTACAGAGGCAATAAGGGGACTCAAAAATAGCAGGTAAGTGAGACAAAATCCATAAGACTAGCGAACCTAACAAGAAATAATAATTTTAAGACAGTTCTACCCTCAAACAAATTGATAGAAACTCAACAAGACAATGAACGGAGGCATGATCGGAGAACAGATGCAAGAACCGAGAACAGGGGCAATCAAAGCAATAATAGACTATATATAAGTGAGAGACCTAAAATAGGAATACAAGTACGGTAATCAGAGCACGATGTATGTACTAGTCTATAATAAAATGTTGAAAAAATACAATTGTTGTTTTAATACCAAATTAAAACGTAACAATCCCCAATCCCCGAATAGAGTTTAAGCGCATAGAAGATCGGAAGTGCACTAAGTTGACACAGCCTGTATATTTTTTGCTTAACTTTTAAGTTTTTAATAAAATGAGGTGCTCAGTGTTCTAAGCTATTAATTACTTTACTTCCTATATATTTATAAATAGTAAATTTCTTTTTCTCTAAAATTATACCTGAATATAAGATTTAGTTCCATTGTAATTAAAAGTAAATATGGGAAAGTCTATTTTTTGAGTTTTGAGTTTACGAATCAATAACTACTCGCAAGTACTAATACGACGGAAAATTAGTCCATACCCAATAATAGGTTGATAATACGAACGTTGTAAAGTTTAATAACTTAGGCACTCTAAATTTTCAGAAACGAAACAGTTTATTTTAATAGTCTTCATTTTTTAAGAAACCTCAAATATCGTGAATTAAAGCAGTAACCAAGACAAATCTCTGGATTTTATGGCAAACGCAGTTCGCGTTTTAGGAGATAAAGGGAATTAAATCTCGTGCACCTCACATATTTCCCAAAGCTATTAAGTATATCCTCTTAATCTCTTCTAAAGCTCCCGTACCTTTCAAGTTTTAACAGTTCTACTTCCCTTTAAAAACATGGATAATCGTTTACGTTCAATTCAAAAAGTATATTTAATGAGCACTTTCTTGTACTAAAGATAAGAACCGCTGGGAAATTTAATGCGGCGCTTATTAGAAGTTAACCTATGGGGCTTCAGAAATGCTTACGACATAACCAATCACTTAAAATGCAAAAAATCAAGATCACAGAGAAATTTCTCGAAATAATTTTCCAAGCAGTATGTTATCATCAAAGGTAGATTAGGCGTGGGAATTATTATACAGGGCCGGGCTATTAATATAGAGGAACTGGTCCGAATATGGGCCTTGTATTTAATATGGGCTCCCCGCGTTTCTATGGATCAACCAAAGCCATCTCTCTTGTTATAGACTTACCATAAACTGGACCTAGGCACTAGGTATCTGTTTTATCAAACGCATTCATATGTCACATTTTGATGTGAAATTGAGACTGTGTGTTTTCGTGAATAATTAAGACTTTTTCAAGGTCTATTTTAACCCGCTTCAAGGAGCATCAAGCCCATTACAAATACGGCCGTCCTGAAAAGTCTAGCATGGCATCACACGCGTTGGAAACGGGCCATAAATTCAATGTCTATAATCTCAAATTCTTAAAACTAGGAAATAATAAATTTGATTTAAACGCCTGGGGAAGTGTAGCGATATATAAAAATAATCTAGCTGTCTTAACAATAATTATGGTCCGATTCTGAACTCGACCCTGTATAGATTTATCAGGTAAATAGAATTAAGACCAGCCATAAAATACGTACCTTCCAGTTCTAGGACACTAATTTTATTGCTCTTATGTTCTAAATAGTTCTAAGAAACCCTGTAGGTAGCTAGGCCGATCCCTTTCGGTAGGGAGGCCAGTTTTGTTGCTATCGTGTTCGAAATGTTTCTAGAATTGCATGGAACTGTTTTGAGCATGGGGGAGAGATGGATTTGGTTTCTTGAGTGGAAGTGGTTGATGAAGAAACCCTATAGGTTTATCAATTCTCTTCACTTTAGGAGTGGGAGTTGCGCATTAAAAGCGATGTAATTTAAGTTTAAAGTTAGATTAATCTTCTACTCCTGAAGATGCTGACGTTGTCAGCGAAACACGTGTCGCGTTTAATTACTGTGTCACTGTCTTTTGGCGTGTGGGGTTAACTTATTAAGAATGCATAGTGAATTTATGTCAAAGTTTTTAATCTATCTACTGTGTGTATTATACATATACATTCTTAAATAATTTTTCATAGTCTATGAAATAGATGTAAGTATTATTTTCACCTACGTTATTAAATGCACGATTCGTAGTTTTGATATAATTTCAAATAGTTTAGTATCCATCTAAATTTTCACCCCGAAGCAATACGACTATACAATAAGTACATACTCGACAAGAGTGTTTCGCTGACAATGAATAGATAAGCAGATTTAACAATAAATTATTGTATTCTTATATTTTTTACAAAGTTTGAACAACCATCATTTATCAAATATGTATGTAGTACCTATTTGGTGGTTAACATTAGGCATCAGCGTTTAACGAGACAGATTGCCCAATTGACGAAAGAAAAAAATACATAATTAACATAATGTAAAAATGAATGAGGTAATTATTGGAATCCACAAAATTACCGGCTCCATTTTGATACAATGATTATTCTTTGAAATAAGCAGGAATATGGCATTGCCGAAACCATAATTCTAATTTTCATGGGCAAAACATTTGATTTCGAAGGTGGGCCTTTTGGTTTTGCGTTACGCCACTGCACCGTTTCGCTCAAACTTGTTCGTTGGTGCAGCATTTCATAAGTAATAAATGCAATGGTGAAATTTTGAGCGCTGCACTGTGGACAAAATGAAAATGCCCCAAAAATCAAAAAATCGTGCGCTTTTATAGGGACACCCATCATAAATAATAATACCAAACAGGAAACTAAAAAGAAAATAGCAATTGCATTCTTTATTGATATGAATATGCGGGAACAGAGTTTTCTTCAATTGTTTAATCTTCTTCGCCAGTAAAATACCTGCGAATAACTTATGCCTGTATTCTTCTTCCTTCATGTAAATAATTATGCCCTAAAAATATACACTAAGCATAATTTTTTAAACGCTGCATAATATATGAAACCTTGTCCAAGCCCTTGATTAATTTGAGCACCTCCTGCACCCTCTTCTAATTCGACATCATCATCATCTGGTAATAATGCTCCATGTTCAATGAGTATGTTATGTAAGATAACACAAGATAACACTATTTTGGCCGCCCTTTGAGGAGTATAGTGAAGAACTCGATGTTTCAAAAGACATCGAAATCTTTGTTTCAATACTCCAAAGCACCTTTCAATTACATTCCTAGCTAAAATATGTTGCCTTGTGTATCTTCCTTCCGGTGAATTTGGTTCCGCATCTTCAATGGGAGTTAAAAGCCATGGCTGCAGTGGGTAGCCTGAATTTCCTGCAGAATTTAACAGAAATAGGTAAGTTTAATTGCTGTAAATACTACTAACCAATTAACCAAGATGAATTCAATTGGTTCGCTACGTAATTTTCCTCCAAATTCCTTTTAACTACACTCAAACTCCATATGGCAGAATCATGTGTAGCACCCGGAAAGCGAGCATTGCAATTTAAAATTTTTAGATTTGCGTCACATATCTGCATAAAAATTAAAAAAATATAAACAACATACTTATGTAATTAGTACCTATAATAATATTCATTTACCATCTGCACATTTATGCTGTAAAATCCTTTGCGGTTATAATATGCAATACCCGGACGAACAGGATCATCAGTTTTCGGTGCAACAATGGCAATGTGCGTACAATCTAATGCTCCAATAATTCCAGGAAAATTTGATATTTCATGAAATCTACAATAAAAGCAAATAAGATTCTATGAAGTTGCTGTGCGAGACCCTACCTTTCTTTTACAGCATTGCGTTCCATTTCTGTCTGGGGAAATTTTACATATTCCTGCAGCAGATTATTGACCATCGCATCTGTTACTTCTGAAATAATTCTGTTCATCAGGGATTGTTCAATAGCATGAAGAAAATTTTGACCGGCGCATCTTTGATAACTGCCCGTTGCAAAAAATGTAAGTGAACTTAAAATCTAAAAATATTCATAAGTAAAGGTACACGCACTTATTCACGTTAATGCTAAATTTGTTGACTTACCTTCATTTCAAGTGGCAAGGCATTTATCCTTTGGCCTTCTTGTAAATGTGGCCCCAAAACAACAATTAAATGCCTCACAGAATCCCTGGATAACCGGAAATATTTCTGGAATGCATTTTCTGGCAAATGGAAAGGATCACTGCTGTCACGTAACATTCTTCTCTGTATCCTCTCTTGGTTTCTACATAAAGTATTTTATAACCTCATTCTTTTTATTATTACTCATAACAAACAAAGAGAATCTCACCTTTCATTTGCAATTTCCAGTTGCTCAAATAAGGCCAAACCCAAAATATTCTGAAATTCCATTGTTTGGACGAAGCAGTTTTATCAAAATCATCAAAATATGAAATGAACAAAATTTACTTCGTTCGGCCAAATAACCTAAACAACGTACGTTAAATTGTAAACTTCATGTTAAATCTGGAAGTTATATCTGGTACGTTAAGTTCACAAATAACATAAGGTAGTGACGTCACACGTTACGAGCAGTAACGTTAACTGTGATACAGCATACCGGTTTCGAGAAAATAACATAACAGCGAAGATAACAGTACGTTATATTTACCGTAAGTGATACAGCATAAGGCTGATTATCTAATTGTAGGAGTAAGAATTCAATATATGAGACAAAGTGTATATATATATTTCTTTAAGCAAGACGAAGAACTGAATAATAGCCACAGATGGTTTATGTAACTTGAAACTCTTGAGGGGGAGAAAAGTTTGACATGCTAAGAGTCGAGACGAAGACAAGGGGAGTTATGCGAAAGTGCGTGGCGCGAGAACACGTGTATGTGGAAAGGCGAGACACTTTTATGGTGCATGTGCAATAATAGTTGTAGTTATATTTGTGCATTATGAAAGTAAGGTAATTAGATAATTGGCCAAGGTAGATAGATCGCAAGTATAGTTAGATAAATGTAGTACTGTAGTAATAGATGCATAAACAAGTACAGCAAAGTGTAAGGGCTCAAATAGAGAAAGATAGAGAAGCAATAGTTAAAGTAGCGAGACGAGTACGTACTAGCAAGAAGCGGACCACAGATTCCAGCGAGAAGCATGTGATTCTCAAAGGGGTATATAAACAAAGAAAGAGGCGGACCACAGAGTCCAGCGAGAAGCATGTGATTCTCAAAGGGGTATATAGACAAAGAAAGAGGCGGACCACAGAGTCCAGCGAGAAGCATGTGATTCTCAAAGGGGTATATAAACAAAGAAAGAGACGGACCACAGAGTCCAGCGAGAAGCATGTGATTCTCAATAATTAAAGGCCGAAACCGTAGCATAAAGTAATCGAATAGCAGCAAAGAGAGTGTAGTTATGAGCTTATTATTATTGCTTATGTGTCCAGTTGCTAGCACGTACTAGCCCAAACGTATCTGTACTTATACGACACGCCAATCTATATGTTCATAGGGAATAGGTACCTAACCAGCAGATACCCGGAGGACATGGTAGCCTCAATGGTTACAAAGTTGGCAAGCTGAAGACCGCCAGGTCACAGAGCAGATTCCCCAGTTAAAGCTGATTCCAGATGACTGCACCAGGGGGGTCACCGAAGGCGGGTGACCACCCGCTGTAAGTACACAGTAGTTATTGATTGTACTGTCACTCAGGTTGTCTTTCTAATTTCATGTTGTTGCTGTTTTATTTGGGACTTCTACACGAGCTGTATGAATGTGCGTTCTCTCTATCTCTCGTTCTCTACTGCCACCAGTCAGCTAACAATAATTTATGAAGTAATGAAATGTACTGTTTGAATAAATAAATTAATTGTGGAACCTAAGGCGTTATTGTTGGTTATTATGGTAAAATTGGAACGGTGTACCAGTACACCCTGTATCATGAATAGGTACACCCTGTATCATGAATACTCTGAGTAAAATATGGTCCAACAATTTGTCAGGTGTGGGGTTCACAATTAATAAATTACTTTATTCGAACACATCAGGAGTAAATAATAAAGTGGCAATAAAATAATCGTTCTGTCGTGAAAAGAGAGAGAACTGCATCACAATCTGAAAAAAAGGGTCCTTTTCATTAGTAACACTACAGTGTGGCAAACTCAAATTCTTCGTTAGAATATTAAAATGTGGTATTCATTTACGTTGAACAGGATGCTTTAGAAATAAAGGGTCGGTTGGTGGTCGGTTGGTTTCCAGTTTTAAAGTATTAAGTTGTCAAGTTGACCCAAAGCGAGTAATTCTCAAGAAATATTAGGGCCCTTGTTTATATTGGCTTGAAGTGGTTATACCTTACCACTTAATCCCAGCAAATCTTCAGGGGACGTGTTACATTACGCGTCTGTGTTTGACACTGATACCTGTCCACTTCTAAAAACGTGTGAACATTGAAATACTTCAGCAAGACACGAAATTCATTGAATACGGAAAAGGCAAAATGGAACATTAGACATACAATAATTTATTTTTTCCATTTAGGTAAATACTAAATAATAATTTGGTTATCAACAAATAAACCGTAATTTACCGGCCATCTGGTCTCATAGAATAAAGGATATAAGCAGGTAGCAAATATTGTATAAATGATAGTTCTCGTTTCGTTTTCCTGTTATTAAGAAAAATAACAATAATAATATGTGAAGAGCACTGCTATGGCTTATTTTTGTCGAGTCTCAAGTTATTAAAATTTGATGTCACATGCCCGTGCCAGCGAATCTCTTGTTATTGGAATATTGCTTAAATGGTTGTTTGCATACAACATTTTTCTTTTTACCCTTAAGAACTCATCCGTTCTATGAGCTCGTGATACTTAAGTAAAAATCGCCCGATATGTGGTAATGAACATTTTGAATCACAAGTCATTGATTTTTCTGAAAAAAAAAGTATACGAGTGCAAGCCAGGTAAAGTGATAATTAATAAATTAAGTACTTTTAATCCTATGATTGAAAATACGCCTACAAAGTTGTTCTTTAGGGCACTCGGTTTATAGGTACAATTATTAAGTAAGCACTTAACTGTAGTCAAATATCTGACTCAGATTCGATATTTGGTTCCGCTACCACCTAATTACCAAATCCCAAAGTTTATAGCATTCTATTGGGAAGATACAGCTATTTCCAACATTCAGCTTAATTAAGAAAAATAAATAATGGCCCATTTTCATCTTTTAGCTTTGTAATGTGCTTATATATATTTCAGTCGTGCTGATCAGTTGATACCTCGGTAAGAACCTGCAAAAATTGTAAAACTGAAAAATATGCAACGAGGTTGTCAGTTAATAAAATTGGTAAATAACGAGGGAAATAAATAAGGATCCATTTTCGTATTGAGTTGTGGGTTACTACCCAGGAAAACAAATAAAGGGTGGAGATGTTTAGCCTCAATGATCTGCTAATTAAGGTTTTCTGACTTTCTATCTTCGATCAATTAAAAATAAAAGGATGCTAGTGCTGACATTCGCAAAATCGATTTTAAAGCGTCATTTCACGCCCCTAACAAAGAAAAAAAATTAAAATGTTTTATACTTTCCTTGAAGTAATGTGCCTACGTAGAAACTAGTTATGAATGTTAAAATACCAGCTAGGTGGATTAGCATCCCGTGATCTCTCGTAGTGAGTACAAAAAAAAAAAAAAAAAATTAATAAAATAATAAAATTGGATTTAGTTCTATTTAACTCAATGCCTGGCGGAGTATTGTGCGAAGATTTGTTGTTCGAACGACCCAGTGTCGTCCGGAAATTAATAATGCAGAAATCTCACTTCCATTTACAATAATTTTTATACTTATTGTAACCGTAGCTCACGGCGACAATTAATAATCATCCGTACCTATACCTACACATCTATAAGTTCTCAACGACATCGTTAACTTAACAAAAAAAAATCACAATTGTTCCACACAATTAAATACTTCTTTCTATATAAACATTTTTCGTTGTCTCTAATCATCACTGTAACACGATAGGTATTTAGGTTTTGAAATACACATCTAAATGAGGTGTCAGATACTGGACAATAAAGACGATAGAGACCAGAAAGTATCTCCAGTTCTCAAAAACACATATTAAAAAAAAAAATTTAAGCTACTTCCCGACCTAGTTAATTATTCCGGTTTGGTGAATAGTTAAATAGGCTCAAACGGTACGGCAAGACTATGCGAATGGTTCCTTAGACCTGAAAGTCAGTAAGCCACACTGACGACCCTCCTTAAATTTGAAAAGACTGAGCTCTTGGTTTCCGGTTACAATTAGGGTTATTGCCTGAAATGGTGCTTTTAATAATAAATTATACATATTACTTCAGAGAGGCATGACACTTTTTGAATTTTATAAAAAAAGGATAGGTAAATAAATAATTGATCGCTTTTATGAATTCAATAACAATGTTCTATTTTGAATTTCGGAAAAAAAAAATTGGCCCTCGACTCAATAATTTAAATAATCTTGTATTCAATAAACTGATATCAATCAAAAAAAACAAATAAATTGGAAGGTGCGTTACGAAATACAATTTACAAACCCATACCTTACAATCAAGTAGTAAATAAATATTGTTGAAATGTGGCTACATCATTAATTGTTTATGTCCCTGAGCATATTGAGGATTATTAAATTAATTACATTTTCACAAGCAGATCAAGTCAGGTCAAAATCCAGAGTTACCTTGTTCAATTTACTTTTAAAGACGGTAACGAACAGTAAAATTTAATTATTTGATTACATAAACTATTAAGGCTGTTATTATTATCATTAAAAGTAATAAAAATGGTCACCAGGTGCATCCCTGCTTGTCGGTCTCAATCACAGACTTCTAGAATAGACCTGGCGTCCTTATGCAACAGCTGATTTTGTTTTGAAGTCTACACGTTCGTAGGCCAGCGGGTCGCGGGTAGCGTTGTTTGTTATTAAATTCAAGCAACGGACCAGACGAATGTTCCGCGATATTCTGTTTCCGCGGCGGCACCTATTTACTACACAACTGGTCGACTGTTTTGTTTTGCCTTTTCCACCAACAAACGCTTAGACTGTGCGTATTCACCCTGCTTCGGTCGAAAATGTAAATAGCTAAGTCCGCTCTACAAGTCTTTGGTCTCAATACTGTTATTCAACCTAACTCACAAAAGTATACCAAAAAAAAAGGGGGCTACTAAACAAAATTTGGTAAATTTCAATTAAAAAAACAAAAAAAAATGCTTTCAACCATTGGAACAGGCCATGGCAATGCAAAGTCGGGTAGAAATATTATGTTACATTAAGGAATCCTTAGTTTTAGGCAAGTGTTCACTGTTCAGTACTCATATGATTAATTAAATAACATAATAGCCATAGGTGCTACGCCAAGAGCATGAACACGTGGAAATATACAAAAAGAGATAATTGAACCAAATACGACGAAGGGAAGGTGCACAGGATAGTTTATCAAATGAAATAAAATAATATTGAATTCAATTGTTAAAAGTGGTGCGCGGCCCAAACATAAAATATACATTTCCCAAATTATAGCAAAAACAATTAAATAAATAAAGGAAGCTGGAATTCAAATTGTGTGAAAAAATATCATAGGCACATAAAAGTCCTTATACAGAGAGGCAAACAAGTGTTGCCAAAATTTACGGAATCAAGAACTTGTTCACTGGTTTGGTCAGAGCAGTTTCGGATTATTTTTGAAATGACGTCATACAAAAATACCCTCCTGCAGAACATAGATACTCAGAATTACCGTTCCGAACAAACAAAAAATGGACGCTTCCGGACAGTTAGGTAATGAAGTAGACAATGAACGTTACATTGTCGCAGAAGTTTCAAACAACCACGAATATTGAGTGAACTATTCCAGTTATTGAATTTTAAACTATTTTTAACTCGCCATTTCTCGAAAACATTATTGTATTCTAATGGAAATAATATAATACCTTCTGAAAAACAAAATGTCGAGCGTACTCAGCCACTGCGTGGTATTGAAAACCGCATAGTTTTACAACTGTAATATTTTAGTTTCCATGGGTTACCTTAGGCTGCTTCTTAGCAACCCATACAAACATCGTTCATAATAATGTTTGATTTCGACAATAATCGCATTTTTCTTTCAATTAATGATGGTTATATATGAATCTGCGGTCAGGTTCATGGGATGATAAACTCGCCCATTTGCAATTTCATACAATTAATTAGAAACAAGTAATGATATTAAATTGTAATAATTGACAACTGAGTAGTATGAAGCAGACCTCCTCGTTCTATACGATCACCCAGTAAAATGGTGGTGGTTTTGGGATTCCCTCTTTACCACCGTTTACAAAATATTCATCCAATTTTTGAAGTTTTGCTGGCGGATTGTCGATTGTAAACTAGAAGTCTAGTGCACATACAGTTTTACTCGTGACAATGTTAAGAAGTCACTCGACTGATGTCTCCTAATTTTGAAGCAAGTATCACTCACATTTTTTTTTTACAAAAAAACCCTCGTAGTGATCACATAATTTTGCCGACAAGGCCTGACCTCTTAAATTAGAATATTAGAAATTCACATACCTCCAAGTCGAAATAAGTATACAACGCAAGAGAAAATGTTTTGGTGATAAGTCGTTTAAAAGTTGAACTAGATGTTGTGGCATATTCGGTTTTAGACAGCACTCGAAAAAGCAACATCATGCCAATCACATTTACATCTTGATATCACATTTATTATTATACAATACATAGAAATTGGTACGTGTTTTTTTTTAAACTTCCGTAGATACAGCACAGATACCTCCTTTAAATAAATTGAAAAAAAAAAACATGTTGTTCTAACAGTTGCGTTATTCTTGAGGGACCAAGAATTGCAGGTTGGCCGAATTGTAGGAGTAAGAATTCAATATATGAGACAAAGTGTATATATATATATTTCTTTAAGCAAGACGAAGAACTGAATAATAGCCACAGATGGTTTATGTAACTTGAAACTCTTGAGGGGGAGAAAAGTTTGACATGCTAAGAGTCGAGACGAAGACAAGGGGAGTTATGCGAAAGTGCGTGGCGCGAGAACACGTGTATGTGGAAAGGCGAGACACTTTTATGGTGCATGTGCAATAATAGTTGTAGTTATATTTGTGCATTACGAAAGTAAGGTAATTAGATAATTGGCCAAGGTCGATAGATCGCAAGTATAGTTAGATAAATGTAGTACTGTAGTAATAGATGCATAAACAAGTACAGTAAAGTGTAAGGGCTCAAATAGAGAAAGATAGAGAAGCAATAGTTAAAGTAGCGAGACGAGTACGTACTAGCAAGAAGCGGACCACAGAGTCCAGCGAGAAGCATGTGATTCTCAAAGTGGTATATAAACAAAGAAAGAGGCGGACCACAGAGTCCAGCGAGAAGCATATGATTCTCAAAGGGGTATATAAACAAAGAAAGAGGCGGACCACAGAGTCCAGCGAGAAGCATGTGATTCTCAAAGGGGTATATAAACAAAGAAAGAGACGGACCACAGAGTCCAGCGAGAAGCATGTGATTCTCAATAATTAAAGGCCGAAACCGTAGCATAAAGTACTCGAATAGCAGCAAAGAGAGTGTAGTTATGAGCTTATTATTATTGCTTATGTGTCCAGTTGCTAGCACGTACTAGCCCAAACGTATCTGTACTTATACGACACGCCAATCTATATGTTCATAGGGAATAGGTACCTAACCAGCAGATACCCGGAGGACATGGTAGCCTCAATGGTTACAAAGTTGGCAAGCTGAAGACCGCCAGGTCACAGAGCAGATTCCCCAGTTAAAGCTGATTCCAGATGACTGCACCAGGGGGGTCACCGAAGGCGGGTGACCACCCGCTGTAAGTACACAGTAGTTATTGATTGTACTGTCACTCAGGTTGTCTTTCTAATTTCATGTTGTTGCTGTTTTATTTGGGACTTCTACACGAGCTGTATGAATGTGCGATCTCTCTATCTCTCGTTCTCTACTGCCACCAGTCAGCTAACAATAATTTATGAAGTAATGAAATGTACTGTTTGAATAAATAAATTAATTGTGGAACCTAAGGCGTTATTGTTGGTTATTATGGTAAAATTGGAACGGTGTACCAGTACACCCTGTATCATGAATAGGTACACCCTGTATCATGAATACTCTGAGTAAAATATGGTCCAACATACTTATAAACATTTTCTACTCGCCGATGTGTTTTTGAAAGCAAAACGTAAGTATGTACCTGCCTCAGTGGCGGCTCGTGGGTTAATATCCAGGGAGGTCATTTTAGTTTTGGGACTTATAATTAATACATACTAAAAATATATACATAACCGCGCAATGCAATTTCAAAGACTCCGCAAAATTTTACACAATCAATTAATTTGTTTAAAATATACCTAAGTATTCATTCATTAAAGTCGTGCACTGATTTTGTGATACACACTATAAAGTTGCTGTCTTATGTGTACACGCCCTAAACTGGCGTAACTGAACAATTTATATGAGTACGGAAAGAAGCATGCTTTTTATTTTTGTCTTTTAAATGTTTAATATCGGTTACTCCATTTTTAGCCCATATAGCATCAATTGAAAATAATAAGCACGGATAGCAAAAGAACGCATTTTTAACACTGCATCTACAAATCCAGTCGCACAAATTGTACATCGATTCTTTAAAATAGCTTTGGACATTTTTACCTTTATCCTTTGTTGTCTGCTTCAAATTCAGTTTTGGTTTCGGCCGTCCACTTTCCCTCTTTTCAAGCCGGCGTTCATAATTTAATGTTCCAGCTGATTTTAAGGCAAATATATCCTCAACAACACTCATCTTGTTTTGCTAAACACACACAAAATTTCTCAACGATCAGAACTTCACAACTATCACAGTTCACAACCGTGACAATAAAGAAAGATTTCCCGCCTGCTATCTAAGAAGAACTGAGCAGAGTGCTGAGATCCAGAGAAAATATAACTGAATACTGTTGAACTAAACTCGATTCTGCGCAGTTGTCATCGGGACATTGACCACGTTGGAGATATAGGAGTAAAAGGTGACTCTCACTTCCACTCAAGAATTCGCCATCTGCTATCACTGTTCTTCTTTACATGCATTTCTCCATAAGCCATAAGAGCTGTGCAGGGTCAATTTGAATAACGTCCCGGCTTGCTAGCGAGCGCGCAGCGCGGCTTGACGCTTGGCTATTTCTAGTATTGCTGCGAATGCAGTCCGCTGAGGATTTTAAATTTGAGACTGTTAGACAAAAAATATTTTAATTAAAATTATGGTTTTGATTAGAATATTTTAGGAGGGTCATTGACCAATTGACCTTAAGGAGAAACCGCCACTGACCTGCCTAATACCTACCTACCCACCTTCATACCTACTCCTACTCGAATAAATACGTACCTACTTGCCTAATATAATTCCATTAAAAAATCTGGAAGTGTCTGTAATAATATGGTAGGTACGTAAGTACTGAATTTTGGGCATTCATTGATTCATCAATCATCATGGCGATGAAAGTGTACATACCTACAGAAACATGTTCACGGAAATTTAGTTCTTGGGTTAATAATAAATAATTATTAGAAAAAGAAGAGAAGGAAAGTTTGGTTTGTTCGCACACAACAACCGCATATCATGATTTCGCTCTATTGGAGCTCATCAGTACGGTGCAGCTGTGTGCGAACAAACCAAAAGAAACCCCTAGACATAAAAGCGAGCGGGCCACATAGGTAAGGGAGCGCCAATTCCGAAAAATAGCTCTCCGCCACCTATCGGCCGCCCAAGGCATTACTAGTCAATGCTAAAGATTTGAAATGAAAAGGTTTGTGTACTTAACGGAGACAAAAACCGGGAAACACTCTGCTATCAACTAATGCAGTATTGTGAATTCTCAATACTGCATTAGTTGATAGCAGAGTGTTTCCCGGTTTTTGTCTCCGTTAAGTACACAAACCTTTTCATTTCAAATCTTTAGCATTGACTAGTAATGCCTTGGGCGGCCGATAGGTGGCGGAGAGCTATTTTTCGGAATTGGCGCTCCCTTACCTATGTGGCCCGCTCGCTTTTATGTCTAGGGGTTTCTTTTGGTTTGTTCGCACACAGCTGCACCGTACTGATGAGCTCCAATAGAGCGAAATCATGATATGCGGTTGTTGTGTGCGAACAAACCAAACTTTCCTTCTCTTCTTTTTCTATTAATGCCGTAACGGGGCGTGTACCGTTTCAGTGTACGCCAGGAGCACGACGGATTCTCAATACTGCATTAGTTGATAGCAGAGTGTTTCCCGGTTTTTGTCTCCGTTAAGTACACAAACCTTTTCATCATAAATAATTATTATTATAACATAATAATTATACCTATAATTATTATAAAATAATAATTATAGGTATAAACCTAACGATGATTATTTTATTCCACCGTTCTATGCGCTCCGCAGCGGAGCCTCCGCTTAGCTGCAGGAAATTTCGGTCCGGCGGTGAAGCCAATTTCCGATCGCAGCCGACTAAAAACGAACCTCGCATTAGGCAACTTCCCATAAATAACTGTGCGTCTATAGCACCACATTTCAAATGCTTCTAATTTTTTCCTATCCGCTTCTCCTATCGTTCTTATTTACATAGTGTACAATAGTTAGGTTATTAAAAATAATAACGGAAAAGTGAACGGAAATAAAATACAAAATAAGAGTTCCCTTCTCCCTTCTTCCCTTCTCACAAAGTAAAATGGCACTTTTAACAGTAACATCATAATTAACTATTAATTTTATAGGTTACATTTTCCCAATTTACGATACTGAAATCAATATTTAAAGTCTCTAGATACATTCAAGAAGTATCTGTATTTGTATCTAGATACATTTTCACTAGAGGTATATGTATCTGCATATAGATACCTTTTGTTGTGAATACCTGTATCTTTATCTAGATACAAAATAAATGTATCTGTCACAACACTGCTCTTTTCATTCATGAAAATAGGTTCATTAATTTTCTAGATTCCCACTAAATAAGGTAGGTATCTAAGTTTTACATAAAGTAGACGCATGGTAATCCCCCTGAAACGAAACCGATTACTGTCGAGAGATACCAACGCCGAACTCTAATTCGAGTCGACTTCAAACGGATTTATAAGTTTTAAAGAAACGCGGAAATAACAACCTATATACCGTTATTATTATTTTATACACGTACTATTTTGATGTGCCACCAATCTTTCTATAAAACTTCATTACGCAATATTCAAGGCATGTGAAGCATCTAAATATTTATTAAATTCCACGCAAAATTGTGTGAAGGTTGATTCAAATATAAGGATGAAAAACCCCACAGCACAAAACCAAGTATTTCAATTCATCTCGAACAGCAATTGTACTATTTAATAAAGGGAGCTGCAGGAATTTATAAGCATGGCAATTCTTTTTCAAAATCCTAGAATTTCTTGGACTTACTCTTATACAATGATCTTTTGATAGCAACAAATAATTGTGCAGGGTATTCTAAATTTTTACAAGGCTTATAATATATAATAATAATAATAATACGTTTATCTATTAAATTATTAGTTGTAGGTAGACCTTTGATTAACATTAAAATAGCAAGGGTAAATAAATGCGCTTAAAACATATATGGCTTGGAGTTTTAGGGACTGATTTATCCTCCTACTTTTTTGGCAAGGAATTGTTGTTTATAGAGCCATTCCTATTTGAATCAAAGAATCAGCAAATTTAGATGAAATGCTTGTTTAACTAATCGAATTCCAAACAAGCCTTTGTGACCCGATTTTATATTAAGCATGAAATTTAATTTCCAATAGTACTTATTCTTGGCAATATACATGATGTATGGACACTTTCCCATGAATTCAGCATTTTAGTTGCGACAAGTTATCAACCATGCTGATGTAGTGTTTTGCGTCGTTGTTAGTGAGAATTAGATTGTAGAAGTTAGTTATATCGCATAGCTCTTAGCAATAAGTTCACTTTTGTAACAAATACAGTTTTTCAACAACCAATAACGGTATTGACGTTATTTAATTGGTTCAGTCGGTAAGATTGACGGGCGATCAATCGTAGAAAATCGCGTTCGTTTCAACAATTAACCGGCAATCCAGAGCATCGCCCGCAGCGAACCTGAGACGGTCACCAAACCAAACCTTAAACATGTAATGTTTAAAAAAGAATGTTACCATTGAACACAACGAAAAATTTCTATCCTGCTTCAACATCTGCAAAAACCATACTCCAATACCCTGACTTCTCCCGAATATTTAACCTGACGAAAGCTAGCAACGTTGCCACTGAAGCCGTGCTATCTCAAGTGCCCATTGGAAATGACCTACGGATTTCATATTTTTCACGTACTTTAAGCGACTCTGAGCTAAATTACTCAACAATAGAGAAAGAGCTTCTAGCTATTCTTGATGCAGTTAAATATTTTAGACCTTATTTATTTGGAGCCAAATTTAACAAAAAGTGGATTTATTATAAATCTCTAAGAAACTACGTCACTGCTTCAATTCGTCGTGAGAAAAGAGCATTTTTGGAGTACACAGTTAACCGCCATTCACATGATTCCAAGGTTTTGTGGCAGAGTCTTTCTAAGCTTAAGATCCATTCGAAGAAAACTTCCAGTGTGTCACTTCCACAACATCTTAATAACGCAAACGATTTGAATAAGTATTTTACTTCAGCTTCTGAGTTCACTTCCGCCGATAGAGATATGGTTGACTACTTTGCTAGTCACTTACATCCTTCCATCAATACTTCATTCCAATTACCTATGCTTAGCATGGACGAGGTCAAAAACTGTGTATACAGCTTCAACTCTGATGCCATGGGTGTTGATGAAATTTGTCCCAGCATGATTAGATTGACTTTTCCTTACTGCTTGGAAGCTTTGACGTACATTCTCAATTGCTCTTTTATTCATGGACAAGTTCCGCGTATTTGGAAGCAGGCCTTGGTTCTCCCTCTGCTGAAAAAAGACCAATTGAACGATTTTTGTGATCTTCGTGCCATAAGCATCCTGCCATTCCTTTCAAAGATACTTGAGAAGGCTGTTCATAATAGACTTTTCAGATATTTGCATGAATTTCAATTGATACCTAACAATCAGTCTGGATTTCGTAGCGGGTATAGTTCGAGTTATTGCTTAGTGGATATTGTGGTGATATTTTACGGGCTGCAGATGTGGGACAGTTTACTGCTTTGGTTATGCTGGGCTTCAGCAGAGCGTTTGACACAGTCAGCCATCAATTACTTCTTGCTAAATTATCCTATTTCGGTGTTAATGGAGCTGCATTGAGGTGGTTTGAGAGTTTTTTGAGTCAGAGAAGTCAAATAGTTTCCTTAGCACAAGATTACGGTGGCGGTGTGCCGTCTGCTGTTACAGTCAGTGCGGGAGTCCCACAAGGTTCTATCTTGGGTCCGCTTCTGTTTATTATTTACACGTTTGATTTTCAATGCAACATCGAGTTCTGCAAATTCCATTGTTACGCTGACGACAGCCAATTGTATTTTTCATTTTTTCCTGATCAAATGATGATTGCCCAGCAATTAATAAATGATGATCTTGATAGGGTGCAGAAGTGGTCCATTCGAAATGCTCTTAAGTTGAAAATAAATAAAACACATTTAATGTTGCTTGGTACTCACCAGAGATGTAAAAGAAATAACACCACCCTTCGAATTGAAATTGATGGCAAAAATATTTCTCCTGTAGAAACAGGTACCTCCTTAGGTTTAATTCTTGATAGTTATCTTCAATTTAGTGAATATGTTAATAAACTGGTTCAGCGAGCTTATGCTAGGTTGCGTCTCTTATATAAATTTAAATACATTCTATCCTCTGACATTAAGAAGAGATTAATCAGTTCTGTTGTTCTACCTGTATTTGATTATTGTGATATTGTATATGGTCCATGTATTACACAGGAGGTTGCATATAAAATACAGAAAGTGCAGAATGCATGCATTAGATATGCGTTTAATGTTCGGGGGCGAAGTCACATTAGTCCTTACTTAGAGGCTAATGGTATGTTCAATATGGAATTGAGGCGTCGAATTCATTATTTATGTTTTGTTCACCGTGTTCTATACCTCTCTACTTCTTAGGGCCAAGCTTGTACTCAGGAGGGACATTCATGATGTTTCTATTAGAGCTACTAACAGATTGCATATACCCAGCCATAATTTGTCGCTTTTCAAGTCTTCGTTCAGCTGCACGTCGGCTAATTTATACAACAACGTGCCTGATTCTTTAAAATGCCTACATCCTTCTACTTTTAAAAATAATAAAATAAATAAACTGTTTCTATCATCTCATACTGGATGATAATTAGTGGTCTGCTTCTCTTCTTTGGGCCTTGCTGCTTTTTTTGGCTTCAGCGTTCGATATATAACAGCGTGAAGCGCTGAATGAGTGAGAGTGGGTGTGTGAATGTGAGAATGGGTTGTGCGTGGTTGAGTGAGTGACTGCCTATTGTATACTTATAGTGTAGTTTTATTTTCTGTGAATATTTTATGTTTTCTAATGTTTTTGATGTGGATATCAGATTATAGCTGCCCTGATGTAACCAATGCTTTTTTGGATGATAAATAAATAAATATAAATAAATATAAATTGGCTTTTCTCTCTTGGAACCCAATTCCAAACTTGTACGTTGGCGGCCCAAACTTGAGGAGTACAACAACTATATCTTTTACAAAAAAGGAAAATTAAATACTAATGCGGACGCTCTTTCGCCTATTCAAATAAACCGTAATGAAATAGACAAGGACAAAAACATTTTTGACTTTATTCAAAATTTCAGTTAAGAAATGGCCGAAGCCAATATAGACCTGGACTCAGTTATTGCACAAAAAAACGAATCAGAACTAAATACCTTAAATGATAATGAACTTATTGACGGAGATGACCAAACAACACTCAAAGGAGGTAGTCTATGGGCCAGCAAAGATTTCGGTATAATTTGGGAGGTACTAATTTTCCTTTATACCACAGTTATATGGATGTATAAGAATGACTAATAAAACCCATCAGTAAAATCTCAAAGTGGTAGCTAATACAAAAGGCCGCCAATCTAAGATGGCGGAAGTTGACTTCTGAAGAACGCCCATATCTCTCCGATTTCAACATTCTTTTTTTTAAATGAAATCTTAAAAGATGTCTCATAATTTAGGTAATTTAGCATTTTTTATATGTGCAACCGTTAACTGGTAAATAGTGGATTAAAACAAATGATTGAGAAAAATTGAGAAAAATTTAAAAATTTCTATGAAAACATTTTTTAACCTAAGGAAAATAATACGAAAAGGCAATAGTATAATAGTACAGTTAATAAAATTACAAAAAGTTATCACGTTAATTTGTTAAACTGAAATACATTGCTCAGAGAAATAGATAAACAAAAGACATAATCCAATATTCTATATTTTCTGCAGATTCATGCGGAAGCTGAGCAGCAGTAATTGCAGGAGAATTTTTCCTTTTACCAACTATGTAATCTTGAGTACATGGAACTAGCATTGAAATACTTCTTTGCTCTTTCCCAATAACTGCCGTGTTAGATCTTTACGGCGAGCATGTAGACGAGATTTTTTGGACTATAATGCCATTGACACGATGAGAAGTACCACTTAATGTTTCCTCTATAAGGTCTATATTGTCGTAGGCTGCTATGGCAGGAATATTGACATGGGTACTGCTTGGTAATGGCATTTTACCCTCTCTGACAGTGTTTAGTTTCTCCATACACAACGCTGTATATATTTCCAAAAGTTTAGAGTAAATACATCCGCGACCTAGGCGATTTAAAATTGAAATCATTTCAACGTTTCCATAAATGTGGTATAAATCGACTGAGGAAAGTTTACCATAGCGATTACTTTTTCTGGATAGGTTCTTAAATCTTGTCTGCCTACTACGAACCTGAGATATTTTAAAGACGATCTGAAAAATTCGCAGTTTTAGAAATTGACAGATAAATTTGCATCAGACAAACGACGTGCCACCTCACGCAATAAATTAATATGCTCTTCCAATGTGGATGACACTACAATTATTATATCGTCTAAAGTATACAAATACCTATATTGGGTTCTAAGTCTGGTCTAAAAATTGCTTCCATCAACCTCTGCTGACACTGAGCGGCATTAGTTAAACCGAATGGCAAAACAGCGAACTGGAATAAACCATGCCCCGGTATTGCAAAAACGGTTTTCTCGCTTGACCATGATCCAAAGGAATCTGTCAAAATGCATTTCGGAGAACTATCGAAAAAATATAGAAGGCACCGGAGTCAAGTAAGGCTATTATTTGATTTCCTAATAAACTGACTGAAACGTATAATCTACTGTCTTGAGGCTTCTTAACAAAAACTGGAGCAGACTGAATGTTTTCATTACCATCACGATGTTTGCTTTCCGAGTTATGGCGAAATATAGAATTACTATAGATGCGCGAGCAACAGTCCTTCTTGGCCTTATTATTATTTGGAGATACAGTTCGGCCAGTGAGGACGGTCAAATTTGGGTGCTTCACACGACAAATTAAGCTTTTCGGTTGCGGTATTTCCCACCAAATCGGACTCGAACATGTTTAAACGTGCCTTATATAAACTACTAGTTGGCGCTTGATTAATATGGACTTCTTCTAATTTTCTCGCGGAATTAATTAATTCGTTAACACTCCCGAAATGTTCAAGGGCTAAAAACTTTACGTAGTCTGGTTTCAAATTTCTACTTAACCACTTTTTTTCGCGTAGTCGTAGCTGCAGGAATACTCAGACGGCCAAGCAAAGACTCCATTAACAGACACAAAAATCACGACGATTCATCAACTTGTTGTTTTCGAGATTTTATAAACTGCCAAAGTTTGTCATCATAGTCTGCAAGCAAAAAATCTTGTTCCAGTTGCACGATAAGAGTGTCCCAGTCCTTCATCGGTTCCCTATCTTTTACCCTGCGCAACCATGAACGAAGTTTTCCCTCAAAGAGATCCGCAGCTGATTCGTACAATGGGGAAAACCCGCAAATTTTGAAAATGATCATATTGAATAGTTTACTACCCAAAACAAATTCCGCAACTTTCGATTTTTACATTTGAGTCTTATTTTCGTCATAATTAAATACGAAACATGCGTCACACTCAAGACACAATATTTGAATGACGCTGGTGACGTACTTGACCACTGGGCCCGACAGATTAGGTAGGGATTTTCACATGCGCAAACCGATCCGTTTGCACCCTGAGCGCTCGTTTATTTCTCGACTCCTCCCACTTCTTCCAGGGAGACGCGTAAACACCGCGGCGCAACGGATAGGTCTCCTACGCCACAGAAAGCGCGCGTTTTAGCCATCCCGGTCATGCTGCTTTCTAAGTTGCAAATTTTTCGTTAAGCACGGCACATAATCAAAATTTTTACGTGGTACGCGATACATATTCTATTTATGCTTGATATTACAGTACTAAAAGTTATAAATTCGATTAAGCGGGTCTTCCCCATTGTTCCTTGAATATATGACGTGATTCTGAGGGCTCCTTAAACCTCTCTAAAAATGCTTTACCATCTAAAGTTTTTGTAGTGCCATTAAATTTTAAATCCCATTTATATCTGGAGGCTGTTTTTGCAATTTATTTATTTATCATCTAAAAAAGCATTGGTTACATCAGGGCAGCTATAAGCTGATATCCCCATCAAGAACATTAGAAAACATAACATATTCACAGAAAAGAAAACTACACTATAAGTACACAATAGGCAGTCACTCACTCACCCATGCACACCCATTCTCACATTCGCACACCCACTCTCACTCATTCAGCGCTTCACGCTGTAATAATAATAACCTTTATTTAGCTAGTAGCTATAAACAAGAAATACACAATATTAACAATAAGCTTACAGTACATATAAACTAATAAAATACACTATTTGGTGATATTTAACATTTTAAATGCTGCTTAAGCGCTCTCTTAAATCTATAGTCCACGGGACAGCACACCTTTTGAAAATTGATTACCACTCCTCTGTAACGTCGTGTACTGGTGTAGTTCTGCGAGTCTACCACGTTCTGAATACGTAAGTTCTTGGAAACGCGGCGTTTTCGAGTTCGCGATCGCGAAAGGCGCTAATGTGCTGATGCTTTAAAAATATATGACCATCACATTTTTTATAAATTTAATTAAAAGTTAATGAAATTACAAACGCTAAAAGATATTTGTCCGACAAAAATGGTGCGCCGTTCGGCGCGTCTACCGCCTATATCTGGTCAAAATAACGACTTATAAGAATTTTACTACCAACCAGCTAATTTTTTCATAAATATTAAATAAATATTTCTAAAATCGGATGGTAACATTGTCCGACAAATGTTGTGCGCTATTTTGGCAGTCCGACGATCGGAAAATGTCAGATTCGCGATAACATGTTCACTGATTACCAACAATCTATTGTTTTTTTTATGTCGTTTGAAATGAAGTATAGAGCACACTGAAACGATTGTCCGATAAGATTACTGCTGCATTATCTTAAAAAATGCTAGTCGACGTTGGACGGTGTCAATCACGGGACTATCACCATAATATCTATGTGCCGTGGTTGCCATTTTGTAATAAACGTTATTCAACTTTTTTTAAATACATACACATTGTATTACAGCATTACAGGTTCAGATAATATGGATGATGTAGAAATGTAGATGATACATCTACATCATTTTTGCACTAAACTCGAAGCTCTGTTTTAATGTGCTCCTAAGCAATACACCGGTTTGTTTGATGAATAAAATCACGTTTAGACGACAAATACATGATGTGAATGTAAGGTTTGCAAATTTTGTGACTACATATTCCATGTCACTCGACTAGACATTTTCGGGGGTCGTTCTCTTACGTGGCTATGCGCAACAACTGAATGTTTTCCCACGCTCGGCTAAGGCAGCGAACATTTTATTTCCGAACTAAATTTCAAGATCTATGTTCTTAATAAGTGGGTGGGGTATATCTTGGGCGACGATTTGCCTGTAAATGTTAACTAAAATTTTTTTGATTTCTCGTATGTGCAATTTACTTACTTATTCGATTACATTTTTGTAATTGTTGGACCATGGGGAAGCTCATTGAGGATTGAATTTCAATTTTCATGACTGACTGTGGCCTTTTCTGCAAACACTATTGTTGTTTTACTGCATTTAGAATTTATTGTATATTATGTTTCCGGAATATTATTATTATTATTATTGTTATACTACCATACGGATGAAGATGATGATGATGATGTATGTAACGAATTAGTTGAAGAGGAAGACATCAACGGATGAGTATGATGACGAACGAAATACATTATTTCAGTTTTGCTTACAAAATAAATAATACATTTCAAATATATTTTGAATATTAATCCTCGTACAATTTAATAAACATTCCCTTTTGCATATTTTCCACTTTTTTCACGTATTTTAAGAAGTTTCATAAACATTGATTGTCGGGGACCCAGGTCCGATATCATCACATGTTGGAGATCATATATGTTGTTTATACAACCATATTGGTTGTTTCGGTTTGATATAAGTACAAATCCCTAATATAATAATGGTCAGACAAAATTTGCTGTGTATAAATTTATTGATGTAACAGTTTGCCATTTTTATTGTCGGACTAGCGATACAGCGCAATATTTTTGTCGGCCATTGTCATTATTGATCACAAAATACGCTCAACTACATGTATGATCTTTGTCCGACAAGTGGTAATCAGTGAACATTTTATCACGAAACTGACACTTTCCGAGCGTCGGACTGCCAATATGGCGCACAACGTTTGTCGGACAATGTTGCCATCCGATTTTAGAAATATTTTGATATTTATGAACAAATCAGCTGGTTGGTAGTAAAATTCTTATAAGTCGTTATTTTGACCAGATATAGGCGGTGGGCGCGCCTGACGGCGCACCATTTTTGTCTGCCGAATATCTTTCAGCGTTTGTAATTTCATTAACTTTTAATTAAATTTATAAAAAATGTGAGGGTCATACATTTTTAAAGCATCAGCACATTAGCGCCTTTCGCGATCGCGAACTCGAAAACGCCGCGTTTCCAAGAACTTACGTATACAGAACGTGGTAGACTCGCAAAGCTACACCAGTACACGACGTTACAGAGGAGTGGTAATCAATTTTCAAAAGATGTGCTGTCCCGTGGACTACTAGTTAAATTAGTTTCGTTTCTTAAATCTAATGGTAACTCATTAAATATTCTGATACCCCCATATAGTAAACTATTAATAGTGTTACTTTTATTAACAGAACTCAAATAATAATAATACGTGATTGTATTCTGTCTTGTTTCATGACAGATTTTACAGGAATTAGTTCATCTGCTACTTGATCTTTAATTAAACCTACCTTTAATTTGAAAATGAACATTTGTACTTGAATAATGTAATTTTCAATCGACATCCATTCGAGAACTTCCAGCATCTGTTTTGTACTTGTTAATCTGTGACATCTTAATATTACCCGCATACACCTGTTTTGCAATTTTTGCAAACGAGCCACATCTTGCTTTGTCAACATAAATAAAAGTGTAAAATGGGGCATTATAATTCCGTTATATATTTGTAATGCTGATTGCCTGGAAATACTTCTGTTTAGTCTACACAAGAAACCGACTTTTCTTGAAATTTTCTTAATTAAATAATTTGTGTATTCTTTAAATTTCAATTTGTTATCTACAACAATTCCCAGATATTTGATATTACTAACAATTTGTACTTTTTCTCCAACCCGTATAGTATGTTTTTCCAATTCCAGTTTGTTGACATTACCTAAGACCATGCACTGTGATTTTTTAACATTCAATTTTAATTTGTTATAGGCCAACCATTCATGCAATTCAATTAGCTCTTTCTTCAAACACTCAACAATATCTTGATAAGTTTTCCCTGATAAATAAATTAAGGTATCATCTGCGAAAAGTTGCACATTACATTTACTTACTACTTCAACAATATCATTTATGTACAAAATAAATAAAAGTGGCCCTAACACGCTACCCTGCGGAACCCCTGTAGTTGAAAATTCTTCGTTGGAAAACATATTGTCATATTTTACTCTTTGTTTTCTATCCCGGAGATAATCTTCAAACCAATTAAATACCATCCCCCTTATTCCATAATTCTTTAATGTATTTAATAATATTTTTCTATCCACAGTTTCAAAAGCACGTTGTAAATCCAAGAAAACAGCAACTACAATTTCATTTTTATCTATAATCTGTTTCCAGTTAGATATTAAAAGCTGTATAGCTGCTTCACAATTATGATTCTTCCTAAAGCCAGATTGTTGGTTCGCTAGTATATTATTTTCGTTTATATGCTGTAACAGTTGCTCATACACTACTATTTCTATCAATTTTTCTATTGCTGGTAAAGTATTAACAGGTCTGTACTCTTCACATTTGCAAGTATTTGCAACTTTAGGTATTGGAATTATTGTAGACATTTTTAATTTATTCGGTACTTCGCCTTGTAATAATGACGTGTTTATTATATTTATTAAAGGATTACAAATGTGTTCGAATGATTTCTTCAACAATTCAATGCCGATATCATCTGCACTATTTTTATTCTTCTGATTAAACATGATTCTTTTTAAGGATTCATATGTAATCAAACTGAAATTACAAAATGTGCTACCAACTTTATTCACTTCCCATACCCTTGCAGTTGGCTTAATATCGTCAATGATTTTTTTTTACACTATCTATAAAATACCTATTAAATAATACTGCAATTTTTTGACTATCCTCTACTGGACCTTCTTTAAATATCACTGTCCTCACTTTACATTCAGTGGTTCGTTTTGTTGGAATTATGCTCGTAAGTGTTTTCCACATTTCTTTCTGATTTCCCTTATTACAATCAATCTTGGCTTTCGTAATAATTTTCCTTACTTAGCCTAATTAATTCCACTACTGCATTTCTACATTTTTTAAATTCAAGTCATTCCGTTTCGTCTCCTGTCGATTTAAAATTCTTATAGTAAGTATCCCTAACTTTTATTGCACTTTCTATTTCAGCGTTAAACCAAGGTTTGTTCTTTTCTTTTACTATTATTGTTTTCTTTGGGGCTACCATATCTAGAATACCATATAAACTATCATATAACCTATCTAACTTATTATTAATATTATTATCTTTGTACATAAATTGCCATTCAATTGCACTTAAGTTATATCCTAGACCACAATAGCAACCATTGATAGAAGATGCATCAGTTGCAACTATCAATGGAACTTTCCAGAACATAGACTGACGTTGTCAGCAAATAAAATGTATAAATTGAATTGTAACTTCATTAGGAAGAATTCTAGTTCTTAACACCGAACTGTACTTTACTAAATAAACCTGTATATTTTATTTTTTAAAAAGTACATCGGCAATTCCCAAAACTTATCTGGCGCAGTCATCGGTAGGATTGCTGAAGAAATATCTTACATCGCGTAGTGATTTTCTTTCGTTTCAACGATTAATCAGCAACCGAAAAATTGAAGATTTTGGTAATTGTGAAGAACTGGATTCAAGTAGCTGAGAAGGACAAACATCGCCTACTCATCTACACCGTAGCTGAAAAGGACAAGCATCGCCTGCTCATCTACACCGTGGTTGAAGAGGACAAAAATCGCCTGTTCAACTACACACAAAGGGACCACATCGCCCAGGTTCGAGAGGGACACACATCGCCCATCAACCTAAAACCAACAAGAAAAAAAGAAAAGGAAACAAGAAAGAAATGATAAAACTTGGAATAATTTTAATGTAAGTGCTTTCCTACACTTTGATTTCCTTCAAAACCGCATACAATTAAGTTTAAACCTTGAACAATTTTATTTATTCAAAATTGAGAGTAAATTAGAAGAACTTTTAGATAAAATAAGTAACCTTTCACTAACAGAACCAGAAATGGCTCATGCTAATAACAGTAGTACTAACAGTAGTAATGTAGAAATTAATATGCAGTTGCTTAGATACCAATCAGACAATATACCTTGTTTTGATGGCAATACTAAACAATTGAATAGATTCATAAATGCCTGTGAAAATTTAATAAGAACTTTTCAAAATCGCGAAAATAGAAATGCTTCAATTAACATTATTTTAATAGATACTATTTTAAGTAAGTTAAGAGGTCGTGCAGCAGATCTTATCTGTTCGCGTAGTGAACTCAACACCTGGCAAACAATTAAAGATTGTTTAATATCCACATTTGCTGACCAACGCAGTATTGACTGTCTGATACAGGAATTATTATCTATCAGACCTAATAAAAATGAACATCCGCTTTGTTTTGGAATGCGTATACAAGACTCACGTAGTTTACTTTTCGTAAAACTAAACTCGACTAGTGAAGACGCTAATACTAAATTAATTAAAATCACACATTATGATCAGTTTGCTTTAAAAACATTTATTAATGGCTTACCACCAAATTATCAACTACCGGTAAGACTAAAAAAATCCAGATTCACTCGAACAAGCAATGTCGTATGTTAAAGAAGAAGAAAATTTTAATTTGTTTAGACAACAGTCGTTCACTTTAACTAAACCTCCATTACCCAATAATCCATTACCTAATAATCTGAAACCAATCAATCCACAAACTTATTATACACCACCTTTCACACAAACAGTTCAACAACCAATATTTAATGGACCTTTTGGACAAACTTCAAATTTCAATCCTCAAAGGTTTCATCAAAATAATTTTAATCAAAACCCTTTCAATAGAAACTCATCTAACCCCTTTTATCAAAATACTTTTCAAAGACGTTCATTTAACCAATCTGTTACCTTAAGACCCCAATTTCCACAACAAAATTTATTTAGAAACAACCAATTTCAACAAAATTCAAACGCCTCACGTCAATACCAACCTTTCACGCAAAGAACGAACGTATTGAAACCAACATCTAACGTTTTCAAACCAACATCCCGAATTCAACCCACATATCAACCGGAGCCGATGGATACAAGTTTTGGCACAGCTAAAACAATTTTTCAACAATCCCAAAGACCCAAATTCGAGACACTACACAATCAAGAAGTAGCTTTCCCCTCATCCGAAATTAACGATTATCCTAACGAAACCGATTTTGACTACGAAGCCTACAATTATCAACCTGATGAATATTATGAAGTCAATCCCGAAGAGCTTCTTAATGAAAACACTGAAAATAATCAAAATTTTCACTTGGAACAAGACCCCAAGGATCCGACATAATTCAACTAAACGTTTATTCTTCTGACCTTCCATATATATACGTACCCGAATTAAATGCCAAATTCCTCATCGACACAGGAAGTACCAAAAGTTTTATTAAACCTGTCTTAGCCTATCAACACTTTTCGAATTCAATTCAAACCGAACTTTTTCAAGTAAGCACAGCCCATGCCATCTCCATGCATAATTAAATTATCAATATTCCCATTTTTCCTATGTTTAACTGCGATATCAAACATAAGTTTCATCTTTTCGATTTTTCAGACAAATTTGAAGGACTGGTAGGACTTGATCTTTTAACCGAATTACATGCTAACATAAATTTTCATGATTGTAAATTACAAACTCCCACAGCAGAAATTCCTATATTTTATAAAAATCTAAATGCTCTTAAGAAATTTCAACCTCACCAATTCAAAATTCCACCACGTACAATGGTCATACAAAAATTACCCGTAACACAAAAAGACGGCTTAGCAATCTTTCCTTTCCAAAATTTTAACCAAATTGAAATTCCAGAAGCTATTGTTAATGTCAAAGATAATTTTGCTTACACCACCCTTACTAATTCTTCAGACGAAGCTATAGAATTTACACTGAATGAACCCATTCAAGTACAAACTTTTAATTCCGCAGAACTAAACACCATAAACCTTAATGATCCTAATGTTTGCATCCCTGATAATTACCCTTCAAAAAGAAAATCTAAAACAACTAAGACTATCACACTGTAACCAGGAAGAATACAATGCAATTCGCAAACTATGCTATGAATTTAGAGATATATTCTATTCTGAAAAATTACCATTAACATTTACTAACCAAATTAAACATAAGATAAACTTAACAAATGAATCTCCTATCTACACGAAATCCTATATATACCCGGAAATTCACAAATCAGAAGTAAACAAGCAAATAAATAAAATGCTTCAAACTGGCATAATTCAAAATTCAACTTCACCCTGGTCTAGCCCTATATGGATCGTCCCAAAAAAACTGGACGCCTCAAATATTAAAAAATGGAGAATCGTTATCGATTATAGAAAATTAAATGAAAATACGGTAGACGACAAATTTCCACTTCCCAACATTAATGATATCTTAGATAAATTAGGTCGTTCACAATACTTTACCACCCTTGACCTAGCGAATGGATTTCACCAAATAGAAATGCACCCTGAAGACGTACCAAAGACAGCTTTCTCCACTGATACCGGACATTATGAATTTAAAAGGATGCCATTCGGTCTCAAAAGCGCCCCTTCTACCTTTCAGAGGGTTATGAATAACATTTTAAGAGGACTTCAAAATGAAATTTGCACAGTTTACCTAGATGACATTGTCATATTCTCTACATCTTTACAGGAACACATTCAAAGATTACGCGAAGTTTTTCAACGTCTAAGAGAATCAAAATTTAAAATTCAACTTAACAAATCCGAATTTTTAAAAAAAGAAGTTGCCTATCTTGGACACTTAATCACCCCATCAGGAGTTAAACCAAACCCTGACAAAATTATAGCAGTCAAAGACTTTCCCATACCGACCACACCAAAAGAAATTAAATCCTTTCTTGGACTAGCAGGATATTACCGCAGATTCATCCAAAATTTTGCAAAAATTGCGAAACCTTTAACGATTTGTTTAAAAAAAGGTAATAAAGTCACCCATTCACCTGAATTCGTTAACGCTTTTAATCATTTGAAAACTCTACTTATAAATTCCCCGATTCTTCAATATCCTGATTTCACAAAACCCGTTATTTTAACTACTGATGTTTCGAATATTGCACTTGGAGCAGTTTCGTCACAAGGATTAAGTAGTCGGAACAGATAAACCCATCGCATTTGCGTCTAGAACTCTAAATGAAACGGAACAACGATACAGCACTGTAGAAAAAGAATTACTCGCAATTGTTTGGGCATGTAAATATTTCCGCCCCTACCTATTTGGTCGAAAATTTAAAATCTATACAGACCATAGACCCTTAGAATGGCTTTTTAATATGAAAGAACCCAACAGTAAATTAGTTCGCTGGAGACTAAAGCTAGAGGAATACGATTACACCATTGTCTATAAAAAGGGACTTCAAAATAAAAACGCCGACGCCCTTTCCAGAATTCAATTAAACTTTAACGAAATTAAGAAACCCGAAACTGAATCAGTTATTAACAAATTTTCACCTTACGAACTAACATTTAGACATTCAACTTCTCGAGATCCTTTTGACCTTATCCCAATCACATTTTATTCAGACTATGTTAATTCTCATAAACAAAAAATGGATTTACTCTATCAAGATGTAAAAAATCTCCAAATTCATCAAAAACAACGTGTATTAGAAAAATGCAATAAAAATGGTAACGAACAATCTGAATTCAAAATTGGCCAAACAGTCTATAAACAAAATCCTTCTATAACAGCAAAAAATTTACCAAAATATTCCGGTCCATATAATATAATTGAATTATTAGAAAACAACAAAGTAAAAATTCTAAATCCTAAAATTAAAAAGGAAGAAATTATTCACATAAAGGATCTAAAAAAGCCACATTTTTCAGATACGTCAGCTACAACGCAGCAGACATCCTCAAAATTCATGACAACCCAGGGCTTCTCACAACAAAATTAGGAACCGCATTAATAACGGACTTTAGTCAAAATTTTCGAATTAAACCCTTTAATAAATGAATTTAACAAAGTTTGTGCACATATCGATACAATTGATAAAGCTTTTCAGAATAACTCCCTTTACGAAAGAGAATATTTTAACACCAGAAATCTAATTAACCATCTTAGAACAAGTATTCAAACTCAGTTTATGCAATTGAACCCAAAATTACAATTAAATTCAAGAAAGAAACGCGGATTAATAAATGGACTAGGCTCAATAATTATAGTTATAACTGGAAATTTAGACTCATCAGATGCCGAAAAATATGATCAACAAATTGATAATTTGCAAAAATCACAAGACAAGACAAAGACTATTTTGGATAACCAACTTTCTTTAATGAATGCCACTGTATCAGAATTTCACAAATTAATGAGCAATGTTTCTCATAATCAACTTGTATTAGAATCAAAAATTAAAATTCTTGAACATACTCTTAAAAAGGTATCTATTCATTTAATAGAACAATTCGATTACACATTAATTCATATTACTTTAGGACAAATAACAATCACTCTCCAAATAATTTCAAATCTTTTAAACAAAATTGAAACAGCTATTTCTTTTGCCAAATTGAACACCTTGTACAATTTTTTAATCAGACCCGATCATTTACTAACTGAAATTCAAAATATCGAAACCCATATCAAAACAACAAAATTACCGTTTGATTCGAATCTAAGTGAGCTACTGAATTTTGAAAACATCATAACAATTAAAAGTTATTCTAGGGAAAACGAAATTGTATTCCTTTTAGAGATTCCTTTGGTAGAAATTAAAAACTATCAATTTTTCCAAATGTTCCCACTTCCCCAAAATGTTAATGAAACCGAATTCACCATTATTATCCCGAAAACCCCATACCTTGCCATTTATGAGCACAAATTTTATTATTTTAAAACCGAGTGCAAACAAATCAAGAACACTCAGTACCTATGCAACATAGAAGACAACGTACCGTTCCAAGGAACTCCATGTGAAGTGAAATTAATAACTTTTGCTAATCCAATAGACAATTGTTTTCCTATTAAGTTAAAAATAACTGAAACATTTATTCATAAAATATCCCCGAGCAAATGGACAATAACCTCGCCGAATGAAATAATAGCACACAAATATTGTGATGAATTTAAAGAAAATGTACCTCTTCAAGGAACTTATTTAGTTGAGTTGCCAACAAATTGTAAATTAATTGTAAATTCACACGTTCTGCATGCTTCCTTTAAATCTACAAGTAAATTAGATGTAATTGCTTTACCTCATATAAATTTTAGCCTAACAAATACTGCTTCTCAAATTTATGTTCCAAAAGATTTTAATTTAAATAGTATTAACCTACACAAAATTACTGAAACTCAAGAAAAATTCAAAATTCAAGAAGAAATGATAGATTCTATTAATTCACCTGTAGTAACTCATAGAACTAGTGTATGGACTATTTTATTGTATGTTTTAATATTTTTATATGTTTTATATGTCATTTTTGTAAAATGGAATAAGTGCCCGTTCCTGAAGAAACGAAAACTCCCAATATTACAGCCGAAAGAGGACATCATTATTTGAAAAACCATCCCTTGGATAGTTTTCCATCTACGAAGGGAGGAGTTATATCCTAGACCACAATAGCAACCATTGATAGAAGATGCATCAGTTGCAACTAACAATGGAACTTTCCAGAACATAGACTGACGCTGTCAGCAAATAAAATGTATAAATTGAATTGTAACTTCATTAGGAAGAATTCTAGTTCTTAACACCGAACTGTACTTTACTAAATAAACCTGTATATTTTATTTTTTAAAAAGTACATCGGCAATTCCCAAAACTTATCTCTTAGTTTAATTTGTAATTTATTATAATCTATCTTACCTCTACTACTGATACGTTTCCTTGGCTTATTACTGTTCCTTTTAGTACAAATATGTATGATACTATGGTCTGATATAGTTTTATCTACTACCTCGCATTCTATATATATATCGAACGCTGAAGCCCCAAAAAGCAGGATGGCCCAAAGAAGAGAAGCAGACCACTAATAATTATCATCCAGTATGAGATGATAGAAACAGTTTAATTATATTTTTAAAAGTAGAAGGATGTGGGCATTTTAAAGAATCAGGCACGTTGTTGTATAAATTGGCCGTCGTGTAGCTGAACGAAGACTTGAAAAGCGACAAATTACGGCTGGGTATATGCAATCTGTTAGTAACTCTAATAGAAACATCATGAATGTCCCTCCTGAGTACAAACTTGGACCTAAGATAATTAGGCGTAGAGAAGCATAGAACACGGTGAACAACACACAGACAATGAATTCGACGCCTCAATTTAGCCTCTACATATGTAAGGACTAATGTGATTTCGCCCCCGAACATTAAACACATATCTAATGCATGCTTTCTGCACTTTCTGTATTTTATATGCAACCTCCTGTGTAATACATGTACTATACATATACAATATCACAATAATCAAATACAGGTAGAACAACAGAACTGATTAATCTCTTCTTAATGTCAGAGGATAGAATGTATTTAAATTTATATAAGAGACGCAACCTAGCATAAGCTCGCTGAACCAGTTTATTAACATATTCACTAAATTGAAGATAACTATCAAGAATTAAACCTAAGGAGGTACCTGTTTCTAGAGGAGAAATATTTTTGCCATCAATTTCAATTCGAAGGGTGGTGTTGTTTCTTTTACATCTCTGGTGAGTAAAAAGCAACATTAAATGTGTTTTATCTATATTCAACTTAAGAGCATTTCGAATGGACCACTTCTGCACCCTATCAAGATCATCATTTATTAATTGCTGGGCAATCAGCATTTGATCAGAAGAAAATGAAAAATACAATTGGCTGTCATCAGCGTAACAATGGAATTTGCAGAACTCGATATTGCATTGAAAATCAAACGTGTAAATAATAAACAGAAGCGGACCTAAGATAGAACCTTGTGGTACTTCCGCACTGACTGCAACAGCAGACGACACACCGCCACCGTAATTTTGTGTTAAGGAAACTATTTGACTTCTCTGATTCAAAAAACTCTCAAACCACGTCAATGCACCTCCATTAACACCGAAATAGAATAATTTAGCAAGAAGTAATTGATGGCTGACTGTATCAAACGCTCTGCCGAAGTCCAGCATAACCAAAGCAGTAAATTGTCCCACATCTGCAGCCCGTAAAATATCGTCCACAATATCCACTAAGCAAGAACTCGAACTATACCCGCTACGAAATCATCAATTGAAATTCATGCAAATATCTGAAAACTCTATTAGGACTAGCCTTCTCAAGTATCTTTGAAAGGAATGGCAGGATGCTTATGGGACGAAGATCACAAAAATCGTTCAATTGGTCTTTCTTCGGCAGAGGGAGAACCAATAGTCGTAGCGGTTAACTACAATTTTGGACGAAACCCTGCAAATTGTGTTAAAAGCATGAAACTTGGTCGGCAGCTTCAATAGGTAAGATTAAGATATTTTGCCCGCAGTACCCAAAAAAATACCCCGTAGGAGCAGCTCAGGGGCGGAACATGTTCCAAGGGGCTTGAATTTCAAAAATAATTAAATAATAACCAATGTGGGCAAGTAATATGTCATTTTATATTGATTTGATATCGCTGAAGTCAATTCAAACCATATTTTATTTATAACTATAAAATTTTCAAAATGGCGGTCAAATTTCCAATTTTAATTCAAAATTTTGTTAAATTCGCTAATATTAAAAAAATTGTAAAATATATAACATCTTTATTTAAATTGCAGGCTCTTAACCTGTTCTAATGATATTTTTTTGTATCATCAAAAATTTCAAAATGGTTGCCATTTTTGAAAGTAAAATTTATTTGCAGTACCAATACCCTGTTGGATATGGATGGACGAACTGAGGACATTATAGAAATTTAATTTTTTGTTTCTCTTTTTATTTAACATGTCGACAATTTGTTTTTGAAGATAACTATACCTACATACAGGTTGTGTCACGACAAGTTCCTATTAGACGTTTGTGGAGAAGCGCATAATTCGGCTAAAAATTAGCTCTTGCTAATACTTGCACCAAGCGTGTAAGTATACAGCAAGCAGTATTGCATGGTTCGAGGGTGTAGGGCAAAGCACCGTACTGATGAGTCTCGAAATGACGAAACCAGTGGTCTACGGTTTTCCATGCACATTCGAAACATGCAATATTGAAAAACTTCTGACATACATAAGACTACTGCTGGTGGAGCAGGAAAGTACCTACCTAGAGATCTAAGGCCCGGTTTTTCAAAGAATCCAACACCGGATTAAGTCTGACACCGGCTTCGTTGCTATGATACCGGCTTTCTGATTGGTTGCAGCATAGCAACGAAGCCGGTGTCAGACTTAATCAGGTGTTGGATTCTTTGAAAAACCGGGCCTAAGGATATGTTTGGGGTAGCATCCCGTATAAGATCTCGTAGTACCCAAAATCTGGATTTAGTTCTATAATTCAAAGCCTGGCGGGGTACTTGCCCGAGGAGTAGTTGTTCGAACGGTCCAGTACCACACAGAATTGTGAAAATTTGTAATACATATCACGTTTTCAAATATTCTCTATTTAATGAAAATATGTAATAGCAACTTAATCCAACTTCCACTTTTACCGGAAGTGGCACTTAACTTCCTTATTTTAAATAGAACTAATACCTAATTTTTTTACACTTTCCGGTTCTCCATAAAATTTTTGATGGACTTTATGTGACAAGAGTTGTCAAATTTTTTACAGTTGCAGGGTACTCTTTGGCGTCTGCGGCAAAAGAAACAAATTGAAATCGAAACAATTGCGGGCGGTAGCATTAATGACAAAGGTCTAAATTAAAGTTCAGTGTACTCAAAGTTTGAAAATACTGCGAACAGTGATTAGGATGCGACATTAAACTGAGAAATCAAAATATTGCCAGAACTCGACAAAATTAAATGGGAAGCCCCCATTTTATGCACTTTTTGGATTTATATAGACTCCAACTAAAATTTTCCGTAGAATCCAAAAAGTGCATAAAAAAGGGGACGTTCCATTTAATTTTGTTGAGTTCTGGCAATATTTTGATTTCTCAGTTTAATGTCGCAACACTGTGCGTAGTATTTTCAAACTTTGAGTTCACTGAACTTTTTTTAGAGCTTTGTCATTAATGCTACCGCCGGCAATTGTTTTGATTTGAATTTGTTTCTCTTGCCGCAGACGCCAAACAGTACCCTGCAACTGTAAAAAATTTGAAAACTAGCGTATATCTTGGAAATGTTGACATTTAGAGGTTATTTATGTTACATAAAGTCCGTCTAAAATTTTTTGGAGAACCGGAAAGTGTAAAAAATTAGGTATTAGTTCTATTTAAAATAAGGAAGTTAAGTGCCACTTCCGGTATAAGCGGAAGTTGGATTAAGTTTCCATTATTTTCATTAAATAGAGAATATTTGAAAACGTGATATTACAAATTTTGAGAATTCTATTGTGAACGCTTCTCTCCAAACGTCCAATAGGAACTCATCGTGACACACCCTGTATGTAGGTACACTTAACCTGCCGCAAGACCACACAATCGATGATGCAATTAAAGCTTTCGATGAATAGATCATTGCAAAAATAAATCATGCTATGGAATCATTTAACTTCAATAAATAAGAACAGCAGGATGAACAGTCGATAGACTCTTATTTAACAGAATTAAAGAAGCAGTCAACAAAGTGCCCGTTTTTATGTCAACACTGTTCTACAAGTTACGAAGAAAGAATGATTCCAGATAAGTTAATTAGAAGATAAAGCAATTCAACAGAGAATTTTACGTGAAAAAAACGTATCGTTAAATAAGATCATTGATTACTGCAAAGCCGTAGAGTTGAGCAAACAACATTAAATAAGCCAGTAGAAGTAATGCAACTTTGTAAATCTTCATGCAAGAAATGTGGTTATGTGCAAAAATTTAGAAACTGTCCAGCGTTTGGAAAAATTTGTATAAACTGCAATATGAAAAACCATTCTGCAAATATGTGCAGAAATAGATCTGAAAATATAGTTACTGACTCCGAAGGAAGAAAAGATAAATCCCAAGATAAAGAAGGCGGAAGAGGATCAAGATATAAGTTCCAAGGTAGGGAACAAAGAAGAGAATTAAGGTATAAACCACAAGATACAGAAGAAAGGAGACACTCAAGATATAAAGAAACGGAAGAAAGACAAGAGAAATCTGTAGAAGTATTAAAAAGGATATGGATAATGACGAAGAAGAACTATACATATATGAAAACAAAATTTTTAAAGGTGCAGATGAAAGTTGGTATGAATGTATAAATATTAATAAAAAACAAATAGAATTTAAACTGGACACAGGTTCAGAGTTAAGCATATTGCCATTTATGAAAATTGTTATATTGATAAAACTAAAGTAACATTCCAGACATTTGGAAATTTTAAAACTCCGCCAATAGGTACTGTTGAACTGCAATGTTTTCACAAGAATTTATATGTGTATGTAGCATTTTTTGTTGGAGATTTTGAGACTGTTCCAATCTTAGGTTTGCAAGATTGCACAAAATTAAATCTAATCAAAAGAGTTTAACTCTTTCCAAATATGATATGAGTGGCATAATAGAAAAATACAAAGCAGTATTCCAAGGTATAGGAAAGGTTCCAGAGTTATATAAAATTCGTTTAGATAATAATGTAATACCAGTTATACAAGCTCCTCGAAGAATCCCATTAGCATTGAATACAAGACTTAAGGAAACGTTAGATATATTAGAAAGTCAAAATATAGTTTCGAAGGTAACATCCTACGGAATGGGTAATTAGCTTACTTGTAGTAAAAAAGCCAGATTGTTCTTTACGACTCTGTTTAGATCCAAAATCCATAAATAAATATATAAAAAGAGAACATTACCTAATTCCTAAATGTGACTTAGTTAGTGAATTAATAGGGAAAGAAATTTTTACAGTTATAGATATGAAAGATGGCTTTTGACAAACTGAAATTGATAAAGAAAGTTCTGATCTCTGTACTTCTAACACTCCGTCTGGGAGATACAAATTTAATCGTTTACCTTTCGGTATAAGCAGTGCAACGGAGATATTTCAAAAGAAAAATATGGAATTATTTGGAGATATTCCAGGAGTTGAAATATATTTTGATGATATTATAATTGTAGGAACTAATGAGTTAGAACATGATCAGATACTTAATCAGGTATTTAATAGAGCGATTGAATACAATGTTAAATTTAATCCATCAAAATTTCAATATAAAATGAAACAAGTTCGATTTATGGGTCACATAATTTCAAAAAATGGTATATATGTCCTGATGCTAAAAATGTTGAAGCATTACTTGCTATAAAATCGCCCAACAGTAGAAGTGAATTATTAAGAATTCTTGGTTTAGCGAAGTTCTTTTCTAAATTAATTTATACCAAATCTCTCACAATTAACTGCAAACATGCGTGGGTTAAATAAGAAAAATGTAGAATGGAAATGGCTTAATGACCAAGAGCAAGAATTAAAAAGTTTAAAATTAATAATTTCAAAGTCGCCCGTTTTAAAGATTTTTGATTGTATTAAGGATGTAGTCATCTATTATACATCTATACATCTAAATAAAATTGAAGTGTCTTGTGACGTCACCGATGACGTAACGTCGCAATGGAGGATAGGCCGCAGCTATACTCAAAGCCGAAGATGGGCGTGGGCTAATAACAGAAAGGGGCGCCAAGGAGTTGTCGACAGATCCTCCAAAATACTTACGCAACACGCAGTGGCTACAACTCCTAAGAGCCACTGGTATACAAAAGGGGGTAACAAAACAAAAAAAAAATACGTAGTCAAAATGGTCAATTTCAAAAGTGTATATTAAACAAAAAAAAACTGGTAAATGAAATGCGGAAATTACAAATCGAAATAATTAATTAATTAAAAAAAAAATACAGAAAGGTTAATTAGCAAATTACTTATAGTGACGCGAAGCACCCGGTACTAACGCTACGCTCTCAAAAAAAGAACAAGAAAAATGACACGGTAAATACGCAACACGGGTGAAGCTCCACTCGCGCGGCGCACCGACGGGTCTATCACACGCACGCTACCTAAAAAAAACGCAATGAGGCGCAAACGGGAGTATCGGATGTAACAAAATCACGGCACAAAAAAAAAACAATTAATTGAATTGAATTTAACAAACTAGCTACAAAAATATGTGTAATGAAATTGACACAAAAACAACCGTGTTACCAAACTGAACTACTAACCAAATGAACTAAGCAAATTGACAAAAAAATACTGTATAATGAATTAATAAAGTGACAAATAAATGAATTAAACTATAACTAAACGGGGTGGTCACAAACAAGCCGTGCCAGGCGCTAAATAAACCAGCCGCTGGACACGAGGATCCAAACGGGCAGGCGACACAAAAACGGTAGAAAAATACCAAAATTTCTGACCTTACAGATGGTTGAAGGAGGTCAGCTGCTTTAAAAAAAGTCTTCGGGGCACGTGCAGCAGTCAGCACCAGGAGGCGAATACGGCGCTCCTCGATGGAGGCAAATCAGTTGATAAAAATTAGACCCCAAAAAAAAACCCTAAAATATAACATAACCGAATCAAGAAACAAAAGAGTAGAAAGGAAACACGGCACTTAGATGATTGAGGATTTAAATAAATGAAAGAAGGAAAAATATCTCGCTTACCTCGTGGGGGTTTTTTTGCCAAAAGCACGCCAAACTTCAAAATGCGAGTTTAAATCCCTTAAAAAGGCCAGACGACGATTCCAAATCCAAAAATAACGATGAATCGAGGTCCCAAAATAGGTGATTGGAGAAAATCCCAACGAAAAGGCTAGCACAATCAAAAATTGCCAAAACTCTCCAAATTACCCTACACTACACGTCGAAGCACAGCATGAGAAAGACCAGATTGTACGGAAATCGGAAATCAAAAAAAAAGCGCGCACCGAGAAGATAGTGCGAGTCGGTTCATGAAAAATTACAAGTACCCAAATTTCCCCTAGAAACTCAAAAATTCCAATAGCGTCAATGAATGGGGGGCAATAAACCGAATAAAAGGAGGCTAAAGAAGACTTACCGACCCAAAATAAAGCAAGATAAAGATAATAGAAACCCTCTAGAGACACAGCAAGACGAAAGAATAAAGAATAAGAGACTTAAAGGAATCAAAGACTCAAGACGGAAAGGAAAATTAGACCGGCACGCCACTGACCCTCCGAACATAAAGAAGGAGAACTAAAAATGCCCTACACGGATGACAGTGACAGAAGCGAACTAACCTAAAATATCCGGACAAGGTGGATCATAAATAGATGCCTAAATAACAAAGTTATGACAATAAATCTCCTTAAACAAATTCAGAAGACTGAAACTATCAAGGATAAGCAACATTTAGCCTAACTAACGAGAGAATTTCGCCGGCAGAGTCCAGGTTCGAGGTAGGTGACAAGAATGAAAGCACAGAATAAAGGAACATAAACACATCAGCTGAAATACGAAAAATATAAACAAAAAGGTAAGTGGAGCAAATTCAAGAACTGAGAGTGAAATATTCTAGGTAGAAAGCTGTTAAAATTACCAAAGAAGAGACTTGGGGAAGAAATCAAAAACCAGGGACAGACTCGGATCGAAAACTTAAGAGACAGATAGCCAAGAGGGTCAACAATGAAAGTACCTACAGAAATATTGATAGGAAAATCAGAACACATGAAAAATATCTAAATAAAAGGTGTTAGGGTAAATTTCAAACGTAACAGTCTGTCTGTGATTTCGAAATAAAAGCTTTTTTCTAAGCTCATATGATTCATCGCAAGTTACCAAAACCTAAAAACGCATTTTTCAATTTCTGTCTGTCTGTCTGTCTGTTTGTTTGTCCGGGGTAATCTCGGAAATGGCTGAACCGATTTTGATAAGGCTTTCACTATCAGGTAAAGGGCTTTTCAGAGATTGATATAGACTACTTTTTATTTCGGAAATATTCAGGTTTCCTGTGTAGAAATGGAAAAAATGTAGAAATTAGGAGTCGGATTGTGTCACGCGCGTACTATGAACACATGTTACGTGCCATATACATAAAATAAATAAATAAATAAATAAATGAATAAATAAATTATACATAAATTATACATAAATTATACATATAAATAAAATTGAAGTGTCTGTCTGTGATTTCGAAATAAACACTTTTTTCTAAACCCATATGATTCTTCGCACTTTACCAAAACCTAAAATCGAATTTTTGAATTTTTTGTTTGTCTGTCTGTTTGTTTGTCCCGACTAATCTCGGAAATGGCTGAACCGATTTTGATGAGACTTTCACTATCAGGTAAAGGGCTTTTCAGAGATTAATCTAGACCACTTTTTATTTTGGAAATATTCGGTTTCCTGTGTAGAATTGAAAAAATGTAGAAATTAGGAGTCTGATTGTGTAACGTGCGTACTATGAACACATGTTACATAAAATATACATAAAATTAATTAATTAATAAATAAATAAAATTAATTAATTAATAAACAAATAAATACATAAATAAGTAAATAAAATAAATAAATAAATATAAATATTTGCCATTGTGCTTCTTTCTTTGGCGCAGCAACGCGTGCCGGGTACCGCTATACGTATAATATAAAAATAAATATTTGTTTGTTCGTATTGTATGCGCTGCCATACCGTTCATCCCATTGCGATAAAACTTAGTCAACTTATTGCTCGCACTTGCGCGAAGGTTATAGGCATAGTACAATTAACTTACAGTAGGTGGCGCGCGTGTCGTTTGAAAGAACATTTCTGCAATTCTATAATATTTTCTACCTTTTCAACGTAATTTAAAAATTGACTATTGACAATCGGAAATAGGTGGCGCGCGTCGTACCGGGAAATGTATTTGAAAGATTATGTTTTTCGTCGTCAAATTGACCATTAGGAACATTTCATTTGGGTCTAGAAGCGTGTATTATTTCGGTAATTTTTTCGATAATTTTGCTTATTGATAAGTTGCCATAGTTGCGAATTTGTAGGTGCATTTATAATATATATTCTAGTTACTTTAGTACCTGCCAAACGTCAAATATTTGCAACACATTTCTTTGTATACGAATTAATTGAAATAAAATTTCGTTTTGAACTACCTTGCTTCGATTCAAAAAATAATCTTGTCAAATACAATTCGTGGTCTGGAATTTTTAGGTAATTTTACTCAAGCTTTTGCTTTTACTAGCCACCCGTGTAAATTTGACAGAAGACCACTCGCGCAAGCGCTCGTGGTCTTTTAACTGTCAAATTTACACTCGTGGCTACCAAGCAACGCATCAGCTTTCGTAAAATTTCCGACAATTCCAGATCACTTATTGTATTACTACAGATTATTTTTTTCATCGTCAAATTGACCAATAGGAACATTGCATTTGGGTCTAGAAGCGTGTATTATTTGGGTAATTTTTTTCGACAATTTTGCTTGTTGATAAGTTGCCATAGTTTCGAATTTGCAGATGCATTTATAATGTATAATCAAGTTACTTTAGTACCTGCCAAACGTCAAATATTTGCAACACATTTCTTTGTATACGAATTAATTGAAATAAAATTTCGTTTTGAACTACCTTGCTTCGATTCAAAAAATAATCTTGTCAAATACAATTCGTGGTCTGGAATTTTTAGGTAATTTTACTCAAGCTGTTGCTTTTACTAGCCACTCGTGCAAATTTGACAAAAGATCACTCGCGCAAGCGCTCGTGATCTTAACTGTCAAATTTACACTCGTGGCTACCAAGCAACGCAACAGCTTTCGTAAAATTTCCGACAATTCCAGACCACTTATTGTATTACTACAGAATATTTCTGTAATTCTACCAGTGATTTTATAAAATCACTGAATTCTACAATATCTTCTTTCCTTTCAACATAATTTAAAAATTGCAGCAAACGTCAAACGGCAGCAACGCGCCGGGTACCAGCTAGTTAATTAATAATTTCAAAGTCGCCCGTTTTAAAGATTTTTGATTGTAATAAAGATGTAGTCATACAAACAGATGCTTCGAAAGATGGGCTAGGTTCTTGTTTACTACAGGATTATCCAGTAGTTTTTGCCTCAAGGTGCTTAACGCAATCAAAAAAGAAATATGCACAGATAGAAACGGAACTTTTGGCTATTGTGTTTGTCTGTGAAAAGTTTCATGATTTTGCGTATGGTAGACCTGTAACTGTTCAAAGCGTTCGTAAACCACTAATCTCAATTTTTAAGAAAGACATTAATAAAGTAAGAGCTGGATTGCAAAGGATGTTGCTAAGATTATTAAAATATGACATAATAATTAGGTACGTTTGTTCCTGGCAAAGATTTAAATGTTGCAGATAAACTTTCAAGATCGTATATATATATACTCCTGTTGAAGACTATCCTGAAATGGTGTATATTATTCATAGTTTGTCACTAAATTTGCCTAGAAAAAAGAATGTCATTTATAAATGCAACAAACAATGTTAGTGTTCTAAGTAGATTAAAAGAGTATCTTGAAAATGATTGGCCAAAGTATGAAAATATAACGATAGAACTTAAGCAGTTTTACAAATTAAAAGATAATCTGAATATCTCAGGAAATTTAATTTTCTTAAACGATAGGCTAATAGTTCCTAAAGTTTTGCAAAAAGAAATGCTTAACTTCATACATGAAACTCATCAAGGAATACAAAAGTGTAAGCTACGTGCTAGACAATTATTTTATTGGTTAAATATGAATACAGAGATTGGAAAAATGTAGTTATGAAATGTGAAAAATGTCAAACATTTAGAAGTGCTAATCACAGAGAGCCTTTAATAAATCTTAAGAGTCCTATAAGACCATGGGAAAGAATTCATGCAGATATATTAGAATTTAGAAATAAAGCATATTTGAATGTGATGGGTGTATTTTCAAATTGGATAGAAATAGCAAGCTTAAAACATAAAACTGCAGAGGAAATAATAAAAGTATTGAAAACAATTTTTGCAAGATTTGGTTGCCCAGACATACTATTCGCTGATAATAACCCCTTTAGAAGCAAAAATTTGATAGACTTTGCAAAAGAGTATAATTTTGAAATAGAAACTTGTAGTCCATACCACCATCAATCGAATGGACTAGCTGAAAAAGGTGTTAGCATTGTAAAACAAATGTTAAGAAAAATAGAAAGTGATTCTGATTTATCCCTTTGTTTAATGGAATAAAGAAATACTTCATTGCCTCAAATCGGATATTCTCCATCAGAATTAATGTTAAATAGATTAGTTAAAACAAAATTACCTATAACAATAAAACAACAACTAGAAAGCAAAATAATTGCTTCAGAAGAGATCCAACAAAAATTTAAAAATAAAGTGGAGAAACAAGCATACCAATATAATAAACATACAATACCTTTAGAAGAAAATTATAATGCTTTAGCTACCGGTTTCTGGAAAACTGTACGTGTTTCATTTATTACGCACTTGTATGTAACAGCGTTCATGCGCAGTGTGCAAGTTGTGTGATTTTGGTCAATTAGGTAGTGGTCGCCATGCAAGGATTGCTTTTTGGACTAGCTCTGTCAATATGGCCCGGTTATCCGGTCAACTGAACAGGGTCTAATCGCTATTGAAGTGATCGTGAACCGATGAACCGGTGAACTTGAGCAGTTTTAGTTATTTCGAACTGGTTGAGTCGGTTCAAACCATGTAAACCGTCCTGGGTTGGTCCAACCCGATGCAGTAAGGACTGAGCGTGCCTGAATCGGTTAGGTCTAGACTGGTCCATAACTAGACAGTTCAACGGGTCAGGGATCGGCCGATTTTAATGTGTCTAAACCAAACTTCGGTGTTCAATTTGACGATTAAGTAATGCGAGCGTCGTGTTCTATTTTGCACTGTATTTCGTAATCGATGTTGGTGTAGTCTTAAACGTAACGTCACTACCTTGTGTTTTTTGTTTGATACAAAGTAAGAAGCAAACATGTGGCCTTGTGAAATGAAAATATTGCAAAAAAAGATTCAGGCACGATGACAGTTACATGTAAAATTTGTAATCATTTATGTAATTATTACAATAAATATTTTTCTCAATACTTATTAGTTCTGTTTTCGCAAATAAAACATTGAAAGTTATATTCCCTTTTTTAGTTGTTACTGGACTAAAACAGAAAATATGTAAATTTTACATCCGCTATCAAATACGAAGTAAGCAACAGCTGTCGTTTAAACCGGTCTGCCACTGATTGATTGACCAACGCGTCTTACTTCGACCCAAATCGGTTTAAACCAGTCCAAGTTGTTGAGGTCTAAAACGATCTTAATCAAACCGGTTTGATCGGAACCGATTAAAAATTTTATGCTTCGAATTGGGGAGGATTACTCAAAAGTGTTGGCCGCCATATTTTGTACACTCTTTTTTATACGTGTGTTGGTGAGTGGTCTTTGCTTGGACGATTAAAGTGCCTATTGTCAAGAATTTTCAGTATTTGGCCAGGCCAACCTCAATTTTAAACTCGCTGAAAACAATTTCGATAACAAATAGGAGTTTATATTTGTGTCCCTTGTTTTAATTTTTATGCTGAACATTAATTTTACAATTCCTGGTATCCTTACCTGCGATGAATTTGGTCTAGATAAAAGTATACATAGGGTAGGAAGATAAATGACTATATTTTAGACCGCATGCTCATTAGGTAATTACGTTATACCTGCCCATGTATATTTCGAAGATACCTATTTTGAATAATATGAATTGCGACAAATTGTAATTAATTAGATGTTTATTTTCTTTGTACAGAGTAAAAATATCTTAATGCATACAAGAGCATTTCATGGAATACAATTTTTAAGTTGTTTTTATAATAAAGTATACCTAATTCCTGATTCCTCTGATCAATACTTTCCATCACATATTCATTAGTTTATCGTATATGAAGCTGTCAAGTTAATCAAATTGCAGAGCTGAGCTTGATTGATAATCGTTATAAACTAGTCTAAACTAGGTGTAGGTCATTGTTGGTTAAGATCAGTAGCTCGAAGGTTGTGTTTGTTAATATACAATCGATAAAACATGCGAGCTTTGGAGCTTTCTGTATAATTCTTACTCATATTTCCCTTCCTTTTTCATATACGCTATATGAATAAAGACAGCTGCGTTCTTTACGTGATTGTTATGTAATGTCGACGTCTATTGCGTGTTATACAGAAATATTTATAGCGCGTAATTGCTTACCGATTGGCATGCTTGAAAATCATTATCTTTTATGGATGCAGTTTCCTTAAATGTGTTAAGCGACCCATATACGATCAGTTATACTGTCAATATAAATGTTGATATTTATTTTTTCTTTCTACTGTTTTTTATTATACGAATTTATATTTTCCTCCGCGATGCAGTCTTGTAGATAAATAAAAAATCTTAGTATTTTTTCAAGCTTTCGGCAATTTTTTATTGCCTTAGTCAGGAACTACAAAACCACCGTTACATTAACCATCACTTAATAAATATTAAAGATTTGCTTACAAACTACGGGGAGATGATAAACTTTGTGTTAAAATAAAAATACCTTTGTATAATGAATCTGTTATGATCTTTACTCGTTAGATTGTTGGAAGTTCACAACATTTAATAATTTATTTACAAACTACATTATATGTGGAGCTTATTTTCAAAACGCAATTTCTGACCAGAATTTCGCTATTGAGATATAGGTGTCGTTGGAAAGCTATGGTTAAATCGTATCTATTTATGGAAAGAATTCTTTGCAAAACGCACTTTCTACCTTTTAGAATAGACGATGAAATATACATTTTTCTTCAAAATGCAATTTCTACGGTATGTCATTACTTTCAAAGTGCAATATCTGCATCGTTATTTCAAAATGAATTTTCTGCTCTACTGTTTTGTGTATCTTCTGTGGATCTTGACGTTTGTGCCGTCTGATGTCAATACGTAATTGGCGGCAAATCACTATTTTCAGATATGGAAGTCATTTTCTTAATATAGAAGACATCGAAAGACCTTGTAGGCATAAAACAAGAGCTTTTTTGCAATAATATATCTGATGAGGATATTCTGCAAATGCGAAGAAAATTCTACAAAGTTGCTAATAAATCTGCGCAAGACAGGAAGTTATCACATTTAATTATGCACTTTTTTCTTCAAACCGCAATTTCTACGGAGATTTTGTTCTCTCCTGGCTTTAGTACCAGAGTTAGAGCAGAAAGCTCTAGGCAACTTTACAATTTACATACTACTGCTCGATAAAGCAACCCCCACCCCCTCCAGCATTTGCAGTTTTAGTGCTATAAAAAACCTTCTTTTTCTCAGTAAAATCCTCAAGACAGAAATTGCATTTTGAAAATAAGCTCCACATATTTAGGTACCGGTACAACTTTACGCCACGGCGGCTGAGACAAGAATGGTAACAACTAACAAAAGTAACAAATAACAATAACCAGTAATACAAAATGGACGGCGGATCTTGCGTGCGCGTCTGCTCTTCCATCTTTCCGGTTTGGACTGGAAGTGTCTGCCGCCACAGTACCCCCTCCTAGTGAGAAAGGCGAACGAGAAAAAAAAATAAAAATGTGAAGTAAATAGACGAAAAGAAAAATACAAAATACATGAACATTGCAAAATGTAGGTAATAGATGTGAACATAATAAATTATTGCACTTAAAAATACTTGAATTGCACCAAGTCACGAAACCTTGTTGCGAACCTAACCGTTCTTCCCGATCTAGTTGTTTTTGCTTTTGTGGTAGGTGAATTGTTCTCGATCGTTTCGCGATCTGCATTACCGACTGCCTGACGTTTGTCCTCACTGACAACTGGGTTTGTTTTGCTAGAGGTTGTCTTCGACTGTTGTATTTTTTGGTTCCAGCTCTTCGTTGATTTCAATACACGCAGGTTTTAAACGATCAACGGACACAGTAACAGGTTTCCCTTTTATTAGTAAACTGAAATGCTTTATCTCTTGCTTCGATAACTTTAAATGGACCATCGTACGGGCTTCGTAGCGGTTTGTGAGCCGAGTCTACTCGTACGAATACATCATATTTGGAAGAATGTAAATCCTTTGGTACGTATATGTTTTCGTTGCGATGATGAGTCGTCTTTGAGTATTGGATTCTTTCCATACGTGATCTTATGATGAGTCGGCTGATTTATTAACGTTGGACATTGACGGAACTTCTACGATGTCTGCTGGTAAACGTAGTGTCGTACCATACACAAGTTCGGCAGCTGATGCTTCTATGTCTTCTTTTATATCACTTCGGATACCTAACAGAACAAGTGGCAAGGCTTGAGTCCATTCTGTGTCGTGGCATTTTAGTGCTGCCTTGAGCCGGCGATGGAATATTTCTACGAGCCCATTTGAAGCGGGATGATAGGCTGTTGTACGGATCCTGTGAATACCTACAAGTGATTTCAATTCTGTAAATAATGTTGATTTAAATTGCGTGCCTCTGTCTGATGTTATTACTGTAGGAACTCCAAATCGGCAGATCCAATTATTGAGATGAGCTTTGGCGCAAGTCTCGGCTGTGATGTTTGTAATCGGAGTTGCTTCAGGCCATCTTGTAAAACGGTCAACAATTGTTAACAAATATTCGAAGCCTTTGGAATATGGAAGTGGTCCTACGATATCTACATACGTGTATGTGAGAGAATCTTGCATCTGGATCTTGGAATGTTCCGATTGGGGCTTTCGTGTGCCTGTGTACCTTGTTGCGTTGGCATTTTAAGCAAGTTTTTACCCAACCTGCTGTATTTTTCTTCATGTTCGGCCAAAAATATTTCCTTGTGATTTGTTTTGTGGTGCTTTTAACGCCTGGATGTGCGAGGTTGTGCACCAATTCGAATAAATTTCTACGATACGTTTCTGCACGTACAAGCGATTCCCGTTGCTTGTTTCGTAGTAGAGCATTTTCTCCGACGTTGGTATTGCCAGCTGCTCGAAGTTGAATTTGCTGTCTGTTTTCAGTTGCTGGAGCTGGGTGTCTTCCTCCTGTGCTTTGGCAAATGAGGTGTAGTCAAAGTCGCACATCGTTACATGACTTATGCTGGACAGTGTATCAGCTGGTGTATTTTCATCTCCCCTGACATATTGTACGTCCGTAGTGTATTGCGATATTAAATCTAACTGCCTTGTTTGACGTGGGTTGCATTTCTCTGGTTTCTTACTGAAAGCGTAGATTAATGGTTTATGATCGCAGAATACAGTAAAGTCTCGACCCTCGAGAAAATGTTGGAAGTGCAGTACTGTTCTACAAATAGCTAAGAGTTCTCTGTCATAAGTGCTGTAACGTCTCTCTGTAGGCGATAGTTTCCGTGAGAAGAACGTTATTGGTTTTTGTCCACCATCTTCAAATTGTTGTAAGACTCCCGCGATTGCGTTATCCGAGGGATCTGTGGAGATGCTTATTTTGTGTCGCAAACTGGGGTACGTTAATATCGAGGCATTGATGAGGTCGAATTTACATTTTGTCAAAAGCTGCTGCGGCTTCTGCTGTTTGTTTAATTGGCACATCTTTCTTCGTACACCCATTTTAGAAGTGCGTTGAGCGCAACTTGTGTTTTAGCTGCGTGTGGTATCCACCTACGGTAGTAATTAACCATGCCCAGAAAGCGTTGCAGTTCTTTCGACGTCTTTGGGGAAGGTTAGATCCTGTATGACCTTCACTTTCTCTGGAAGAGGTTCAATACCCTGTGGAGTTATTTTGGCACCTAAAAAACTAAGTTCGTTAACACCAAAGATACATTTTTTAGGGTTGATTACGATGTCGTACTGTTGCAATCTTTTCAGCACTATCTCTACGTGTTTTAAATGTTCTTCTGATGAGGTTGAAGCAATTAAAATGTCATCGATATACGCGTATAAAAAATTTAATCCTCGCAGTGCTTGATCGATGAACCTTTGAAAGGTTTGGGCTGCATTTCGAAGACCGAACGGTGTACGTATAAATTCATACAGGCCAAATGGTGTTATTACAGCTGTTTTTGGGCGATCTGCGGGATTTACTGGTATGTGATAGTATGCTTTCACCAAATCGAAAGACGTAAAGATAGTTTTGTTGCGAAGGAGATGACTAAAATCTTGGATATGCGGGATCGGATATCTATCGGGAACGGTCTTACCATTTAGTGTACGATAATCGCCGCATGCTCTCCAAGTTTGATCGGATTTGAGCACCATATGCAGTGGGCTTGCCCAGGCTGAAGCGGAAGGTTGGATAATACCGGCTTTGTGGAGTTCTTCAAATACATTTTTAGCTTCATTGTATTTCTGCGGAGGCAACCGACGTGGCCTGTGACTGACTGGCGAGCCTCTTGTTTCGATGTGGTTTACAATAGAATGTTTTGGTTCCTTGAGGGATTTTGATGGCCTGATTACGTCAGGAAACTTTCGTAGTAGCTCTTGATACGGTTGGTTGGTATTTTCAAATACGGCATGTATTCCCACTTCTTTTAAATTTTTCGTTGGGCATTCTACTGAAAGCAAAGTTTTAGAGTCTATGAGTCTTTGTTTATTAATATCTACTAGTAACTTAAAATTATTTAAAAAATCAGCACCGATTATTGGGTCCGTAATATCTGCAATCAAAAATGTCCAATCGTACGAGCACTTTAACCCTATATTTACAAGAATAGTCTTTTCACCGAGCACTTTAATATTAGAGCTGTTAGCAGATTGTAGGTGAAACCGTGGAATGTACGTAACGTTGCGTACGCGATATTTTGCTGGTAGAACGGAAAAGTCTGCACCAGTGTCCACTAAAAAATTTACCTTAGAAATATAGTCCGTCAAGAACAGTCTGCATTTTAATTTTCGTTGGGCAGAAGCTGAGCACACTCTTGCCTTTTCTGGAAGTTTTTTGGAAAACTGCATTCACTACCGCACTTTCTAGCTTTTTCCCCGTAGTTGGCATGATACCAACAGTATTCTCGGACGCCACTGGAATTCCGCCTGTTGCGGCTTTGACTGCGCCCTCTATATCCGGTACGGCCATCTCTGTTGTAGCTGCGCCCTCTGTGGTGTTGATAATTCAGCTGTTTTACCTGCGCGTCTAAACTATCCAATCTGCGCATTAAAGCCTCTATAATCTCCGTCGATTCTTTTTCTGCGGCTGCGCGAGGAATGCTGTTCGCTGGTTGGTGTTGGTGAGCATGAGCATGCCCAGCCGCGGAAATGGCTGCCGTCGGCGTGGCTTCTAATATTTTGTCTGCTACTTCCGCTCTTTGGCCAAGGCCGACGTTATTGATTGAAACTAAGATGGGCTGTATGGAACTTGGCATTTGCTGTAGAAATAGTTCTTGAAGCACTTTTTCATTTACATATTGCGAGTTGGACACCAAAGATCTCATATGACGTAACAATTGGGAGGGTTTCCTGCTTCCAAATTCTTGTCCCGACAACAGTTGTTTTAATTTCTGGGTTTCTGTTAGGCTGGGCTCTATTGATTATTTCTGTTTTCAATTTCGTATATGGCGCGGTCGGATTCGGTCTTATTATGACGTCGGAAACCTCACTTGCTAATTTCGGCGGCAGGACAGTAAGTACGTAACCGAATTTTGTTTCCTCGCGTATTATTTTGGCGGTCGCCATGTTGAATTTGGCTTCCACCATGGCGAACCATAATTCAGGTTTATCAACCCAACATGGCGGAAGCACGAGATGTGTCGCGGCGATCTGTGTTGTTGCTTGTCCCGTTGGTTTCGTCAGTATTTAACATGATTAGTTTTTATATTAAAGAAAACAAATGTATATTGCACTATTCCTCACTAACACACTGTAACGTACCATGCGCGCGGTTGCTAGTAATGGCGGCACGGAAGGTTCTTTGTCCGTCTTTTGTTTCAAATTCCCCTAAACACTGAAAAATCTCGCGTCGGGTAACCAATTGTTATGATCTTTACTCGTTAGATTGTTGGAAATTAAAGAGTTCATAACATTTAACAATTTATTTACAAACTAAATTATATTTAGTTACCGGTACAACTTTACGCCACGGCGGCTGAGACAAGAATGGTAACAACTAACAAAAGTAACAAATAACAATAACCAGTAATACAAAATGGACGGCGGATCTTGCGTGCGCGTCTGCCGTTCCCATCTTTCCGGTTTGGACTGGAAGTGTCTGCCGCCACAGATCTTTGCGTGTGTATAAAATTAGTTAAGACATACGCGCCTACTGCTAGCCCGTACCATTCCTTAATATAAATGCAGCGACGTATGTCATTTGGTTGTAAGACATACGTCTCATAATACAATATTGAGCGGAACACAAATGCGACTATATGAAGTGATGTCGAAGCGCCATTCAGCGTTACAGTTCATAGGCGTGTGGTGTAGGTACCTACTGTCAAGTAAATGTCATACTGTGGAATTAATTTTATAAACTTTTTATAATGTTTTACCGTGTTTCTGATGCTTTAAAAATTAGCTTGCGTACAGTTTCCAGCATCAAAGTACGTTCAGAAAGAAATGAGCCTTTGCTTAGTCCAGGAAAATCCCGGCCACGGAAAAAGTAAAAAACCGAAGATTTAGAGGAAATTCGTAATGTTATGCATATACAACATGTATGCACAAGGTAAGTTTATTTTTGAAATAGGTACTATGAACTCACTAAAATCTAGAAATGCATCACGAAATATATGTTAAAAATCTAAGTTTCTTTCATTTCTTCTTCTGCTGATGCCATACCTACTAATTAATACATGATGTAACTGTTAAATTACCATAATTATATCTGTACCTGAGCAAAATAAAAACACACGGCACTGCTTGACAATACACTCGACCTTGAAATGATTTGTGTCATATGTAAGCACTTGTGACGCACGAGCAAAGATCCGTCATACAAACTGTACATAACATATACCTACCTATTACATTTATACACACAACTTCCCATTCTTTGCATGTGCAAAAAGCGTGACAGAGAAAAGGCGATAGAAATAGTACATTCTACTTCGTCATTTATATTTGTTAGATGCATACAAAGCATGCGCAATTAGGTACGTTCGGTGGACGGTTGCGACTTATGCAGATTTTGTATACATCTGTCTCGTTTGGTACGCCTTCGGATCCTAATGCAGACCCACTGGTACATACATGACAACATGACAAAATATTGTAAATTTTGTTCTATTGATTTTAGCCAACTAGTAATACCTATAATAAGTGTATCAATTTTGAGGATTTTTTATATCTGACGCTAGATTAAGAAGTTGAGTGAAAATTATATTTAGGTATATTGTTTGTGCCTGATTTTATGTTTATTGTATAATTATTGTTATTAATATGTATACACCATTTCTAAAAAAATCTTTCGTGATAATAATTAGGTTCTGTGTCTAAAATGGGGACATTATCATATTCCATCACATGACCAGTGTCCGAAACATGACTGGTAAGTGCGCAAAGAGAGTTATTGGTTCTGCAGTTGCTTTTGTGACTGGCAATACGACTATGAAATTTAAAAGTTGTCTGACCTGTATAACACAAATCGCATTCTCCATAATGAATTTTATAAATGAAATTACTGGGGGAAAGTAATGGGTGTTTGTCATTGATTGTCGAAAATAGAGAGATTCCTGTAAGAACAGTTTTAAAAGTAAAGTTAATATTACAGGTTTTGAAAATGTTGTCTAATTTTGTAGTTAAAGGTTTAATGTAAGGAAGGCTGATATATCGGTTAGGTTGATTATTTTGGTCACAGTGTTGTTAACCCTACGGATTTAACCGTAGATCTACAGATTTTCACTCTTGTGTACGGATTTTTGGATTTTATTTCCAGTTCTACGGATTTTTAGATTTTGCTCGAAATTATACGTATTTTTAAACGAACCTCTGGATATTCGGAAGTAACGCTCTGTAAATAATAAGTAATTCTGACATTATAATACTTAGTGCCATGTGCTACCTCTTGGCAGTGTAAATGAACTGACTTTTGAGAATCAAAACCTACTTTACCAACTGCACGAATTCCCCCGCTGTCAATTGTCATTGTTTATGTTGTAAAATATCCTGTGCCCTGTGACTGCGACTGGATCAGGCGGTTACGGAAGCAGGACCTTCTTCTAGAAGGGGTAGGTCGTAGGCAGTTAATATTTTTTTTAAATATGTAGCTTTTAATAACAATTTTAGACACATCTGCTGTTAATTTATTTTATTGAAATAAAATTTAGGTAACTTGAGGTGGGTAGATTTTGAGTGAATATTACGAATTGGCAACTACGGATTTCTACGGATTTTTTACGCGCATGCCTACGGAATACTGTCAAAATAAAGTTAACAACAATGTTTGGTCATTCGTTTGATTATGTGGGTTGATATTTTTTATTTGGGTACTGAGAAATTTTAATTATTCTGTTTTTTTAAACAAAGTACCAAGTTGATTTTCATTCGTAGAGGATGATATGATTTGTAATTAAGGTATCTGGTAGGGCTCGTAGGTTTGCGGTACCAGTCCGTTACGATGACGTCGTCATTTCTGGTTAATAAGAAATTCAAAAAGAACTGAGTAATTCTATTCTGCTCTTATAGTGAATTGTAACCCAAAGAACGAAGCCCAGTGAAATGGTGGAACCAATAATGCGACAAAGCCATAAAAGAAAGAAAATCAGCATTTTATAAACTTAAAGGACACAACGACAATGAAAACTTCAAGAACTTTAAACACCTTAGAGCGAGACACGATTTACAGTTAGAAAGAGAAAGAAAGAATCATGGACTAAATACACCTCATCACTAAACAACTCTACCACAAACATACAAATCTCAAATCAAATTAAGAAAATAAAAGGCGCAAATAGGAAATTTAAGTTTCAATTCATGTATGGTAAGGTTCTATGTATGTTAGAACGCGACTATCTTATAGCCAGATTGGAGTTATGGAAAGTCGTTCGCTGGAACAACTTTGGATTCAGCTTACAATTGGTAAATTGAGGTATGCGATCGGAGTGATGTATCATCCACCAAATACAGACGATAATGGCGTATATTAATGACAAAATTTCCTATTTTACCCATTTGATTTTGAGTATTTTTGATAATTATACACCGCTTCTGACATATCGCGTGGTGAGTCCGCCATCCCATTGGCTGACGGACAATGTTAAATTGTTGATGGACTTAAGTCTTAAGAGACAAGGCATTGCTCAAATTTAAAAAATCAGGTAATGAGTTACATTTTTCATATTATAAACAACTACGGAACTATACTACCAGTGCGGTAAGGCGTGAGAAGAGAGGGTATTTGAATAGCAAACTCCAGACTCATGGTTCAAAATTTTTATGGAAGGAACTAAGGAACTTAAACATAACTTCAAAAAGAATTCCAACTAGTAGGTATTCCTTTGCACATTTCAAACGTCAACGAAATCAATAATTATTATTTTATAAATTGCACAGTCTTCCAACTGGGGATGTTGATTCTAAAATTAACTTTTATTTAAATAATATTAAGCAGACATTTTCCAGCAAGTTAACGTTTTCCTTGGTTCAGTCGAATTAAATATTATAATATAATTAACTCCTTTAAAAGTACTGCTGTGGGTTGTGATGGTGTAGCTTTGAATATGCGTGTTGCTTGTCTCCCTCACGTGCTGCCTTACATCGTGCATATTGTTAATTTCTGCTATTGGACAACTTTTTTTGGAATGTGTGGAAGCTTTCCTATGTTCACTCATTTCCGAAGGCCAGTCAGCCAAGGGATTATAAAGATCTCAGGCCCATTAGTGTCTTACCCCTACTGTCCAAGGTGCTGGAGAAGGTTGTGTTCAGTCAAGTAACGGAGCACTTAAATAATTACAATATCCTACCCGCATTTCAGTCTGGATTTAGGAAGAACAATAGCTGTGTCACAGCTTTGTCACATGATGTCTGTAGAGCCACGTAAAGTAACCAGTTCACAGCTTTAATACTATTAGACTACTCGAAGGCTTTTGATTATATGCATCAGTCATTGTTACTTATCTTACTGCGGTTCTCTAATAAGGTTATCTTATGTTTTAAAAATTATTTGTTGCGCCGGAAACAAGTCGTCAAACTGAATGGTGTATGCTCAATGGAGGGCACCTTGGACTGTGGTGTACCTCAGGGCTCCATCCTTGGCCCGCTCCTGTTCTCTATTTATACGTCTAATTTATATTCTTGTATTGATTATTCCAAGGTTCACTGTTATGCGGATGACACCCAGATGATGTACTATTCTTTCAACCCTAATGATGCAGAACAAGCATATGCTCACATCAACTCAGATTTGTTAAACCTTGTTAGAGCATCTTCAGATCATAATTTGGTCATTGATCCCCCTAAGTCGGTTTTGATGGAAAAAGTGCACTTAGGGGTGACATTTCAAATAGATTGAATATAGTAGTAAATAATGTTAAACAGAATTGCGTGAGTAAGACCAGGAACCTTGGGGTAGTTGTTTATGAGAATTTGAGATTTAAGACTCACGTTAATAACTGTGTTAGAAGAGCTTTTTGCAACTTAAAATTGATTTACTTTAATAATAAATAAAAAAAAGTTCGATTGTTGTGTGATCTTTTGATATTATCCCACTTTTCCTGTGGAGATGTCATCTATAATGGACTTTGCATAGACGCACAGACTACGCGTAGAGTACAGGTGGTACAAAACTCGTATACAAAACTAATATGTGGAGCTCGAAGAACATAACATATCTCGCAATACGTCAAACAACTGAGTGGGTTAAATATGAAGAATAGAAGATACCTGCACTTGTGTCTTTTCTTCCAAAAAATAATTTTAGTTCGTAGTCCGTCTTATCTATATTTCAAAATTCGTTTTAGAACAGACGTGCATAACTTAAATATTCGCATTACTCCTCCAATACGTGCTACGTCGTTCTTCGCGAAACCTTTCACTTTTAATGCTAGTAAAATTTACAATAATTTACCTCGTGAACTGAAAAGCTGTAATTTGTTGACATTTCGAAAAAAACTCGCACAGTTACTATTATCTGGCCAATAGAGACATTAGTCCAAATCAAAGCGGATTCCGACTACATCGCTGAACCAGTTACAGCATAATAAAACTGGAATCTGAAATTAATGATTCATTTGCAAACAAGCAAAATCTGTTAACCATATTTTTCGACATTGAAAAGGCATAAGAAAGAAAATATCAGATTGATGTTGAATTAATAAAATACTTCGCGAACTACCAATGGAGTAATTTATTAGAGTATTGACCGGTTTCAAGATTAAAAATCTCGTCTTCAGAATATGTAAACATCCATATGCCGGCTCGGAACTTAGATTTTGTACCTACAGAAAATAGTGGTGATACCGAATCCAATTCTTCACCGACTGGAAAAGAAACTGGAAATCCGCCTTCTCTTGTGCACCACCTGTTTCGTCTAACCTCGATTCTGATGGATAGACGTGATTGATGACATATCTGATATCAATTTTGATAAATCAAGTGTTGGGGTAAAATTGCATTTTGAAGAAGTTCCGAGCCCTTTAGAAGTTTTTAAATCCTTAAGGACTGAGGAAATCATGGATTTTCTAGTACCGGGCACCAATAAATACGGAAACGAACTAACAAGTATGAACAGACCAAAGAGGAAGAATTCTAGATTCTAGATTCTAGATTCTAGATTCATTATAATTTGTCTCCTGCAGGCTCAGGTCCGTTTTCCTGTCATAAGAAAAACATTGTCACATGACCCCTTATATTATCATCCCGTATTTTACAATGCTATGTCAGAGAGACGCTTTGAACAGTAGTTACTTAGATGTTTTAACTGCACTGCCATGAAAAGCAATAATAGACTCAATAAAGTTAGCCTATTATTGAAAAACTGATCAAAAAATTATCAAAATGCTTATTCGCCAGTTGAAGTCATATCATTAGTTTCAAGCAGGACACTACAGTGTGCACTGCGAAAGATGGTCCCATGAAGGATGTTCTAAATATAAAAATCTTTGTCACCTGTGTGGAAAAATTCTTACACAGAAAAAATACTTAGTTTATATTGTGAACCAATGCGTAAACCAAAGTTTTAGTTTCCCTTTTTGAGTATTAAGCATTTGTTGCATATTATTTTTACTGGGGCATCTATCCCTGGAGCATCTTTCTCCGGTTGTCCGAGGGAGGAAGCAAATTAATGTTGTTTTTTAAGTTTTTTGTAATAGGACAGTTTTAAATTTGTTATAATGAAAATTTTCATGTTTAAATAAAATAATGTAAGTTCAGTTATCCTACAGTATAGTTTATGTTCCCATTTTTATTTTTTTTGTCTGAAAAATATGACCATACAAAAAGGTGGGGTATCTATCCCGGACTTAAGACTTACCCTATAATAAATAGAATGCAAAGATTATAGAGAAAACACGATAGACATTTTCGATTGATGTGTCTACTGTGAATAAGTTTAGACAATATTGACAAAACATATGCGCCATCAATACACAAGTAGTGTCTGGGACCAACTATGAGCATTGTGCATCAGAGAATTTTGGATTGATAAGTACAAGTATAATTTTCTTTGTATCTTTGTAACTTCCGCAGAGGTGCAACTTTAGAGAAAGGTTTGTTGGGTTCAATCGACTCATTTTGACCTCTAGATTCACTGGGAGCATTTCTATGCTACTTCGTTAATGGACACCCTGCAGATACTGTTGGATGTCCCATTTAAGCTAAGAAAATTGCTTGGCGCTTCCGGTGGAAACGGAAGTCAAATATTGACTTTCAAAATATATCAATTTAAATTAGTATTGGCAGCCATTATTATCCCCAAAGTTTCAAAATTTGATATGAGCTATAATATAGCAAGCGTGAGGACGGAAATAGCTACATTAACAAAATATTAGTGTGACTTCTAGGAATGAAAAATATTTAGTCATGAAAAATTAAGAAAACTGGTAATTCTTCCCTATAGTCTTTTTTAACTTACGATGATGATATGTTTAAAGCTAATTCTAAAAGGCTTTATGGAATGTTATCAGGATAAAGAATGCCTATCAATGAAGCTGTTGTTTTAGACAGTAGGTGATTTCTTCTTGCAAGTTGCAATATTACATTGTTTTAAATTCAATATATTGGTTAGAGTAACTCATGCTAACATCACTCCTGCTAATAAAAACAAAACTCTAAATCAAAATTATTGAAGTTGTGCTACGAAAACTTTTTGCTAACTAATTTATACTACCCACGGCCTCCCACATGCACTCTGCTTTTGAATTGCATTAAATTGTTTTCTGGACATCTACCTTCTGTTAGTGGAGCTCCACAAAATCGCTCACAGAAAACTGCTCTGTAAATATGAGCCGCCATCTATCCACACTTGATAGAAAATGGTATGGATTTTCCTTCGGCTAAAAATGTAGAATGCTGTTTGTTTCTCCAGAAAACTTAATTTGGATTGACTTTTCTATAAATCTAACAAACAGCAGTTTGAAAATTAGTACATGCTTTTAAAGTGTGCCTGTCATTGTTACTTATAATAATATTTTATCATCAATATTATTTTGAGAACCTTACTTATATACGGCAATTTAAAATAATTATATAGCAATAAGTCATTTTTTAAGAAGGAAAAGCCGCTCTTCTATAACTAAGTGTAGTAGAAAATACATCATAGAGAGGTCTGTACAGGGTGTCCGTTGTGATTTGGGGGTTTCTCATAGAAGCAGCAGAGATAGAGCCTTGGGGTTTTCGCGAACCTGAGCTACTTTCTTGAGTATAACAGAAAGTTGAAACCAGAATTTGGATATCGTTTTTAGTTTTCGAGAAAAAAAATAATATTTATTTTTATCGATTTTAAAAAATTATCTCCAATTCCTTTTGTACTAAGCAGACTAAAACTGTTAAGATTGATTCCTATAGAACTTTTTCCAAGGAATTCAGTGGCGTACGTAGTTTTTTTTTCTAGGGAGCGTATTTTTTGTGTTATGACATAAAGTTGAATTTTTAAATGGGAACCACAGCAGGCTTTGGGTCTAGTTCGAAAAGTCTTTTTTAAGCTATCAAAATATATATACTTTTACATTGTTATTTCACAAAACGGCAACAATTTTGGTACTTTTGACATTTAGAAAATATAAGATAAGTAGGTACATCCAAGATACCTGTGATTTTATGTTAGCAACTTTTAATAACAACTGAAAACAGAAAAAACAGCAAAACGAACAAAAACAAGAAAAATATCCAACAAAAAAATTATAGGAACTGCTCAAAATTGATTGCCATGTTTTTCAACACATAATCCACATCTTTTAAGTAATAGATTGGTGGCATTAATTAAAAAAAAATAGGATGGGCTTGCAAATATCGGAAAGCTGCAAGTGTTGCCTCTGTTAGCTTGGCTTGATTGTTGTATCTTCGTATGTATATTTTTTCTTTTAAAAATGCCCAATCAAAAAAGTCTAATATACTCAGATCCGGTGATCTTGCAGGCCACAATATAGGTCCATTTGTACCCAACTATCTACCCGGTAAATGATTTTCTAAATAATTTCTAACTATTGCAGAATTGTGTGCAGCGGCACCATCTTGTTGGAAATATACCCTGTTTATGTTTATTAACGGAACATTTTCCATTATCGCCTCTGCGTTAATATTCAATAAATTAATGTATCTCAATCCCGTTATTCCATCAAAAATTTGATATGTTTTAGTTGATCACCCAAAATAAAAGACGAAACGTTAAATCCAAAACGTCCTTGCCTCTGACGTTCAAAAGTTTGGTGCTGATTTGTATCAGACCAGTGAAGCACATTACGCTGCTTATGTGAGTTTCATCTGTCCAAATGACAGACCACCCAAATTCTGGATTTTCTTGAATTTTATTTAAGTACCACCTACAAAAATTAAGCCTTCTTTTTGATCTCCCGGGAAGAGATGGTGAATAATTTGAATATTATATGGCCTATAATTTGCCTTTTTTAAATATTTTTTGAACTTTTGTTTTGGAAACACCAACTTGTGATTCGATTTCGCGACAAGAAGTTTTTGGTGTCGCCTCAACCAACGATAAAACATGTATTTCTTCCTCTTCCGTATTTTATTTATTATGAATTTTGTTTCTAGGTTTATTGAATAACACATAGTGAATTAAATTTGATTTTAATCTCGAAAACATCATTTTGCTTGGTTGGCTTCTTTCTGGGTATCTAAATTTAATAAATCGATGGATAGGTATTATACTTGAAATGGGTATCTATGAATTTTTTGTGTACCTGTTGAGATATAGATCCATTCATTCATTTACATTCTCACGACATTCATTGAAAACAGCAATAAGACATAATTATTTTGTCTTATTTTTCGAAATTTTGATAATTGGGTACTTGCATGAATTTGGGATTTTGCGAAATTATAATCTTCGGGGGGTTAGAAATACATTCCCAAAGCAATTTTTCTCTGAGCTTTGTAGATGTCAAATTATTGGGGAAAAATATTTCCCGCTAAATATGCTAAATGGAAATGGCCGCTTCCGGTTTAGTTGACAGCTGTCTCGTAAGTCTTGAAATTGTTTGGTGCGTACGTTAATGGTGTTTGCTGGGAGAATGGAACTATGGTGGAGCTCAGTAGCAATTTGTTGTTAAAAATCCATTATATTCTATAATTCCCAACTGTTAATAGGTACAACAAAACCACTCCTAACCTCTAAACTCTACTACCTATCGTGAACGCGGCTATTTTAAGATTGATTATGGGATTCTGCTTGCAAGAAACTTCTGCGGATATTTTACAGATGGATTTGTGATATTCGTACTAGTTGTGAAATAACAACAACGTGGACACAAATGAGTGAAACGAAAATTTTGTGCTTGGCTAACCTATAACTGTCACTGTATGACAGAGCTCAGGGCAGCCACGGTGAAAAATTGAAATGTACTGATGATCCTGAAATACACTAATAATAAGTTTATTCTTCTTCTTAACTTATTTCCAGTGTTTAACTGTGCATTAATAAAATATTGATACTGCTCAGTAAAGTAATAACATCCAATTGAAGCGCTGATAATAAGTGATACAGTTAGGCGAGTAGGGACAACAGACGCGAAATGTTGGCAATAGGCAAAAGTAGCACGTCAGGCTGTGACGACAGCTAGATTATGTGACGTCAATACGACTGCTCAAGGCCAAATAGCCCACTAGCGCGTGCTCCACGATTTGAAACTAAAAATGAAATTATATTCTTATTACTACACAAAATAGTCTCATTTTATACGGTCACGATAAACTTAACACATATATGCGCAAAATATGATAAAAAAGTGCCAGTTTAAATTTATGCAAGTACCCAATTTTGAAGTGTCATTATGTATATACTAAGTATCTATTAATAAAACTAGCTGCAGGCAACTTTTGCTAATGTATGTCAACATTTGTTAACATAAAATCACAGGTATCTTGAATGTGCCTTAGGGTGGGTCGAAAAACAACAAAGTAGTCAGAGCGAAACGCTATCGTAAAAAAAGTTGTGTTTGATAGAGAGAAGACGAGGAAAAAAATATAAATCGGTTGGTAGATCTTCCGTTCGCGCATGGCTCTCAAAAAAATTAAAAATCGATAAAATCTACCAATTAGTCTGAATTATTTTTAGGTGACTGAAAGAACACTTACGAGGTCACTATAGCGGGGAAAGCTATTCCTATTAAAGGTAGAAAGCATTCATTTTTTTTTAATCTGTCAACATCTTCCGTTTGTGCATGCGCTTTAAAAAACACATTTTTGGTAAAATATGGTTTTTATTTGTTATGTAAAGAGGTTACATTTTCTGTGTTAGTTATTTTTCCTGAATGGCTAGTTTGAATTTAGCTTTATTAGAAAACTCTGGCATTATGGATCTTGATAGCAGAGTTAATCTCATGTAGCAATCGCTATTCTCCGCACCACAGACCTTGCCTGATGCCTCGGTGACAAGCTTGACACACCGCTCCACAGCTTGTGTGCGGCAGGGAAAGCTTCTTATGTTCCAATTTGGGGCAGTCTCGTAGTGTATTAGTGATAAAATAGTATCATCGTCAATATTGCGCAAAATAGATGGAGATAACAACTTACAGGAACTCCAGTCAATTATTTCACAGTAGTTTTCAGCATCAAAGTTTAGTTTTGGAGGGAAAAATGACCGCATTGATTTTTCTTTAGCAGAACGTTGCCTTGACTTTATTATTCGTCTCAACCCAAGCTCCCTGATGTGCTTTCTATCATCCATGACGATTGAGAGGAGAAGGTTTTCAGGATGGGCAAAAAATGAGTTGCGCCCGATTACAGATTCTACTACTTGACGCAAGTTAGCAGGAAAGTATCGTGAAGTTTGTACTACCTTAAAGACATGCTTTGGTCCATCGGTGAAAGAAATATTCTTCTTAAGGGGCTAATCCTTGCAAATTCAAAACAGTAACAGCGTTCGATTTATGAAAGACACACGAGACCGCACCACCATGCAGTTATACGCATATTATATAGATAATTTTCCCCCTCCACAATTTGCTTTTGGTATTGGAATTTATCCCACTTCAACGTTAGAAAGTCGGATTTCCTATCTTTTCCTAAATTTCTCTTTGCGGCAAGCCGTCAAAAGAAGAGAATTTTTATGAACAACATAATTTATTGCGCTGTAAAGCGCGGTTTACAATATGATTATTCAAGTAAAAGTAAGAGCACTCGAGATATAATATTTGCAATAATTATGGATAATGTCGATATTATTATTATTAATATTGATGTTGGGCGAACACCCAAAACGAAATGGAGGGAGCCAAGAAGACTCACAAATGCATAAAAAGAACCCCCAAAGAAGGCCCTCGGCTTGAAATAACAAACAAAACAATGGGCAATCGAAAATTTTAGAAAACTTTGTTGTTAAATCAAAGATTATGCGAATTTACTACTCCACATAAACGTCAAAATTATTAAAATTTGAACACTTCATTTCAGGCAGCCAGAGGCGTCGACTTTTGGTATTTCCAGTGGGGGCACGAATTCGTAATGATAATAACATAAATGACCTTAATCCTTAATAATCATAATAATAACAATAATAACATTAATAAATCAAGTACCCAATATTTTATTCTCATAGAAAAGAAACTTATACATAAAAGCAATAAAATTTGAAATTAAACGCATTTTCAATTGATGCCGAATACAACAAATCAAGAAAGATGAAAAAATAATGTTTCAATTCATGGAAAACGTATTTTGACGAACTTTGATTTTGCAAATAAATTTATTTACTACGTCATTAATATTTAATTTGGATGCTAAATCTCCATGAATGTTCAAAATTGATATATTATTTACCCTTTACTGATTTTTCTGAAATTGGATGTATTTGACAAAATGGCCACCATCTTGTCATCGTACTCCGCTCTATCCATGACCACCGTTACACCCCCCTTGTCACTCTGCAGGACCACCACCTGTTCATTTTCTTTCAGAAATCTCTTGCATCTGCCAAAAACACCATCCATTTGGAGTCTATGCCCAATATTCTTATGTAAATAATTGGTGATTAAGTTGGTGGTCTTGGCTCGATACAAATCTTTTTTATCTTCAGGTACTTTGCCAAGCATATACTCAACATCGGCTAGCAATCCTTTAACTAATAAAGATTTAACATTGACTGGCAAACTGAACTTAGGGCCCAACGCTAATCCTTGGTCTAATGGGGCTGGAAAATACTACTTAATGATTGGTCAAAAATGACAAAAGGTGGCAAATTGGGAAACAGCATTTTCCAGCCCCATTAAATCAAAGATTAAAAACTAGGATAGGGACATGTAAGCTGTTTATCAGTATCTCTTGCCGTATACAAGTTATGATTTAAATTTTTTTTGAAAAATTACGATGGATAACGTCAAATAACGCGGAAACAGTTGGAGTTAGACTCAATGTATGGTTAACAATGTGGCTCTCAAATTCAACAAGAAATTCTAAAATGTAATCAGATACAGGGTCTTCCATTTAAAATAACAAAGTTAATGGCCACTTCCGATAGAACCGGAAGTGCCGCCATCTTGAAAATATTTTTATTCCATAGATGTCATACAGGTAGGCCCTTATGAAAGATTTCATTTTAATATCTTATTTAGTTCTCTATATACTTCTAATAGGAAGACGTCGTGACACACCTGTATATATAGACACTCTTTCCTTCAAATTTATTAGGTTACTTCTTGCCTCCATAGTCTTTCTCTTCTGGTACTAGTCGTGCATTGCTACCACTATCATACAGTGTTTCCCCACTTCGACCACCGGTGTCTCTTTCACTTTTACATCCATCTCTCTATCCAAAAACTCCTCAATTTCCTTTTTCCTGTCCATCCCTATTATTTTCAGACCCCCTAACTATTATATTTTTTTCTTCTCTCTGACGTTCAACTTTCTCAGTTCCTTAATGTCTCTGGCGAGGCTTTCAATAGCTTTCATCATTTTCTGAATGTCTTCTTCTTTTCTCTTACTTCAATCGCTCTTATATTCTCCCTCCTTCTTACCTGGGCTTCTCCCTATTAATTTGCTTTTCTTAAATGGATCTTGTTGTTACGTTATCAGGTAATCGTCAGTAGCAAAGCGGCTTGAACCGTTACCTACGAAATTAGAAGGCCTGAGTGCTCTGACGTAAGCAGGCTGTGACGTAGGCACACGTAGTTCGACTTAAGCCGTAATAGGCAGTGCATGCCACCCGTCATCCATGGTTAGTGACGCTTCAACCTGCCGTCAGCCGTTACAGTTGCGTGATATTTGCATATTTGGGGGTTGTATTCAAGCGCATTTACACCTGTTTATTACCCCCCGACGCAAAAAGAGGAGTGTTATAAGTTTGACGTGTCTGTGTGTCTGTCTGTGGCATCGTAGCTCCTAAATGAATGGACCGATTTTGATGAGGTTTTTTTTGTTTGAAAGCTGACGTGATCGAGATGGTTCTTAGCTATAATTTATGAAGATCTGTTCAGGCATTGTGTCTGGGGTTACTTAAAATTTTGAATTTTGTTACTTGTTTGTGTATTGTGGTGTGAAAGTGCTATTGACAAAATGCCTTTTATGTGTTGTGTTCCGGGGTGCCGGGGTAATTACAAAAATGATCCAAAAGTGAACGTTTCTGGTTTTTCTGCGGATGTTGACCTGCGTAACAAGTGGTTTGGGAGCATAGATAATTAATACTTGGGAGACGGTTACAGTAAGTTTGAAATTTCCAAAGCTTTAACCGGGAGCTGTACCTAGTGTGTTTCCTAATTATTGTCCGCGTAACAAATATTCACAGTCGTTCAAGTAGGGAGGAAAAATTAGAAAAAGTTGAGCAGGACAATTTCGCGCGTGCCATAGAATAGAGTAAAATGAAACACTAAGGGGTGCAAAGCCACGGCTAGACCCAGTGGAGATGGCTGGGTTGTAAGGCAAAATACAGTTGATAGAGGGCGCCAAGAGATTGTTGCCCCTCTTAGATGTGACACGCAATATTCTTCAATCTCTAATAGAATATCGCAACAAATTGCGGACATCAAAATAAATCAAACGCAATGCGGTGAATAAACAATGTAATTTAAGGAAATAATGAAATTTACAATTTAAAAAAAAAGTGGTACAATAAATTACTACACTTGGGCCGCCCAACAGACGGAGTGATCACCCTGCAAGCAAGAGCTCTACACGGGATAACTATCAATTTAGGACGACAGAACCGCAGTGATGCGCTTTCTTTAGATCCAACGATGTCGCATCACTCCAATTAGGTCGTCATAAATTTATATTGGTCTCGCTAGAGCACGTTCTTGCAGGGTGATCACTCCGTCTGTTAGGCGGCCCAAGTATAAATGAATAAAGCAGCAATCTGAATGAAAATTAATAAAGTAAAAGTAGGTAAGTAAATCCCGATAGTGTACGCGAAACAAAATAATCTAAACACCTGTCGCAGGCAAATAAATTGCCGACACCAAAATGTATTGACTAAGTACAGAGTCGAACGCGGCGTATCTGGTAAGTAGCGCTGGCCAGGGCACCGTAAGGAATCGCAGTAATAGTAATTAATAAAGTTCAAACTAAAACAGGGCAGACGCATCGCGAGGTGAATAAACGCACGACAAGCGAGACTGGAGACACAGCCAACAAGATTATGACAAGTGTTTGACAGAGGGTCAAACGTAAACAACGGTAGGTATAAATAATTATTCTATATTCAGCAAAATTTAACAGTAATAACTATTAACTTTAATAGGTACTATCAAAAGAATACATAGATAAACAAAATAGAGTGTCGTTTAGGACGACGATGCAGGTGACGATACTTGAACGTGTAAGCTGTTCAACACTGGCTTGGTGCACAGGAAAACGGGGAAATAAATGCAACACCTGACCTTTATTTATTAGTTGATCGTTCGTCTTGGAGTGGTAGCGACTCTAGTGGCAGTAGCGTTTACAACCAGGCAGTGCTAGACGTAAGAGGACAACGTACGGTTGGGCTCACAAGCCGAAGGAGGTTTTCTCAACCAAGACGGTACAATAATTAAACCACGCAGTAGTTTCCACTTCCAAATGTGTATGCAGATTCCAGCCACGAACCAGAGCGAAGACAGGGTACGCAACACCAAGACCAAGAACCCTAGAAATTCAAATGAATTAACAAAAGGACAGATCGGCAGACCAGAAAACCATCACCAACAAAACACAACAGCCTCTCAGTGAATGAGTCGGAGGAGAATGCGAAAGGACAGCATAATCGGAAGGGACGATGGGTTTCGGGGTTGAATGATAAATGTAAAATAATGAAATAAAGTAAGAAATACAGTGACTAAATTCGACTTGACTTACCTTCTAAGAATCAGAAGGGTATATCCAAAAAAGGACAATTAAATGTACTTCTATGATGGGTTTTAAAGTGAGCACATGTGACCGCAAGTTGTAAATTGAAAATCCCAAATTAATGGTATACTGAAATGGTTGCCAAAATCGAAAATTGCAAAATCAAATCCAGCTCAATTGTGGCTTCACGATGAATCCCTTATAGTTAGGAAGTTGCACTAAGCACTAACAAAATTTGTGAGAACCACACAATCTACTTTTGCGAACAATGGCTACAGGAAATCAAAATTGCCAAGATTTTCTTTAAAAAAAAGTAGGAAGTACAATCAAAATTTAATCCCTGCGGGTAAGGAGGCAGAAGACATAACCTTAAAAATACCTGAGAAGAAGGTACAGGCGCTTCTACCCTACAACAGTAGATGGCGTTTGAACTGCTACAAACAAACCTACCTTTAAATTAAAACAGATAACTGTAAATAGGCTTAAGTTACCTGTAAAAATGTTTACCAATAAGAAATTAAATGCACTCAAAAATAACCGATGTATTCATTACGAAAAATAAAAGGTGACACATATCAAAGGGCTACAACTTGTGCTACGTTTGAAATTTTTTTGCCGTTTTGAATTCATTTTATTTGCCCACAAATTGGTACAAAGTTATAGGTGAAGAAAAAATAACGTTCTTTAAATTAGTACATTCTCCGAGGTCTATGATTAGTTACTCATTTGTAATAAATTTTTCATTACAAGTACAAACGTTTTGCTACGGACAAGAAATTCCGTTTTCATTCGACAGCATCAATATTATATCTACAACGACTAATACCTACCTACTAATGAAACCACAATTTTATTATCTGAAACTGACAAATTTACTCATGACAGACGAAAAATACTCTTTTGCGTAATATCAGGTCTAATAGGTACGATAAAATCAGAAGAAAACTAATACCGATGCTCTAAATTTTGTAAGCCAGCAATTAGAACTGCAATCATCTGCTAAAGAAAGATTCCGGTAATCAAATGATACCGTAATTTTAACCTATACCTACTGTATTCAATTAGTCCACAAAGTTACACATTTTTTAGACATTCTAATGTATTGATATTGCCTAATCCGAACACAATTAAATCTATTTGCAGTTCTCTATTAATTGATCCGACGTTCGAAGAAAAACGAATTTCTCTAACCTACGCAAAAAATTTACTTAAACTATTAGTTTTCAATGATAAACACGTTACCTTGCTAATTGATGAAATTCATATAAAGCCATATTTAGATTATAAAGGACGGAACATTGTTGGTTATGCTCTTAATAACAGTTCTTTGACAAATTCTGCTTTTGTATTCATGATATGATATCTAGTGTAAGATTGAGTTTAATAGAGGTTGTACACATATAAGTCCAACAAGCAAAACAGACAATCAGTTTATTTCTTCATTAATAAAGACTGTCATAATAAAATTAACCAGTTAATGTAACGGGGTGCGATGAAGGAATCTGTTGGCGTATGACACCCTCTTTACACCGGAAATCTTGCAAAACTACAAAAATGTTAGCATATTATAATGACTTATGCGTACGGCGCGTATGCAGTTGGCACAGCGGCCGATCTACCTACTCTGACGTCACGCGGGAGCGCTCAGGCCTTCTAATCTCGGCGGTAACGCTTGAACCCACCCCACTTGATCCATTCCTGCTCATCTTTCTTTATCTTTGTGCAATGCTGGTTGTCTACGTGCGCCTAGAAGAAACTATCTCGGATTGACACCTCAGAAGTGACTACTCTTAGGTTTGGTTTTAGATGTCGCGCAAAGTTTCCCACGTATTAATTGCTGATGCATCCAGATTTTTCTCGATACTTCAATTTGACGTAGGTATGCAAACGACACAGCGATGTGCATACTTCGACACTCATTCTGTATATTAACTTGAGACAATAAGTGTCTACATTGTATACTCAACATTCAAAGTTTGCACTAAAGACTAATAAATTAATCATATCATCTATAAATTTGGTCAGCATCAACTTTTGGGAGCATTCTCAAGTCACATAAACATAACCGAAGCCTAACGCCTAACTCAATATTTCCTAACATTTAAAAATAAATAATAGTTATCAATACGTTAGTTTTGTAAAATTCATAACACTTCTAGGGCTCGGAAAATCGGGCATAGAATCATAGGCAAATTAATGTTATTTCAAAAAAATTAAGAAATATATTCATTCGGTGGTTTTCTCCATTTTAGACGATTTTTAGGTTTCGTCCAATGACCTGGACGAAATAGAAAAAAATTGTTTTCTTGCCAACTGCGTTTTCTGGCGCTCTTCGTATGAAAACATCTCACATAAATTTGATAGAATAAATAATGTATCTCAATTGTTTTAAGGAATTTTTGAAACATGGTCTTACTAGATCCAGAACAGCCGAATTGTTCGTTCTTTGAATATTCCACAAACCGGAATGTGCTTTCTTTGAAAATATCTTGCGAACAGTATTATTGTTGACATGATTTATCTAAATAGACTTTTAATACATTAATTTGCTCCCAACACAAACACAATATCGAATCACCTTACCAAACAAGAAAAAATGTCATGTCCAGGACCGTATTTAAATTTGATCCCAAAGATGTCATTTTTAGAGACCAAACGCAGAAAAATATTTATGTGTGACACCTCGTTGTAGATATTCAAAACACAGAATTATTTCGAAAACCACTACTAAAAAATCAAGCCCCCAGGTAATTCATAAAAATAAGGCGATGATAGTGACCCAAGAACGAAAAGTTGACTCCATAATTTAGACATGCCGCGTTATGGGCAAGAAAATAAATACAATATTCTTTGCGGCATATTATTAAGCACTCAAAGACGCTACTTCCTCAATTTGACCAACTGTTTGCAAGATTCCCGTGTTAGGTATATGAAATCGAAATTGAATCACCATTACGGGCCATCTGAGTCAATTACTTTGTGTCTTTACCTCATTAATTCTCCGTTTCTAGGGTTCTGTTCTTCAATAATTGGAGGTAAAATGATATCCTATTATTCTCACTTTTCTGTCTGTCCGTTCTTCCGTCTATCCTTCTGCCTGTTTGTCAGTCATAGTCTTCTACTTCCTAAACTATCAGGGCTACAATAATGAAATTGAATATATTATGTAAGTTGATGGCCTAAACAAAGACAAGACTAGGTTGTGCTGTGCCGCCTCCTTCCACTTTCTCTTTGGCGTTTCTTTTATTTTTTGTCTTCTGGTACTTCCCACGCCTTTCCTTTTGTTATCCTTTCCCCATCCTTACAACCCAGATGCCCAAAAAACTGCCCTTCTTGATTTCACTATTTGACTTGTTGGCTAATTATACATTTTACGCATTTCATTGCTTGTGCGTCTTTACCATTCTTCAGTGGTTTTCCTTTTTCCATAATCTGTATAAAATTTTTCGTTCCTATTTTGGTCTTGTTCTGCATTTCTTTAACCTCTTCGCTTTATTACTGTTTTATGGAATCTTATTTTCGTTCTCGGTGTCCTTTGATCTTAATATTCTAATAGGGCGCTCGCGCATCGAGTACTTTTTATTAATCTCAGATTTACCTTATATTCTTCTTGTCATTTCATATTATTGCTGACAAAAAACACGTAACACTTGTTGCAAAACAATTATTTCCTCGTTTATAACGTGACACTCGATTTCTTGAAGCGTTGCTTTGAGAACATAATATCTGCTAACAATAATTTGGTAGCTCATTTTGTAATAATAAACAACTAGATCCATTGTTAACACAATCACTTCTTACTCTTTCGTAGTCTATGTACACTACTATGAGCACTACCAATAAATATAATATACCTATAGTCACTGTCTTTAATGCACTTTCGAAAAATTTCTTTCCATCAACAGAAGACGTATCTATTATTGAAAATGCATTAAAGAAAGCGACTATATGTTATAATGTAATCGATAGTGCGCATAGTAGTGATAAACTCAATTAGATACAATAATTGATTTTTACGAGATACTTAAATTAATGGAGGACGTAAGACTGGAAGTGTTAGCATTTATAAAACCTTAAGCACTATATTTATCATTTTATAAAATACAATCTTGGTCTGATTTCCCAGTTTTTCTATTTATAACCTTGGCAAAATATTTGGATAAACAAACTATTTTTATTTTTCAGAAAGTTGTGATTTAATACAAGCAGGCATCCATATACTATCATATTTATTAAAACATACTAATAATATACCGGGTGTCAACGAGAGCATGTAACATCCCGCCATTTGTTTACTTTTTGAAATATGTTTTGGCAATCCGCTGTAAGTATTATACTACTAAATCCCCATATTTTTATCATATTTGACATATCTAATTACTTCCGGTTAAACCGGAAGTGACATCAACTTTATTATGTTAAATAGCAATATATCATTTTTTTAAGATAGTTCGATAGGGCTTTTCATTCTCTTGACAACCATGTATCATACATACCCAAAAACTTTATATTTTTGACGTCAGAGGGCGTTAAATGAAAAAGTCACGTTGGCTGTGAATTTGGCGTTATGAGAATAATTTTAAACGTTTTAATGAATTAAACTATTAATTCTAACAGACTGTTTTAATGTCCATGGAAAAATTTACGAATTTGAAGCAGTACATCCTTTATTTTTTTAAAAATAAGGTTAACATAGTCGTTTTAAGTGTTTTGAAAAATAGAATTTAAATTAGTAATTGATCATTGAATTGCACTTTTTATGCACAAATTGTGAGGACAATAAACTGAAGTGCGAAAAACAAGAAAAATGTTAGCACCTTGCTATTTAGAATTTCAGGAAAAACTCGGTTTTAAAAACGAATATTTAAAATTTAAAAATTTCAAATAGTTTTTGAAACCGAGTTTTTCCTGAAATTCTAAATAGCAAGGTGCTAATATTTTTCTTATTTTTCGAACTTCAGTTTATTGTCCTCACAATTAGTGCATAAAAAGTGCAATTCAATGATCAATTACTAACTTAAATTACATTTTTCAAAACCCTTGAAACGACTATGTTAAACTTATTTTAAAAAAATAACGGATGTACTGCTTCAAATTCGAAAAATTTTCCCTGGACATTAAAACAGTCTGTTAGAATTAATAGTTTAATTCATTAAAACTTTTAAAATCAGACACATATCTTTAAATTCACAGCCAACGTGACTTTTTCATTTAACGCCCTCTGACGTCAAAAATATAAAGTTCTTGGGTATGTATGATAGATGGTTGTGAAGAGAATAAAAAGGCCTATCGAACTATCTAATAAAAATGATATATTGCTATTTAACATAATAAAGTTGATGTCACTTCCGGTTTAACCGGAAGTAATTAGATATGTCAAATATGATAAAATTATGAGGTTTTAGGAGTATAATACTTACAGCGGATTGCCAGAGTGTACTTCAAAAAGTAAACAAATGGCGGGATGTTACATGCTCTCGTTGACACCCGGTATAGTATTCGCAAATCGGTGATGTAAATTCATATTTCTAATTTGGATTCCAAAGTTTGGTTCCCAAAGTTTGGTTCCTACGTAACTTTGAAATAATTGTGCTCTTTGCATAGAAAGCATAAAATCATCAATACAGGAAGCTTCTTAGAACAAAAAAATAATTTCAGGATTTGCTCCAAGTAATATATTTTTCACATATTTAATATAAGCCAGTATTTCATGGGTATTCGCAAAATTTTTACACATCGCATTTCAACTGGCAACATAAAAGCAGCTTTCCGACAGTAATACTTGGCTGTCTTTTTGAAATCCAGTTACAAACATTGGTAATATAAACAAACACACTTGGATAGGTTCTACGTATATTTTATTTACTCGACGATCGTTTCGGAATTTTATTCCATCATCAGTACAGAGAAACACTTATAAGTACTAAAATCCAAATAAAGCTTACAGTCTATTTATACTATTCAAAAGTAACAAAAGAGGGGAAGATTAAGGTTTATTGTTTATTTACAGGAATATTTGTAGGAGTGGTGACAATTAAAAATCTAATCGATCATTCCGAAGCCCCCGTAATATAGAAAGCCTGTACCCTGCTCTGGTGACGTCACACTTGGTTGTAGATTTCTGTATGGCGAGCCTACCCTGCAGGTAGAGCTTTTATGTATTGAATTGTAGTTTCGTTATTATATTAGTCTCAATACGTTATGGGAATACATTTACCTAGGCAAAATAATCTATTAATATCATTTAAAAGCTTTACAACTTTTTCTACACAAACTTTTATTTTATTTGAGCCGCTAGTTAGAATATATCTTAAATGGTTTACTATTTATCCTAATTTCAATCGGCTATTTATTACATAGAGAAGTAGTGTGCCCTAACCTAACGAACCCAAACATAAAAATTGTTAGAAGTAATAACTAAGCAAAAATTTTTATAGAAAACTTCGAGAAAACTTTAAAAATGGTGCCTATTCTGCGTTTCACTTAACCGCGTTTTATAGTTGTTCTGTATAACATTAACTTTCATTTTTTTCTTGATAATTCGGTGTGCATAGTGTCTTTGCCAAAAAACATTTCACTGTGGATGCGATATGTGGATGACATATTTTGTATTTGGTTAGGCACGGATAGACAGCTACATTCTTTTCTCATATTTATTAACAGTTTAAACAAAAAAATTCAATTTACGATGGAACATGAATTAGATAATAAAATTAACTTTTTAGACGTTACTTTAATTAACATCAAAAATAAAAATAAAATTGAATTCAACATTTTTAGGAAACCTTATTTCAGATACCATAATACCAGCAAAGTTAAATCAATCACTTAGCATAAAACATAGTGCACTTAATAGCTATATTCATAGATTTCTAGCCGTCCCCCTATCAGAATCAGAAGACAACTTCAAGAAAGAGTTAGACATCATAAAACAAATTGCTATTAATAATGGTCACTCAGAAAATCTTGTTAATGAAATTTTAGTCAAAAAAACAGAGTAAAGTCGCCTTAAAATATTTTTATGCTCCTCAAATAGACTACGAAACAAAAATATTCAAATCAACCAATTTTGTATCCAATATTAGTAGTAAAGTCAGTGAAAATTTCAATAGATATAATGTAAAAACTATTAGCACAAATAAACTTAACCTACGAAAATTACTTTTAAATAATAAAGAAAAATGTAAAAAAATAGATAATAGCAGCATATATGAAATCAAATGTTCAGACTGTGATGCCATGTATATAGGCCAAACATGTCGAAGTTTTAAAACTAGATAGGTAAGTGAACACAAAAAAGCCATCGCACACTGGATTCAGCACACACTGTATAGAAAATAAAGATGATTCCAATACCACTAATTTTAAACCCCTTCATTTATGTAATAAAAGTAGAAAATTAACCCTATTAGGAAATTTAGAGATTCAAAAAGCCATCAGCGGAAAGAAAAATGTTACGAATGATCGAGTAGATTTTCAATTGTCATCACTCCTACAAATATTCCTGTAAATAAACAATAAACCTTAATCTCCCCCTCTTTTGTTACTTTAGAATAGTATAAATAGACTTAAGCTTTATTTGGATTTTTTCTCTGTACTCCTGATGATGGAATAAAACTCCGAAACGATCGTCGAGTAAATAAAATATACGGAGAACCTATCCAAGTGTGTTTGTTTATATTATAATTAGGAGAGAGACGCCTATATTGAATCGGCTCGTAAATTGGACCGCATCAATTTTTAATATGTAGGAGCCAACTGGCTCCATCTGGCGGTTCTAGAGGCAACTACTAGTTAAACCGTCGGTAAGTACGAGCGCATGTGCTTGACACGTCTAAAGTGACTGAATTAAGCAACGTTTCACAAAAATACTTGTTGGGGTGCTAAATTTGGACGACTTACCGTGTCCCTAAACAATTACATGGTAGGTACATCGTAATTTTTTAAAATCTACATTGTTTTACTATAGCATATAGTTAACTTTAATGACATTACCCCAAATATATGCCGCGAATGTCTACAGGCAAACCCATCCAATTGACGGCGACACCACGGTTTCCTAAATTGGACTCCTTTGTGGAGCCTAAAATGAACCGGTTCAATATAGGGGGATCACTCTAAATTGGAACTGTTTTGTTACTTGCAGAATGTCTAAACGTGGTAATTACGGAAAGTGGGAGCAAGAAAATTTAGAAAATGCACTTGAGGCTTTTCGCAGAGGTGATTTTGGTCTCAACGAATGTGCCCGCCATTTCGAAATTCCAAAAGCAACTTTGAAGACACCTAGACTACAAAAACAAACGTGCCAATGATGGAATTTAAAAAAATGGGTACATTTGCAGTATTTTCGGAAGACGTCGAAAATGAAATTGTTCAACACCTTTTAACCCTGGAAGAAAACATGTTTGGGATGACAAAGACGTTCGAAAGCTGGCTTTTGAAATTGCAACTAGAAACAACATCAAAAATAACTTCAACAAAGAAAAGCGTATGGCAGGGAAAATGGTATTATGGTTTTATGGGTAGACATAAAGAGTTTTTGTTTGATATAAAAAGTTTAGTTTCACATTCCGTTACGTTTTCACAATGTTTTTTGTTTATATTGTCGTTTGTTAGTGAGGACCAATTTAGGGAACTGGTGGTCCAATTAAGGAACCCAGTCTCCTAAATAATAATTTTTGACTTTTACTGATTTTTTTCTAAAATGACCCCAGATTCAAAATAGGTACCGACTACGTTTTTTATTTGTCTGACAAAAAATAAAACTGAAAAAAGGTCCAATTTAGGCGTCTCTCCCCTAATCATGTTCTACCGAGCGCCTAGCGAAAAATCAGTTAAAATTATATACAAACATTGCAGTGTTAAATGGTACGCATGTCTAGCAGTGGTTTTTATTACAGTGAGAAGTCACTTAAATTTGGCCGGCGAGTTAGGTACCCCAGCAAACTCACTAACTCCGCGGATTGCAAAATTGGTCGCTCCTTAACTTTAACATTAACCAACAATGTGTGACTGTATTTAGTAGTTGCTGTGGACGTTCCTGCACTGGTTGATTTCGTCTTATTTATAACCGCTTTCCTTTCCTTTTAGGATTACTGTTATATCCTGTTAGTTGCTGTTTGTTATTCCATTTTTGTAGTTTTAGTTAAGAAACCCTTAACTTATTAGAAGGATTAATTTCATTTTTGTTTTGTTTCGTCCTAGTAATGCACGCCACGGGCGGCGCATTAGCACTGTTTACTATTACACGCAGTAATAATAATGGGTTTAAATAAAAGGTGAGTGAAAATGTCTTTGCTGGCGATGACCTTTCTGACCTTTTGGACCTGACCGATTTTTTCTTCATAAGAAAAAAGCTGAATCACTAGAACGAAACAAACTTTCGTTGAGGACGCATTAACCACATGAGCCACGAAAGTGTTGCCAATCGAATTTAACTTAATAGTATTTATGTTCTGAATCGTGGTCTGAATCGCAGTATATATTGTATTTTGAAATTACGCGTAACATGAAGCCATAATATACTGCGAATGAGAGTACAGCTGCTCTGTATAATAGTAATCAATGCCAATACAGTTTGATCAATTTGTGTTTAGTCGCGTATGTACTTAGAAGCCGATACGAGAGTAATGTTTTATTTCGCTCCTACGCGCGAGTCAGTATTTGACACGTATGTCTAGCGCAACCGAATTAATCTAAAATATGCGGTATACACTTATTAATTATAAATGAACGCAAAAACGAATGTGCGTAGCGCGCAGCTCTGACCGGCAATTCAATTATAACCAGCGGCGCCGGCGCGGCGTCCGGCTTAACTGCCAGACTGACATTTTTGTGCGTGAATTAAGTTCGTTATTAAAATTTACTTTCCACATTATTTTCCGTTTATATTCTTGTTTGTTTTACGTTTATATTCTGACCGGCGTCGTCTTATACAATCCGTTCTTCTCAGAACGAAAAGTTTACAATTTTGTGGAAAATATCCAACGTAATCGCCAAATGCCGGGAAAGCGTTTAAATTCACAGGCAAGGCAGATGGTCGCCAACCTTATAGAGTAATTTTCTGCTGAGAAAGAAAACGCTGGGCCTCTTATATCACTCAATTCAATTCGACAGGTTTGTGTACAAAATTTTACCATTTCTTAAAAATAATTAACCAGAATTTTTCTTTCTAGAGAGTTGCTGATGCACTTAAGATCAGTGTTGCTACTGTGTTTAGCATTAAAGGAAATAAATTTATTTAAGAAAACATTTTTAAAAACAGGCTTTTATTTAAATGCTCTGAAAAGAAGAAAATAAACTTTCAAATAAATCAAACCGAGGCAAACCCATAATTTTGTTACAGTATACAATTGCATATGATATAAAAGCTTGCCTCGAGAATATATCTTGAAAGTAATTCTAAGTAGAAAATATATATTTTTCTATAAAAGAAATTTACACACGAAAATCTCGCCAGATAGTAGAAATTGTATTTTTCTATGAAAGAAATTTACACACGAAATTCTCGCGACAAGCTTTTATATCATATGCAATTGTATACTGTAACAAGATTATGGGTTTGCCTTGGTTTGATTTATTTGAAAGTTTATTTTCTTCTTTTCAGAGCATTTAAATAAAAGCTTGTTTTTAAAAATGTTTTTTTAAATCAATTTATTTATTATCTTTTTAGTTATCGCTGGACATGTTTCTAAGTCTGTTCATTTCAATTAATGCGTCATTGTTGCACGGTCGTTTGCCTGTTAATTTACTACAATCTAGTTCTTCTACAAGGAGACCTTCTAGTGACTTGACCCTACTTAAAGCCACATATGCTTGGCCAGCAGCGAAAAGCTTTGAGCCTAAATAGACAACGGCATGGTCGACAGTACTACCCTGCATTTTGTGTACTGTGCAAGCCCAGCATAATAATAATTGACAACAATCTTCGTTCAGCAGTGCCGTGACTATATTTAGCCGGAAATTGCACAGATTTGGGCTGAATATTGAATTTAGTGTGATGTCACTAACTTTATCGTTTTCTACTCTTCAAGCCCTTTCATTTGACACATATATTAAGGGGGTTGAAAAGAAAATATAATTCGCTATCTTGGAGCGGCGGCCGTATTGAATTTAGTGTGATGTCACTAACTTTATCGTTTTCTACTCGTCAAGCCCCATATTAAGAGGGTTGCAGAGAAAATATAATCCGTCATCTTGGAGCGGCGGCCATATTGAATTTAGTGTCATGTCACTAACTTTATCGTTTTCTCCTCTTCAAGCCCTTTCATTTGATACCCATATTAAGCTGGTTGCAGAGAAAATATAACCCGCCATCTTGGGGCGGCGGCCATATTGAATTTAGTGTGATGTCACTAACTTTATCGTTTTCTACTCTTCAAGCCCTTTCATTTGATACCCATATTAAGAGGGTTGAAGAGAAAATAGAATCCGCCATCTTGGAGCGGCGGCCATATCGAATTTAGTGTGATGTCACTAACTTTATCGTTTTCTACTCTTCAAGCCCTTTCATTTGATACCCATATTAAGGGGGTTGACAAAAAATGCATCATCCGCCATCTTGTGGCGACGGCCATTTTGAACGTATTACAATATTGAGTATTGAATATTGTATTGTCACCACAACTAAAGGTGTCTGCAAAATTTCAGCTTAATCGGATGACAAGAAGTGGTTCTAATTCAGCTTGCAAGATTTGACCCAAACAAACTAACAAACATACATACGTACGAGTACATACATACATTGCAAGTTAAATAAAAGCTTGTAAAAATGAAAGAAATGAACTCAGTACAGCTGGTAAATCACGTCCCCGTTTTAAACCAAAAACAGAAAATGTTGATGAATCTGTGAAAATGGAGGTCCGTAATGTAATTTACAACTTGTGTGCTATGAATTCTTAATAAGTTAACCCCACACGCCAAAAGACAGTGACACAGTAATTAAACTCGACACGTGTTTCGCTGACAACGTCAGCATCTTCAGGAGTAGAAGATAATCTAAATTCTAAACTTAAATTACGTTGCTAAAAATATCCAACCCCCACTCACCCACCCTCCACTACTGAAGTGAAAAGGATCGATAAACCTATAGGGTTTCTCAGAACTAATTTGAACATGAGAGCAATAAAATTGTATTCTTAAGTGAAAGGGGTCAATAACCTATAGGGTTTCTTAAAACTATTAGAGCAATAAAATTAGGGTCTGGAGGGTAAATATTTTTGGCTAGACTTAATCTATCTACCTGATAAATCTATACAAGGTTGAGTTCGGAATCGGACCATAGTTACTGTTAAGACAACTACGTTTATTTTTATATATCTCTATACTTTCCAATGCGTTTAAATCAAATTTATTATTTCCTGGTTTTAAGAGTTTGAGATTATTGCTATTGAATTTATGGCCCGTTTACAACGCGTGTGACGCCATGCTAGACTTATCAGTGCGGCCGTATTTGTAATGAGCTTGATGCACCTTAAAGCGAGTTAAAATAGACCGAGTTGACTGCCCGATATATTTTTTGTCGCAATTTCCGCATGCTATTTCGTAAATTCCCGCTTTATGAATGGGTTCCGTTTTATCTTTGGCATTTCCTAGTAGATTTTGTAAATTGTTGCTCGAAGTGTGAACCACTTTGAAGCCCGCTTTCCCGAAAATAGTATTCATACCTCTAGTTATTTGCGGTACGTATGGTATTTTTATAAATTTAGTAAAAAAAAAAAAAAATTACTAAATTTATAAAAATACCATACGTACCGCAAATAACTAGAGGTATGAATACTATTTTTATTTAATTGAAAAACCGAGTATCGCGGCGAAGAGTGCACAGTTCTTAAGGCAGTATCACGAAAATAAGAATGCACAGTTTAGCAGGGATATAATATTTCTAGACGAAACTTGGATTTTTTCAAAGGGAAGTAAAGTTCGAGCTTGGCAAAATGAAAGTGTGAAAAGCGTTCGTAAACCTGGTGGATTCGATGGAAAGAGATTCATCGTATTGCATGCTGGCCACCGTGGAGGTTTTGTAGAAAACGCAGAACTGTTATTTGCCACCAAATCAAAACTTGCGGATTACCACGGGGACATGAATGCCGCGATTTTCACGAAGTGGGTTCAAGAAAAATTAATCCCAAATTTAGAAGAGCCATCGTTAGTAGTAATGGACAACGCCCCATACCATAGTGTGGAGTTAAACAAGCAGTCAACTTCGTCATGGAAAAAAGCAAATATCCTTGAATGGTTAATAACGAACAATGTTTCGTGTAGTACTGACATGTTAAAAACAGAGTTATTGGCTCTGTGTAAATTAAACAGAAAAGCTGTGGTATATGAGATAGACCAATTACTTAGAGAAAATGGGCATGATGTAGTGCGGCTTCCCCCTTATCATTGTGAGTTTAATGCCATCGAAATGATTTGGGCAGACGCTAAAGATTACTACAATAAGCATATCGGAGAAGATGGTTACGGTGATGAGGCAGAATTGAAAATGTGGTCAAAAGCTTTGCAGAGGAGTACACCAGAAATATGGAACGAGAAAATTGATCATACCGAGAAGATAATAGGAGAATGGTATAGACGAGAGCATATTGTGGACAATATTTCCATTATTATGTAGTCAATATTACAACTTTTTGTGTGACATCTATTTCTTTTTTGTTAATGGCTTTGATTTAAATGGAAGCAGTTTTGACAGGGGGCTATGGCATGAAAATCAATAAAAAGAAAACCAACATTTTGGTATGTGGAGCGCATGAAAATAGAACTACTTAAAACACAAATAGGAAATGAGAAGACGGAGAAGACGGAGAAAGTCCCGGATTTCTGATATTTAGGAAGTCAAATAACTCGTGATGGTATATAGGAGCTCTAGAGATATAAAACAAAGAATAGCGCAGGGGAGAATTGCGTTTAACAAAAAGAAACAACTGTTATGCTCGCTTACGGTTAATGTAGAAACTTTGGAGATACTCTTAAAGACGTATGTATGGGGTACGGCATTATACGGGTGCGAAACTTGGACAATAGGAGAAGTGGAACGAAAAAGAGGAGAAGCATTTGAAATGTGGTGCTACAGACGCATGATGAAGATACCGTGGATAGGTAAGATTAGCAACAGAGAGGTATTAGAAAGAGTTGGATAAAAGCGAAATTTATGGAAGACGGGTAAGAATAGGAGAGCTAGGATGGTAGGACACCTTCTAAGACACGAAGGAATAGTTCGCGACATACCTGAGTCAAAGATAGGAATAAAAGGAGGAAGGGGTAGGCCTAGAGTAGACTACTGCTCTCAAATAGTTAGGGATGTACGATGTTCTACTTTTATGGAAGTGCGTAAGTTAGCTCAGGATAGGAAAGGGTGGAGGTACGCGTCCAACCAGTCTTCGGACTGAGAACCTTAAAATGATGAATTTGAGAAGTGAGATGTTGGGCGCAGTACTTCGTACGTATTCCTCGAACCGTGTAATAAATATCGTTCCACTCCTCTTTTGTAACTTCTTCACGCACTTTTGAAACCATTTTAAATATTAAAAAACTTATTTTATAATACTGTTAGAGTTAGTAAAAAATATTGTTGATTATACCTAATAATGCGAAATGTTCTAAAAATGTATATTTATTCAAATAAACAAATAAAAATGATTGCAAAATCAAACGAATTTTGAACCCTTGTGTGGTGATTCAAACAAGTTGATGATTTTGTTCACAAACAAGGCACTCTCCAGCGAATGTTGGTTCTTTATTCTAATTTTGCAAAATATGTGTGCCCTTTTCATTATACCCTCATCATTGATAAAACAATATTTCCGCGTGACGTTTGACTTGACGTCTGACATAACCTGCAAAAAGTACCCTTATAGTAATGTCAAAATTTCACGCTTTGCACGCCACTGCGACTGTTTGACACCAGCCGCCAAATTGATTTGATTCATACCGATACGTTTTTGTCGCGGCGTGTGATATACTTGGGCCGCCGAACAGACGGAGTGATCACCCTGCAAAAACGTGCTCTAGCGGGGCCAATATTAATTTATGACGACCGAATTGGAGTGATGCGACTTCGTTGGGTCTAAATAAAGCGCATCACTGCGGTTCGTTCATCCTAAATTGATAGTGGTCCTGCCTAGAGCTCATGATTGCAGGGTGATCACTCCGTCTGTTGGGTGGCCCAAGCATAGAAGTAGAACGCTCTCTCATGGGTTGGGAAGGGCAACGGAACAACCCAAGCTTTGACCGGCAAATTAGCTTTAGAAATCTCAGCGCTCACTTGGTATATCTGCGTACATGGTCTAAAATTTGAATGTCTATTATTTAATGGTGTTAGGTCAATCTAAATTCTCGAAAGCTAGTTTCGGAATGAGACGAAATAAGACAGAAATGATTGGTGATCTTCATAGCGAATTGGATGTAGAAGGCGTAAAGTATCCAGTACTTATTATATGAATAATTTCGGTATTTGCTAAAGTAGGTTTAGAATTGAGCGATCATCTGTTCAATCTTAGTTGGATATCTGGACGTTTTCAGCTTGAGTTTGGAATTTGTATTGTACAATGTCATGATTGTTGAGAATTTTTGCCGCTCAGATGGCTTGGATAGTGAATTACTTGGTTACCTACTCCATATCTAATTCAAGAATCAATCAGACTCCTAACCACACAAAATTTGAAATACTAATAGTATTTCTAATTTTGTGTGGTTAGGGGTCTGATTGATTCTTGAATTAATTATTTAACCGCAGTCTCTAACATCTTCATCCTTTACCTCATATCTATGGAATTGCTCCACTTTCTATCCCTACTAGCATTTCTGTAACAATGAATAAATATTTATTACACGGATGCCACCGTTACATAACTACGACGAAATATATGACAACTTTCTACACATAACGCGTAGTTCCGTAACTGCTACGAAATAATGTTTCATGGATGTGACATGTTATGTCTTCAAGACTAATAATTTACCGATTCCGGATAACTATATTATAACAAAGATAATTTTGAGTCGTTACGATTACGTAACAATGTTTACAACCTGAAAACCGCGTTACATCTTCTACGTGATGTTACGACTTAGTCACAAAGGGAACTTTGTTTCGTATTTCGTAACTTTGTTACGCTTTTAGGAACTTTGCTCCGCAAAATACGCAGTTTTGTTCCCACATCAGAAATTGCGCGACGTCCTTGTAGCAGACCCGTAATATTCCGTAATTTAATTACAACAACCATTTTCCTTCTTTGAAGGACGGCAGCCATGATGGCAAAATCAGGCAATTGTATAAACGGGGTTTCTTAATTTCTAATTTTTGGCCACATCAAGTGCATGTGCAAGGTGAGTTTTGTATGCTTGTGAAGCTGATTGAGAGCAGATCATTTGAAGTCCAATTTTAGTGATTAACTTAACAATTCACGAAAAATATATTTTATCTTATTCTTTAATTTTTCTTTAGAGAGTTTCTAATTATTTTTGATGCGCCTTTGTTATTTTGTAGGTTTACCCCCAATATAAAATCAGTTTGGAAAACCCAGAGCCCCAGATTTGAAAAAAACATCTATTGCCATGACGAAAGCTACAACCCATGAAAAACGTAATGTGTCGTACGACCGATTAATGAGTTGACACGATGTTTTGCATTTTATGCAGTTTTAGTTACACAGATATAATAATTTAAGTGGTATTACGTAACGAATACGTAAAAGTTACGGCACTAAGTTACTCAACCCCGTAACATGTGTAACTTGCGTGGTAAAGGCGTATTCCTCATTTCCGGTAACAGCGTCGGCTGCGGCTCGTAACGGCGACGAGAATTGTTTCCCGTTTCGAAACGTTTTGTAACAGCGACTACTTTGCGACAAAATATGCTAGTAGGGATACAAATTGGAGGGCCAGCATTGCGGTCTCACTTATTATTATATCGCATTTTGTTAAACATTACGGTAGATGCAACAGAAAAGAATTAAACAAATCTGGAAAAATCAGGCTTGCATGTAAAGGACGTGAAATAAAAAAAAATAAACTATCACAACTTAATGTTGTTTAATGCAAAATAGCGTTTTCAATTGAAAGATTATGCGACATCGAGACCTATTATTAAAAAAGCGTCTCAGCCACAGCACGAAAAATGTTTAACATATTTACTTAAATTACCACAAAGCGTTGACTGTTTGCTTTCAAGGCCCACTTGATTTTTGCTAACATTTTACGTTTTCTGGCTGCAATAGCTACAATATTCTATGTAATATGAAGAAGTTGTATATCAATGAAATTAGAAAATCCTCCTTTCAACAAAACATAAGGCAAAAGTAGCGCCAATAAGAAGAAATTAATTTGATGATGGCCTAACGCCTAACGTAAACGAAAGGTTTTTCTGTAAATACATGAGAATGTGCTGATAGAGCACGAAAAATTTCTCCAACAATGTAACCCTATCATTACTATATGGCGATTCATCAAGACAAGGAATCTTGTCTTGACAAGAGATTCTTGTCTTGTCTTGAATTTCAAGACAAGAAAATTTTTTTGTCTCGTCTTGATAAAGTTCTTGGGTACCGGATTCTTTTCTTGATGTCAAGAATCTTGTTATTTCTTGATTATTGATGGTCTTACATTCTACAACCGCGTAAATCCGAATTTGATTGATTGCTTTGACGGGCCGCGCGTCGCCCTGCATCAATCGCAAAGCTCCACGCCGCGCCGCGCGCAAGCAGAAACTATAACCTTATAGTGGCATTGCCGACTTCTAGAACAATTTTTATTTATTGTTTTTTAATACCCCAGTCAAGCAAAATGCAAGTGCTACTCTAATCTACTGACTATTTTAACATTCATTCACATCAGTGGTACTGGACCGTTCGAACAACTAATCCTCGGGCAAATACCCCGCCAGGCATTGACTTATAGAACTAAATCAAAATTTTTTGTACTACGAGACGTCGCAGTTGGTCTGCGGTTTTCCATACACATTCAAACCCTGCAATATTTAAACAAAGACCTGCTTAAAAGCCCGTACGTACATGGAGACACATTATGATTGCTTCAAAGTCACCTTAGGTGGGGTAGCATTATGTGACGTCTCGTAGTACAAAAAATCTGGGTTTAGTTCTATAATTCAATGTCTGGCGGGGTATTTTCCCGAGGAGTAGTTTTTCGAACGGTCCAGTACCACTGATTACTACCAGATAATTACTCGAAGTATTGTCACTTACTGGTATCTGTCCAGAGCGCAGCAGCATATATAGCAAGTTAAATTTCATGGTTTGAGTGTGTAGAGAAAAACATCGTACTGATGAGTCCCAGAAAGACGAAACCAGTTGGTCTGCGGTTTTCCATACAGATTCAAAACATGCAATATTGAAACAAATTCATTCACAATTTGAATTTGTTGCGGTTTGATAGAGCTCCATTTGACACAACAAACAGAATTATAACAATGGCAGGTACGAGCGAGTTTAAAAAGCGCAAACTGGGTGACACCTGACACGAACAGCATGTGTTTAATTGAAGATAACAGTGAATCTAGTGATGGTAGTGTCTCTGTACGCAACGGCGGAAGTAAATCAAAAGTGGACATTAATAACAAAAATACAAAGAAAAATTCAACGTGCAGAAAATCGCCTGGCAGCCAGGAACATCACAGCCAAATAAAAAAACTATTTGGAGAAAGCAAATTTATCATTACTACCAAAGTACATGTGCTGAAGAAGATGAGGATATTTTAATTTGGTGGTGCAACAATAAACTCATGTATCCCGCAATCTAAGCAATATGGCACGCGATTTCTTCAGTACTAGGACAACGTCAGTGCCAGCTGAGATAATGTTTAGCAGGGCCTCTCTTACTATCCGAAAGCACAGGAATCGATTAAATAATGAATCGTCTAGGATGTTGATGTACCTGAATTCATGGCTATATAAGAAAGGCTAGATGAACCCGTGGGCTACGCTCCACGACTTTTACGTAGTGGTGAATCGGTGTAGTAATTATATTTAAAACGTAGGTGCATCCCAGGTGCACCACAAAATATTCCCATAGAATATTCTTAAATAATTAATTGCGTTTAATTTAATACGGCAAGAAACCATTCTGCGAATAGCGCTGAGCAGATCCCAGCGTCCATCGGAATGATGCCGATGCAATTTTCTTATATGCGTTAAAGAAACACCTGATCGAGTGCACGACCTCACCCATACGATCTCCACCAGTTGAAAAGAGACCGAGCGACCGATATCCCCACCCGTAAAGTGTTGTGCCAGTTCGCTTTTAATATTACTAGGTCATCTCGCGCGCTACGCGCGCTCGCTGCCCTAGTCGAATCATGACTTCAAAGAAACGCATTATTGCCTGATTACAGAATAATTTACATCTGATATAATTCCCTGAAAACGTAGTTTTGAACTTTCTTTGATTTCATAAATAAATTATCAAACCTTCCCAAGAACGAACTCTTGAAAAAGCCACGCATATATTATCCGTGAGTAAATATTTCTTTTCGGATATCAATTCCTATTTGATCAAATGTTTAGCCTTGTGATTTGTTAATAGTCATTGTAAACGCTAGTTTAATGGGAAATTATTGTCGTCTTTTAAAAGTGAAATGATAAACATTTTCACAGTACAACGTTATACGGTTAACGAAAACTATATCTCCATGTTTATCGCCTGTTAAAATTTTGCACTGTAGGATATTGCCTCCCAATTGTAAAATTAACAATCTCGTACCATTACATAAGCCTTCATTAATGCTGAGATTTCTACCAACATTACAATACAATATACTCTCAACTTCAATTCATGCAGAGGAAAATTTGGCGGGTTTAAAGTATTTAAATATTCAGGAAGAATAGCACCTTTTAAATCTCCATTATCACAATTTTCAACACTATCCAAGTTTGTATATATTTTTCCTGTTTTTATATCTAACAGTTCTACCACTTTTTTGTTAATGTCTTCAACATCAGAATAGTTGATTAGGTCATATCTATGAATCGCTTTTCTCTAATTGATTCCTCCATATATACGTTCAACGATATCCGAATTATAAATACATCTATGTGGCAATTCTAAATTGCTATTCATATCGTTCAAAACTCCATCTCCAACATCCAATAAAAACTTGGTGAATTCTTGTTCCTGTGGTAGAGCCCGCATATTTTGTGTTTAAGAAAATTTATGGAAATAACTTCAAAGAGAACTAAATTTGATACTTAAATTCACTGTTTCACAGCGGGTAGCATTTATTTTAACTGGTAACAATTGTCAAAAATCTCCTCGCAACACCATAATTTTTCCACCAAACGGAACATCACAATTCATAAAGACTCGTAAGGTTCTGTCAATAATGTCTAAAGCATACCTTTGGCGTCACAGGAGCTTCATCCCAAGTAAAAACATCTACACTCCTTAAATAATCTGCTTCTTTTGAATTTTTCTTAAAGTTGGAAGATGAATCTAAAAACAGAGGAACAGGTAACCCAAACGTTTTATGAACTGTTCTCCCATGAGGAAGTAGTGTTGCTGCTATGACCGTGAAGGCCATGGTACAAACATTTTTATTCTTACTCTTCAGTAAGCTGTAAAGGGTTGTATAAAAATAATTTTTACAGGGGCCTCCTGGACCGTCTATATAAAAACATGAAGATTCAGAAAATGATTCATTTATGTTAGCATCACATTTACCCAAAATAATATCTACAATTTCTTTCTGCTTTTCATTTAGGTGTTTATATTGTCGTGATCCTATTTCTATTGCTTGTTCTTCATTTGCATATTCCATGTCGTGGCATGGTAGGAAACATTGAAAGATTGTAACCTTCCGCAGAAAGCATGGAACTAATTTGAATATAGGCTTTTTTGTCCTTCAGTATTGCTGTAACGTCTTTTATAATCTTGTGACATTGCTGCTTTAAATTCTTCCCACAATTCTTCCTGATAAATTGGTCGGCAATGCATTAAAATACGAATGAATAAATATCTCAGCCGTCTGGGCATCATCCAAATTTCAGCTTCATTCATGGCTCTTTTCCACTCGTGATTATCGTAAATAATAATAATAATAATAATATCTCTACGCACTCCAAACTAACCCTAAGGTTAACCCCAGAAGCTAACTAATAGCTTGTGCGGGACGGAGGAGGCGGCATATTACTAATGGCCGCAGGTGCGTCACAGGAACGACCTACAGTTGCTAGTACTCTACCCACCATTTAGTGCGAGAATGAGGAAAACCTGGAAAACCTCATTAGGTAAAGCTGGATAGGCGATCCAAGGCGCGCCCTAGCCACAGCGCAGAAATGGGTCACCCATCCATAGCCAAACCGCGGGCACTGTTGCTGAGCATTAACGACTACTCATTCGCGCATGCCTGCAAGATCCCACGGCTCTGATAAATAAGACCTATAAGATAAATAAGACCTAATTTTAAACACGCTGCTACATAAGATTCCTGTATTTCTTCGTTTACTGTTTTCAGATCTTCAAATCTGTTTGCTCCTTTAATATGAAATAATAATAATCGAAAATGAAATAGTTCAATTTGGCTGGGGCTTACGGAGTACATGCGTCCAATAACTTTGAATTGTTTCTGACGGCGTATACTTTTACAACGACAACTAACATGATACCTACCTGTGATAGTTCAGACGTACGCACTTTTGGCGATCGGCTCCCTGATCAATTCAAATGAAATTGAAAATTTTAAAATCCATGCCTTAAATTTTTTTGTGAAACTCACAAATCAAATAAAAAAGCGATTTAACTTCCTTGATAAAATTTTAAAGTTTGCCAACAAGTTTGACCCAAAGGTTATACTTTCCACTAAAATAAATACGATCAGTGAGATCAGTGAGATCAGTGAAATATTGATATAGAAACCATAGATTTTGAATTTTGACTTATTAGCCAAATGGAAGAATTTAAAAATTCTGACCATTCTGCAGAGAGCATTTTTTCTCAGCTTAATGTTGTTCAAAGCAAGACAGAAAAACAGATTACTTGCTAAAATTTGTGGGGCGTTGTTGCATACAAAGGATTCACTTAAAGTGAACAACGAAAAAATTGTTTTAATTGGTCTTCCCAGCTAAATATGAATTAATATTCAAAATCTTTGATTGAGGCGGAAGAGGTTTTGGACGTTTAACTTTAAATTTTCTGTTTATTTAGAAATTTTATAACTTGTTATTGTATACATTATGTTTCTATATTGTTTTATTCACTCTGAAAACGCGAATTTTATTTATCTTTTGAATACTTACATAAGAATGTCACGTTTATATCGATTTTTTTGAAATATATCTACTTATAAAATATTAGAGGATTAGTTAAAGCTACCGCTAAAGTTCCGTTGACAATTTTTATACCGAGCATAATTCACAGTAAGAAACCAATATTTCAAGCTTAACAGTCTAATTTTGAAACCCATAAAATGAAACAAATCCGTCTTGACAAGGTAATTCCCAGCAAAAGTTACTATCGGTTACCTGTATATCCACTTTTAATATTCATAAAGTAAGTGAGATGTAAGAGGCTGATTTATTTATGATGTTGTCGCTTTCCCTCTTTATAACTGTTTTGTTACCTCAGCTAATTTCATTTTAAACGAAATTGTCTGTTAATTTTTAGGTGCATGTAAAATTAAGTGATAAATTGAATTTATTTTAGTCTTCGAAGCCAGTGTAGTATGTGTGTTCTATAAAAACCCTATATTTAACACTGAAAATGTTTAACGAATTGAAAGTGTGACAGTATACGAGGGTCCCAGTCGCGATTTCTGTGACGCTTGGAAATTTCGCAGAGTTTGCTAGGTCATGTTTTGGTGACATTTTGAAAATCTCGTCAAATGCAAACTTTTGGGGGATGGATAAAAAATGTAAATAGTCAGGGATCCAGAGCCTTAAATTCCGCTTATTTTTTATGTCTATGCATCTTTTGGACATACTTTTAAAATTAGATCTATATTATGTAAAATGTCCTGCTGAATCCATATCTGAAGGGCCCAAAGCGATTCGGGCTTACATTCATCCCCTATTTTAATTTTTCACCCCTTTTCGGTGGTACGCGACATTTGTACTTTTTTAAGTGTATCTCATGATATCTCTGAAACTACAAGTGATAAAAATGTGAAATTTTAGACACAAGTCAAGCAAAGTATAGCGCTTTCGATTACAATTTTTGAAATTTGTTGGATTAATTATGTTCCAAGAAAAAAAATACGGAACTCAGGTGTTCTGAAATATGGCAGAGAAAAATGTAGCATCTAGGTACTTATTTATTTTTGGGCATATTGGTTGATTCCTTTTAGCCATATTGAAGCAAAAACTTTGAATTAAATTTTAGTGAAAGAACTTTTACAATCCGATTATTGTTACTGTTAATAATTCAATTAGCAGTGCTGAGCGCGCGGGTCGATTGCACAGTTAAGCTTAATTTACATTCAATTTCACATGGGCTTAAATTTGTGATGGAAGTGAAGAAGCATTTAGGTACATTGCCAGTTTGTTATGTCAAATTTGTAGGTTATGTTCCTTTTTTACAAGATGTTCTATGGAAGATAATAATTTGTATTAACAAACAGAATTGAAATATATTGAAAGGAAACTTAAATGCACTCAAGTCTTGCATCAACTACCAAGAATTCAAGAAAATTTTGAAACCCTTTTTTTTGGATTATGCGCATTGCGTGAAATATCAACTGCGCATGACAATTTCAGAGCGAATTGGCGTATTTGCTTCCCTTTTCCAAGCAGGAGCTTGCACGACTTCAAGGTCAAATTGGGAAAATTTCAAGTTGAATTTTGAATGTAAATGGTAAGGTACCTATAAAAGCGAATGACAAGCAATGAAATTTCGAACTCAATTTCTGATGAAAGTCAATGTAAATGCTACTTAAATCTGTACAATCACGCGTGGAGTAGAACGTGGCTTAGTATGGGACGTCTTTTGCGACTAGTATTAAAAACCTCCTATGATTCAAAACAATTATTGAAATTGTACAATCTCCAAATATAGCAGATGTATGCTTAAAATTTTCGATAAGTATCGAAAAATGTTCGAAAAATTACAAATCAAAACATGGATGGGCACAAAGTCGTACAGTAGGTACTTTCTTACTATTATTCATATAAAAGAAAAGTGTTTTCAAATTAACCAAAGTTTAGAGAAAGAATTTTGATACTCGGACGTTCCATTTGCAATTTTAAACTGCGTAAATGTTAATAAAAATTAACAGATTATAGTCGCATAAAGAATTCTTTTATTCGAAAATATCTTGATCACATTTTTTACAGTTTCCCATGCAATTGCAACTTACTATACAATCAACCCAATCAACATCTAGTACTGCAATTACTTCGGTACTATTTATTGGTTCCGGTTTCGGGTGCTTTGTGGCCATGACGGGGATAAAGGTGTTGTTTTCTTTTTTCCAGCCATATTCGTAAATGTTCAATAGCGTAGGGGACGGATCACTAGCATTTTTCCACACAAAGAGTGTGCTGGGTGAATGCATCTTCTGAAGGTGGCCACGTCCTCAAATCCATTTTGCAGTTTTTAAATGAATGTGCTCGTAACTGATCGAAACTGCCCTCAAAATTTGGTCGACCGTACAAGCATTTGAAAAAGTACGAAACTGATGCTGTAAATTCAAAAACATCCGCTTACTGAGGATATTCAGCAAAAGGAATAATTTTTTTGGCATCAATGTTTTTCAAAAGAATCTTCAATACAGTCTTCTTGCCTTTCTTGAACGGATACACAACCTGTAAGTATATACGCTGCTAAAAGGTGACTTGCAACACACGACGACGACTTTTGGGCATGTGCTGATATTTATGCAATTATTTTGTTGCAAAATATATATTTGTTTGATCGGAATAACCGCAAATCAATTGAAAATTTTGTACAATGAGAGTACAAAAATAGTAGTATCATTAGTGACTAACACTGCCGTATTATAGGCAAATTTATCCATTATTGCAAATATTCTGATATCAGCTTCTTCTTGTTTTTGGAAAACCGCCTACATTTTATGCTATTTACCTCATAAACACTGACACTGGTCACCCCGTGCCCGCGATTCCGAGAGCACACCTAGACGCGCCAGTGCAACCGACCCGCGCGCAGTATTGCTAATTAGATTATTAACAGTAACAAAAATCGGATTGTAAAAATTCTTTCACTAAAATTTGATTCAAAGTTTTTGCTTCAATATGGCAGAAAGAAATCGGCCAATATGCCTAAAAATAAAAAAGTACCTCGTTGCTACATTATTCTCTGCCACATTTCAGAACACCTGAGTTCCGTATTTTTTTTCTTGGAAAGTAATTAATCCAACAAATTTCCAAATTGGTCATCGAAAGCGCTATACTTTGCTTGACTTGTGTCTAAAATTTCACATTTTTATCACTTGTAGTTTCAGAGATATCACGAGATAGACTTGAAAAAGTACAAATGTCGCGTACCGCCGAAAAGGGGCGAAAAATTAAAATAGGGGATGAATGCAAGCCCGAATCGCTTTGGGCCCTTCGGATATGGATTCAGCAGGACATTTTACATAATATAGACCTCATTTTAGAAGTATGTCCGAAAGTTGCATACGACTGAACGAAAATTGTGTTTGGACCACTGACTAAAAGTTCGTGGGGGCGAAAATACGGGGGTTAAAATGATTTTTAGGGCACGGAGCGATGGATGCTGTTACAAGGGGTTGGTTTTTGTGGTCTGCGATGCATGGTGGCGATATTATAGGAATGTAAAGTTGAGCTCCATTTTTAGCAAATGTTAAGTCACCAGTACAAATTACAAAAAAATATAAAACACAACAAAAGAAAAATGAAAAAACAGGTGTCAATACGCAAGCCTTCAGGCTTCTGGGAATAGCACAGCAATTGCAGCCTGACCTTCCATGCATCCATCCGAATTTGATTTTGGGCTAGTTGAAAAGAGGAAGAACCGGTGCACATGGCAGTGGTTGGTTTTTGGGGTCTGCGATGCCCGGGGACGATATTATAGGGATGTGAAATCGAGGTACGTTTTGCTTAATGGGAAAGTGTATGTATATTCTTTCTAATCTGTAATGTAATAGGTAGTATATTACTTAACGAGCATGGAAAGTGACAAATTTCATACCAGCGTGAGATCACGCAAATTTATATAAAATACACTTTCCGTCGAGTTATATATTATGTTACCGGTAAAACCCGAATTCAGTGAAAACCCGTTTTAACTAGTTAGAACTGGAAATAACAAAGAGCCTTTGTGAAAACTAGTTTTAACTAGTCAAAACGCGAACTAACGGGACGTATTTGTAAAAACCAGAATAAATAATAATTTTTAATGGGCTTCGGGTTCCAACTGTGATTTTCAGTCAAAACTAGTTTTACCGAGTCGTTCGTTTGGGGGAACTAGTTTCAACTCATAGAATCAATAAAAACCTGAAATTTGTATTCTTTTGCATAATATTAAAAACTCAGTTGAATTTAGGTTTCATTAAACTCTAAAAAACACAAAATATATTCATAGTAGATGGATCAAGAACTTTGACGTAAATTCGCTATGAATTCTTCATAAGTTAACTCCTCACGACAGTTCACGTTTTCCCAGTGTACCTGTACCAAAGGCTTTGGAGTATTTGTTTGAACTCCTTAATAAAAATAACATTGATGAACAAACTGTCAAAGAATACATTAATTTAACCAATCTGTGTATGCAGGAGAATTATTTCAAAGTCAGTGGATCATTTTTCCAACAAAGTGAAGGCTGTACCTTGGGAAATTGCCTCTCTACCTTCATTGCAGAAATTTTCATCGGCAAATTTGAAACCCAACTGAAAGATGAGCTCCCATATTTTCCAAAGGTGTGGGTGAGATATGTAGACGATATATTTTCCATTTTTGACACTACTAAATGTAACGATGAAGATTTTTTGAGCGACTTAAATAGTAGATTCAATTCAATCAAATTTACCCACGAAATAGAAAGAGAAGGACAGCTTTCATTTTTGGACATTTTGGTAATTAGGAAAGACAGTAAGTTAGAATTTCACATCTATAGGAAAGAAACCAGTACAGCTCTGTACATAACTGCAAATTCGAACCACTGCAGTCAGCACAAAGATGCTAGTTTTGGGTTTTTAGCTAATAGACTGTTGAGTCTACCATTGCCCATTGAAAGATACCGCAAGGAAGTAAACACAATTAAAGATATAGCGAGATGTAACGGTTTCGATTCAAAAATTCAAACAGGTTAATAATTAGGAAACGTAAATTTAAAATGCTATTGGGAAATTCCACCACTTTAAATGGGGATAATAAAATTACTAAATTTATAAAAATACCATATGTACCGCAGATAACTATAGGTATGAAAGCAGGCTTCAAAGTGGTTCACACTTCGAGCAACAATTTACAAAATCTACTTGGAAATGCGAAAGATAAAACGGAACCCATTCATAAAGCGGGAATTTACGAAATAGCATGCAGAAATTGCGAGAAAAAATATATCGGGCGGTCAACTCGGTCTTTTTTAACCCACTTCAAGGAGCATCAAGTCCATTACAAATATGGCTGTCCTGATAAGTCTAGCATGGCCTCACACGCGTTGGAAACGGGCCATAAATTCAATAATCTCAAACCCTTAAAACCAGGAAATAATAAATTTGATTTAAACGCCTCGGAAAGTATAGCGATATATAAGAATAAACGTAGCTGTCTTAACAAGAATTACGGTCCGATTCCGAACTCAACCCTGTATAGATTTATCAGGTAGATAGAATTAAGACCACCCAAAAATACGTACCTTCCAGTTCTAGGACACCAATTTTATTGCTCTTATGTTCAAAATAGTTCTAAGAAACGCTTGGGAGACCAATTTTTTGCTCTCGTGTTCGAAATGGTTCTAGAATTTCATGGAAATATTTTGAACATGGGGAAGAGATGGAGTTGGTTTCTTGAGTGGGATGGACTGATGAAGAAACCCTATAGGTTTATCGATCCTCTTCACTTTAGGAGTGGGGGTTGCGTATTTATAGCGATGTAATTTAAGTTTAGAGTTAGATTAATCTTCAACTCTTGAAGATGCTGACGTTGTAAGCGAAAAACGTGTCGTGTTTAATTACTGTGTCACTGTCTTTTGGCGTGTGGGGTTAACTTATTAAGAATTCATAACAAAATATATATAATACCCTGTGTCCCGGGAATTCTGAAGCATCCTGTTTAACATGGTAAATTTGAAAATTGCGATTTCTATGTCCCCAAAGTATTTTAAGGATATTTTGAGTATCAGAACACATACAATGTGCACCACAGAAAGTTTCTGCGCAATAAATTTCAAAGTTTAACAAAATATTTTCAATGATGTATCGCGAAGGAATCATCTTAGTGTAAAGAGCACGATAGCCAACTGCGCAATGGGTTAGTGAGTTCAATCGCAGAATGGCCGACATGGCATCTAGCATACGCGGGTTCGAATCCAACGGTGGTTATTTTTTTTCACCTGTATTGTTATTTTGAATGAACAGCGATTGATTTCTATCAGTAAAGATGCATAATTGAACGTTTTATCATTTTTAATTAAACTGGCAATGGATTTATGAGAAAATTATTCACGTTATTAAAGGCAACAATACCTAGAAAATTAGTTATTTATTGAAATGTATTAAAATTTTGTTTGTTCATTTTAATTTGTTGTGCTCTTGCATTTAAACTGAGTTGATTCCCACGAGATACATTTTTGGAAGTATTTTTGATGTTTGTTTAAATTTTGAAAATTATTATGCAAAAACTTTCTATGGTGCACATTGTATGTATTCTGATACTCGAAATATTTTTAAAACACTTTGGGGGCATAGAAATCGCAATTTTCAAATTTTCCATAATATGTTAAACAGGATGCTTCAGAATTCCCGGGGAACACAGCATGGCTCGCTATTGTGGCATTTCGAGTTGCATAATACCTTTGCTTTTTTACACTTGCACATGTTGTTTGTGCATCGCTTCTTACATGTACAACGCAAATACCTAGCCCTGCACAGATCCACTAGCTAAAGAAGCAGCACTTCTTAGTGACACCGTTTTGTCTTACGAAGAATGGAGTATTTCGGGTTTTTACTGATTCTATGAGTTGAAACTAGTTCCCTCAAGCGAACCACTCAGTAGTTTTGACTAAAAATCACAGTTAGAACCCGAAGCCCATTAAAAATTATTATTTGTTCCGGTTTTTACAAATACGTCCCTTCAGTTCGCGTTTCGACTAGTTAAAACTAGTTTTCACAAAGGCTCTTTGTTAATTCTAGTTCTAACTAGTTAAAACGGGTTTTCACGGAATTCGGGTTTTACCGTTAACATATACACTATTCTTTCCACGACCCCTTAAGAAGACAAATTTGTTAATAAAACAGTAACTTATTTTTTAAGGATTTGTTGTCTATGTTAAAAGATTTCAAAATTTCCAAGTAGCCTACTAACTTACTATGAGCATAATATTCTAATAATTCCGACCGGCTCATGAATGACACGTTGATTTGTTCTCTTGCCCGTCAATTCATAAATGACCAGTTCGTACCTAAATATTTAGGTCTTCCACGGAGTAGCCATAAAATGTTCAACTGCCGTACTTGCAATTTAAGAGATTTTTCTGTTAAAAAATTATTAGATTTAAAGAGACGCAACAGGATATTTATTTAGAAAACGTCAAAATCTCAAAGCTGCCTACAAAATTTGAATGAACCTGTGCGATTTTCAAATATTACAGCACAGTTGCGTGCTTAACGCACGGGCGACGCAATTGCCAAGTTTCCGGCATACTATGCTATATGTAACTTGCCTCTTTCCTAGAGAATCGTGGGAAAATTCATATACAGGTAAAATCACCTTACTTTTTATGCACGTCACAAATTGTAACGATTGAGAGTCGCCTTACGTAAAATGACAAGTCATATAAATTCAATGTGCTAAAAAAGAATAAAGAAATATTTGAATGTCTAAACACAACACTATTTTGTTGCATGATTGCCGCTTAATTTGTTGACGTTTCCCGATTGACTTGACAGCTGATATTCTGAAAGAGTCAAGTTTCGTTAACTTTTGATGTTTTTGGTGTTTTAAACCCTTGTTTTCTTTGTTCATCATCTTTTGCGGTAAAAATCTGTTTTTTGAGAACTAAAATAGTATTCCTGGTTATTTATTATCGGTGTTGTTATTGTTATTGTTGGTATAATGCCCAAATTCTTAAACAGTCAGTGAAACGGAGCTTGCAGCGTCCCTTATCAACTATTTTGAAAGAGAATTGGAAAATAACGGACCCTTCTTACCATTGAATTCAGTTAGAGAGGTAAATTGAATTTTAGTATTTTGGAATTGAGTACCATAAACTCTTGTGGCAACAGTGCTGATATGAAGCCGGTGACGTGCATAAAAAGTAAGGTGATTTTAACTATATGTTATTATGTTACGCACATTCGTGTTTTGTTGTTTGGTTGTCTTGACAACATAGGTATATAAATAAAAAATGTAGCAGGAGAAATTTGTTAAATATTTTGATTGGAAGTAGGTCTTTTAAAAAAATCATGTTTGATTCAATAAGAAAACTCGTCGATGAACGATTTCCGTTGAAACAGGCACTGAAAACGTAACCGGATGCTCGTATTTTAAAGAAAATCACGCATGCATTGTTGAGGAAATTTGTGCAAGGGTTCCAGGTCAGTTTCATCCTTACGGACGTTATCATAACTCACATCCATCCATTTACTTCATTAGTTTTGAGAGAGTATCCGCTTGTGTAAATTGTCAAAATTATATTTTTTGCTTAGTGGTATTCTATCCACGTTTCCTAATCTCATTCGTTTCTAGCATATTTTCACATATCCTCGATAAGATATTTTCACATTATTAATTAAAATTGTTTCACTAAAGAATGCCGTCCGAAAATGTTAAAAAGCTCAATACCCGTCGCGGACAAATTCGCCTATAATTAACTCGATTCGTCAAATTTCTTGATAATTTTAACATAGAACAAACTACGTTCGCGCAGTTAGAAACGCGTTTGGAAACCATTACAAGTATTTTACTTGAATTCAAAAATGTTCAATCCGAGTTGGAAGAAACTTTTATGATAGATAACGCCCTCGACGAAGACATAACTGAGGGCGATCGTGACGAGTTCGAAAATAAATATTTCCAAACAATTACCCCAGCAAAAGAAATTCTGTTAAAAAATCAGACAACTTCACAAGTGTCAAATTCTACTACACATTCTTCGCGCCGGTCTGTCTCGAGCTCAAACCATAGCTCCAACGCAAAACTGCCTTCCCTTCGGCTACCTGAATATGCAGGTACCTACAGTGGCAATTCTTTCACGATTCATTTCAAGGTCTTGTTCACAATATTCAGTCCTTGGCAAATATCGAAAAATTTTACTATTTGCAAGCATCTCTAAGGGGAGATGCAGCTCACGTGATTGCCTCTCTACCCCTTTCAGATGGAAATTACGACACTGCCTGGGAATTGCTGAGGGCAACGTATGAAAATAAAAAATAGTCCAATTAGAAACTACCAGAAGAGGGTCCCATACATCTTTACGACAATTTTCGGACTCATTATTCATGAAAATTTATTGCGCATTAAAATCACTAGGGGAAGAAATTGAGTTGTGGGATACAATTTTAATTTATTTGTTAGTTTCCAAATTAGATTCTAAACGGGAATGGGAAATTTTCAACAATGAAATTGAGATACCCAAAATTAACGATTTCACGAAATATTTGTTAGAACGTTGCAAAATGCTAGAGGCTCTGGATCGCAAATATCATAGCGCAGACAATCATGTTAAAACAGTTACACAATCGGAAGCATTTCATGCGATTACAAGCGGCAAAAGGCCACCCCTGTTTTCAAATATTGTAGTGATACACATTTCATTTATTTTTGCGGGAAATTAAAGGGTTTGACAGTTCCTGCAAGACAAACTGGGATCAAACTGATGAAATTATGTTGGAACTGTTTGCTCTCTGGCCATAGAAAAGCAAAGTGTCGTTCCAGCGGTTGTAAAAATTGTAAGAAACGTCATAGTTCCTTTTTACATAAGAACAACGCGAGAAATTCTGAAAGCTTTAGCCAAAATATTCAATCTGCTCCTACGTTCCATACTCCAAGCGATGTGTCCTCGAATGTCTCGATTCCCCACCCAAATTTTCCCCAAAATTCAGAAAATACGTTACATTCCGGAATATCAAGTCAAACAAATCATGACACCAACCAACCGATTCGTTCGTTTTGCTGTCTACGGCAGTTCTGTATATTCACGATGCGAATAATAAACCTGTCAAATTTCACGCACTGCTTGTGTTTGGTTGTCAAACGTCGTTAGGAAAGTTATCATAGTAACCGTTGCTGTTTATAAAAATTATTATTAATTAATGACAGATGTAAAGAAAAACATAAATAGAGAAAAGTTTCAAGTAATTTCATTTTTCTATTTTGATCTACTTCTTGTCGTTAAACATGGTCCTTCGCAGCTACATCACATAGCCACAGAAGCGATATTTGCAATAATATCAACAAAAGCAACGGAAGGTAGTCGTAATCCACTACAACGAACAAACTGGTACCCACGATTAACGCCCGGACCAGGGTAAGTGGTGCATACTGATCATTTCCGTTACTTAAAATTCAAACGAAAATCCATTCGAATATCCTTGTGTTTTCATTGGGAGTGTTGCTTGTCAGCGTGTGTAGCGGCTGCATTTTATTTGTTCAATACATAACACAATAAAAATGTCGCTAGAAAATCTTAAAAGAAATCGTAAAAACATTAAGAGTTTTTTTACACGCACAAGTACTTTCATCACAACCACAACACAATGGACAGATAAAACAGTTGCAGACTTAAAAAGCAGGTTTCAAAAATTTGACAAATTTTATGAAAATTTCGAAAATTTGCAATCACAAATAAGCATTTTAGAACCAGACATAAGTGAGGAGATCTCTGATCATGAATTCGACGAATTTGAGCGAAAATTCTTCGATCTTTCAGCAAGCATTTCATTAATTTTAGAGAATCATTCACAAGCGAGTAAACAATCACAATTAAACGATCATGTTAATACCTCCTCGGGAGATCGCATGATTGATCAAATTGCACGAATTAAACATTTTTTTGAGAGCGGATACAACAGTAATCTTGTCGAACTCGAATATCGATTAAATCAGTTAACAGAGTCGTGGAATCGATTTGAAATCGCGTCAAACGGAAGTATAGCAGACATAGAGGATAATTATTTCCATATTTGTGGTACAATTAAAAAGTTTTTAATTGATAAAAATACACCAATACATACAAATCCTGTAAATCATAATTCTCTAGTTATACCTCAAAACATCAAATTACCGATAATAAATCTTCCACAGTTCAATGGCAATTACGTAGATTGGTTAAAATTCAGAGATTTGTTTAATTCAATGATACACTTAACGTCAATAGCAAAAATTCAAAAGTTTCATTACCTCATAACGTCACTAATCAAGGATGCCGCAAATGTAATAGATTCGTTGGAGGTAACTGAAGACAATTACGAAATAGCATGGAAATTAGTACAGGAACGATTCGAGAACAAACGCATTTTAATTCGTAATCACGTAAATGCTATTCTCGAACTTCCAAATTTAACTCGTGAGAGCTATACTGCGCTTAGAGAATTGATTGACACGGTAAACAAACATCTAAGGGCACTAAAGACTCTCAATCTTCCAGTTGATCAGTGGGATGCTATTCTTGTCAACATAGTCACATCCAGACTGGACAATCAAACAAAGAGGGAGTGGGAAATGTCAAATACATCTGATGAACCATCCACCTTCACAGAACTCATACAATTTCTAAATAATCGTTGCAATTATTTAGAAACATTGTACGCAGGAAAATCACAGTCAAAATTCGAATCACAGACAAAATTCGAATCAAAATCAATTAACATAACCAAAAGGCAACCAGGTAAGCAAACGCAATGCAATGTAGCAACTACACACTCGAACTGGAAGACATGCATTTTCTGTAAAGGTTCACACGTCATATTTAAATGCGATTCCTTTCGAAAACTTCCAATCGTTACAAGAACGTCAGAAATTAGCAAACTCAACTTGTGTACAAATTGTTTTCGTTCTGGTCATGGTGTCAACGAATGCAAATCCTCCAATTGCCGAGTCTGCAATAAAAAACATAATACTTTATTGCACACTGATTCATCCACGTCAATTCAATCACAAACACTTCCGTCAAATATTCAAACTTCATCAACATTGACAGCTCAGATTAATTCATCACAAATTTTGTTGTCAACAGTACTAGTAAACGTATATGACGCAGAAGGTGGCATTCATGAATTGCGGGCATTATTAGACTCAGGTAGCCAAAGTAACTTCATAACAACAAACGTTTGCAAACGTTTGAAAATTCACACTCATGCCATAACTCAATCAATTTCTGGCATTCACCAAAGTTCAATAAATGTAAACGAAAGAACGAATGTAACAATCCATTCAAGGGTAAAGCAATTTTCTAAGGAAATCTCGTGTTTAGTACTTCAGAAATTAACTGAGAGTCTTCCGTCTGAATACATTTCAGTGTCACAATTGCGAATTCCTAATTCAATAAAGTTAGCGGATCCTGACTATAACAAATCCAAATCAATCGACATGTTGATCGGAGCAGGAATCTTTTGGGATCTTTTGAGGGAAGAACCGCAGATACGTTTAGGCCGCGATCAACCAATTATTCAGAGTACAGAATTGGGATGGATAATAGGTGGTCCCATATCTACTTCAATATCAAATCATTCTAAGAGTCAAAATTGCCTTTTAACCACGATTGAACGGCAAATGCAGAAATTCTGGGAGGTCGAGGAAATTCGAAATTGCGACATTCGGTCTGAAGAAGAGCGCGCATGCGAACAACATTTTTTGGATACTCATAAAAGAAACTCTGAAGGTCGGTTCGTAGTAAAATTACCATTCAAAGAAACTGCGAAGCCTCTCGGTGATTCAAAATCAATTGCAGAGAAACGTTTTCATTTGCTTGAACGCAAATTAAATAGAAATAGCGAATTGAAAAAGGATTATAGCACTTTCATGAACGAATACGCAGATTTGAATCACATGGAACTTGCTCCACAAATTTTGTCTGCACCAGAATCAAACAAAGAATTTTACATGCCTCACCATGCCGTGTTTCGAGATTCAACAACTACCAAAGTTCGAGTTGTTTTTGACGCATCAGCCAAAAGCACCACAGGTATAAGTTTGAACGAAAACTTAATGGTAGGGCCAACCATTCAACCTGATTTATTTTCAATAATAACTCGGTTTCGTATGCATCGGTTTGTGTTGACTGGGGACATAGCTAAAATGTACAGGCAGATCTTAGTAGCCGAAGAAGATCGAGAATTTCAAAAAATTCTTTGGCGTGCTGATCCAAATTTACCATTGCAAACTTTTCGTTTATCTACTGTAACGTACGGAACTGCTTGCGCTCCTTACCTAGCAATCAGATGTATTAATCAAGTAGCCATAGACGAAGAGTCAAAATTTCCTCTAGCACGTTCTGCAATCGAAAACAGCTTTTACGTAGACGATTGTCTCCTCGGTTCAAATTCGGTCAGAGAGCTTGTTAAAATTCGAGATCAAGTAAGTTGTTGTCTTTTACAAGCAGGGTTTGAATTGCGCAAGTGGACTTCTAACGTAGTTGAAGCACTTCCAGATAATAGCGGTTCATCTGGAGACTCAATCATTAATCTTGATAAACAAGGAAAAATCAAAACTTTAGGTTTATCTTGGAATTTTCAGGAAGACGTGTTCACCTACGAAGTAATTCCAATCGATAAATCAGTCAAATTTACAAAACGAAACGTTCTTTCTACAATATCCAAACTGTTCGACCCACTAGGTTTAGTCGGGCCAATACTAACAACTGCCAAACAAATAATGCAGCAGTTATGGTCTTTAAAAATCGAATGGGATGATACATTGCCACTTCAAATACAAATTTCATGGAACAACTTCATAACAGAGTTATCCAATCTTTGTTTATTAAAGATTCCAAGAAACGTCACTTCCGGGACAATTAGCAGTTCAATCGAACTCCATGGTTTTTGCGACGCATCCGAAATAGCGTACGGTGCGTGCTTGTATGTACGTACTATCGATGACGACGGTAATTATCAGGTTCACCTGCTATGCGCCAAATCAAAAATTGCACCTTTAAAAACGTTATCAATTCCTAGGTTGGAGCTCTGCGGAGCATTACTGTTGTCGAAACTTTATCATAAAATATCAGAAATTCTAAAGGGCTTGATCAAGCATGTTTTCCTTTGGACAGACTCCACAATAGTATTAGCGTGGCTATCATCGCCTCCAAATACGTGGAAAACTTTCATTGCCCACAGAGTAGCTGAGATATTGAAACTTACAACTTTTGAATTTTGGGCTCATGTATCTTCAGAAAATAATCCTGCAGATATTATTTCACGCGGTACAAACCCAACAAATTTAGCAAATTTAACAATTTGGTGGCAAGGTCCTTTTTTTTTAAAACAAAGACAAATGGATTGGCCTCCACAACCATCCTTAAAGGAAACAAATATTGACAAATCAAATCGTTTAATTTCGTTAACTCCGTTCTTAGACACCGCTGGAATACTCAGGGTGGGCGGTCGACTTTCTAATGCAGACATTTCAAATGACAGAAAACACCCGATACTTCTCCCTAATAATAATCACGTTACACGAATCATAATATTACATGAACACGAAAGACACTTACATGCAGGTAATCAAGCTACTTTAGCGGCAGTTAGGGAAAATTATTGGCCAATTTCCGGACGAACTCAAGTTCGAAAAATTCTTCATAAGTGTTTGAATTGCTTCAAATATAAACCTAAGCTTATGCAAGAGATCATGGGAAATTTGCCATCTGATAGGGTAACAATTTCAAGGCCATTTCAAAATAGCGGCGTAGACTATGCAGGTCCAATAATGATTAAAGAGTCACGCACTAGAAACAAACGTATGGTCAAGGCTTATGTTGCTTTATTTATTTGCTTTGCGACAAAGGCAATACATATTGAATTAGTCGGCGACCTAACAACTGAAAGTTTTTTAAGTGCTCTAAAGCGATTCACTTCGCGTCGGGGACACGTGAAAAATTTGTATTCTGATAATGGTACAAATTTCGTTGGTGCCCACAATGAATTGCGTCAGTTAATGAAATCAAAAACTTTTCAATCAAAAGTAACAGAATCTCTTATGAATGACCAAATAAAATGGCATTTCATTCCTTCTAGATCTCCTCACTTTGGGGGTTTGTGGGAGGCAGGAATAAAATCAGCAAAATCACACATAAAAAAGGTATTAGGAAATGCAGCCGTTACATATGAGGAGATGTATACTCTCCTAGTGAGGATTGAAGGTTGTTTAAATTCACGACCCCTTGTTCCTTTATCCGAAGACCCAAATGATCTTTCTGCACTTACGCCCGGTCATTTTTTAATCGGGGCTCCGATAACGTCAATCGACGAACCTGATTACATCGAGGCAAAGTCAAATCGTCTATCTAGATGGCAAAGGATCGATCAACTTTCGCAACACTTCTGGAGAAGGTGGGGGAAGGAGTATTTACCTACGTTGCAACAACGAGTGAAATGGCGAGTAAATGCAAAGCAATTATGTATTCCTAATGCTATGGTACTGATACATGAAGATAACCAGCCACCTCAGCGATGGCGACTGGGACGGATTATCGCTCTCCATCCAGGTGAAGACGGAATTGTGAGAGTGGTGACGATCAAAACTGCCAATGGCAACATTAAAAGAAGTATTCACAAAATTTGTGTACTTCCTGGGGAACCATAACTTTCAAGTTCAAATGTTGGTTGGTGTTTTTCGTTGTTTAAAGACTTTTACTGAATTATAATTTGTTGAAAGCTGCCATCTTTCAAGGTGGGCGGAATGTTTGGTTGTCAAACGTCGTTAGGAAAGTTATCATAGTAACCGTTGCTGTTTATAAAAATTATTATTAATTAATGACAGATGTAAAGAAAAACATAAATAGAGAAAAGTTTCAAGTAATTTCATTTTTCTATTTTGATCTACTTCTTGTCGTTAAACAGCTTGACAGCGCCTCGCAATCAAATTTTATTTCAGAAAGCTTCTTACAAAAATTACACCTTGAGACTCAAAAGGTTGATCTCACGGTATCAGGAATGAACGAAATGAGAAATAGTATCACTAAACCCGTAGAAATTTAGATCAAGTCCACGCATAACAATTACCAAAGGAATATGACTTTTTCGACATAGAAGAAATAACGAACTCGACACCCCCAGCAGTTTTTTAATGCACATCACTTGTCAATACCAGAGCATATTCGACTTGCTGACCCCGAATTTTTTAAACCGTCTAGCATCTAGCATCGACTTATTGCTAGGGGCGGGTGCCTTTTACGATTTGTTGTGTGTAGGTCAAATTAAGCTCGCTAATGGTATGGTCACGTTCCAAAAAAACGAAATTAGGTTGGATCGTAACCTGCACTATTCCCAGTTACCGACGTCAACGCCAAAGCCTCGTCACAACTTGCTTTTCACAGATTTTAATAAACAGTTACCAGTTAGAAACATTTTGGTAATTAGAGCAGCCACCCGTAGCTAAAGCGTTCTCAAAAGAAGAAACAGAGTGTGAACAACATTTGCTGCAAAATACGATTCGAGACAACACCGGGCGATTTGTGGTAAAATTGCGTATAACAATCTTGTTAGCCTGGGTGACTCCTTGAATATAGCGATGAGACGATTATATGCTGTCGAACGCAAAACGGCAAAAAATCATAATTTTAAACGTGACTACAAAAATTTTATGTTGGAATACGAAAAACTCGGGCACATGACCCAGATTGAACCTAATCACGACGCCAATACAACAATTTACTATTTACCACATCACGCAGTAGAAAAACAAGAGAGTACGTCAACAAAATTGAGGGTAGTGTTCGATGCATTCGCGAAAACAACAACCAACATTTCTTTAAATGATGTTTTAAAGGTCGGGCCTACCATTCAAAACGATCTGTTTACAATTTTATTGCGTTTCCGAAGACATCAAGTAGTACTCGTTGGCGACATAGCTAAAATGTATCGTCAGGTTATGGTGCATCCCGCAAACAGATATTTGCAACGTATAGGATGGCGCGACGATCCACAACACGAAGTCAAACATTTCGGCTTGAATACTGTCACATACGGCACAGCATCCGCAGCCGTTTTAGCAATTCGTTGCTTAAAACAAATCGCTATTGAAAATCAGGATTCTTTACCGTTAGAAAGCAATGGGTATAATTTCCAACGATTTTTTCGTTGATGACATTTTAACCAGGGCAAGTGATATGAGATTACTAATCGAAATGAAACAAAATCTCTTAAAATCGGTTGCTAATTATGGATTTGAATTGCGAAAACTTCGGTCTAATTATTCGGTGGTTGTAAACAAAGACACAGCAGAATCGGATTCCCGTTTTCTCATCACGGATAATGCTTGCATGAAAACGTTAGGTATTTCCTGGATCTAGACATTAGATAAATTCGAGTACAAAATTAAAATTCCACCGGAAATTCACGAAAAAATAACAAAACGTACCATCCTCTCGTTCGTAGCAAAAATCTTCGACCCATTAGGACATATAGCAATTAGGGTCAAGCTAATGATTCAAAAGCTTTGGCAGTTGCAATTAGGTTGGAATGAGTCTCTGCCGCTGGAAATTCACATGCAGTGGTTAGAATCCCCCGTCCAGTGTTGGTAAAAAACGTCAAAACAATCCAACGCCGCGGTTTTTGTGACGCAAGCGAAAGAGCTTATGGTTGTGCCGTATATTTGCGGCCAATTGATCACACTCACAAAAACGAGTGTCATTTACTATGCGCCAAATCACGAGTCGCCCCGCTGAAATGTATCTCCCTTCCTCGGTTAGAGTTATGTGGAGCCTTACTATTAGCTGATGTTTAGATCATTTACGTTTTATTATTGAGAATGTATCTGCTCACCCTATATATTAGTCTATAAGTTTTATTTTTCTTTCAATTATCTATGTCCTCTAGGATTAAAATATTCCATGTAGTTAGGTAAGAACCTTTCAGATAATTTTAGTAATTTGGTAACTTTAAGAGACATTTCTGAAATTCCTAGCTCAAATTCATCAGAACCAGATTTAGAAACAGTTCCAGAAATGGATAACCCACAAGTGTAAGTTAACAGAAACCTTTATAAATCCAGAATGGAAAATTTAAGAACGTTTGATGGTGAGAGTAACACCTTACATAAATTTATATCTCGCTGTGATGGCATTATAGCCAGTTACAGCGTTTTAACGATCCTTAATTAAATTCTCACATTTTAGAATGTATACAGGGTAAGTTAGCAGGATCAGTTGATGCTATGGTAAGTAGCATAATTGAATTAAATAATTGTGAGCGCTTGAATATGCTCTGAAACAATGTTTCTCAGACAGACGCGATTTAGATTGCCTTGTGCAAGAATTAACAAGGCTGAGATCGGGGGGTCACTCACGGGAAATTTGGGGTACGAAATATTGCCACTTTATGTAATATTGCCAAATATTACCACTGGATAGCAACATACTGCCACTAGACAACCAGTGGACACTGGACAGCCACATTGCCACATACTGCCACTAGATAACCACCTGATCGCCAATATTGCCACCGGACCACAAAATATTTCTGCATATTACCTCAGGATAACCACCAGTATCACCACTTATCATCATAATATCACCTCTGGACCGCCCCATGCCACTAGCCTAATTTTCATTTCAGCACAATATTAAGGGAGCGACTACTGCTTCGGCTGACGATTACTTTCAATTTTGTTCGAACACGGTCGGGCATGCGCATTACAAAATGTCAGCACATTTTGCATTTTGGAAGTGTAAAAAAACTAAAGCTGAGAGAACGCATTTTTGAAACAGGCCATTTAGCTGTACTCGCACCAAACACACGCATCTTTTGGAAAAAAGATGATGCAGAACATTTCAGATTTTAAGAGGGGAAAATTAAAATCTTTCATCCGAATCAAGGGAAGTATAAAAAATCGCACGAGCAAGCCTCTCGCGATTTTTTCACTACCTTGATTCTCGATTATTTGCCATGACAATAAAACATTCATACAATTAAACATGTATTTATCAATAAAAAAATGATCTCTTATGTATTTACCCCCGATTATTTTTTTCATCGTCAAATTGGCCAATTGAAACATTTCATTTGGGTCCCGTGGAGTGTAATATTTCCGTAATTTTTTTTTTCTATAATTTTGCTTGTTGATAAGTTGCCATAGTTGCGAATTTGTAGGTGCATTTATAATTTATAATCTAGTTACTTTAGCACCTGCCAAACGTCAAATATTCCCAACACCTTTCTTTGTATATGAATTAATTGAAATAAAATTCATTTTGAACTACGTTACTTTGAATCAAAAAACAATCTTGTTGAATACAATTCGTGGTCTGGAATTTTTAGGCAATTTTACTCAAGCTGTTGCTTTTACTATAACCACTCGTGTAAAGTTGACAGAAGATCACTCGCGCACGCGCTCGTGATCTTTTAACTGACAAATTTACACTCTTAGTTACCAAGCAAAGCAAAAGCTTTCGTAAAATTTCCGACAATTCCAGACTACTTACTGTATTACTACAGAAAATACCGAAAAGCAATACTGCAATACTGAAATGCTTCATGGGAGACCGCTTATCTTACCAAAATTGGAAACTGGGAATTTCCAAGTTTTCAAGTCGTTCAAGAAACAAATTTAACCAAATCAAATGTGGAAAATTTCCATTAAATAAATGCAATCGCGAAGCAGTTATCGTCAATAAATATACCTCCAAGAAAATCAAGAAACCAAAACAACCTACATTTACATCGTATTACTTGCAATAACTATAAGTTCCATTATTGTATTATTCGTAATCAGTGGTACTGAACCGTTTGAACAACTACTCCTCGGGTAAATACCCCGCCAGGTATTGAATGGTAGAACTAAATCCAGATTTTTTGTACTACGAGACGTCACAGAATGCTACCCCACCTAAGGTGGCTTTGAAGCAATCATAATGTGTCTTCATGTATGTATGTGCTTTTAAGCGGGCCTTTGTTAAAATATTGTATGTTTCGACTGATTTTGTCCTTCTGGGACTCATCAGTACGGTGCTTTCCCCTGCACACCCAAACCATGCAATTTAACTTGCTATACATGCTGCCGCGCTCTGGACAGATATCAGCAAGCGACGATTGCTTTGAGTAATTATCTGGTAGTAATCAGTGGTACTTGGCCGTTCGAACAACTACTCCTCGGGCAAATATCCCGCCAGGCATTGAATTATAAAACTAAATCCAGATTTTTGTACTACGAGACGTCACAGAAGCACGCACGTACATGGAGGCACATTATGATTGTTTCAAAGCCACCGTAGGTGGCTTTTTCTTTCCTTTTTTATGTTTGCTTGTTGACTTTTTGTTACCTATTAGGTTTCTTTACAAACTTTGAAAACTTTATCTTTTCATTCCTAAATGATCTCGTTGCTGCTGCATCTGCATTTTTATTCGTAAACTACGTGTACCTAGTAAAACAAGGACAAAGTTATAGGACTCTAAGGTTTGTTAGTTAAATAATTAATGTCTTTGGATTTAGTGCTCCGTCGTGAGTTTTTTAACACAATATTTTCGTTCTGTTTATTAAACTGCTTGATTTATAAATATAATCATTAAAAAGTGTTACCTATTTGAAACACTAGGCAATTTAAACAAACTTCAGGTCACCTTCCCTGTTAAAGGGCCCACACACTGTGCAATTTGTTGAACTACAAGTTGTACTACAGATTGGACAGACAATCGGTGCAACAAGTTGCTTAGTATTTTGCCTACATATTGTTGAACGACAACGCCACAGACTATGCAATTATCGTTTCGACGGACGAATCTACTTGAGTTGTACAACTTGTCGTACAACAAGTTGCATAGTGTGTCGGCCGTTTTATACTTGCTACTGTTTTAAGCAATGTAAATAACTTAGGCGCTCATACTTTTTCTGATTTGCTTAACTCCATGTAAACCCTAGTGTCAATATTATGAAAGGTTATACAAAGGTGTTTTTGTAAAGATCGACAAATAAAGGGTGCTCCATTTACGAAAAATTAGTTAGCCAAAATTTCATAAAGTCTAAAACGCCCTATATGATAATAATACCAGTGGCGGCTCGTGGATTAATAACCAGGGGGGTCGGTTTGGTTTTAGAACTTATAATTAATACTAAAAGTATGTACATGCGTATAGTAGAGTTGCAAGATAAATTTAGGGTGCCATTATGTAGCCACAAAATTATCATTACAGCAGGTAGTGAACACTACACGGTGGTGTTAAAGAGAAAGAGTATGGTTATTGATAATTCTCAAACGGTGTATAATACCAATAAATTTAATTATATTTTGTTACAATGTGGTTTTCTTTAAAAGCAGAAATATCTGTAATCCGGACCTGTTTTCTTGCATGTTTACATTACCATTAAAACGCATTGCAAAGTAATCTGGAGTAGGGCGAAATATCTTGCGACCTACTATACAAATCTTCAAAAATATAAGAAAGGGGGTATATGCGCAAAATATTGTTAAATAAAGCATACCGTAAACGTGTTTATATTTTAAGTCAATTCTCCTCTCCTTCAGTTCTGCAAAATGGGTTTTGAGTACCTAGGGGGAGAAGCATGCTTTTTAATTTTGTGTTTTAAATGTTGCTCTATTTTTAGCCCATATAGCATCATTATTGAAAATAATAAGAACGAATAGCAAAAAAACGCATCTTTCACACTATAACCCCAAATTGTACATCGATTCTTTGAAATATCTTTGAACATCTTTACCCCCATCCTTTGTTTGCTTCAAATCCATTTTTGGTTTCGGTCGCCCACTTTCCTTTTTTTCAAGTCGGCGTTCATAATTCAATGTTCTATCTGACTTTAAAGAAAATATCTCCTCAACAACTCCTCTTGTTTTGATAAAAGCAAAATTTCACGACACTGACAACTGCAACAACTAGAAACACCCCACTCCGCAGTCTGAGAACTGATTATTTTTTAACTCTCTCAATTCTGCGCAGCTGTCATAAAACATTCATTGGGCCGTCGACCACATTAGTGATATAGGAGTAAGAGGTGACTGTCATTTTCACTCAAGAAATTCGCATCTGCTGTTCTTCTTTACATGCATTTCTCTATAAGCCATTGGAGCTGTGTAGGATCAATTTGAATTACGGCCCGGCTTGCGGGCGAGGGCGGCATGGCTTATTTCTAATATTGCTGCGAATGCAGACCGCTGAGGATTTTAAATTTGATTCTACTAGACAAAAAATATTTGTATTAAAATTATGATTTTGATTAGAATATTTTAGGGGGTCATTGACCAATTGACCTTAAGGACAAGCCGACACTGAATACAATACAGATAGTGCGTTTTTCCTATACGGTCTTGGAAATTACACGAAAAAGACAGTATTTCTTAAAAACGCCAGTCTTTTGAAAGTGACAAACGGTTAATATTAGATCCATACAATTTAATACCAAGGAAAAACTCATAAGAAAGGCTTTCTAGAAATGATATAATATACAGTACGTTCCAATTAAAAACAAATATTTGGTACAACACCTAGTATTTATACTGGACCAAAATTATTTTAGATCGGACACAAAGTACGTACAATCGCCCTGTGAAAATCGCGTCTGAATATCTTATTTGAATGAGGAAATATCAACCACCACCACTATACTGTGGATATAATGCAATATAATACATATGTTAGCGGCTGCTTTTGAATGTTTACCTTCCTTGGTTTAGTTATGAATACCTACCTACAGACGTAGTACCCCTGTAACTAAATTAATAAAACATTTAAGAATATGTATGGGAGTATGGATTACTTCGAAATAATATACACATTTTACATTCATACTCATTTATTACATCGAATTAGTCATCTAAAGTTTTTGAATTTATTACGTTTGTTCATGAACACGTTTACGAGCTCTGTCCGGGAAGACAATAGAAATGATTTCACATTATAAAATAGACCGCATTTAATCCTTGTCATTTTATTTAAGAGATACTTTATAGTCCTCTGTGGAGTAATATATTTATTGCTTTCAATTAAATTCTTTGGGCAAACCTTTATTCTAGTTTACTTCGCTACGTAACTAGTCAATTTATGATTGTATGTCGCTACATTCGTTTCACCATATAAAACTTTACACTTACAAACACTTAATTCAAGTTACATCGATGCATGCATTATTTTAACATTACATTTGAACTAAAAAAAGTAATATGACACTTTCAAGATTATTTGGTGTACTTATTACATTAGAGGAAAAGTTCAAAGGTATTGTAAATTACCTAAATCGCAAATTACACTGCAAAATTGGTCAAATGTCAATTGTGCGTAGCAAATTTTGTGTGTGTAAGATGCTTATCATTTTTGCATATTAGAGAAAATGAAATTTTATCAATTTCTTGATGTCCAATTTAATTAGCAAGTTCTCACTAATTTATAATACCTTCCTGTAAAAATAAAACACTTACGTGGTGAACACTATGACGACTAGAGGAGATTTTATAAATCAAATGCAGGTATGTCGATAAAGATTTCTAAATTTGAATAAATTGTTTCACTTGCCCCTCGATTTGCCCTATTGCTCACCACAGTTTTAATGATATCTCTAACTTGATTCAAATTTATATACAACCAACATAATTGTATAATTATTTTTATTTAAATGCAAAAAATATTCAAGAGTTTGTTTAATATTACTTAAAATTATCACTCTTTATCACTTTAGCACAATCCCATTAAGTACGATCAAATAAATAGAAGTACAAAAGTGTCTTTGCAGAGAGCATACCAATAATCTAGCAGTAAATTTACGACTAAAAACTAGTAGTAGTAAATCTGCTGCTAGTTAAGTCTACTCAAAGACTCGATCCGAATTCAGAACTTCTTCTTCTGTCAACATGTTTCATGTAAGTGTCCGAGTATATACTTTTCGTCCGATCATCATACCTTAGAGATGGTCTTCTAATGTCAAATTTATCTAAATCGGAAGGAGGACGATGACACAAACTACAAAATGCACATTGAAGTGTATTTTTAAATGCTTCTCTAAAGTCTCTGTTAAAATAAGCATAAATGAGAGGGTTTAATGTAGAATTGAAATAACCAATCCAAAAGACCACTGCAATAACAACGTCCGAACAGGGGCAAGTCTTGCACAAAGAAGTACTCAGATACCACAAGAAAAAAGGTAACCAACACAAAATAAATGTCCCCATAATAATACCTAAAGTTCTGGCAGCCTTATGTTCTCTTTTCATTTTTATAATATTGCGTTCCCTCGTTGGTGTTTGATGGAGTTCATGGTTTAATTCATGTAAGGTCAGCGTTTTAGATGAGCCTCCTGAATTAGATAGCATGTCGCCATTAGTATTATTTTGTTGCAGCATCATCGCAGTTGCTTGTCTATTGGACATTTCTCTTTCTTGTCTGTTTGCTTCTCGGAATATTGCTAGGTATGTGAATATCATTATTGTGCATGGAATCCAAAATGATATACTGCTGCTTATAACGGCATAATATCCATTGACTTCAAAAGTGCATTCGTCGTCATGTTCACGGCTCTTATTCATATGCTCTTCTGTTGTATACCATCCACTAAAAATTGGCACAAAACTTATCACTGCTGGACCTATCCAAGTGATCAGTAACATTACAGCTACCACTCTTTTTGTCATAGTCACTGAGTACTTCAAGGGTTTTACTATGGCGTAATACCGATCAACACTTATACAACACAAATGAAGTATCGACGCTGTTGAAAAATACACGTCTAAAGAGTTCCACACGTTGCACATGAAGAATCCAAACATCCACTTACCAGATATTTGGACACTCGCATTAAAAGTCATAGCAAACATAGCTACTAACATATCGGCTAAAGCTAGCGATATCACATAGTAATTAGTAATCACTCTTAATTTTCGGTGCCGCATGACGGAAACAATAACCAATAAATTTCCAAAAATAGAAGCGATTATTATAAAACCCATAACGATAGCGCTGAAGATATGAAGTACTACATTTGGCCATTCTTCAGTGGTAGATGACGAGTTGACAACTGGAACTTCTGGGGTTGTATTAAGAACTAGTAGATCCATAACATTTGTTTCTTGATTCAGTATAGAAATATTTTTTGTCTTCCAGCAGTTTTTTGGTGTTCTAGTATATGGAAGAGCTTCATTTCTTCTTCTAATTGGATCGAGAATTACGTATATCTGTTTCTCCAGTATCAGTCTTCATTCTGAAAACAAAAAAGAAAAAGCGTCAGAAACATGCAACATTTAGAAATTCATGTCCATCATTGTAAATTAGCAAGAATAATAAGTATTGGCAATCAAATGGGCACTTTCGCGCTCTGAATATTCGTTTTCCAGCAATTTGGTACTACAAGAGGTGGCTCTATTATAAAATAAGCAGATTAAAATGTGGTCAACATTTTATTTACTTTTCCATAGAAATAATACCCATTGCTGTCCTGGTAAAATATGAATGTAATAAGCTTACATTCTTTAACTCTTTCTTTAATATAGGTGTTTACATGCAGACATATTTTCAGAAACCCTCACGTGTTATTTTAGTGCATTTAATTTCAGGTAAAAACTTCGAAAACTGGGTGTGTAGGTATTGTGTAATCTAAGAAAAACGAACAGCAACTTCTCAGTGACAATCAACGTGCGTGAACGAAATGGATGGAATTCAAACAGCTATCAATTTTTAAAAAATCATCAGGATTTCAGGGTTGAAATAAGGACGACAATGGCCGCATTCTAAAAAAATCCTTATGATGACTAAAACTAGCTTAAGACATAATTTACCCACATAGGTGAATTCAGATAGAAAAGGCTCCCAAAACATTCCAAGTCCATCATCATCATAATCATCATCATCATAAAGTTCTGAGTCCGAAGAGTGGTTGGACGCGTACCTCCATTCTTTCCTATCCTGCGCTAGCCTACGCATTTCCTTAAAAATAGAAAATTATACATCTCCAACTATTTGAGGGCAGTAGTCTAATCTGGGCATACCCCAATCTCTTTCTATTCCCATCTCTGACTAGTATGTCGTGAACTATTCCTTCGTGTCCCAGAAGGTGTCCTAGCATACTATCTATCCTGTTCTCTATTGTCTTCCATACCTTTCGCATAACAGTTGCTTCTTTTGTTAAACGCCACTCGACCCTGTACTATTCTTTGTTTTATAACTTTAGTGCTCCTACCATCTCAAGTTATTTGACTTCCTAAATAGCAGAAATCCGCGACTTCCTCTACCTTCTCATTTCCTACTTGTATTTTAGTTTTAGTTCTATTTTCACGCCCTCTACATACCAAAATTTTGTTTTTTATTGATTTTCTTGCCGCAGCCCTCTGTCGAATCTGCCTTCATTCATTCAAAGCCATTCCTAGTTCTTCTCTGCTATATCATCCGCGAATCTGAGCATGTTAACCGTTTGACCCTGTACATTAACCACTGAGGCTCTCCTTAACAATATTAATCCCATCTTCGATATATCAGTTGAAAACAACGCACACCCTTGTCTCACTCCCTTCCGGATATCTACTTCTCTTCGTTCCTGCTCAAATTCTATAATTTGCTATTTGTTGAGATTATGTATTATTCTTCTGTTCGTATATTTCATCCATACCTTTATGAGTACTTCGAGCACCTTCCATCATTTTACGTTGTGAGAGGCTTTTTCTAAATCAACAAGTCCTACATAGATGCTCTTTCCTTTTTCTATTGTTTTCCTGTAATTACTCGTAATTCTAGAATGGCCTCGCGCGTTCCTCTACTTCGTTTAAATTCAAACTGATTTTCTCCTAAAATTTCTTCCACCCTTTTCTTCATCCTTTGCACAATTCCAGTTAAAGTTTTGGACGGGTGGAAAGTTAATAAACTAATAGATTTAAGATTTTCGTACTTATCCGCGCCTTTCCTTTTTTGGCAAAGCGACTATGATGTTCCTTTTGTAATCTTCTGCACTCTCACCTATCTCGTATATACGGCTAACTAGATTAAATGAACGCTCTCTTACCTCTTAATAATAATAATAATAAACCGTCTTTATTCGAAAACAACAAGTGACCTTTACACTTTAAAATGTCTGCCTGAAATCCGTCTACACCTGGTGCCTTATAGTTTTTTAAACTTTTTTATGCTAGCTCAAACTCTTCCCTTATTATAGAACAGCCTAGATTATCCCCCTCTACGTTTTCATTTCTAATATATCTCTTAGTTCTTGTCCTGCATATAAGATTCCCAAATATTCCTTCCACTTATCTGCCTTTTCCTCTCTTCCGATTAGGTTGTCACTTGCCTCGTTTCTAAATTCTTGCTGCTTGATCCAATTTTTCTGAAATTTCTCCTTATTCTTTTATACGCTTCGTCAGTTTTTCCTACTTCAAGCTTGTAACGTTGCACCAGTAAACACACTGGGTAATCAAAATTGATTAGTGTTTACTTTATACGTTCTGACGTCACGCCGCGATCCAGAAGATAGGTACGTCATCTGTGTTCGTCAACACAGGTGGGAGAAGCAATCGTGCGCCATACGAGACAACAGTCAACGGAGATGGATGGTAGTTGCGCCCGTCACCAATGTGACGTCATGTATTTTCAACCGGCACCACTCCTCCCGCCGGAAATCTGGAAGTGAACCGCCGAAGCTAGCCCCCCACTCTCCGCTTATAAAAGTGGTGGATCCCGAGAAGAAATTCAGTACCTGGTCCTGCCTGGTCGTCCGGCCCTCAGTCAGGACCAGCACTCCCAGCATTTGAGATGATGCTGGCCAGTCCGATCCGAAACAGAAATAACTGATTGAACCTGCCTAAGTTCGCCGTGTGATTAACTGATATGCAATAAATAAATTGGAGTAAGTGCCCGGTGAATGATAGTTGGTATTGCAGTAATATTAACTATCAAACACAACCTAGTTGCGAGTGGACTAGATCCAGCTTTGCGTATCGAGGGAATAGATACAGCAGGAGCTAAGGGTGTCTGCTGGTGTGGGTTGGATCGATCCGGCAATCTCGTGGTGACATAAGTCAACAAATGAGACGATATATAGGCGGGGATTGATCACACCTGGCCGAATCGACGGCCTTTAGTACAATCCAGCTGTAATACCGTCTATTTCCCCGATACGTATAACCCGGTGATATTCCAGAGGAGATTGTATTTTGGGGCTATCACGAAAACTCCACGAAACCGATGGCAATTGAGTTTGATCATACGACGAGCCCGTGGCGTGTCCAATCAGGATACATCGCTAAAACCGATTTAATTGTCATAAAGAAAACCCATTTAATTTCATGTAAATACCGATTTTGCTGTAATAGAATACCGATATAATTTCCTTATGTGTTGTTATTTTAATCGTCGTTTAGCAATAGTAAGAGAACCCAACCCTTTCTGCGACTGAAAGCTAAGGGTAGCAACGAATAAGTCTCATACCGACCAGATACAACGAAAGAAGTTGTTCATAAGCGAACGACCAGATCCCCGTAGATATACACTGTGTCCCAATACGTGATACCGAGGGATACAGCTGTATATCTAAAGGCCCGAATCCAGAAGCACCGAGAAGGATTAAGATACGCCATTCTACTAGTGACGCCCGAGAATAAAAACAAAGAGACAGTAACGTTGTAAGCTTATCTTCCACTTCTTGGCATTTGTTATCAATCCACTGTTCTTTCGCTTTCTTACATTTCCGAATAATTTCTCACTTGACCGCTTTCATCTAGCCTATTTTTATATTTTCGTCTCTCGTCTATTAGAGTCACAATATTCTTTATTATCCAGGGTTTTCTATTTTGTTTTCTGTTTGTGACCCAATATAACTCTAGCTGCAGAATCTAAATTATTTTTAATGCAATTCCATTCTGCTTCTGGGGATGGTTCCACGAAAACGAAACATCGTAGAGGAGAAATGGCATTGCCACAAGAAAGCTTTTCACAAATTGCAACGTAGTGGCATTTTTAGTTTTTCGCTATTTCTTATAAGAAGGTGAACAATTAAAAGGAAATTCCATAAATTAGCATTTTTAGAAGTAACTCACAAACGAAAACAAATTTTGAAAATATTTTAAGACCGTTTTAATAGGCCCCAACTATCCAACTTTTTCAAAATTTAACGAATTTCGTATCTATTGCCGTTTCCAACATCCGCTTGATGTACATTATTATCTTGGGCAGGTTGTATACAGCAAGTAATATTGTATGGTTGGAGTGTTTAGGATGCCTTGCCCTACACATTCGAACCATGCAATATTACTATTGATTAAGTCCAGTGATCTACGGTTCTCCACGCACATTCCAAACATGTAATATTGAAAACTTTCAACATACATTTGAATAAGCAATTTACCCGAAGCGACATAAGTATTTAAGGATTGATATAATATTGTGGCTAATCATGTTAAACATTTTAGAATAATCCAAAGTAATTAGAATGGAGATTTTGATTTTCATGCAACAAATAAACTTGTTCGAAAGAACAGGTTTCTACGGGCTGATGTGTGATTGAAGGCCGAGGCGCAGAGTGCCGAAGATTACAACACGCCGAGATTCGCCGTGATACATACACAATTTCATGCAGGATCGAACAGTTTCAATATTACAGAATTCAAAGAAATAAAAATTCGTTTAGCTGTCAAATTCAAAAATTATTGTTGTCGAAATGGCAGTAATATGAAAACGTAATACCTATGAAAACGATGATGATCCATTTAGTTTTGTACAGAAAAAATCCCAAGCCTATAAAAGGTTTTTGGCGCCCTAGTGCCATAAAATACAATATATTGCGCCCAATTTTCAAGGCGCTAAATTCATGATAATTAAACTGATGGTGCAAAAAGATATATTCTTCTTGGATAAGTTGTTCAACGTGAATATCAGAAAGTGATTTGGATAATGCCATTTGCGTTTTGTGCACGTCTCATAAATATTGATTTTTTGGCAATGACGTATAAAATGATTAAGTCTTTGAATTTGTTGGTGGGTGTATTTATGCAGTATTTTTTGAAATGGTACCTATTTGATGATAATATCATTTTAAAATTCTAGCATTTCAAGTGACGTAATCAGATCAGATACTATCTGATTCTGTTTAAGTAAAAGTGTGCAAGATTTGCACAAATTAATTTTAACACTATTTGTTCAATCCTGCCATAGAAACATGTTGTTTCACCCTTAGATACTATGCGAGAAAGCATTATTTTTGTTCACTCACTTCGTTTCTTTAGCAACGGGTGGGCGAAAGCAGTGTGCGAAAGTACTTTCGTTCACTCTTACTACTTTCACCCACTCCATTTCTCAATAAAATTACACAAATATTCAAAATGAATCATTCAAATTGACATGGCAATTTATGATGGTTTCTGTAAATAATAAACTAGCTCAATTGTTGTAAAAAAAATTTATTTGTGTGCGTTTTAATAAATTTGGTCATACATTCAAAATTAATTAGATATTTATTTAATATTAAGTAGGTACTGTCAACATTTCAATATGAAATTTTTACAGAGTTTTTTCAAAAACAAATAAAATTGTCTTCAACATATTTATAATATGTGGACCACAAAGAAGATGGCTCGTAATTTTCTACCAATCCATTAAAATGGGCTAAGACGAAGCCGAACGATAATTCAAGCCGGAACGTAGCGGCCGTGACGTATTAATCGTGGCCAGCTTGGTACGAACGGCCGGTGTTCGTGGCGTGGAAATAATGCTAGTTTACCAAAATATTCAATAACAACAACTGGACTTTTGAAATTTTTATTAAGAGAACATCTAATTAAAGATACCTGAACGGTATAATACCATATTTTCCTATTTTGAACAAACGTTTAACATTAAAAACCTACAGAACTTAAACTCAATATGTATTTAATAATATTAAATGAGCCGCATTCCGCATGAAGAACAAAACTAAAAAATATAGTAGAAAACATTGTCGGAAACAAGTCTTAACGAAATGAAATACACCCGCTAACAAAATGTTTACTGATGGAAGAAGATAAATGGGAGAACTACTTACTAAGCAATTTTTTAATTTTCTTTTCTTTTGCTTCATTATCTCACATTTCATTGGAGGTAGGTAACATATGAATAATTATTTAATAAAATATTGCATGAATTGTGCAATGTATAATGGTTATATGGTTAAGTGAGGGGAAATGTAATTTGTTTGTACGCCTACACGGCTCAGTGCGGCTAGCGCGCACAATTTATATGTGTTTATTAACCCGCTGTAACTTTTTTCAGTAACAACATTAATGTTTCGTTTCTTCACCAAAAATAATTTCGAGCCTTTGTTCGTATTTGATCTCGCATATGCATATGGTAATTCCGAAAAATAAGATTACTTATCCAGTACGTGAAAAATACATTACACAAATTTGTGGTCTAGCAAGAAAACATTTTTTTTTTCATAAAAATGGAAAGTTTTAGAGGCAACGTGAATAAACTGTGATGATCAGCACATTTCAATGTATATTCCATAAAAAAACAGATCTCTTACTCTTTTCATTGCTGAAATACAACAAGAAAAGTATTAAAAATGGTCGAAAATTGATTTAGGAAAGTTTAGGAAAATTCGATTTTTCGGCATTTTCGCAATTCCCGATATTTTCGCGACCCCAAAATTCGAATCGGCAGGTCATTTTACATAAGAATCAGCTTCATTTTTTTGTGCGTGTTTGAGTAGTAAGAGGTTATCGAATTAGAGCACTTTGCTCCCCGATTAAGCGATCCGTCCACGGCTGTGACGTCACAGCAGTGCTCCATGCGCTACATTCTGGCTTGTACTATCGTTCGGCTTCGGCTAAGATCACTTCCTGCGTTATAAGATGAACTTTCTTTGTATGCAGCAAATCACGGAATTTCGTCAGCTCGTTCATATACTTTCCTTTAGACTTCTGAGGTAATAAATTGTATGCAGCGCCATCAACTTCTTTTAATATCCTCCGGTAAAATTAAATCGTAATTCTTTCCATATTTCCTCAGTAAAATCTTATTTTAGGTACAAATTTAGCTGGAACGTACAAAAATTGACTTCTTCTAGCTTGTTTATTATTTATAGTAACGGTAACCATAACAATGATGAAACACGCTCTCTATGTTATTATGTTGCATACCGGCCCAATTGTCAGACCAATTTGAATGATTAGTTTTGAATATTTTTGAAATAATATTTAGTTCAGTGGCAGGATTGAACAAAACATTATACAGCACTCGTGGAGAAACCGTTTCGCTCACTTATTTGCCTTTGCACACTCGCCTGGCGGCTCGTGTACAAATCTGGCAAATTGCGTGAGCAAAATTTTCAGTTTCTCCACTTGTACTGTAATATACTATTACATACTCAGTGTTTGACAATTCATAGTAGACAACCGTGAGGTACGTGCTTCAAATTAAGTTTTGTGATTATTACAAGGAGGAAAAAAGTTTTTATTTTTAATTTCTCAGAAAAAATCACTCTTCTTAAAAACCCTGCTTACTCTTAAACTCCCGTAGCACATATTTTTTATCTAACTGTTCCAGGAAATATTTTATTAATTCTTTGTGTTTTTCGACTAACCAAGTTTTCATTAATGTTGATTCTACAGTAAAGATTTATTTAATTCAGTACTGTATGGTACCTGTGAGGAATGCTATCATCCAGTAATTACAAAATTTTCAGAAAAAAATGGAGAGACAATTTTTTTATGCCGGTACGGAAATTAACAAACATTTTTTTATAAATTGGTTTTAAAATGGGAAAAAAGAGGCTTAACGAAGATGGGGGATAAACTACTGGATTTTCAGCATAACAATCTCATTTCTGGGCCGTTTGAAACAATTGCGGAGGTTGTGCCCTAGGCGTTTGCAATATCTGCACCGTTGCCGCCTCGCAGCTGGACAATATTTTTTCGCGCCCCTTCGGGTTGCAGTTAAAACAAAAGATATTGGAATAGGGGTGTGAAATTGGCTCTTTCACCTGTGAGTCTGGAAAATATTTGATCTCGGCGGAACTGAGCTGGTACCTTTCCAACCTATGGGAAAACAATAAATTGATGTGGACGGGTTGCGTCACTGTCCAATGCCTTAATGTAGGCAGCTAGGTGAGCAGGATCACTTATCCCAGCAGCCTTTATAGTCAATTTGACCGTTTCGTTAGAGACCACCAATAATTAAATTCCCTCACCCGGACAATAAGGGTCAGTTTTGAAAAAAAATATTTAAACAGGTTTTGATTGGATCTGGGTCGAAAGTTTAACATATACCTACGTCATAAGGCTGCATAAGTCGCAGGACGGAGGAAATGAGAATATTTTTCCATTCCGCCCAAATGTGCAGAGTTTCACGCAAATTTTTAAAACCAATTGTGGCGGAGGCTAGTAGTTTGTTCACAACTAAATGGCAGACATATTTGTATTCCCATTTGTAAATGTTAGCATGTTCATCAACCTTAGTAGACCACACCAGAACATTGTCTCTGAAGGGATCAAATTCGGGAATGTCACAGCCACTTACCGACACACCGGGATGCCTACTACCGGCGTATTTCGATATTTGGTCACACACCAACTGGACCATTTGGGCAGAATTCGTGCTAACAGGTGATACCATAACGGGAGGCGTGTAACTTCGATTTGCCGTAACCTCGGAGTCTCTTAAACTAGGAGATGGGCATAGTACTCTACGACGTTTGGAAGTACGCCCGTCACTTCCTGTTGGCTCATCGTGGTGTTCTTCAGTGTCACTATTCGCATATGGTGCTGACGATTGCGTTCGATGCCGATGAGATACGCTCACTTTGTTTTTCTCTTACTTTTATTCCGTTTTTTCACTGTATTTAGACACTATCGGACACCGGATTCTGTTATTCCACTTCTGATTAAAGCACTTGCAGCAATATAAGTACTTAATTGGACCAGTAAATAACACTTTATTAAAAACAAACGAGTTAAATACACAGCAAAAGATATAAGGAAATCTAACACAACAGTTCATTCGAAAAGCTAGATCCAAAACAAACGCAGGGCTTGCAAATTCCAGAACGCCGCGCCGTCTAGCTCAATGGCAAGAGCGGTGATGTCACCGTTTGGCTGCGATGAAGGTCGCTCACACACATAACGATGTGCTTGCTATATTGAGGTGAATTTGAAGTCTGTGGGAATCTTTTACAAAAAGGCGCTACTATAACAAACTTTACTTTTTGAGCTACTTTCTCTACTGGCCGATAGGGGCAGTTCTTCTTCTTTCGGTTCCTTTGCCCAAAGACTTGGAGAATGAACCCAGCGTTCTTATGCAACAGCTGATTTTGTTGTGAAGCCTACTCAGTCGCAAGCCAGCGGATCGCGGGTAGCGTTGTTTGTTATTATATTCAAACAACCCACCAGGCAAATGTTCCCCGATATTCCGTTTCCGCGGCGGCACCTATTTACTACGCAACTGGTCGGCTGCTTTGTTCTGCCTTTTCCACATATAAACGCTTAGACTATGAGTATCCTGGATGCTTCACTCGTAAATGAAATAGCTAAGTCCTCTCTCCAAGTGTTTGCTTTTGCCAGACCAACAAATAAATGTTATATATATTTATGGTATTGACATTAGGTCCACATCCTTTTATGTTATCGTTCTATTATTTTTTAATAGTTTTAGTCACACAGATCTGGAGGTAAAACACGTTTTAGTCGCTTGTGATGGTAGAGTGATGGTAGAGTCAGCGGCACTTTCATTGCCTTGACAGAAAAGTAAATTAAGTTCGTGTGCAGTCATATTGCTTTTCTGTTGTTTGAAGAAACAATTTGTTTACTTTCTTCATCTTAAAATAACAAAAATTATGTAGTTAGTAATTTTCTTAATAACAAATATCGAGTTCCATGTTCCAGCATTTAAATATGACATGCAAATGCGCATTTAAATATGACATGAAAATGCTGTCGTTCGAGAGTTCACGTCAAGAATATAGTACAGTATAGTATAATATAGGATAGTATACTATAGTATAGTATAGTATAGTATAGTATAGTAAAGTATAGTATAGTATAGTATAGTATAGTATAGTATAGTATAGTATAGTATGTTAGAGTATTTTTATTTTAAGGGTGTAAGTTTGGTGATAAGAAGTGTGTTTAAATTGGTGTGGTGCCAGTGGCCAGTGAGTCCGCCGTAAATTACAAAGTGTGGCAGGTTCAAGATGACAGGTTCAGAGAGGATGCAAATGTTATGAGACGATAAGCTTGGGTATCAGATGACGGGATTGAAAGGTGAGTAAGAGTGTTTGTAGATAAATGAATGGATCTGATTGGATAATTGTGTATGTGTGATAATGAGATGTTTAGAGAGCTGATTGGTGGAATGTTTGGAAAAGGGAGGTTGTTTGGTAGTTTTTAGGATAGTTTTAAGTTAGTCAGTAAGAGTAGCCGCGAAGGAACACTTGTATTTGAACTTTACTATAATTATATTCACATCAAATATTACTTGTTTAGTATTCATTAATCCTGACCGAAGCGCAAAATAAATACTATAACAAGTATAGTAGGTATTCGAGTGAAATTTAATTTCCAATCAAGCATTATTGTAAGCAGTCACAAAAGTTTTGAGACAATAAATACCAAACCCAGATTTATTTGAGAAACAAACTTTAAATATTTCTATATAATCAGCATATAACCCCTGTGATTAATAAGAATGCAAAAGTAAATTGCAGCTAAGTGTCCATTACCTTCATGTATTTTTTCAGAAATAAAAGATTGCATTCTCCCATAACTTTTGTGGCAATACGGCTTACTAAGCTCAGCACACCATTGGACTCTTAGGCACGGTTTTTCAAAGAAACCAACACCGGATTAAGTCTGACACTGGCTTCGTTGCTATGATACCGGCTTTCTGATTTGTTGTAGCAACGAAGCCGGTGTCAGACTTAATCCGGTGTTGGTTTCTTTGAAAAACCGGGCCTTAATGTTTATATCGCCAGTTGTTCAATCAAAATATTCAGTTAGCGCTCCAGTTTATTTCCAAAGTTACAGTTCTTTCGATTAGTGACTTTGTAGGTAAACTATCAACCAACCAATGACCTTCCAAGCTAAATTATTTAATAAAGGGTGTTTCTAACAGCTTATAATAGTTCCATATTATGTAATATTATTCAGCGCGATTTTAAAGTCTCCCCCCTACATATCCTATATCTCTTGGATGGCGTGACAAAGCAATCAAATTCGTGGAAGTTTCAGGGCTGCTATGATTTATAGGTGAGTTCCCAAAGAATGCGTTAACTTTGTCTAAAAAACTTAATGTCAGTAGGTGTCATTTATGGGCTCTGTCGAAATCACTCTTCATCTTGAACGCACGACCACTAAGTTTTATAATATCCCGTCAACTCAGTTTGAAGTGACGGCGGTTTCAATATTTCGGGAATGGTTAATGGCAACGGCGCTAAGGCGCAGGACTATTAATTATTGTTGTTCGTATGTGGCATTGTTCAAAATGAAGAGTGCTTTCGAGTGAACCCTCACTTGACCCATATCAAGATGATGGTCATTTTGGTATAAACAAATTAAATGGGAATAGGCGCTGAGCGTGGGCTCTTACGAAAACGCTCTTCCTTCCGCTGCCATTTTGAATTGAGTTGATGGAATATTATGAAACTTGGTGGCCCTTTTCAGAATGAAGAGTCCTCTCGAACGAGCCCTCCCTAGACCTCTACTCCCATTTATATTTCTATTCCATTATGGCGCCCGGCCGCTATCTTCGGGGACTACCTGTCAAATATGTTGAAAAAGATTTTATCGTAGCTCCTATGAAGGTTCCCCGAACTTGGTTGGTCCATTTATTCGAAACTTATGGGAGGGGGAGACTTTTGAATCGTACCTTGAATGGTCCAAACCTATTTCAAATAGTCTCGAATGAGCAAGCAAGATTCAGGCCGAAGATAAATACAACCGATCAAGTGTCTTGTCTCTCACAACCTGCATAGAGGCAGGATTTCAAATAAAGTCAAAATATCCTGGCATTTATATAGACCTGCTGGTGGCACATGATACAGTAGAGAGAGATAGGCTAATCTACAAGCTGCTGATAACAATTCTGTGTTGGAAATAATATATGCTTTTGTTGACTTCTGTATTCAAAAATAGATTTCCAATCAAAAATTATATGAACCCATAAATTGCTTAACAACTGAAAAACACAGATCAATGTTTTTGAAACTAAGTTGCCATCCGCAGTGCATACCAACATTTAAAAATTTAGTACACTCATTCGAGTCTTCTAAAGTTTACTACACCGCATATCAAGGGTAAATAAAATTGTAAAGTTATAAAATTCAGTGTACTGCTCTTCATCAGATAGTTTAATTTAAATTTTCACTTTACCTTTTTCCGTTATATTAATTTATAAATGCCTACCCTCTGGCTTCAAATTAATTGTCTGATTTTGTGATATATTTACTAATTTTTATTGTAAGTGATTTTTCTGATATTGTACCATATATTCATGTAATTGTTTTGTCTGATTTCGATTTAGACTCATCAGTTTTGTTTTAGCTGATTTATCTGATCCTATATAAAATTTATTACTTTCTCTCAGGTTTCGTTTATTTTATTTTCATCTGCGCAAATGGTGTTAGGTATAAGTATTTATTACATGTCCCAGTTTTTCCGTAAATATTACAAACATTTTCGTTATTTGTTATGTAGTGAGTACCTATAGCCACCAACATGACGACAAATTGTATTATTTACAGTCGGATTATTAAAACACTCGCCTACGGATGTGCTTTAAGCCTTCATCCTCGTTAATAATAGCCGCCATAAATAGTTCGTATAAAATATAAATAATACGTTATTTACTATAAAATATCCAACCGTAAACGCAAAAAAGCGTTACTTTCACTTTTACCGGGATGGGCAGTTTCATTTTAAATTTCTGCCAGCGTTGGATAGTTTATTTGTTACATTTTTATCAGAATCTTCCCTTGTGAATGTCTCTTCATGAAACTGGTATTCGATGTTTGCGATAAGTTAATATACTGTGTGTCTCCGGATGGGGTTTCAAAGAGGGAAAAAATAATTATTTTTAATTTCTCAAAGAAATTTACCTTTTATAAAAGCCATGATTATTTTTAAACTCCGATTGCGCACATATTACTTTTTATCTAAATGTTCCTGGAAATTAGTACTTTATTATTTTTTATTCATTTTTAGACAAAGAAAATTTTTGTTAATGTTGACACTACAGTAAACAATTTATTCAATTCAGTGCTGTATGATACTGGCGAGGAATGCCGCCCTCCAGTAATTACAGAATTTTCAGAAAAAAATTGGATGTAAGTTTTCCATGTCGATAAGGAAATTGGCCAAATTCTGTCTGAAAATGGTTCTCTTCAAATAAAAAAAAACAAACAAAAACGGGTTTAATTATGATGCTTTTATTTGATGCAAGCGGTGCACTAAGAATTTGAATACTTAAACATGAATGAAAAAGTTTTTTTTTAATTTAATATTTTAATAAAAGTGCCTTTGCCCCAAAAATGCATAAAAATTAATAACTTAATATTTCCCGCAACAATTCGATAAAAATAATGTGTGCTATTGGAGTTCGGGAACAAGCACTTTTTTATACAGAATGATTTTTGAGAAGTTAAAAATAATCATTTCTTGTCCTCTTTGCAACCAACCCGGGGACATTCTATATACAATGATTTAGCTGCTTGTCCATTGGCCTTTAATTTTGTATGAAAATAGAGTAATTAATGAATTATTTAATGAATTATTAAATTCAACAGCTATCGTTCAAGTATTCACTAACAATATTGCGTGCAATTGATTTTTTCACACTTTGCAGTTCGCATACCAAGTACATACATTTATTTTCTTTTTAAACGAAAACTTCTATTTGTACAGCGTGAAGTTTTTAAATTTGTTTGAAAATCATATTTACGGCAGATTTCAAAAGTCAAATTTTTATGTAATTTGCGAGAGCTTTCTATTACAAGCTATATTATCAAGTTTTTGCACATTCACTCCTTTCTTCCGTTTACTCTTTCTCACAAGGTGTGATTAATATTTTCAAGTTATTGTGCAAACAAGTTTTCATAAACGGCATAAGAATGATATACAGAAATAATGTTAAGAATAAAGAAATGTTTTTTAATTTATAAAACCATGACACAACCTATTAACTGCAAGCAATTAAAGGAGGTTAGATATTTGAGGGAGAATATTTCAAAGATCACAAATTTTTATGATAGAGAAGGAGCTTATACATATTTGAGAGGTAATTTAGCAGGGACAGCAAGTATGATATAGAAACTGCGCCGCCTAGCGGCTAAAAGCGAAAGCTAACAATATTTTTGGTGAATTTTATTCCTGAAGGCTATCGGATGATTTGTTTCCGAGATATATCCAGTCGCCAAATTTACCATTTTTTATTAAAAAAAAATAAAAAATAATTTGAACACTATACGAGTTTTTATAGTTTTAATTCAACTACAGCAGGAAACTATTTACCGAGTACCTTAAAATTTTCGACTGCAATTAGACGAGAGGTTTTTATTTTGCAGGATAAATTTTTGGTATGAACGAAATTTTGTAGTTGTTTTGACAGGCAACAAAATTGAGTTGGTAAAACACGAATTTATCAAGATGATATAAAAATCTGGAGTCTAATTCAGCAAGATAATTAAATGGATTTGAGGATATGCATTTACGCATATGGGAGACTCAATTTTTAAACATTTTATATGCAAAAACACGAAATTTGCTTCGTCGTCATGGTAGCATGTGACGCCACATTTATTAACTCACAAAATATCACTAAAATAACAAACACCGACTCAAAATAGATAGGCCCTGTCCCAGCCAGGCTCAGTCGAAGACGGCCGTGCGGTAATAATCGGGATAAATATCACAAAAATGGGCGCCACGTAATTTACGGGACCTACCTTTCAAACTGCCCTCGTGGTATACCTCAAAATTACGAAAGGTACGATCAATAATAAAAGCACGAGTCAAATTAAGAGTTGGTGTAACTATTTAATGAAAATGAAAATCTGAATATAATATATAATAAATAATAATTAATTTTTTTAAGATACCAAAATTTATAACAAAATTCAAAATATTGAAACAAAAATAACAAATAAACTATGATTTACTACAAAATAAATGGCTGGAAGAATGCTAAAATCAGCAACGGCCCGGCGAAACGATGCGCAAAAAGACGGTAATTAACAAACCGCAGATAACCCGACCATGCGCTGACGAACGAGGCCCCGCACGCGCAGACGCACCGACAAGATTACCGCGCACAAAACAAACGCGAATCGCAACAATCTGTGCCGCTACTAACACCAGCACTATCAAGCATAAAAAAACAGAATTAATTGAATTGTAAAAAAAAGCAAAGCAAAGAAATATGCAACTAATTAATAACTAAGTATAAGAAAATAAATGCCAGAAAGCGACAACGTTACGCCGCTGTCAGGCTATACATACAAATTAGCTAAGCTAAACTACTTACTGCAAGCGTAAAAAAGGTAAGTACATACATAAACAAACAAATACAATATTTTTGGTAACGCTACGCCGCTACCAGGCTATACATAAAAGTCAAGCTAGCAAAAACTAAACTCGAAAAGCCAAATCACACGTGGTTCGTTGGTTCGCTCCAGACGATGGCAAAATAAATGAAATAAATAATCTGACCTTATCAGTACGATGATCGGATGATCCAAAAATGGCGGACCGACGCCGCAGCCGTCCGCAAACACAATAAAAAAAACTCCAATATAGAATAATAACTTTATTCTGGTTTCTGGGTGAATGCCAGGTGTAAATTCATAAAACGTACCCCAGGAGAAAAACCCTCGGGAAAAACCCTAAAAATCAAATGAAATAAGAACGCACAAAGGAAAATCAGGGAAGAAAGAAAATAGAATATGAAACGTGGCCTACCTTCAGCAAAAGGGTTTTTTTTGTCCTTCTCTCAAACGCAAATGCTTCAAACGCAGCACGGCGAAGATCCCAATTCAATGGACAGACAGCGGATCCAAAATCACTACCAATTGCAACAATCCAAACTGTCCTAATAGTTTTCCAAGAGAAAAATCCCACAAACGTGGCTTGAAAATATTTCAATAGACTCTAGAAAACTACCGTCGCTTTGTAGAGCACTAGCGAGAGACGAATGGCCAAAATCGACCGATGGCAAGATTTTACGAATTTTCAAAAAAAGGTAACGCAGGTAGCAGAAGATAGCCAATGAAATTCGTTCAGAACGAGAAATTCAGAAATCGACAAAGGCGTCGCTTCCGTCAAGATGGAAGTGAGACAAAAGATGACCTGGGAACGTCTAACCGAGAAAAATACAATCTAAACTCATTTACAATGAAGATTCGACGATAACCCAAGCGGAAAGGACGAAAAGAAAGAAAAGGAAAACAGAAGAAACACACTAGAAAAGGGGCAAATCAACCTGGACGCCACTGGAGCATCAATCAAATGAGAGTGCAATGACCTCAACCGGGTGACAATTGAAACCTATCGGTAAGGAAGTTACCAACAGTAACAGATGACAGATAACCTCAAACAACAAACCGAAACAGACACATGGAAGAAAACAACAAATGATGGTGAAGAATTTAACAATAAGGTAAGCACAAATAATACAACAAATGCAGTAGTTAGAAAATGAGAGCCTCAGGCCAGGCCATCGAGTTCTCCAGGTGCCATCGAGTTCTTCGGCAGAGACCAGAGGCTGCTGAAGGAGTCGTTGCGTCATCCGAAGAAGTGTCTTCAGCAGCGGCATCTGCAGCAGCCTCTGGTGTCTTTCAAGGTCATTGCTGAAGAAGTGTGCATGTCTTCAGCAGCGTCTGGTGTCTTTCAAGGTCATTGCCGAAGAAGTGGGCATGTCTTCAGCAGCGTCTGGTGTCTTTCAAGGTCATTGCTGAAGAAGTGGTGTTCAGCAGCGTCCAGGCGCATGCGCCGGGGCTATTCCTCAGGTCAGTCCACCCAGTTCTTCGGCAATGACCAGAGGCTGCTGAAGAAGGGCCTCTGGTGTCTTTGGGGCCTTTGGTTGTGACTCAGGCGCCTGCGCCGGGGCTTAAAAAGTGCGCGTGTTGCTCATTGTTGCGCAATGGAAGAATGTTCTGGAAATGCTGATGCAATAGTACGCAGATGTTGCAGAATTAATGTTTTTTCTCGGAAATTCCAACGTTTGTAATAGTTTACACTAAATAAATATTGTTATCAAAGTTTGAGAAAGAAACAATAGATTCGAAGTCGATATTAGATGTTATGATTTATTGTTTTTATTATGATGAAATATTAATAGCTAAGAACGTTCTAGAAAAACCTTTCAACTTTGCCGACAGGAAATGTATATTTGTTTGGTTTGACTCCCACATTCTGCATGCTAATAAGTACATGTGCACTTAATATGTCGCAAACTCTACAAGATGATCGAGATTATTTTATACCCTGTTGTTTGTATTATTATAATAAAATCATTCTAGAACATAAAAAGTTTGAAGGCCACCGCCAGAAACATAAACACTCGATTGATTGTTGTTTTTGATAACTTCTGCATGTTACCAAAATTTTGCAAGCTCGGCAAAAGCTGGGAGATAAATAGAACGAATATAATTGCGAGAATTATTATTTAGTAATCACTTCAATAGTTCAGTTGGTTCCCACGGAATAGGTGCGGTAAAAGTTAGTTTCCCAATATGGATGTTGTAATTGGCCAAGATGATGTTGGAGATATTTTATTGTACCATTTTATCCTCCAAAATTTACCGGAAAATTTAAAAGTAAGTCCATTTGCAGTAATCATTTCTTTTATTGTTCAAGCATTCTGTTACTAAAACTCATTCATAATAATTTCATTATATGTAGTTAAAAAGCTCACGTATCTGTTCCATAATTGTAAACTATTTTATATCTTTAGAACCAACCCAAAATGATTATGTGCGGAAATGTATCGCACATGGCAACGGAAACCGAAAATGTTTTATTTTCTGGACTATTCATGGAGAAAGAAACCAAGATAATTTTGTTGGAATCGTGCAGTGAACTTGTGGTCATTTGGGTCAATATTGTAAATCGTAAGTAAAGTATTTAGATTTTTTAATATGCAGTGATAGTAGATAAAAAGTGTGGATTTTGGACTTCCCAATTTTAGTAGTGGAAAATTGCCGATTTTGTGATTCACAATTTTAGTAGTGGAAAATTAATTGTTTTTATAATGAATGAAGTTATTTCTTTGTTTGTCCGCCCGTTTGTTTGTTTGTTTGTTTGTTTGTTTGTTTGTTTCTTTGTTTGTTTGTCTGTCCGTTTGTTTGTCCGTTTGTTTGTTTGTTTGTTTGTTTGTTTGTTTGTTTGTTTGTTTGTTTGCTTGTTTGTTTATAATGAATGAAGTTATTTCTTTGTTTGTCCCTCCGTTTGTTTATTCGTTTGTTTGTCCGTTTGTTTGTTTGTTTGTTTGTTTGTTTGTTTGTTTGTTTGTTTGTTTGTTTGTTTGTTTGTTTGTTTGTTTGTTTGTTTGTTTGTTTGTTTGTTTGTTTGTTTGTTTGTTTCCTAGTATAATTTCGTAACTATGATTTTTCTCTTGTTGCAGCCAACGATGTATAAGCAGCGTCACGAGTTTGATTACACTATTTTATTATTTTAATGAATAAAATGTATTTTAAATATAATATTATCAAATCATATTATGAACAGTATTATATTATTTTAATTGACAAAATGTATTTTAATCGTCACGAGTTTGATTACACTGTTATATTATTTTAATGAATAAAATGTATTTTAATATAATAATATCATATTATGAACAGTATTATATTATTTTAATTGACAAAATGTATTTTAATATAATAAATTATATTATATAATTTACCGTATTCCATGGGAACTAACTAAACTAATGAATTGATTACTGAATAATACTCCCCATTATGTTAGAAATATTTGTTGTGTGCTTTCCAATAAATGTATGCTAGAAGCGTGATTTTTTTTGACAAGCTGTCTGTTGACACCAGACAGCTGTTGACCCAGACAGCTGTTGACACAGCTGTCTGTTGACACAGACAGCTCTATTCGCAAACACCATGGCTGATGACACAAGCAAGAATAGAAAGAGGAAAAACCCCTCTATGTAGATGCAGCTTAGATGCGGCAGTACGTAAACGTCTTGTTGGTGGATTGGTATGCGAATTTCGTCATTGGCATTGAATGTTGTTGTTGACACGAACGGCTGATGTAACAGACAGACAGATAGACAGACAGGCAGGCAGGCAGGCAGACAGACAGACAGACACAGACAGACAGACACAGACAGACAGACACGGACAGACAGACACAGACAGACAGACACAGACAGACAGACACAGACAGACAGATAGACAGACAGACAGACAGACAGACATCTGATGAGAATTCTGAAGTAGGAGAATAACTATAGATTCCTATTTGTCTCATCGAGCTGGTTAATTTGATACCCTCCATGACCTAAGTGGGCGGGGCAAGGGGGCGTGTGCAGTGGGCCCTAATCTACATGCGTTCTATATTACCGACATTCAATTTGCACTTTCCAGTAAGTGTAACAGAAATCTACATGTGTTCTATATTACCGACACTCAATTAGTATTTCCAGCACTCACCAGATGGTTCCCACACGTGTCCGAAACGCATTAAGATAACAAGTAATTTCAAAACATAGTACGTATCAATATAAACAAACTGACGAATGTTCTAGAATGTTATTTTATTGTAATAATACAAACAAATAAACGGGTCACCTTGTAGTGTCTACAACGTAGTATGTGCATATACAGAACGTGGGAGCAAACCTAAACAAACATAATCCTGTCGGCGAGTTGAAAGGTTTTTTACCCATAATAAAAACAATTATAACATCTCTTATCGGCGGCGAACGTGCTTTTTTCTTAAACTTTGATATCAATATTTATTTAGTATAAACAATTGCAACCATTGGAATTTCCGAGAAACTTCTGTTTACAATCCTAAGTATATATGGATGATTTAAAAGACGGGCATGTAGGCAGCCGATTAGCTCAGTGGGTTTAGCGAGGGCTCCGGTGCGCGGGAACCCGGGTTCGAATCCCGGTCGGCGTCATTTCCAGAACGTTTGCGAAAACCCCGGCGCAGGCGCCTGTGCCACATCCAAAGGCATCTAGCAGTAGTTGAACCTTACCACCCACAACCTCTATCATTGGCTGTTGCCCCGCCCACTCTCATAGAGCCCCGGCGCAGGCGCCTGAGCCACAACCAAAGGCCCCAAAGACACCAGAGGCCCTTCTTCAGCAGCCTCTGGTCATTGCCGAAGAACTGGGTGGACTAACCTGAGGAATAGCCCCGGCGCATGCGCCTGGACGCTGCTGAACACCACTTCTTCAGCAATGACCTTGAAAGACACCAGACGCTGCTGAAGACATGCCCACTTCTTCGGCAATGACCTTGAAAGACACCAGACGCTGCTGAAGACATGCACACTTCTTCAGCAATGACCTTGAAAGACACCGGAGGCTGCTGCAGATGCCGCTGCTGAAGACACTTTTTCGGATGACGCAACGACTCCTTCAGCAGCCTCTGGTCTCTTTCAAGGTCACTGCCGAAGAACTCGATGGCACCTGGAGAACTCGATGGCCTGGCCTGAGGCTCTCATTTTCTAACTACTAAATGCAACCTGAGATATTAACTATTCCAATACTTTAAGGTACAAATGGTAAACATCAGAAAGAGTTGAAATGAAAAGGGGACGAAGAACTAATTGAAGAAATGCTAGAAGACAAATAAAATAGAGCAATAAACAAATTATCTGTAAGTACCTAATATCTATGTATTTATACTCAATAAAAGAAATGTTTTAATCTTTTAGCTATGCGTATTTTGTCTAAGCATTTCTATACCTACCATAAATGCTCTAAAATAAAATTTGCCCGTAACAAGCAAAAGGTAAGTAACATAATAATTATGTTACTTACCAAAAAAAACAAAAAAAATTGTTTAAAATAAATTATTTATGGCAGAACCGTCAAAGTGACATTTTGAACTAATTATTTTGAAGATATGAAACTGTCATAATTTCCTTTTTATTATATTATGACATAAGTGATGATCGCTCTAAAGGGCCCCACACACACGCAATTTAGAATTAATTCAAAACTGTACATTCAAAAGTTTTGAACGGAATCCGGAATGTTGCGCGACGGTTCTCCACACACACACAATTTTCACTTCACAGTTTTATAAAACATGGCCCCCAGAGAAGAATTAAATTTATTATCAGTGGCGTGCCTAATTATTTTGAAAAGAAAAATAAACAAAGATTCAGTCGGAGCAGATGGGAGAAACAATGGTTGCTGAAACGTGACCACTTTTCACATATTAATCACTTACAAGAGTTGCACTCTTCGGGGCGGTCTGTGAAAGTCACCCCGAGCATAATAAAATGCGCAATTTCAACGAAAAATTTGATAGGCGTGTGTCTGATCTTGGAAGATTTCGCGATCGCCGGAAATTTTTGTTTGCCATTTTCTAATGCATATTTCTACCCTTAAGCGTTGACCGATCCAAAATTCCGCCCAACTTAACACTCTTTGAACTTTTCCCTTTTGAACCGTACCCCGCTGGACTTCCCCCTTCGACCTCCAGGGACGAATTTGGCCCCCGTCTTGCATGCTTTTTGCCCTAAAATTTTGCATTGCTTCGGGGAAAAAATTATTTCCCCCATCAATCTCTGTGCGAGGGAGATGATTTGTGAATATTTTCGGTCTGATCGACTGAGCTATCGGAATCCGCCTTCAAATTTACCCGGCGACCCCCAACTTGGCCGTTATAAAAAACTACCCTTATTTTGAGGGCGCCGTATCTCGCTGTCGGTTCGACTCCCGCGTTCGAGATCGCCTTATGACTTACAACTTTTGTCGGCGGAAAAGCGGACGATGCCCGTTTTTCGCATGGCTTTTTCTTCTGGGTGCGATGGAACATTTTCGGCCCCCTCCGGTACGCGGAGTTCGTTATCGCTTGGAAACGGGGTGTTTTACCGAAGTTGGAAAAATCGCGATGGTGACTGCGAATTAGGGACGAACTGCGCGTATAGCACCGTACACGTGATTGAATTGAAACTTCTGAGAGGTTTACGGTGAGAGATAGAGAGAGAGAGAGTATTTCACGGGAACGTTCAGTCGTTTTTTGACGCAATATAAGCATACAAACTTCATTATCATTAAAAGTTTAATATTTTAAATATACTTACATAATAACTGTTCACGGATATAATAGGATATTCACAGGACACAAACGTAAAAAACGTAAATAATCACAAAACACGATGGTAAGTATTAATTATACAACGCGTGGTATCTCAGCTACTCATGCATGTATAACTGTCTTTCTCTTTCTGTCAACGTTATATCTTTCGTCTCTCTCGTGTAACGAAATGCTCGAAAACGTGACACGACCTTGAAATTTTACTCTCAATTCTTGGGAAATTTTCGAGGTGCTGCTAAAGTTTCACTTCAATAATCACAAAACACGATGGTAAGTATTAATTATACAACACGTGGTATCTCAGCTACTCATGCATGTATGACTCTTTCTCCTTCTCTCAACGTTATATCTTTCGTCCCTCTCGTGTAACGAAATACTCGAAAACGTGACGCGGCCTTGAAATTTTACTCTCAATTCTCGGACAATTTTCGAGGTGCCGCTAAAGAAGTTTCACTTCAAAAGCTATGCCGTAATTGTGTTGAATATCGCCGTAACCATGGTATATCAAGTAATCTGCACATATATTTTAAGGTAATGGTGATGGCATTAAAAGCGTACACGCTACTTGATCTCTTTATTTAGTACATACATACGACAATCTCTGTATAATGTTACGTGCTAATAAAGGAAGCATGCTGTTGACAAAAATATCATTTGAAAGTTAAATTTCATTAAAAATAATGCGCACAGGCAGCTGCTTGTTCTATAATTGTCTCAGAGTCAGCCACGTTTATTTTTGGCGACGATATTATGTGTGATCTATTTCGTTATAATGATTTTTCGCAATACTAAAAATTTTCATTTTTGATATGCATGCAGTGTTTCTGTTTTATGTGTTTATAATGAAACTCCTCAATAAGTATATTTTGATACTTAATGTAGATGTAGAATAACACATAGGTACTCGTAATTCCGGGAACGTCCTGAGGCAAAATAACGGCTGCAAGATACGTACATCCTAAAAACGAATACCACTTCTTTACAGGGCGTTAAAATTAACGAGGTAATTGGTAACTTTATCTTTGGAGCTACATTCCCGTCAAATGGAAAAATTGGAAACATATTTTACGCCGATTAGGGTGGTGAAAACAGAAATCTGGAATTTCTTTAGTGGAACACTCGGTATAGTTTAATTATTTTGAAAGAGAAAGGCAATTACGTTACCTAGGTATCCATGTCAACGTCCGTAATTTAAATTATCTAAATTCATGTGAATTTCCTTGAATCATTTAAATTAACGAATTTGACATGAATATGTCGATAACGTGGCGTTCAATTGCTTCTATGATGGGGCCATAAAATTCTGCTAGAAAAATAACGAAGCGCTGTTCATTTGACGATATTTATACGATTCTGTGATACTATAAGTCTATGGTCAAACCTAAAGAGTTTTTAGAGGCTTTGTGGGAAGTATGATTTTTTATTAAGAATAATGTTTTCCGACAAATGCATACCAAAAAGCCACTTATTATAGACTTATTCTATGAACAGCATGTATGCCTACAGTTAAATCTAATAGATGTCTAGAGGATATGACGGAAGCAGATGTTTTTATCAAGTCCAACATTTTTTCGAAAAATGTATATAAAAACGTGACCTATTGTACACTAATTCCGCGAATACCTACGCTCTACACTTGTGCATCAGTCAAATCTAGGTATCTAGAAATTTTGAGGGAACTGGAGTATTTTATCAAAAATAACTTTTTTCCGTAAAATGTATATTAAAAATATTTTCCTCTTTGTAACCCCATCTGTGACAAACTATATAATATATAGATAGTCCCCTCTTAATTAATATGAATTCCAAAGAGTAAGTGGGTAACTCAAAAATATTATTTTCAAAGTCAGAGTTTTCTATAAAATTGTGTTGAAAGCTTTAACCTAAAAAAAGAGTATTCTTTTAATACCAGACTGAATGCCCCAAGATGACTTATTTTTGTACTATAAAGCTGCTCTAATTAATTGTTTTCGAACAGTTTGACTTTGGCGGACTAATAATTTCACTAAACAAAAAATCCTGCTAGTAAGCAGTACGTAAAAACATAATATGAGGGTCCCAAACCCAAGATAAGACATGGCGGCGTTTTGTGATTATTTTGTAATATACAAAGCCTGGGTTCAGTTGTATAATACAATACCTGGGTGGAGAAAGCAGTGGCGGTTTCTCCTTAAGGTCAATTGGTCAATGACAATCCTAAAATATTCTAATCAAAACCATAATTTTAATAAAAATATTTTTTGTCTAACAGTCTCAAATTTAAAATCCTCAGCGGTCTGCATTCGCAGCAATACTTAGTAGAAATAGTCAAGCAGCGCTCGCTAGCAAGCCGGGCCGTAATTCAAATTGACCCTGCACAGCTCTTATGGCTTATGGAGAAATGCATGTAAAGAACAGTGACAGCAGCTAGCGTATTCTTGAGTGAAAGTGAGAGTCACCTTTTATTCCTATATCTCTAATATGGTCAATGCCCCGATGACAACTGCGCAGAATCGAGTTAATCAATTCTTGTTCTTCAGTATTCAGTTCTCAGTTCTTCTCAGACAGCGGAGAAGTGTTTATAGTTTCCGTTGTAATATATTGCCGTGAGGATTTTCGCAACAATGCCGGTGCCGTCGCCATACTTCAACTTTTTAATTTTTATTAACATGAATTTGTCTGGAACATTTTCTTAAGCAGTGAACTTATTAAATAGCTTGTGTACATTACCGATGAAAACCGTGGAAAGTGAGAGATGTTTTTCAACTTTGAAACGGGTAAAAACATTTTTACGCAATACAGTTGGACAGTCTAGAAATGAATGCCTTGTCTAATGTTGAGCATCGAGAAAAAGCTTGTCAAGAGCATTCCAAACTTCAATGAAAAAGTCATAGACCATTTTGCAGAACAGAAGGTGATGAGAATTGACTTGAAATATAAGCATGTTTGAGGTATGTTTTATTTTAACAATATGCACCCTTTCTTATATTTTTTAAGTTTTGTACATATATGTATATATTTTTAGTATTAACTACAAGTTCCAAAACCAAAATGAACCCCCTGGTTATTAATCCACGAGCCGCCACTGGTATTTTCCTGAGAAATAGTTGTTCAAACGGTCCAGCAATTATGTTTCCACATAATTAATGCAGTAAGTGGCTCTCGCTGATATCTGACCCAAGTCGTGGGCGTCACTTACTGAAGTCCGGTAACTCAAGCCTTAGATGGGCTAATGAGTTATCGTATCTGGGCTGTGAAATCATGAATCTAGGGTTGGACGAGCAAATCCCGCGCATATAATTTTTAATGTTTGTAGTGCTTCTTATAAACTTTAAGTGTATTGAAAGGTAGAAATATCCCAAATTAATAAACAAAATTATAAACAAAATTATTTATTTAACGTAAAGTGACAACTAATTATACCTAAATTCTGTTATTATTATTTTTGTAGTTGAGTATAGTGCAAAAGTCAGTAATTTTGAAACCCATTTCATTCGGGTATAAGACATGTAAATACGAATTCTTCAGAAATAAGGTATCCATTTTGATTATTTTGCAATAACTAGATTTTATGACATATCAGAGTTTGGGAATATTCATATTTTTAGGTTCAAATAGTTAAAGATATAAGCACGAGTGAGTCCGTGAGTGTGTGTGTGTGTGTGTTGGTTTCATATTATCTGTGACCTCATGTGTGTGATTGTGAGTGTACTATAACCTATCCAACTATTGTGACCTCATACACCTGATGCCATAATATTTCTTCACGTTTTCTGTTTCTCCACGTCATATAATGACGATTGAAAATTAAATTCGAAAATGGTGTGTATGAGGTCATAATGGACTCAGCATTTCATTGCACACACACAATAAGCTATGACCTCTCTAAAGTTACTGTATAGCAGCGCACTCTACAGTTTACACTTTTCCCTAAAATTTTTGTGTTTGAGGTTATAATTGATATACAGTTTTATGAGTTTCCCGCTGCATCCCCTCCACATTATTCGTGCTTTTATTAATTCTCGGCAATACTACAAGTCGCGGGTGATTATTGTAACTATCGACGTTTCGACCCTGTTTGGGGCATTTGTCAAGATTAATTAAATATGAATAAATGGTACACTGTTCTATTATAAACCTAATAAATAAATAAAATTAATTAATTAAGTAAAATATATCAGAAATGACAAATTATTCATCTCCTAATATGTATTTTTAAATAATAAAAATTATTTATAAGGTTAGTAACTTAGTAGAAATGAAAATGGGAATTATAATTTAGTACATATATTGAGTTTATCACTACTATGCGCACTACCAATAATTATTATACAGGATAGCCCGAAATTAGCGTGCAATATTTTACCAGCATGTTCTGTGGTCAAAATTAAGACAAGAAATTCCTATAAGCGTATACCGAAATATGCTTCCCAAGTGAGATAGCTTTCTAAAAGAGGCCTGAAGACGTTTTCTTCTAAGTATGTGTCTTCGAAGCAAGTCCAGTTAAAATTATGAAACTTAATGGCATGAATAAATACTTACCAAATGCTGAATCACTGTAAACATAATTTTCAAAATTTAACAGGGGCGTCTCAAACCTGGGAGTGGCGGAGGTAAGATTTACCCCAACTTATTTAGAACATGTCATTTTCAATTTTTCCATACAAATGTTCAAATTCGGAGTTTTTGCAAAAAAATGTGCTCCCGTCTCGTTTTGATAGGAGGCACCGTTATCGAGCACAATCGATTCAAAAATTTCGCTGCATATATAATTTAATACTTTTATTTTGAACAACATTTTGGTATTTTTAAATAGAATAATGTAGATAGGTATATTAATCTTAACACTAATAATAAGAGGACAAATCAGAATTATCTTAACTTTTCAAAAAAATCACTCCTTATAAAAAACCCTGCTTGTCCCCAAATTCCTATAGCACAAAATTTTGTACTTATCCAACAATGTTCTAGGAAATTTATTTTTTTTGCGTTTTCTTGAACACAGAAAATATTTATTAAAATTATTAAACCGAAAAAATATTTTCGTGAATATTTTAGGATTCAAATAGTGCATTATTTACAACAATGTTAAAAAATATAAATATGTAGCATCATCTTGATTAAGGCTATATTTTTCTTCTTTAATTTGAACCGATCCAATTTCCAAAAATATTGTTTGCCAGTTTTCGTACCGACATGAAAAACCTGTCTTATTTTTTTCCTGAAAATTTTGTAATTACTAAATGGTAGCATTCCTTACCAGTTCCATATGTTACAGAATTAAATACATGTTTACTGTAGTGTCAGCATTAATGAAAATTTTCTAAGTCGATGAGCGCATAAAAATGAGTAAAATGTTTCTTGGAAGAGTTGAATAAAAAATAAAATATGTGCCATGGGAGTTTCAGAAAAAGCAGAGTTTTTTACGTATAGCGATTTTAACATTGAAAATGTTATTAGTATCCTAGTATAGGGTATGATATTCACCGAAAAGATTGTGTTGCATTTGCCACATAGGTACGTCACGCACGCGAGCGGTAGCGGTTAAAGTCGAGCTGTCAAGTGCCTGGCGGCCGCTAGATCGCTCAGTGTGAGTAAGCTTCACTCATAGTTGGAACGGCTAGCGTCGCAAATGTGAGAGAATGCCACAACAGAAATGCAGTTATTATAAATCGGCGCAGCTGTTTTATGAATAATTATTTAACACGCTATCCCGTATGCGGAAATATCCTAAACGCACAAGGGTTACAGTCTGCTTCGTCATTTTCATTGTCTCCCCAGGTTGCATCTTTGCAAAGGCTGTGAATTTTTTCTAAGAAATTGAATCATAATAAAGTTTTCAGTCCGAAGACTGGTTGGACACATACCTCCATCCTTTTCTATCCTGAGCTAACCTACGCATTTCCCCAAAAATTGAACGACCTACATACCTAACTATTTGAGATCAGTAGTCCAATCTGGGCCTACCCCTACCTATTTTATTCCTACCTCTGACTCTAGTATGTCGCGAACTAAGCCTTCGTGCCTCAGAAGGTGTCCTACCATCCTATATCTAAATAATAATAATAATGCTTCTATTTTTTTTCCTATCCACTTCTCCTATCGTCCAAGTTTCGCATACGTACAATGTCGTACTCTATACATTAAAGAGCCTCTTCCGAGTTTCTACATTTATCATTCCCGAGCATAATACATAGTTGTTTCTTTTTGTTAAATGCAATTCGGCCCTGCGCTATTCTTTGTTTTATATCTCTAGAGCTCCTACCATCTCGAGTTATTTTACTTCCTAAATAGCAGAAATCTGAGACTTCCTCTATCTTCTCGTATCCAATTTTATTTTCGTTTTAATCCTATTTCCACGTCCCCTACACACCAAAATTTTGGTTTTCTTTTTATTGATCTTCATACCATAGCCCTCCATCAAAACTGCTTCCATTTCGTACAGAGCCATTCCTAATTCTTCCTTGCTGGATGCTAATACTGCTGTATCATCCGCGAATCTGAGAATATTAATAGTAATTGAAAACAATATTTTTTTCACTCTTTGTAACCCCATTCAGGGACATAGGTACTGTATTTATGTTACAGTAATTGTGATTAATTCGGCGATTTTGTAAAAATATCGGTAATTATACAAAATCACCACGAAATTTAATAAATCTTTTAATATTCACAGAAATTTGTCAAACTGGCCAGCTTTTATGTACCTATAATACCCGTAACTTATGGGTGAATGTAATAAAAACCTTTAAAATATTGTACGATTTTTTAAATTGACCTGTGAATATTTGAAACCATCAATCAAGTACGGTAAATCTGATAAATTACATTAGATTTACCTTGCCTAACTTGACCTGATTTGACTTGATCGCACTGTATGCAGTTCACCCTAATACTACTACAGCTCCATAACTTGATAATTCGAACAGAAAGTAGAGGAAAATAATATAATGGCAGAGTCTAGGTGCACGCTAACGTGCACGCAAAACTGAAAATTGTGGGCTTGTGAATTGCAAACACATGTTAAATATTTACCACGCAATATTTAACTGACGGAAATCTGACAAACGCATTTTCTGTAAAAAAATATTCTGTAAATCTGTAAGAAAAAACTAACCTCTACGGGAGTCAACCCACCAAGCCTAAGGACAACAAACAAAACTAACTCTGTGCGATACTTACCTACCCACCGAAACCACTGACGGTGTTGACAACTAACCAATTACCTAACCAATTACTTAAACCAAAGTATAACGTATATACTCGTACCATGATGATGTTTCGCGTGCCCGCATTTTTTTGTGCACCTAGACACAGGTTAACATAATTTATGATTATTACGAGGTGTTGTGTTTCACTAACGTGATTTAGTTAAATGTTAAGTTGTTTTTTAAGATAAAATGCGGTCCACCCTTTAAATGTGAATTTGATATGGAATTTCTGGACAACTTACTCTGTAGAATCATTAAAATAATTTAATACTTATCTCAGTATTACTGCCCAAACACATATTGTTACACTTAACCCTCTTTTGTTATATTTGTGGCATCTTTCTTACACTTGGTAGGTCTTTCTATATTTGTTGCTTCAGAGGTCACAATACTCAGAAGATGTCACAATATTGTGATGCCAATAAAAAATATTCTGAGGAGTGTATCAAATTCAAACTTGGTTTGTCGAATTTATAACACCATTCTCTATCTCGCTCGTACTGAAATATTAATGTGGCCACAATCAAGCGAGGTGCGGGTGATGCCACAATGTCGTAAGAACGGGTATGTGTGTGTGAGGTTGGGTGGGTGGTTGGTTGTGGGTGTGTAATTATGTCATTATTTTTTTATAAGGCTGTTTAATTATACTTATACCTATAAATAATGTGCCTTATTTAGGGATGCAGTCAGTTGTAAGAATTAAAACTCTTTTCAAGCTTTCGACAATTTGTTGTCCGTCAGGAACTAATTATAGTACAGGAAGCACATCCTCTTCTTTTGTTTATTGTGCCTGAATTACTACATCTAGACTCAACTTGCACGATTTTCCAAAACTCGGAATAAGGTCGGGACAGTGAGAAGACATAATCTTGGACCTGGAAGGACAATATCCTGTTTCTTTACTCGCCAGCGAACAGGATAGAAGATTTCACATTTGGTAGTAAATGCGTTGTTTGAAAAAAATCAAGATTGGTCAAGAATTTTTTGGGCGATGGAAATAGAGGTATAAACATAAAACAGAAAACGATTGTGGGCTACATTGAGTGACGGAATGATATTAGGTTTTTATATCAAACAATTGTTAGCCATCTGAATATCCAGGCAGACTGTAGTGTGAGTTATGATTTGTTTTTGTTCGACTTGACGATATAACTACAACATGTGCAGGCTGCATTCGGCAGAAAAAAGGAAAAAGGAATATTATATTCTTAGCCGTTCATTTAGTCAGACTTGCTTAATTGCATTTACCTAGATCAATATTTCAGTACCAAGATTATCTTGCTTACAGAAGTTTTGATATTATTTTTGTGGAATTTTTAAGAGATTGAATGTAATCACTGATTACGCTTTGGTAGTTTATGTACATATTAAGTTCGTAACATTACTATGCGCACTACCTGTAATTATTATACAGTGTGGAAGAAAAGTATGGAATAAATTCATTATTTCCGAAACCGTTAAGTTTCATGAAAATTCCTCGGACACGTCGATTTTTAATTTTAAAAAGACACATTTGCCTGTACCTGCACCTTTTGGATGCTCAATTGTTTCCGCGTGATAACGTCACCGGACATTTTTTTAAATGGAACCGCTATATTTTATTGCCGAATTCTTGTGGAACATAACTTACTGAATTCGGAAATGGACACTCATAATACTTTTTTCCTTCTACTTTCTGAGAAAAAATAGAAACTTATTTAAATATCTGCAACTCTGACGCCTTTGGACTTTCTTCTTTGGGGTTTTTTAAAATCAAAAGTCTACATTTCAAAGTCCACAAACTTAGAAGACCTGAAACAAAGGATCCGCAACGAAATCAGATTAGAAAAAGTCCAGTTATATCGGAAAACGTCCGGCGAGAAACGTACAACAGGTTCACGTACCATGCAACAACACGGTTATAATCTTAAATATAGTTCTTTCAGATATCTTGGCGTGTGTGCAGTAATCTGCGCATTACGTTCATAATGTCTTTCTCCCTTTTGTAAAATGGATTTGTTGAATTTTAATTGCTGCCGTAAGACGACTTAAGAATATTCTCACGTTTCCGTATTTGATCTCACTCTTTCTTACTGCGCTTGTGTGAAACAAAATGGTTTCAGTATTAATATGCTTATTTTGCAATATCCAGTGGTCACCAAGTAATTTATTAAAAATTATTGCCTTTCAAGTATAACTCTCAGTTTGATTGTCAGGTGTAAAGATGCCTGGAAATGTTTTTACAAAACAGTGTTGAGAAGTTTTACGAAATATTTTTGAATATTTTACTCGAGAGAAGGAAAATAATGGTCCCCTATTGCCTTTAACTTGTGACCAGGAGCGATTGGCCGATGCATCAAAGGTAAGTCTACGCAGCGTGTCGTGCATTCATAGTTGGAGAGGAAAAACGAGGTTTGTCTGCTGCAGCGCCCGGAAAAAGGCACAGAAAATCAAAATTAAAAAGTGAAGATGTAATTGACAGCATTAAAACCGAAGTAAGGAATGGTATTTATTCCATGAAAGAAAAGAAATAACACATTACACTAAAAATTTTAAATAACAAATTAAAAACAAAACAAATAGTGGATATTTTTGACACAAGTTTGTGGCGTTTATAACCAACAGCAGATTTAAGTACAAACTAGAAAATAACCGATGTATTTTGTGTGAACGGGCTAATGTTGGGGGTAAAAGAATACATTTCTTCAGGGAAAACGTCAAAATGCTTATTGCCGTGTGCCGTGTCCAGAGTCGCGGCGCACACGCTTGTCGCGGTTCCTAGCAACAGCAAAATTTTGGAAACTACTGAACTGCTGGCGGTTTCTTGGATAATCGGATATGGCGGCGCAAACGCCAACAAATCTGAAAAATGCTATATTTAATTAATTAATTTGTATTGTTAAATCATTTTTAAAATAAAGTATTTTATTTTGTGATATTGCCAACGAGTTCACTGTGTCGATATTAACTTAATTGACCAATTCAGACGAAAATGAGGCCCTTTTAAAAGTCGTACTTCTAAATCATTTTTTATTTTTTTCTGCTGAAGTAGAAGGAAAAAAGTACTATGAGTGTATATTTCCGAATTCAGTAAGTTATGTTCCACAGGAAAACGGTTCCATTAAAAAAATTGGTAGATGACGTCATCACGCGGAAACAATTGAGCATCCAAAAGGTGCAGGTACATGCAAATTTGCCTTTTTTAAATTAAAAATCGACGTGTCTGAGGAATTTTCATGAAACTTCACCGTTTCGGAAATAATGAATTTATTCCATACTATTCTTCCACACTGTATAACATGTAGTCAATTTCTTAATGCATTTTTCTCCATCGTCAGAGAATGTTTTCATTATTGAAAATAATAACATAATTCCAGCAGAACCCGGACAACTTCAAAAAACAATCCAAGGCACTCTTGCAATCTAGAAAGACTGCAAAAAAATAAAAATTAGTTTGTGACTTTGACATCATTATTGACAGACATTTTAGGAAACTCAAAAAATGCCTAAATAACTTAAATTTACAATAATTTAAAAATATTAGATTGTATTAAATCAATTTTTTCTTTAAAAATTCTTGTTTGATTTGTGCCAGCCCAAGTTTTATTTTTTTCAATTTTGTGAAATTTCTGGCATATATTTGTTAATAAATAACTGTATAATTGTATAAAATTCGACGTTTCGCCCATGTTTAGGGACTTTGTCAAGAATAATCCATCGTGCATCATAATATGAAGTTACGATAAGAAGATCTTAAGTTTTATCTACTATCAGCGAGACCATACGACATCAAATTTGCTTAAGAAATAATTAGTAAACGAGAAATAGTAATTATGCACAAAAAGTATATATTTTGACTTCCGTCAGTGCTCTTTTGACATCTCTGCGAATGAGAAGTTTTCCTCGGACATCGAGATAGCAGCAATGTGGCTGTGAAATGTCTTCCTTCAACATTTCCCGGTGTTGAGTTAATATATTAAATTGCACAAATTTTGTAATTAACGTTTACAAATAAGTTTCATTTGATTTTAGTATTAGTTAGTCGTGAAATTCACTTCACAAAATGCATGCGATAAAGATTGTCTATTTGGCATTCTTTAGCGCATAAGGACGCTAAAGTATGTCATTAGAACATTCAAATGAACGTCATATACATTTATATTATGTATTGATAGTAGATCAAACAAAATATGAGATAAAAATTTGAAGGTTTAAATGTTGCATGTACACTGCTGTTTGATAAAATACTGACAATTCAGAATCATTTTCTGTGTAAGTTATACGACAAAATTTAATATCTTTTTTTATCTGATAATTTTGGGTATATGTTATTATAAGTAATTTTTAAATTTTTTGTTGTTAATTATTCTATTAGGTAATTATTTATATTTTGAATCCATTATTAATAGCAATTGTTCTTATTGTATTTAATCCCTTTTCTAAGTTAGCTTTGATAAACGAACAGTAAAGGCTCTATGTACCATTGATTTGTAAACAGAAATATTTTGAGAAAAGGGATGAAATGAATTTGACGAAATTGACGAAATTATTGGTAGTGCGCATAGTAGTGTTATAAACTCAATAGATTGAATATACGTTGTAAATTAGTCCCGTTTACGTTTCATTAAATAAATAGTCTAACACAATGGCGATTTGTTGCAGGACTGTTAATACAGATAATACTTCAAGTGAACTGAATTTGAAAAACGAGACGAATGTAATGTATTTTACCCTTTACAACGCAAAAATTGATTTTAAATCATGGGCGACTTTCACATTCATGGGATACTCACACTCACAACCTTTAAAGATCTACTAAAAAGAACTATTATTCCCGTCACTACCCTGCACAGAGTGCACCTCAAATCTAAGTTTTCGCGTTCTTAAAATTCTATATTCGGTAAAATTTTCTTTGGGAGATGGAAAGAAAGAATTCATACTCGTTTCTAATTGCCTAGTTATGGGGAATCATCAATTCCAATATTACAATTTTTTCAAGATAATTTATTTCTACGCCGGATCTACTTCCACGCTAACGTGAACGCAATTTAATAGTTTTCCTTCCACGTGAATACGAAACAGACCACTTTTCTGGCGGAAACTTTTTCAAATATACCCCAGAGTTGACACACGCATTTTAAACAGACCCCTTAGCTGTCTTCGCACCAGACACACGCATTTTTTTGCAAAAAAGGTAATGTAAAAACGTAAGAGAAAGAAACTAACCTCTACGGGAGCCGATCACACCCGGCCAGAGAATACGGAACTGCCAGTTTTATGCGATACCAACCTACCTACCGACGCTGCTTGTTGCGGTTTCTACTAACGAAATACTTAAACGCAAGTATAACGTATAACTGTGATAACGTTTCGCGTCTATATAATTTTTAGTTTTGCATGGAAGTAGACACTACCTTATTTCTATCCGCAATTCGGAAGTTCGATTTTGCTGTAAGAGTACCACACATGGAAATATAAATTCAGTAAAGCGTTGTGTTGATAGATAAGGTACCTGCAACCTATATGGCCATGCTAAGAAACATATTTTTTTTGTAAAGGTAAAACACCGATTTTTGGTTTTAACTAAGGTGCAGGATAGACGCACTCTTTGAGCTTGTTTTCCAATAATCAAATTCCATTTAATCGTTTGTGGAAAATTTGGTGGACAGTGAAAAAAAAGTTGCAATTGGCCATATTACCAACATAGTGTCGGAAATATTGCTAAACAAATCTCAGTGGTAAATTCAGTAAAAGCAATAAGGCCATACACATAAGTTGAAATAATCGAACAGAACCAGTTCAAGTAACTAAAATATTTATTCAAAATAATTTTTATAACAAAAGCAATTTTCATTTAAAAAAAATTCCCTTGCTACAATCTGGACAAAAGAATATTTCGATTTTATCCTTTGCTGAGAGCCCAACACATTCTTCGTGAACGTAAGCCTTACATGCACTGCATAACCTCATTGCAACCATCCGATCCTTTTAGAACACTTTACAAAACCAAGACTCCTTTTTTGTTTTTTGTTTCGCTTGCTTAGACTTTGCAGCTTGTTTCTTTCCCTTGAAGCCATCATTACTCTTGACAGAGCTGTGTAAAAGATCCTTTTTGACAATCTGGGTTCTGCTATTTATAGCTGGTTGTCTAGATTTTTTAGCTTTGTTGGCTTCATCTGGAGTGGTGAGCATTTCGGTGAAAGAAACTTCCTGAGTAGCACTTTCTTTGGGTGGAATGCGAGAATCATTGCTAGAATTTTCATGAGGGCTAAAATGGTATTCCTAGTCGCTGCTGTCATATGATGGTGTAAGTTGTCGTTTTCCAAAACGTTTCTTCTGCTGTAAACCTGAAGTTGATGGCATTACAATAGGTATGATCAATTCCTTTTGAGAACGTTGAGAAGAGTCACGTGAAGCCACATTTGACTGCAACTGCTCGTCATTTTCGTCACAATCTTGTTGAGTTATCGTACTGGGTGCAAATGCTACTTCTGGGATCGCATCTCGATCAAAAGGAAATATTTCTGTGGCTTTAAAACCCGATTTAATATTGGAAGGAGTCATAGATTTATTTCAAACGATTGACAGTATTCCACCGAAGCGCTGCTTGGTTATGGAACAACCCTTATGGTTTGTAAGATACTTCAGTACTTCCTCATCACAATAATATTCAAATGCTCGAAAAACTGCTTTGTCCATCGGTTCATGCGTGGTGTTGCTTGGTAGGCAATACAAGGTAATGTCAAATCTGTCTGCAGTCTCCACAATACTGTGGTCCAAATGACATTTTGCGCCATCGAAGATAAGGAGGCAAGGACCAGGTACTTTAAACTTCGCCAGATGTTCGATAAAACGTGAAAATGTTTCAATTGTCATACTGCCTTTTGGAGTCATCATTGCCTTGGAACCTGGCGGTAGTGAATCCTCCCATTGATTCCGGTTTCATGCGGTTTTCCTTGAACAAAATCGTAGGAGGTGTTGCTGCTCCAAGCGCATTACCACTGGCAACAATTGTCACATTTTCTCCATGTTCGTTAGAAATGGCACGCACCTTTCTCGCTTCTTTTTTTGCCAACACTTTTTGCTGATGTTGCAAGCATAACCGACACCCTTTCTCATCTACGTTAAAAATTCTTTCTGATTTGTCAATAATGTCAAACTCTTTTAATATCTTATAACGTGCCAAAATGACGTTACAAAAACTAAATAACAAACTACAATAGATCCTTACAGATAGAGGCAGCGCGGCCAGCCTAAACGGAGAGTAGGGGTGGGCCAAGCAACAAACAAAGATATTAACCGAGGGCGCCACGTGATTTTCCCAAATCACACTACCTCGGACTCCACTTATAAACCAAAATCACGAAAAGATACGTGAAGGTACCTATAATAGTAGACAATAAAAGAAAAAAAAACACTCAAAATTATACGTTATAATATAATTATGATCGAATTCACTAATATAATCTAATATGAAAATAAGTGTTAATATCTGAAAAATGAAAATTGCAAGTGCAAGTGCAACAAAAATAATATGCAAATTTATACAATGACCAAGAAAAAAATAGGGTCACAATACCGTGATCCAAAGCTGCGTACAGGACAAAAATCCGAAATGAAGCCAGACGCGGACGACGCGATGACGTACGGCGACGAAGCTTCGCTGACGCAAGTTCACCCGAAAGTCGTACACACGTACAAGAAAACAAACAAAACGCGACTCAAGCACGGCGATTACGATTTTACAAAATCAATTTGAAATTTGAATAGACCAAGTCAAAAATAATTACATAAGCTAAATGATTAAATACAAAAGGCACTAATGTAGTGAATGAGATACAAAAATGTAAAACAAAATTTAATAGCGTAAATCAATAATTCAATCGCGACTCCACACACCGGAAGAACGAACGACGAGAAGGAAATCTGTACTCAAATACAAAACTGAAAGTTTGTCACGATACGCCGCGACGGGCTACACAAAACAGCTGAGCACTCCGCTACAGCGACACGGAACCAATAGCAGGGCGCCACCGGAACAATATGGAAAAATCTGACCTTATGTTTAACTTAGGTAAAATTTCCACTTCCTGGAGTCACAGAAGTCCAGGTACAGGCAGCAGGCTTCTAAAATAGCTTCGTATGGCAGCTACCAGGACGAAAGCCGCGCCAGCAGGGGAGGTTTAAGTTAGTTATACGCCGGGTGGAAAAACCCTAAAATATTCGAAGAAAAGACACTCAATAGAATCACGAATGATGAAGAAGGCTACAGAGATAGATAAAACAGGAGGATGGCTCACCTTGAGAGGGTTTCCAGAAAATTTGGGGTTGACCACGTGCACTGAAATCCCGAAAAATCGGAGGAATCGTCGAACTAAATACACTATAAACGTAGCAAACACAAAATTCGAATGCTCCTGTATGCTGGTGAAAAACTAAATCCAAGAAACTTGATGCACAAACACGCAATAATAGAATTAGAAAAATTCTTTCGATCACCAACTATGCACTATAACAGTCATAAACCAAAAGAGAAACGAACCGCGCTACAAGAGATGATCTTGGGAAAAAATAGGACAGTGACGTCGCGTCACAAGAAGGAGCGATGCGCAAGAAGACATTACGACAGAAAAGAGACCTACAATAAAGCCAAATGCGACAGGCATACCGTGCTAAGGGCGGAGGTAAGCCATCAAAGTAGAAGTAAAGGAAAAGAAGCGATAATGACATAAAGAAGAGAATACGAAGAAGATAAACTAATCCCCACATGCACGCCAATGAAAGAGAACTTCAAAGATTGCCGGCTGAGGATTGACAGACAGACTGCCAGGGTCAAACGTCCTCACGAAATAAACAAATGAACATATGGAAGCATCTTACACGGAAGAATTTAAGTTGATGACAATTTCACCTGACTAAGACATATGATAGAGGACACAAAACGTAAGTAAATAAAGCTAATACAATATGAGTACCAAGGGATGCAACTATTTTAGGCAACCAAATTTAAGATATAAAATAGCAGACAAATCAAAATATCCAGCATGAATAGCATGAATCGAAGACAGATAAACAATCCAGCCAAGTGCAATGCAACTGCAAAAGTGGAAATAAAGGCTACGATAGAAATAAGATATGCATGTATATAAACGATCTAAAATAATATGTTTTACAATAATTGAAGACAACTGCAAACAACAGAACTACAAATCAGGAATACAGAAACCTGTAACGAATTCTGAAAATAAGTGCAAATTATTCAAACGTGACAACCGACAAATCGGGACGCACAGGGAGATCAACAGACAAAAGGAACCAAATCTAACAACAAAATAGAGCGTAAATTATAATATGTGAAGATACACAAATAGTAGATCGAGGAGGGAAAAAAATGTTATAATCTGTTCAAGCTTGTTAAGTTTTTGTGCCCTTGCAGGGTTTAGATTCTGGGCTTTCCTGGGTCGGATTTGATGATTTCGTTCCAAAAACCCGCGAAGCCAATAACGTCCCGCCATTTTTCGTTCTTCTCTAAAAGGGTTAGGTATTTGATTTGTCTCCGTGTAGCGATACACACAACTAAGCAATACCCTCTTTGTTAGGGGATATCCCACTTCAGCGAGACGAACGATCCTTTGACTTAATTCCATTTCTTGGTTTGATGTTAGGACAGGTTTACGCCTCATGGAAGCCTTTCCTACCTTACCTTCCTTTAGGTATCGTCTTAACGTCCGTCTTGGAACCTCATATGTGATGCTAGCTCTGTTTACGGACATTCCGTCTCCCACAGTCTCTACAGCCTTAACCATATTTCCTTCTAGTCATCTGCTCCGCAGATCATTTTTGCGATTCTGTGGCATTTTTGAGTTGCTGTAAACACCATGCAAAAATAAACTTTGAAAATCTGTTTCGAAAGGAGAAACCGTTTTAATACAGCAAAAACAGAAATTTCGAGGTCATGCAGAGCAATATGGTCAATGGCTATATTGCTCTACATGATATTTGGCCATATTGCAAACAGTGACAGCCACAGCCTACTCGAGTCGGCTGTATGACAGCTAATGATTCATTGATAATTTATTTTGGCTTATTGCAACAACAAAGAAAATGTGATTGCACCATTTCATTCCTAAAGGTTTATGCTATTACCGCACGTAAGCAAAATGCAATACACATACCTGATAGAAATGTAAATAATTCCCGTTCCGCAATTTAAGGTTATAATTGTACTACCGCGTGCACTCTGCGGTCATAGATTCACTAATAGCAATCAATCTATTCGAGCTAGCGACCTCTACTTGCGCTTCATGAAATCTATTGAGTCAGCAAGTATGTGTATAGACATCTATCGGTCTCTAAACATAGTTACTGAAATATAATGATTTGACCATATTGCCTGCTTGGCCATTAGGGTAGAGTGAAACAGCAAGAATTTTTTTTTAAATTCTATTTTTACTTATACATAGGGGGGATAGAGGCCATTTGGTGTCCAATTAGTGGCAAAAAAGTTTTAGCCCGATATAAAAATATCTTGAGGGTTCACAATGGCCTTAAATATTTAAGGGAAGGAAGATTACGGAAGAAAAATAAGTTTTTGCAGCTCTTCGCTAGTTTTCTCATGAAAATCACCCAGAACTCACCACGTGGAGGTAGCTGCACTTGAGTTCCACCCGACCCCCTACCCAACCAGCCAACCGTTAGGGCGTCATCCTAAAGGGTCCTATATACTATTTGTAACAAACTGTTTTTTGGTATGGAATTTGGGCATGCTTTTTCTGGATGCAATTCGAGATCTTATTAGTCCGTCTCTACGTGTCGCCCCAAAAACTTCTTTTGAAACTTCCGTCACAAGCTTAACACAACGTTCTACGCTTTGCGTATGACATGGGAACCGAGGAAAATTTATATTGCTAAAGTCACTACTTTTAATTAAACTCAGAATTTGATTGTCGGTGAGAAATTTAGTCACTGGAGGTTCTGTCACACTGACGCTGAACCAATCAATTAAATCTACATAGTCTTCTGCTGCGAAGTTTAGGGTAGGCACAACAAACTTTCGAATGTTGGTTTGGGTTCCTCCTTGTCGCGCTTTCATGACTCGCCGTAATGCCAATTCACGTATGGTTTGCCTTGTGTCAGTTAGCATAGCGAGGAGCAAGTTTTCAGGGTGGGCATAAAATGCATTTCTTGCAATGACCGGGTCAATGATTTTTTGAATGTCTGGGCTCAGATATCTGGAGAGCGAAATCATTTTCCATATGTGGCGTGCCCCGTCTTTACTGGAAGGATGACCTTTTATTATAAACCACATAGGGGCGTAAACACGACCAACGAAATTCGCGAAAATTACCAAATTTTCAGTTGGATTTTCCGTGCCAATGTAAAGCCTCATAATTCTATTTGCGGCTGTTAACCAACGAGCGTGTGACAATTTTCCTGGACTTCTTGATAATAACGATTCGGAACAGTGCCCGCTTGCTACTGCTTGGCATATGTCAATGTCATGTAAGTATTTTTGGTCGCAAGAAAGATCATCAATATTCGATATATCCGGCAAAACTTCAAGTATTTCCACAATTGGTGTGAATTTGGCCAACGTTGTAGTTTCACAATTCTCCAATTTGTTTCCAATCGGCCCAGAGAAACCGACTGGTCCTGTTGTGCGGCCATCTAAAGATTGCAAAAGATGTCTTAACGGAAGCTCATTGCAATGTAGCAAGCATATTAACCATTGCAAAGGTCTTCCTACTGCTTCTTCAATCAACTTTATGGCCCCTCATTTCGTGCCAGTATTGCAGACGGTATCGTCACAACCAATTGATGTTAACTGAGATAGGGGAATCTTATTTTTCTGAAGAAAGTTCATTATAGCAACTCTAAGGCTGCTCGATTTCCCATTGATGGGAGAAACATGTCCTATATAATGGGATTCTGGCTCTTGAATAAGAGAAATATGTTCCTTTACCTCAACTTTCTGATATGTTTTCCCACCACATTTGACTAAAACTTTAGTCCGGTCTTTCCGCCCGTCAAAATAAAGACTCACGAGCCGAGTTTCATCTGGTAAAATATTTTTCCTTAGATTCTTCCTGGCGTAAGCCCTTAACCGCCTTATTTTGGATCTGTCAATTACCTTTGATTGATCTACGGAGGATATAATACCAACGTCTTTCAACACAGAACTTGCAATTATAGCGGCATTTCTATCTGAAACTCCAGTGCGGTCACATGCAAGTGCCAAGCTGGGTAATTTCAATCGCATTTGCTTTCTAGGTAATGGACCTGATGGAGTAGATTTTCCCATTTGAATAGGCGACTCCCACTCTGTGTCAGAGTCACTGCAGGATTTAGATGTACTAGGTTGGTTTACCACAATGTTTTTCTTAATTGACGATTTTGGTTCAGTCAATGGGGTCGTTACACAATTTTTAAAAATCATATTTTCCCGAAGATTCTCGTAAAATATTCGACCCGTATTTTTTTATTTTTCACACAGCGAACGTTTTAAGCATCTAAACCACCATCAAAGTTAAGACCCTGGCCCTTTAAGCCTTTTAAATGATGACGTATCTGCGGCAATGCCGTGGAGTGTCGATATTAGCCGGAAAGTACAACCGTTGTTTGTTTATGCTTGCCAGCGCAAACGTCATTTTGTGTCAAGTCAAACGCGTCCAACGTAATAATAAACAATCGCAGTGTTGTTTTTTCCATTTGTCTAGTTCCCAAATAAATGAAGCACCCCACCGTTTCGTTATAATATTTTTCATTTCAGCACTGAAATAGTCCAAATTGCATAAATAATAATTGTCAACCATATTTCACTACTAACTGTCGATAAATTGTCTGAATCGGCTTTAACGAAACCTTGCTCTATATTCCATACACAAATACACTAACTGACACAATAAGTAGGAATAAAAGCACATAAATAAACGACAGAAAACTATTTATACGCCCAACACAAATAAAAATAACCTCCAAATGTCAGCCGACTGAAACTCCACGTAGCTTTCGCTTTCGGTGTATCAAAACATCAGTTCAGATGACCAATCACAAGCGCTTTTAAGGTAGTGACGTAACGGAGACAGCAAGTGTTTCTCTTTAATTCTCCGAAGGCGCGCTTTGTGCTAAAATCACCATTGTTTAAATTTTGGGCTACTGGTGAGTAAATAAATGTAACCCAGAGGGTCATTAAACACCTAGTTACTTATTTCTATCAAAATTATGTCGATTTTCTATTTAGTGCAACGACCCCATTGGCACTTTCGCCGCATACTCTGGGCTCTATCTAGCTTCCTTTTCAACTGCTTCTCGGCTGCTCGAGATGTTTTTTGATCGATAGTGCCAATACACATCATCCTTGCATTCCTTTGATCGGTCAAAAACTCTCGCTCTTGAAGCGGAACTTTTCTATCTGGAGCACATGAACACAATTCGAAACACTCACATTGGCAGGTACAAATGTCGAACAATTTTTCGGATTTATCCAAAAACGGTTGCAATTGCATTTTATATTCTTCGAGTTTGTTCCTGGTCTCGTTTATTTTATAGTTTTTCAAGTGTTTTTTATATTTGTCATGATATTGACGTATTTTTCTTACAACAGAAATATGACAAATAACAGGAAGGGATGCTTTGACCCAAATTTTACATACACTCCGAGCCACTTCCTCTGATATTTGGAGCACAGTTGGTTCTTTTTTATTTGAGTTTCTTAGAGTAAACATAACATTTAAATAGTCTTTCATTACCTGTTTAAAAGTTGGTAAAACGCGTTCTTGAAAAGGTTCTGGTTTACCAAATATAACGTCCTCCGTTTTTTGTCTAGTGAAAGACATTTTCGAAATGTACTCTAACTTCAAATAATAAAGAAAATCTAAAAGATTTCACTATTTTGAGTCTACACAACAGTGAGATAATGACAGAGCAGCGAAAGCAATACGTGCGTACACAAAAGACTATCAACAATCACTAGTTGTTTCTTGTCTAGTTTGATTAACTTTAGTAAGGAGTGGGGGTAGGGTGGGGGGGTGGAATGCGAAGAATGATCACAGGTTAGTGTAAGTTTCATCGCAAATAACTTCAAATTTAACGAAACTAGCCAGATATTAGCGTGCCTGCAAATATTTATAATGTAGCTGCGGTGCAAATTTTTAAGGTCGTTGTGAACCCTCTGAATATTTTTTGATCGGGTTCAGATTCATTTTGAACCCAAATGGCCTCCATCCCCGATATGTAGAAAAAGAACTTTATATAAAAGAAAATTCACTCCACCCTATTGGCCATATTGGCTGCAGTGATCTTATACATTGGACCTCGTGTTGGACACTATGTATATTGAAGATGCAGGCATATACCAATGAATCTTTCAGCTTCCAGGTTGAATACGGTAGGTTCTACAACAAGTTACCAAATAATAATTCGAAATGGTCTCTCAGTGCTTGGCAGATATTTTGTAATTTCAAGGCAATGCGAAGCTTTGTGTTTCAAACTTTCGAAGACGTCAAACTTTTCCATTAATCAATCTATTTTATCCGTTTAAGGAACACAATAATTCAAAGCACATGAAATTTTCAATAAATATAGGTATTATGAACCATTCCAAATAAACATAACTTTAATAATTAGGAAATATGTTTACCTTTAAGGCACTTTAGGAGAATACAAAAGCATTTACATAGTTACGGAATCGTGATTATTATCTTGTTATGTTGTTAAAGGGGAAAAACAAAAATAATACTGCTGAGAATTCATATCAAAAGAACCGCAAGCAACTTACTCAGCCGCCACAAACTATTAAATAAACAGAACGTCAGTGGTGTAATGTACTTATTTATTATGAAATTCTATTTAATGTTGGTAAAGCTGTGGCAGCACGTGTTGTATATTGTTAAGAGATGGTTTTATTGCCTATTTTATAGACGTTGGCGTAAAATAAATAGTAAAAATATCAAAATAGGTATACCAGAAGAGCTCATTTTGGTGGCATAATTATGCCATAATGTTTGGTTGCTCAATTATACCATTATGATGTACATTTGATTGCCCAATCAAGTTAAGAAGCTAAGAGCTATTTCACTTTTTGAGACGCGTTTGTGGCTGGGGAAATGGTGGCCCTTGCATAAAAGACAAAAAGGACACATGATCTATCCTTTTAAAAGATACAGCAGTCTCTCAAAAAAGAAAATCGACATCAAAAGGATCTAAAAATTTAATTTTCGTTTTCTAGGAGTTCAGCAAGTAATGCATGAAATTGACCTTTCAAAAATCGGGTATTTACGTAATGATACATAAAAAATTTCTTTTCTGGGTATTAATTTTACGTTGAAATACAACAAGTAATCCCAGAGCTACTTCCTCTTCCACGTTCATTATAGTGCACAGAAAATAGGAGATTGTTATCGATTTGGGACTTGCCTCCATGTATTTTAATAGTAATTTGGAGTTTGAACGTAACTTGGTATACTTTTGAAAAGCGTCGTCTAGACTAATGGTGTCACACTGTTCCAGATTTATATTGGATTTTTTGAAAAAAAACCTTACGATGTAAGGAGATACTTTTCATCGGACATTTTAGGGTCCTTTCTCGGAATGTATTTTCTTGTGATGCGACCCACTGGGGTTCTAAGAGCCGCAAATTACCGCTCCGATCGGTTGTAGGCCGACAGCTGACAGAAATACAATTTTGCTTTAGTGGTTTAGTGTCACCTGTTTGATCGTGACCCGTCCGTCGACTGGAATTGTGTTGTTCCGGAGCGCGTATACCTCGGCGTATACAGTACTGCTTTAAAACTAGTTGTCAATGCATTGACAGAACAGCTTCCTAGCCACAGCCACAACTGAACTGGAGGGCGCGTTTGGCTCGCGCCTTCTTTTCGTAATTTTTTTCTCAATTTTTTCCTTATACAACCTATTACGATTTTCGCACATCGTGTGGAGAAAAATACCCTCTATCCGATGCAATACAAAAATATATACAGTCTCATTGAAAAAAATGTTCGATGACGCCATATCTCGGTTGAAAAGTGCTTTAAAAAAACCGCCCCGTCAGTTTCCTATGGACCATCTCTGATATACGTATGCAATATTTCAGCAAAATCTGTCGTTTTCCCGCAAAAGTGTCAACAGACATACACACGCACGCACGCACGCACACACACACATACATACGGACGGAAATGTGCCACCTTGCCAAAAAGTCTTAAGCCGGCTCCAAACGATGTGGTCACTCGACAGATATTCGCCGTGTGTAAGCAAATGCAGCATCGTGTGGACGATACGACGTATGCCAATGTGGTCATGTGCGTAGATTTGTCCAAACGCCAAATGTTTGACAAGCGCAAACAAATGCAGCATCGTGTGGATGATGAATGCATGAGCATTCGAGAGGATGTATGCATTCGTCAAATATTCGCCAAAGCAATACACATGACACATCGTTTGGACCATGGACGAATGCATTTTACTTGATGCGTTAAAGGTTCGCTCCGAGGGCGGTAAATAAGCACACATCAAAGCAGACGAATCTCCGCGTATCGAACCCGAGCACGTGCATGCATTCACTTTAATTTTTACATTTTACCAGATTGATGACCTGATGAAATTGATTATCTTCTCATATTCGCTGCAAATTTAGCGAACTTAAACAAGCGGGTAGACAAGCCAAAAATTGCCAAGTGAGCATATAGTGTGGATAACGTAACGAATACTTCGAGGCATATTTGTCATGTGTTCACATTGCCACGTTAACACATCGTGTGTATGAACGACTTGGCGCTATAAATTTTCGGCAAACAGTCTACAAATATTTGACGCATTTTTACTTGACTAACATTTGACGAATGACCATATCGTTTGGAGCCGGCTTTAGAATGACCTGAAACGTCCACATTTGATGAAAAAACACCATGGTCAAAAAACGACTATCACAATAGCTACCTAGCTCAGCTAGGAAGCTAAAAAATGCAACAGTCCAGAGCTATAGCACCAATTTAAATTCTGCTTCAAAACTTTACTAGTTCACAGCATTCTGAGACTAAATTAATATTCTAATACTAAGTGTGCACTTTAAATTTAACGGTTCAGACTTCAACTGCGCATTTCAAATAAGGGGCAGCGCTCTCAAGTTATGTTGTAGTATTACCTATAATAAGTGAATGTTGTAATGTTAATAATATGGATTCAGTGAAAGAGTTTCTACAAATGTTGTGGGTGAAGATGGAACGGTGGAAATAACTAAATTTATAGACATTTGCAGTTACACTGTCACACTACGTTTAAATTAATTTTCTGTGGTGGCACGTGGAACTAATGACTATAACGATCTGTGCAATAGGTGGAGGGTCAAAAAATTTTCAGAGCTGACTAAGACACAATGGGTGGTAAGAAACACATAGCCACATTTAGACAAGTCTAAATTTAATAAAACACTGTATCTGTCACTACACGAATTTCAACAAGGTGGATAATTTAAAATTTAAAATAGGTAATAATAATCCAAGCAAACGAAAAGTGAAGCAATGTCACACTTCACTAGATATAAAAGTTAAGATAATTAACAAGAACCCATATAAAAACTTTTTCTTCAACAGACGCCCTGGGTACTTATAAATTCTCAATACAGAGAATGGGTCAACCTGCATCAAAACACTTTTGAGAGGGATTGCTGTGCGAGAGATGATATGCGGCAGGCGGCAGTTTAGTGGTCAGAATGCCACCCAAGAAAGTAGGACACCCGGGTTCAAGTCCCAGTTGCGGGCATCACATTTTTGGTGCAGCTTCTAATTTAAACATGTTCAACTCACGGCAAATGTAATCCTGAATTTACAATAGTTAGGTATAAGTTGTTAACATACTACATTGTACTTAATTGAATTTACTACTTCTATGTGCACTAGCAATGAATTAAAATATGTATAACATGTAGTCACTGTTTAATGCATTTTCGGAGAAATTTCTTTCCATCATCAGAACACTTCTCTATTATCTATTTATCTATACATATCAATAAAAATGAAATGCTGTTCATTGGTAAACGCATCACTTGATGTCGGCTGAACCGATTTTGGCTAATTTTTTTAAAATATTCGCAATAATGCAAGTAAGGTTTTTAGGGAAAGAAAAATTGGAAAAGGTGCCCGGAAAATTGTAAAATTCGGGAAAAACTAAAAGTACTTTTTTCTAGAGAAGGCGTTGCATCGATCATGTTATTTGACACTTCTGACATTTATTTGTTTATTCTTCTTCCGACCGTCGCTTCGTGATGAACTTGCTTATTGTTTTAACCTACAGATTTGACACATTTCCACGAAGTTGCTGACACCGGTAATAGAATATTTAAACGAAAACAGTTATTGTAAAAGTGAAATCAGTACGAAAATTGTTTTCCATCGAAACGTTGCCATTCAAAACACAAAACGGTAAGTGCGACAAAATCAATTGGTGTAAAAGTCAACAGATAGTGATATTGTAGTTGTTTTCAGTCCTGTTCAATAAGCTTCGATCGTCGAACGAAAATTTCCGTACGTAGAAAAATTACAATTTGTGCTGTTGTTTGTATTCTGATCAATAGTGCAATGCCGCCGATCAGACGGAGCAACATTGTTCGCCGCACACGTATAGCAAGAAGAACAACAAACTCACGACTGAATCAGAGCGATGGACAACACGAAGAGCGAAAAGAGTTGGAGAGACTACGATTGTCACAATCACGATCTGAGCAGGCACAGGAAGAACGGGAAGACCAAAATGCCGACGATAGATTGCGAAAGAGACACTATCGAGGGTACACAGATTGATTATATGACGATTGTACGGAACATAACCTGAATAATCCAAGAATATTGTTTACCAGAAAGACTTGCAGTAATACAAAAACGTAATCAGAATTTGACTCCAAATGGAGAAAAATATTTCACATTAAATAAACGATTTGGTTAATGAATCAAAATTCACTTTCCATAAAAAATTTCAATATGAAAAGTAATTTTAGGCAGGACAACGTCTGCCGGGCCCACTAGTTTAAAATACGTAACAGAATTCCAGTAGAACCCAGACAACTTCAAAATCGACCCAAGGTACACTTGCAATCCTGAAAGTCTGTGTAATTATTCGTGACTTTGACGCTATTTTTGACAGACATCTTAGGAATCCAAAAAAACAAAATTACATACCTAAATAATTTACAATAATTTAAAAAGCTTAGATTGTATTAATATTAAATATTTTTATATTTGTTTGTGTCAATTCCTTTTATATATTAATTTGTTGATTTCGTGAAATATTGGCATGTAATAAAAACTACCTATTGTAAAGGATATATCGACGTTTCGACTCCATTAGGAGTCTTTGTCAAGATTTTATTGAATGAAATAGTTTATAAAATCTTGACAAAGACTCCTAACGGAGTCGAATCGTCGATATATCCTTTACAATAGGTAGTTTTTATTACATGCCAATATTTCACGAAATCAACAAATTAATTAATATTAAAGTTATTTGTTCCTTAACTAAGTTATATTTTTATCATAATTTTATTCATCATTTTTATCATGATTTTAAATGTTCGTTATATCTTATATGAATAAGTCTACAAGTTGCACCAATATAAATAGGTACTGTTACAATCAGAGCACTTTAGTTGATGTATACGGTATACCTGTTCATCAAAATTTATTAGTTTTATCTTTTGCATTAAACAAAATATGAGATAAAACATTTGAAAATTTAAATGCTGCATGTACTTATAGGTACTCTTTTTTGATAAAATATTTGCAACTCTTTCAGAAACATTTCCTACGTAAGTTACACGACAAAATTTATTATCTTTTTTAATTAATAATTTTGGGTACTTATATGTTTAAGTAATTTTTTATTGTTAATTATTTCTATTTCGAATCCATCACTAACAGCAATTGTTCTTATTGTATTTAATTATTTTTACTTTTTAATTGAATTAAATGATTTGAATTGGATTGGATTGAATTATTTTTGATATAAATTGAATTGGCTTAATTGAATTGAATTATATAATCTGAATTGAATTATTTGAATGGGATTGAATTATTTCAATTGAATTGAATTTGAATTGAACTTACCTACACACTTTTAGAAGTTGTTATGCCTTGGGCACGTAAGAATAGTTCGCGACATACTAGAGTCGGAGATGGAAATATAAAGAAGTAGGGGTAAGTCCAGATCAGACTACTGCTCTCAAATAGCTAGGGATGTAGGATGTTCTGCTTTTAGGGAAATGCGTAAGTTGCCGTAGGATAGGAAAGGATGGAGGTGCGCGTCAAAACAAGTCTTCGGAGTCAGAACTTTATGATGATTACGTTCGATTCGTTACTCTTATCGAGATAAAAATAAAAGATTTTTCAATGTAGGTAATATTATCATATTGCTACGAAATATAACCATTCTTTACATAGTTTTACTTAATAACAATTGAATAATCTTAAATATCATTTATCTGGATAACGGTGAAAAATCGGATATCCTACGTTTATAAAAAAATTTGCTAAATATATTTTTTGTAGCTGTGAGCGTTTGGCATACTCGAAGTTTAAACACACTACATACGTACGAAAGTGTATTTTAGCTACAATATAATTCCTTTTGAGTACCTGCGAAAAATTATTATTTTTTGTTTTTACATCATATTACATCGTTTACTTAAGAATGAAAATAGGTAAATGTATTTCTATTTACAATAAAATATTGTTACCGTGCCACGAGAGAGTTTCCACCAATGGCAGCTGGCCAATTCGCCCGAGAAAACACACAAAAGCCGAGGGATTTTGAGATTCGCGGTATCGCAGGTCAGGCGCCAAATAGCCACCGCGCTACTCACAATCAACCGACATTCCAAGAGCACCCTCCAAACCCAAGCCAAGCTGCAACGGCACGGCCAGGACTCTTAGAGAGAGTACCTTCACTGCTAATCCAAACCATTCAACCAAAGCCATCCAGGGAACTCAGGTGTTCACGACTCCACGGCTGAATCTGGTGTCATATTGTTACCGCGATGCCCTGTTCCATCTCGGCCCGCTGCGACGGGCTGTAACAGTATCTTTACCTTGTGATCGACTATAGTTTTGAAGCTGCATTTGAATTCGTACAATAGTTCTGGATTACTGTATACTTTGGGAACGAGTGCTCCATTCACGTATATTTTGCATCAACCAATAGAAATCGCAGTGGAAATGTCTGTGGAATAGTAGATTCGTGAAATACGCCGCCGGACCACAAATTCAAATAGTTACCAACGAGGTTACCAACTAGGTTTTTGTCTATATTTAAATATTTTTGCGGCAATTTTTGGGAAGTTTATAATATTGTTATATTTGGGAAGACTGAATAGTTTGATTTAAACAGTGTGCTTGGTTTCTGAATCCTTGCCATTTTTAATTCAGTCTAATTTCTAGTTTGTTTTTGTAAATAGTGGCGATTAGTATAGTTTTTGACCAGTGAGCGTGCGATTGTTTAGTTGAAGCGCCTACGCAATTAGGCAACAAATAAATATGTTTTTCTACACATGTATATGAAAATAGCCATTTTTCAACTGTCTACTCTATATGAAAGTGACATTTTTTTACTCTAGAGATGAAAATATTTTCATCTCTAGAAGTGAAAATGAAAATGTCAAATTTATAGTTTTAATAATGGATAAAAGACACTTTCATTTAGTAGCCTGCGTATCTATGTTGTATGTTACCTGGCAACGACTAAACAGACAATAATTAATAATTTGCATTCCGGCAGTACGTTTATAATTTGATAGCATTTTAAATGATTATTATGGACTCAGAAAGTGAATACAGTGAATCATATAATGTGTAGAAAAATAGCATTTCCTACTCGAGATGAAATACGTTTTTTTCGTTCGTGAGATTGCTCCACTCGCTTCGCTCGTGGGCAAATTCTCATCTCACGAAAAAAACAGTATTTTCATCTCTTGTTGTAAAATATACTATTCTCGAGTAATCATTTGATTGGTTTAGAAACTAAAATTTGTAACGCCAAATTTTTATGAACTCTAATTTTTCTAACAATGAACGAAACCCGGTTCTTTGAATGCAGCATAAATTATGGCTCCCTCAATATTTTTCTAACAGCCAATTCTTTGTCGAAATATCGCCTTTTTTAGTTTGGTTTAACACACTATGCGACTTTAAATATTCAAAGAGATTGATTTACGGGCACACAATTATAAATTAAATCGAATAACTTGCACATAAATGGGCATTTGGGTATCTAAATTTTAATAGCTCTGTGTATTGAGATGGCTTTTTGATAAAAGAAGCATTATGTCCTGACCTGACCTCCACCGGGTAGAATTTGTGACGTAACCGATGACGTCACGTCACGGTAGGAGGATCCGGCCGCGACTAAACCCAAGCCGGAGGTGGGGGTGGGCAAAAAAAAGTAATAGGGCGCCAAGGAGTTACCGAATCTTAATGCGAGAATACCCAATCTAATGCTCATTTTATTCGAAATGATGCGCATTTAAATTGTTCCCATATTCAAATATTTCGGATTATTGCATGTGCGTGTATATTAAGATCTGTCTTCATTATTTGACAATGTGGCACACTGTTTGAGGAACTTTGATCCGAGCATTTATTACAACATGATATCATTATTTACAAATTTATAGCGTCATTTGAGTTATCAAATTGTATGTGATTTTATGTAGCAGCTTGGTCAGTTATTGCTGTCATAATCAATCACAGTTCTCTATTCTTAGCAGTAATAAGTAATCGATTGATTTTCAGTCAACGTGTTTTGCACAGTTCCTACAAACATTTAGAATACGCGCCATTTCAAATTCATGCATTTTCGTTGAGAATATATTTATTCCTTTGTTATCACAACCCCAAGGGAGAGTGAGATGCGGAAAATTGAAATTTATTAAATTATGTATAATAGCGTTGGGAAAATTTGTCTTTTATAATGGAACAGACTTGTTAACACGAAAAATTAAAAGTTACTGACATGTTTTTAGAGGGCAAGCAGTTACCAACACAGCTATTTTAAACGTTTATTAATTGAAAAATGATATTGCCTTTCACTGTTTCGTTGGTTTCGAATTGAGCTAACAGTTTATTGGCGAAGAGACACTTTTCGAAGGGTTCCTTAGTATTCATTTTTATGACCTTACCACTGCAACATAAAGTCAAATTAATGTATTTTTGGGAAATTGAGTACATGGTGACTGTGTTATCAAATTATTTAAAATCGTCTTTGCAACTTTTATTTAATTTAAACATACAAAAAAATCGATTTTAATTAAAGAAAATATCATACTTATGTTTAATAAGGCAGGGGATTAATCTGCAACACTTTCTTTAACGAGTGGCACTAGATCTTCGAGCTACTACTCATCGAGCAAATATCCCACCAAGCCTTGAATTATAGAACAATTCCAGATTTTGTACAAGATATTTGGTATAACATTCCTGCGTCTATTTTTTGCGCGTTGGATTATACTTCTAACCAGGGACCTGGACCGGAACCGAAAAGTAACGGGAACAGAACCGTAACCGTTATTTTTTTGGAACCGGAACAGAACCGAAACCTTTATTATAAAATTGTCTGGAACCGTTTCGGAACCGGAACCTTTATGAATATTTCGGATCCTGCCAGGCGCAGGCGCACAACAGCACCAGAGCTCAAGAGACGCCGTGCCGGCGTTCTACTCTTGACTTCTAAATTTCTTCTAACCTGAGCTCAACCACGCGCTCTTCAGGTGCCAGTTTGTTTACGAATTAAAAATTAAAGCACCCTTATCTATTAATTTTCTTCAAGCTGTGCAACCTGAAGTAGCAATTAATAAACAAAGGAATGTGCGCTATTATTTATTACTACTTGGTACCGGTACCAAAAATGGTACTAGAACAGAACAGATTTATTTCAAGGTACCGGAACCGGAACCGAAACACTTATATTTATCAAGGTCAGAACCGGAACAGAATTGGAATTTTTATTTTTCTCAAGGTCAGAACCGGAACAGTTACGGAACCATTATTTTCTTTCGGTCCACGTCCCTGCTTCTACCATTTTTTAATTTTATCTAATACCTACATTATGAATGGGGTAGTTCAGTGTTTTAGAATTTCGTATTTTAGCCTTATAAAACCTATATGTAGTTTATCGCACTTTTAACGTCTATGTGTTACGGTAATTGTGATTAATCCGGAGATTTTTTTATAAATACTGGTAATTTTACATACCTAATCGCCGCGAATTTTGGCGAATATAATAATTTTTTTAATTTTACAGCAATTTATCAAATTGGCCGGTGTTTATATAGGTGATCCAACAGTGTGTAGTCTGTCCGTATCTCTGGTTCAATTGAAGGTATCGAAATAAAACTTCACACGTATGTAAAGAACCCCACGAAGCATCTGATAAATGCATACAGCATACAGGGTGCTCACATTCTGAGCACCAAACCAAAGTCATGTGTTTTTAAGAATGGGAAGCCCCAATAAAATTTTATGAAAGTTAAGATCCTACGTGATAAGGTTTAGAGTGAACGATTTTAAGATATTACCAATTACCATTTGAGTGCCAGTGTGAACTCAACTTTGAGGAGCTGCTGATGTGGTAACTTATTAAACGTAGGTATAATAAGGTAGGTGTCAAAGTTGATGGTGTCATTCATGTGGTGACCAATGATCAGCAGTTGCAGAACCTTCACAATAAGCCTTAAAGGGAAGATATTATTGTTTGTATTTTTTTGTGTTTTTTACTGTCTGTGTTTGGGACTTATAGGTTTGTTCCTGAACCCTCGGGATTTTCTTTTTGTTTCAGCTTTGTTTATTTTTTCCTTAATATACTTCTCGTACTCAATTAATTCTATTTTTGACATTTATTGTTGTTTCTAGGAGAGTGCAATTCATTTATGTATTTCTGTGGGCGAAATTGCGCAGATTTTTGTTTCTCATTTGAATGTGCGCTCACTGCTGTCGTCTTTTTTAGATTTTAACCTGCTTGTCCAAGAAAATGAACTTGACATAATTACCTTATCTGAGACCTGGTTGTCGGCTGACATTGGATCAGAGACTATCTTCATTGATGGATACGATTTATTTCGTTCTGACCGAGGAGGGAGGGGAGGTGGTGTTGGAATTTACTTTAGGAAAGAATTAAAATCAAAGTTGCTGACTGTTGAGTCGAGTGGTTCTTGCGAGCAAATATGGATCGCGTTTAAGTTGCGTGGTAAGAACTTTGCGGTGGGGACTATTTATCGTCCGCGTCAATTCAGGGTATCTGATTTTATTGAGGATCTTGATAATACACTATCCGTTGTAATTCCTCAGTTTGATGAAGTCTTGTGTTTGGGAGATGTCAATGTCAATTTGTTTGAACCGAATAATAAAGTGTCTAACTGTTTTAATTCGTATAATATGACACAAGTTATTAACGAACCAACAAGGGTAACTGCGAGTGGCGCTGGCACTCTCATTGACCCCATTTTCGTGTCTAATTCTGATTTTGTGACTGACTCTGGTACCATTAACGCAGACGCGCTGTCTGACCACAGACTTGTCTACTGCAAGCTAAATGTTCAGAAGCCTAGAATTAATCAAAAATTCCTGACATACCGTAACTTTTCTAAATTTAACTACTCTTTTTTCTAAATGATTTGCAAACTTTGGACTTCCATAGTTTCTTGATCGAATCTGAAATAAATAATAAACTACTAATATTTAATAATCTTATTCTGTCACTTTTTAATAAACACGCGCCCCTTTGTACTGTGAGAGTCTCAAAACCAAAAGCTCCGTGGCTGACGGATAATTTGAAGTTGCTGATGAAGCAGAGGGACATGGCATATCAGAAATTTAAAAGATCGGGTTGTGCGGCTGATTGGAAGTATTACAAGTCAGTACGCAATTTTACATTGTCTGTGGTCAGGCGGGCGAAAAAGGCATATTTGGATCGTCTGTACGCGTCTGGTGATAAGCAGAAAGTGTGGAGCGCTTTGAGACAGTTTAAGATCGGTAGTAAATCGAAGACTGATTTGCCTCAGTATCTCGGTGATTGTGAGAACCTTCGATTACACCTGTGTAGTGGTATGTCAGTCGCACCTAATCAATGCAATGAAAAAATCAATTTTTATAAGAATAATTTATTGAGTACAACTAATCAGTTCAGGTTTGGTTTGGCTTCTGTGGATGCCGTACATAAAATAATAATGAATTTAATATCCACCTCATCTGGAGTGGACGGTATATCTGCTGATATGTTGAGGTACTGCAGCCCTTTCTTGGATCAATATGTAACTCATATTATTAATTTTTGCATAGAAAACTCATGTTATCCGGATGTCTGGAGGGTTGCCGTTGGTTGTGCTATACCAAAGATTCAGGACCCTACTAGTTTTTCGGACATCAGAATAATAAGTATATTCACTGAGAAAAATGTACTTATGGTATTTAAAGCTACCAGTCTAGTATTGTTTTTCTTTTTCTGAAAACTATAACAAATAGTAAGGGTTGTATCTAGTAGACGCAACTGTTCCAACTACACCTTCTAAGTCATACAAATACAAATTAGTAAACTGTATTAGTAAAACACACAACTGCATTTGTATGTAATACTATGTCGTAGTTGTATAAGCCAATATTCTAATAAAACAACGGTAACATTGTATATCATACAACTACAGGAGCAGTTTGCAATACGATTGGTTGACTTAAATGACCAGTTTTAAAAAGTGCACATGCGCCGAGCAGACCGAGTTCTTCAAGTTTCTACTATACAATCGCAATTCTCAACCGTCGTCCGTCTGCAGTCTCCTTCGCATTCAGCCCAACCGCCAATAATCGTTGTAGAGCAGCATTTTTTTTGCTTCCAGTTTACATTTACTTGTACCGTGATTTAAAATTATTTATTTGTGATACGTGATGTGAAGTGGTCTCGTCAAGGTGTTTTATTAGGGTCGGTGCCCTTCATCATGGAGAAACATTTAGAAAATTGGAATCTGACTGAACTAATTCCGGTTTTTAAAGGTAGGTAAGGTGCTAGTGTGGTGCAGGGAATTCATTTAATTATTAAAAGCATGTATTTGCCGTGTGACGTTCTGATTCTGAAATCATAATTCAAAAAGCACAAGAGACCCACTTGTATTTTGTACATAACCTCAAATATTTCAAATCTAAAACCACAGATGGATCAAATTTATCTGTATTAAACTAAAAGTATTCTCCACACCATTTTTGCTTTTTGAATTACTCTGTATGTTGTGTGTGGGTGCGTTGATGGAATACATTTTTGATTTAGATTAATTTGATGTCAAGCAAACAGAGTTGGCATTGTTTTCCTATGATTGCCAACAACAGAAAATTATTGTAGCAGCAAGGATTGTAACGGGTATTTCTAATTTCTTTGTTCTTATTTAGATAATTATATTAACGAAGAAACATTTAAGCTTCTATTGGAAAAATAATGATTCCCCAAAATGGATTGCTTGTAAGGGTGCATCGAGGGGCGCTTCAGCGTTGGAAAACGGCATTATTATTTATATTAAATAGACATATTTTATTATTATTTCAGCGAAATAAATATTTATTTTTTTAAATACGTTATACTTTTCCACCCTGCATGCAGCAACGTGGGTTTGTTTGCACCCAGCATTCCACACAGCGGATGGATCGAGAACTTTGACGTAAATTCACTATAAATTCTTAATAAATTAACCCCACGCCAAAAGACAGTGACACAGTAATTAAAGTCGACACGTGTTTCGCTGACGACTCCTGAGGATGCTGACGTAGTCAGCGAAACTCGTGTCGAGTTTAATTACTGTGTCACTGTCTGTTGGCGTGTGGGGTTAACTTATTAAGAATTCATAGTACACACAGTATTATAATACGAACAATTGAGAGTATTTTATAATAAAGATTATTGTAACTTTATACAAGAAGAAATGTTATCATCGAGGGGTTTACCACTAGGAAAAAATCTGTCCCAAGTATTTCCCATTTCCAATTATGACCTTACTATTTCTTACTATTTCCTTGCAATTTCTTACTATTTCCTACTATTTCCTCACTATTTCTTAGTATTTCTTAACTATTCCTTAGTATTTCCTCACCATTTCTTAGTATTTCTTCACCATTTCTTACTATTTCTAAGTATTTCCACAGTATTTCCTAGTATTTCTTTACCATTTCCTAGTATTTCTTTACCATTTCCGAGTATTTCTTCACCATTTCCAAGTATTTCCAGTGTTCCCGAGTATTTTTTACAGTTTCATTCAATTCGTACCTTTTACCTCGCCTTTTACTATTACAAAAATAGCATACATTATCTATTTTCTTCTTGTGAAATAATTTACTGCACATTTAATTTTTGTGTTGTAAAATAAATGTGCCACGGCCGTGAGCCGTGGGATCTTGCTGGCATGCGCGAGTGAGTAGTCGTTAATGCTCAGCAACAGTGCCCGCAGTTTGGCTATGGATGGGTGACTCATTTCTGCAATGTGGCTAGGACGCGCCTTGGATCGCCTATCCAGCTTTACCTAATAAGGCTTTCCAGGTTTTCCTCATTCTCGGACTAAATGGTGGGTAGAGTACTAACAACTGTAGGTCGTTCCTGTGACGCACCTGCGGCCAATATTAATATGCCGCCTCCTCCGTCTCGCACAAGCTATATAGGTAGCTTCTGGGGCTAACCTTAGGGTTAATAGGAGTGAGTAGAGATATTATTATTATTATAAACGATTATAAACGCCACTTGAAAAACAACCCCTATACAATTTATTAAATTTTGAAGTATAACGCCCATTTTCTTTAAGAATTGTCAGGGTGTCCAAAATTAATAGCGTACCATTGTTAACTTTGTTATTATTGGACCTACGCGGTTGGTTAAATGGGCAAAGAATTAGTCGAGGAATTAGTATTTCTTATTACGAACAATATGGTGAACATCGCATTTTCGCGATATTTACACAAACAACGTTTTAAATGGAAGGCCCTATATATTTCTGTAAGTGTTGAAAGAGAATAAAAGTCTGAATAAAAAAGTCTTATGGAACAACTATCCCAAAATTAAAAATAACAGGGCTTTTGAAGCTCGTTTTGAAGGATCAAAACAGCCCGCTGACGCTGGTATCACGTTAGGTCTCACGTTAGGTAGTCCATAAAACAAATTTGGTTGGCTCCCATGTTTAAAATTCGCAAATAAGTAGTAAAATAACAATCAAATATGTACTGTTAACACCCGCCGACAATAATTATGACGCAAAATTAGTTTCATGGCCTACCTGATGTGATATACTGGGCTCGATACTGGGGCATTTTTTATGCTCCAAAAGTCAAGTTATTTTTAATTTTCAAATAGATGTTCATGTACACAATTTTATACTCTGTTTAAATATGCAAAAATATACATGTTGTCCCATTTAAAAAATTATCGTTTATTTTATGTGAATATCTCGAAAATGCGATGTTCGATTGTTTTTTTGTTTTCACCATCTTATTCTTCACGAAAAACACTAATTCTTTGCCCATTTAACCGACCTTGAACGTCCAATAATAACGAAGTTAGCAATTGTGGACACTTAATTTTGGATACCCCGTATATGTATGCATGATGCGTTAGGAACTCTTCCCTAGTTTGGATGTGTGTTTGAAAACCTCTCTAATTAATATTTAAGTATTGCTTACTAATTATGTTACTCAATTGATAAAACTTAATTTCCCTTCCTTGCATAATTAACTGAAATTTTAGCCCCCACGGTCGTGGTTTTCATAAAAATGTGAAAACAATAAACATAATAACAATGCTATTGTATGTCACCTCTCGCGCCACCGCCGCGCCGTGTCTAAATCGAGACCTACTTAACATGATTACCGATATTTACAATAACGAAAATGACATGTGTTCGAGTATGTATTCAAAAAATGCTAGATATTCTTGCAATTCGCGAATGGTCACCACAGTTAAATACCAACAATTCTAAATGACCAAAGTAGATACTGAAAAGCCGGCAAATCGGGGCAAAGTCCCGAGATATTGCATAACTTTAATCAATCAAAACCGAATTTATCAATTTAACATTATTCGTTTATATCGAGGTTCATATTTGCTCCCAAGAGTTCCAACATTTGAAAGATTCCAAACATAATTATGTGACAAGGTCTTGGACACGGTAGTTAATATTATCTTCTATATTACCCCTCAATTTCGGGCTCAGTTTAATTCACCCCGCATCAATCTTGTCCAATGCTATTTCTTAAATTATAGGTCCACAAATTGCATAAAAAGCGAGTAAAATGACAGTATACCTCGCGGTATACCTAAAATTTTATTTTGTTGAACAGTGTATACCTATGAGTACCTAACTAAAATAATATAAAAGTCTATCGTTAAAACCTCCACTTAAAAAGCTCTTCACTTCCAAAAATTGTTATCCGTTTTTATATGAATTTTGGTACCGATCATGCTATTTGTGAGGATATTTACAAATATTTTTCAGAGTTTAAAATAGGATGGCAACTAACAATTTACATTAAATAATAAATCCAGGAATACTTGTAGGTATAAAGTTCATACCATTTTTTACTCGATTTTTTATTTGCTTTGAATGCTCACCATGACCCTACCACTCACTGTTGCTACAGAAGAAACTTATTACATATTGTTCACGTGCCAACAATTGAGTCAAGTCGAAGTCACGCTATTGGCCGTCTACTGTGGCCTCATATTTGCTTCTGCGCCGCGGAGAACGTGGCCGGCCTACCGGCCAATGTTTTTACTAATACTAGTACGTTTGGCGCGAAGACGCGAAGAGGGAGTAGAAAATTTTATAAATATCGGTCGACTATTTCCAGCACTTCCTAGGTATTTCCCTTACTATTTCCAGTATTTCCCTGAGTATTTCCAGTATTTCACAGACTATTTCCAGTATTTCTTTGAATATTTCCACCATTTCTTTACCATTTCCTGGGTATTTCCTACTATTTCTGAGTAAGAAATACTATTTCTGGACTATTTCGTAGTATTTCTGCACCATTTCCACCATTTCTCACCATTTCGGAAATACTATTTCTTGACCCTGTCCCAACCATTTCCTTAGTGGTAAACCCCTCGGTTATCATTTATATCATAATAGGCACTACATAAAATGTATTGTGAACTATGCAATACAAACAAGTAGTTGTAAAATTAAAAAATACACACCCAGTGGGTATACTACATTGTAGTTGTAGGTGATACAACAACTGGTAGGTAAGTGTAATATTAATAGTTATTTACAGCGTAATATACAACAACGAGTATATCAATTTGTAGTTGTATTTGATATTATGTGTTGTTTTTGGCGCCTATTTAACAGCTACGAGTAGTAAAAGAAAGTGTTTTTCTTGTATATGTAACAATGCATTTTTCTCAGTGTACCTTGCCTTTCCAAAGTTATGGAGAAAGTTATGTTTTATCAGTTGTACGAGTACTGCAATTCGGCTAATGTTCTGCCAGCAAATCAATTTGGTTTCAGGTTGGGCTGCAGTACTGCGATGCCGTTGGTTCAGGTCGCGGACGACATTATTACAGCTGCCGATGAGAGGTTGGTGAGCGTGCTAGTGCTACTCGACTACTCTCGGGCTTTTGATACTATTAACTTTGAACTTCTTTGTGCTAAGCTTCACTATTATGGGCTGGATAACCCTTCCCTGAATCTTCTCATATCTTATCTCTATAATCGTAAACTTACTATAAAAAGCAGAGGTAAATATTCAGAATTTCAAAATATTACACAGGCTGTCCCTCAAGGGTCCATTCTGGGGCCCTTGCTTTTCATTATTTACACTTCAGAACTGCTAGCATCTATACGAACATGTAATGCCCTAGCTTATGCTGACGATACGCAACTATACTACAGTTTTCTCGTTCAAGACCTTCAACTTGCGGAGAATATTATCAGTTCTGAATTAAATGCATTACATAACCTTTCTTCTGGGCACAATCTACTTTTGAATCCGAAAAAATCGACAGTAATGGTGTTTGGTCCCAGGCATCATACTGGTTTTGTCAAGGAGCATATCAACATACACATAAACAATTCTAAGCTGCCTATTGTCTCTTCGGCAAAGAATTTGGGCTTGGTTTTTGATGCGGACTGGAGATTCAGGCTTCATATAGAACGAATTAAATAAGTCATATATATCACTGAAAACTCTGTACTCCAATAGGCACTTCTTAAATTTTTCATTGAAAAAAAATCTTTCTGAACTGCTTGTCCTTTCACTGTTTAACTATTGCGATTTCCTGTATGGTCCCTGCTTGGATTCGATCTCTATAAATCGAATTCAAAAAATGCAGAATTCCTGCTGCAGACTTGTTTTCGGTTTGAGGAAGTATGACCATATATCTAACAAAATTAAAGATCTGAATTGGCTAAATATGAAGAATCGTAGAAAGTTGCATCTTCTAACGTTTTCTCACAATATGTTTATGTCTAATAGTGCTCATCAGTCACTTAAAAATAGATTTGTTGTTCGTTCTGATGTTCACGGAATTAATGTCAGACAACCAAACCTTTTGACGATGCCTCAGCATGCTACCGCATTGTTCCAGCGTTCATTCACGTATAACACCATCTCCCTTTATAATGCTTTGCCGAATCATGTAAAAGAGTTGTCGACGATTTCAAAGTTCAGGTCATCTGTAACAAAAATTCTGTTTGACGGGCAGTGAGTGAGCTCCTCAAATTCAAATTTTAATTATTAAATTTAAATATTGTTTTCATTTTTTTTGTAATTCTGTATTAATTAATCTATTTATTTACTCTTTTGATATATCTTACAAAATATAATCTTGGGGAATCTGGGGTTGAGTGTAAGAATAGCCTTTGGCTAAACTCCGCCCTAGCCTCCCACGCTGAAATATGTCATTTTCATTTTTCAATTGTAACAATGTACTACATTGATAAATAAAGACCTGTTATTATTATTATTATTATCAATTTGAAACAAGGGGTGCCAGCGAAGAAAACATTCCTCTCAAGAAGTATTCTTGCAATGAAATTTATTGTACCTGTGTAAACTCTGCTCGCTAAATATTTATAGAAACAAAGTGTAAGCATTTTTCCGAGTTTTGGGTGGCAAAATAAGGGATATTCCCCAAAAGTGGTACAAAATTACTGCAAAAATTTCTATACTTAAGGTTCAATCTTTATTTCTGCCTGAATTATCAGTCACAGACCTGCCAATATCTGCGTCAATCAAAAGCTTAATAAACTGGCTACCAAATTTGCAAATAATATACGGGGTGTTCCATTTAACATTTATGAGAAAAGCTCAATTTTGCGCAAGTTGACCACTCTGTACAATATGAAGTATTTTAGAAAAAGTGTTAATGGATTTATAGAGTATCCTGTGAACGTAGTCCAATACAAAAATCTTAGATAGCTTTGATCATCAGACGTCAGTGGCTCCACAAAGTTGGGTTCACGCTGGCACTAAAATGGCCATATCTTAACATCGCTTACTCTAAACCCCACCATGCAGCATATCAACTTTCATGAAATTTTATGGGGGAATCCAAATAAATAAACAAATTACTGTAGGACATTCCATTTAAAAAAAACATAACTTTGGTTTGGTACTTAGCCCATGAACAACTTGAATATATCAAAATAATCTTAATAGGAGTTTCGCAGGGTTCTCCACATACACGTAAAATTTCATGTTGATGTTTTGAATAGAACCAGAGATATGGACCGACTATTGGCCCACCCTGTATATGTTGAAAATTAGAGGTCTCACTTCCTTCCGGATGTCTACTTCTCCTTGTTCCTGCTCAAGTTCTATAACTGCCGTTTGCTCTTTGTAGAGATTATGTATTATCCTTCTGTCCCTGTATTTCATCACTACCTTTCTGAGCACTTAGAACACCCCCCCCCCCCATTTCACGTTGTTGAATGCTCTCTCGCCTTTATAGACTAGATACTGGTTTGGTTTGTTCGCACACAGCTGCACCGTACCGATGAGCTCGAACAAAGAGAGAAATCATGATATGCGGTTGCTGTGTGCGAACAAACCAAACACTTCTTTTCGTCTTCATTATAATTAGCCATTGCGGAGCTTAATACTGCTTTCGTGTACGCCAGGGGCACGTTGGAATCTTTATCCTTGCATTAGTAGAGAGCAGGTAAGATTTCCTGTTGTTTTGCCACCGTTTAGTGTACACCGTCGTTCAGGACTTGCTCTGTAATTCAATGCCTTTCGGGGTATTTGCCCGGGGAGTAGTTGTTGGAGCAAGTTATTATTTTCTTCCGACATTGAATAGTAATGTCTTAGAGGGGACCATCAGCGAGCGAGAGCAAACTCTTTAGAGTTGCAGCTCGCTTACTGATGTGGCCCGCTCACCTTTATAGGCTAGATACTGATTTGGATTGTTCGCACACAGCTGCACAGTACTGATGAGCTCCAACAAAGAGAGAAATCATGATATGCGGTTGCTGCGTGCGAACAAACCAAACACTTCTTTTCTTCTTCATTATAATTAGCCATAGCGGGGCTTAATACTGCTTTCATGTACGCCAGGGGCACGTTGGAATCTTTATCCTTGCATTAGCAGAGAGCAGGTGAGATTTCCTGTTGTTTTGCCACCGTCGTTCAGGACTTGCTCTGTAATTCAATGCCTGTCGGGGTATTTGCCCGGAGAGTAGTTGTTGGAGCAAGTTCGGATCGATTGTTATTATTTTATTGTGAAAAGGTCCTGAATACCCTTAAATCTGAATATCATCCATCGTACTCTTTAAAACTGAATAGTATACGATGGAGAGGAGAAAGTTTCAAATTGTTGCAAGAGTAAAGTAGGTATCCCCGTGAAAAATAAAGAATAAGAATTCTCAACAACATTCTTTTCGTTCCACGGGCTCTCCATCATTTTCCATGCACCTTATTGTTCTGGCTTTAAGTTCCCATGCTACGATCTTCATATGGTTAGGATGGATTTGTCGAACGCAATCTCTGACAACATCTTCTAAATGATCCAGATTTCTGAATGGTCGATGTTTTTTAGGTAGCCCCAGAAGAAAAAACTATCGGTGAAATGTCTGGCGATCTTGGGGGCCAAGGATTTTTAGAAAATTGGCACATCCACCGATTAAGGAAGTGACCATTCAACCACTGCCTTACTTCAAGGGTTCTGTGGAATGGTGCTCGGACATGTTGGAAGCATAAATTTTGTAGGACATTTAAAGCGAGATCGTTTATAAAATCCATTACTACGTTTTGCAAAAAGTCTAAATAAAAGGCGGCATTTAAATTTTCCCAGAAAAAAGTGGTCCCAAAATTCGGGTACCTAGTAGTGTCCCACACCAAACGTTGGTTTTGAAAGAGTACTGGTTCCTGCACTCAATTTATTATAAAAAGAGAATTTTGTTCATCCCAATTCTGTGAACTTACTATTCCCTTTCTTCGTCCGTAAATAAAACATGGATCACTGTCTTCTACGCCGCGAAAGGAAAAACTGACGTCGATGTGACCATCCAGATCCCTTTCTTGAAGAGTATGAGTAAATTTTGGTTTGTAAATCCTGTAGTTCTTAAAAATTCGTCGAATTGTCTTTTCAGAAATACTAATTTCTTTTTGTCTTGCCCATATTGGCATCGTAGGAACTTCATTACATTTAAACTTATTTCTTCATTGGTGACATGGTTTTGATTCCGCCTTTCTCTTACGTTTGATGTGTCGTGGTGCGGATAGCTCGATTGGTTAGAGCAGTCGCCCGGAAAGCGAAAGATCTGGGTTCGAATCCCGGTCGGCGCCTGCTTAACATTTTTCGTGAGAGGGGGCATCCTGTGTAGTTCTCTTGACTGCTATGCCCCTATTCATATCTGCAATCGTTAAAATAATTTAATATTAGTATAATTTCCTTGGGCTTTGTTTCTCTTTACTGACAATTTATCCTTCGGGGATCACTTGTCTTTACGAAGCACTTAAATAGTGCAATTACTGCATTAGATCCAAAAGTGGGTTGTTTTTGGTAAATTATAAGATTTTTAATTGTTACTACCATCTTCCTTCGCTACCTATTATGGCCTTTCTCTCACGTTTGATGTGTCGTGGTTCGGATAGCTCAATTGGTTAAAGCAGTCGCCCGGAAAGCGAAAGATCTGGGTTCGAATCCCGGTCGGCGTCTGCTTCACATTTTTTCGTGAGAGGGGGGCCTCCTGTGTAGTTCTCTAGACTGCCATACCCTTTTAATTCTCATTACTTTAGATAACTATTTAATACATGTTCAAATTTATTAACTTACCTAAACCCACATTTTTCTATTTTTATTATCTTCTAATTCCTGGTGTACGTAGGTAACTATAGAAAAAAACACAGTCAAGTTGCTTAAAGCAGTCACGTTAATGTACCCATTTTTCGCCACTTCCTTTGATAATTTTGTACATCAAACATCAAATGAGCAAAGAGCTTTGGGGTTAATAATGCTGAGGATATAGAAGCTCTACATGTACCTATATATTTTCAGCCATACTTGCAAATGAAATGTTTCCAGGCTGTAATTTCATTAGGAAATCCAAAAGCTTTCAGAAATTAACTAGTCTTTCAGCTTCAACTTAATTACCATAAATACAAAATAAATTCCCCCTGACATTTGTGTATTACTTTTTACTTTTCGTGCCGCTTTACACCATTCACATTTCGTAATGTTGTACTGATTTATTTATGAAGAAATAAACGACTAAAATAATTTGGAAGCATTTAAATTTTATATTGTTTAGACTGACTGCTCTTTTAAATCTTTAATAAATAACACGCAAAGCATGGACCAAATATTTCCAAGCAATTAGTTAAAGGCAAATTTTAACTTGGCAAACGCGACCCGTTTTCTTCAACAAAATTCTAATTCTAAATTCTTTAAGCTTCCGGGCTGCGTATTGGTATTGTTTACTATTATACAGAGCAGCTGTACTCTCATTCGCAGTATACTATGGCTTTATGTTACGCGTATTCAGACCACGATTCACGACTATTTAGTTAAATTCGACCGGCAACACCTTCGTGGCTCATGTGGTTAATGCGTCCTCAACGAAAGTGCAAGTCTAGGGGTTCGTGTTTCGCCGCGGTGGGTTTGTTTTGTTCTAGTGATTCAGCTTTTTTCTTATGCACAAAAAATCGCTCAGGTCCAAAAGGTCATCGCCATCAAAGACATTTTCACTCACCCTATATTTAAACCCATTATTATTACTCCGTTTCAGAGCACTGATGCTCTATATAATAGTAAACAATGCCAATACGATTCCGGGATATATCGAACAAGAACGCTTCGGATCTCTTTGCCGTCTCATGGTAGAAAACCAAGAAAAAAATAATAATACATGTTGTGAGCATACATGCAACAGCTATTGTAAAGCGAATGCAAAGAGAATTCCAGTTCAAACCCACCAAAACGGCTATCTCACATTATAACACTAATGATGAATGACCTTTTTACGGGTTCCCTACATACACACATTTTGTACAGGCAATGTATATTACTTAAAGGTAGCGATAATGAGTTTGAAAAATAGGAAAGCGGCCGCGTAATTTTTTGTCGACTAGAAGTCAATAATTGTTCAAAATCAGAGACATTGAAAAATTGTACGAACTCCAAGCAGAAGCCGAACCTGGAAACCTCTGATTCCTTACGATTTTCTCGCATGAAAGCTTCCTAATTTGAATAATCATTGACTGCTGAAAGCTCAATATCTATTATTTATTATAATTTACAATTACCGAAAAATCTACGCTATAAAGTATGTGCCCGTATGCATTTAAGCATCCCTTACGTTCAATCAGCAATGAGGCAGACAATGGAGACTTATAAGTCAACAATAAAAGTCAAATGAAAGATATCTGACGATAACCTGACAGATTTTTCATGCAGAAGAAAAAAACGAAATCATTATAACTAAAATTAACCGCGGCGAGTCGCGAATCCCAAGCTTTCCGTATTCATCGAACGACGCATTATCTGCTGTGCCCTGTGCCATTTCAAACGTTGACGAACACTTTTAAGACATGTGTATTTAAGTACTGGCTTTCTTGATAATACGCTTCTATGCAGGTTGAACGTAAAGAATTCTTAAATGCTCCCCGGGTGGGCATACAAAGCGGGAAGGAATCAATATTTTTAATATTTCGAAAAAAAATCACTGTTCATAAAAAAACATGCTTGTTCTCAAACTTCCATCGCGCTTTTTATCCAACTGTTTCAGGAAACATTGTATTCATACTATGCGTTTCTCGCATAATGTTGACACTACAGCAAAAATTCATTCAGTTCAGGTACTGATGAGGAATGCTGCCGTTCAGTAATCACATAATTTTGAAAAAAATCAGAAATAGGTAAGTTTTTCATCTCGGCACAGAAATTGTCAAAACCTTTTTTTAGAAATTGGTTCTGTTCCAATTTAAACAAGAAACAAACGACGATAACACTGTTTTTATTTGATGTAAATGGTGCACTATTTGAATACTGAGATATTCACAAAAACTTTTTTTTTAATTTAACAAAATTTCCTTTAACAGTTGGATAAAAAATTATACATATATGTGCTATGAGAGTTTTGGAACAAGCAGCGTTTTTTATAAAGTGTTTTTGTTGAGAAGTTGAAAATAGTTCTTTTTTGTCTTTTGAACGCAGTCCGGGGACATACTGTATATATTCCGTGTATTCTGTTAAAATTATTTTGATGTATACAGAATGTTCACGTGCTAAGTACCAAACCAAATATATGTTCTTTTAAATGGAACGCCCCACATTTGTTTACATATTTGAATTCCCCATAAAATTCCATGAAAGTTGATACGGCGGATACCATTATTAGTTTGCAAGTAAATTAATATAATAAATTTTTATCACTTAACTCTTCCCGTTCATTATTCGTTTAAAAATGAGGTGTATTTAAAAATCATTGTTTTAGAGGCAATATTTTACATTGTGTAGTGTTCAAAATCCAATTTGCTCACATAATTTTTTGTCTATACCTATTCCATTCCTGTTATATTTTATATTTCGTATTGTATCTGCATAATAATAATTATTAAATACGTAATTAGAAAAAACTTGGTTCCGTGCTGAGTGTGTGAACGCGTCGATTTGCTCTCCGAATCGAAACCCAAATTATAGGGCCGTTCAGAAAAATAGGCGCAATAGCTATTACGCAAGTGTTAGAAGTTAAAAGTGAACTAAAAATCAGCGGTTAGTTGTTAGGAAATAAGTGATAAAACGAAAAACGATTCGAAAATAAACGGGCCGTGACCTTCGGGAGGTCGTACGGGCGACACATCTCTGCGAGTCTGCGACGTTCGCGTAAAATAGACTCGTAAATGGACAACGGGTGTGCGGTAAAGTACGGGAGTGACATAGATAGTGAAGGGTCTTCAACGGACGACAATAAAAGAAAGAGAGAAGGGAATAGTCCTGGTGAATTTCAGAAGAGCAAGAAAACCGCTGGAACTCCAACCAAGGACATGTCAAGTGCGAAAGACAAGGATATGGAGGAATTAAAAACTAGGAGAGAAAGGATTGGAAACGCTTCTAGAAATTTGCAATTTGGCGTGGAAAGTAGGAAGTGTCCCTCAGGATTGGGAAGTAGGAGTTATTCTACCGCTACATAAAAAGGTGACAATACAGTGTGCGGAAATTATCGAGGAATAACTCTACTGAGTGTCGTATCCAAAATGTATGAAAGGATCTTGGACAACAGATTACGAAAGCACATAGACCACCAATTCGAGGAGTCGCAGTCTGGTTTCAGGAAGGGAAGAAGCATACAAGACTTCATATTCATACTAAAACAAGTAATAGTCAAAACATACAGTCAGAACAAAGAAGCATATTTCGCATTTATCGATCTGGGGAAGGCTTTTGACAGAGTGCCTAGGTATAAGGTGTGGGAAAGTATGGAAAAGAGAGGGGTAACACAAAAGCTGTACAGGAGCTGTAGAAATTACGTAAGAACAAATAATATGGAATCCGAGGAATTTACAACCAAGCAATGGTTTGAGACAAGGAGGAGTACTAAGCCCAACGCTATTTTTATTGATCATGGATGACATGATGAAAGAAATAAAACCTGAATTAAAGAAACTGCAAATAGGACATATAAATTTGCGTCCGGTGGAAATTTCAGAATGCGCTTTTGCCAATGATTTGATGATCTGTGCCAAAAAGGAGAGCGACTTACAAGAAAACCTAAATCACTGGAATGACACTGTAAGGAAATGGAACATGAAGATAAACACTGACAAGACCAAAATAATGCAAATAGGTAGGGATAACAAGTTAGTGAGCATAAAACTAAATGGGACTAAATTGGAACAGGTGGACACATTTAAATATCTGGGGGTGATAATAGAACGGAGCGGGAAGGACGAGATAGAGATAAATGCCAGAATAGAAGCAGCCTCTAGATTGTATTACTCCATAAGTAACGTTATTTTGAGGAACGAAAATTTTTAAGACAGTCTATCAACATGGACTGACGTTTGGAAGTGAAAGCTGGAATCTGATAAGGAAACAAGAAAATAAAATCCAGGCAATGGAAATGAAAGACCTACGAAGACTAAAGGGAATAACAAGAAGGGATAGAGTTAGAAATGAAGCTGTTATGGAAGAACTATACATAAAGTCAATATCGTGGAGAATAGAGGAACAATTGAGATGGTTCGGACACCTAACCCGTATGGATAACGGAAGACCAGCAAAACGCATTTGGAAAGCAAGGGTTCAGACAAGGAGAGGAAGAGGAAGACCGCCACAAAAATGGGATGATACAATTAGCAGAATACTGGCGACTGGGGGACGACATGGGATTGAGCAAAGGAGATGGCAACTAACAAGAAAGAATGGAGGAACTTTGTACATGAGCACAACTAGGAGGATTTCACCCTACACCTACGGGTTACGATTATATTATATAAATATGTAATTATAAATTGTGTATGAATACACACTGTGGCCAATTCTGAAAAAAACATAATCTCTTACTATTTGTTAATTCCGTAAACATTTTACAGTACACAACCCAATCGAATCCAATTTAACACATTGTTTGTGGACCGACAGCAGTGTGTTTAATTTAGATACAATTAATATCAATAAATTCACAATAGGCAACAGTTAATTTCAGTTTATTAAATATGACAGATGATTCAATACTCGTAAACTGCGACTGATCGCTAGGCCAGAGAATATTTTGGAAAATCATTTTGGTTTAATTGTTGCTAAATAAATAATTCATAGAACATTATTAATATTTATTATTGGTCTTAACAGGCTGTGGAAGATTTTACTGTTGCTTACCGTGAATCTTGCTCCGTAATTAAACAATAAGTGTATAATTGAAAGTCCGATGATCCTGGGCACCCTATATTATTAAAAATGGTTACCGGTTTGGGAGTCCTTATACATTATTAATCCTAATATTAAAAGCGAACTGGTACAACACTTTACGGGTGGGGATATCGGTCGCTCGGTCTCTTTTCAGCTGGCGGAGATCGTATGGGTGAGGTCGTGCACTCGATCAGGTGTTTCTTTAACGCAAATAAGAAAATTGCATCGGCATCATTCCGATGGACGCTTGGATCTGCTTAGCGCTGTTCGCAGTCGTAGTTCAACCTGGGGTTCAACGACGCACCCGTAGGTAGAATGGTTTTTGCCGTATTAAATTAAACGCAATTAAGAATATTCTATGGGAATATTTTGTGGTGCACCTGGGATGCACCTACGTTCTAAGTATAATAATAAGTATAATTATTACTACACCGATTCACCACTACGTAAAAGTCGTGGAGCGTAGCCCACGGGTTCATCTAGTATTGATTATTGGTCGTAACAGGTGGTGGGAAGTTTTGCTGTTGTTTAAAAGTGTGAATGAATTAAACAATAAGGGTATAATTGAAAGTCCGATGATCTTCGACAATCTATATTTAAAATTGGTTACCGGTTCGGGGTCCTTATCAAACACCCCATCATCAGACCGACCAAGAGCTTCATAAACAGGACACAAATAGAGATACAAACTATTAAAATTCTTAGACAAAATGAAAATCCATGTAGGGTAAATGTCCAAGTTATCGACATCTTAAGCAACTTTTTGGATTTCTGAAATGAAGCACTTTCCATAGTGACTTCGAATTGGACATTTATTACCAATGACTTATAGCTACATTTGTTTAGAATATGTGGAAAAACTAAAAAAACTGTCCACATATCGTAGACTATTGGTAATAAATAAGAATTGTGCCAAAGGTGGTGTTGTCCAGTAATTGACACATTAAAATTTGTGTGGTCCTAGTAATAGACATGGTAGACCCAGATATTGACACCAATATTAAAAAATAAAAACAAGTAAGTACTAAGTATTTGTTTACAATATTTTTTAAATAGAAGAAACAAACAAGCTTTACAAAAGCTTCACAAAAGTAATCTGCAGCAGAGGCTGCATCTGGTGCAGTCTGCATGTGCCCAAGTACCACACTGCCTGAACCTCCACCACATCGCATCTGACACAATTCCTAACAGAAGTTTAAGCATTTTTGTTAATAATCATCCTCCTTTACGGATAATTGACACCTAGATGTACTAGTGTTAGACACCTACAAACATCTGAATTTTATGTAAAAACTCTCCTCAATTTATAGTGTCAATAACTGGTACGAAGGAGTATTAATAGTTTGGGACCAAGAAGAACCAATTTTGTTGAAGTTTCAGTAGAAAATAAGAGAGTATTCAACCTTACAACACATTACTCCACTGCACTAGTAATTGACATGTTTGTCAATCACTGGTAATTGACACATTGAATTTTTAATTAAATTTTGAGAAAATATTAATTATTTGCAACTGAATGGTAAGCTGATAGTATACAGTGTGTTCAACGAGGAATGGGACAATGATCAATATCTCGGAAACGGGTGAAGATTTGAAAATTGTAAAAATGTTTTAATAAACCTCAGTCAGGGGGGCATATTTTGTGGTAAAGAAATAGAATTCCATCCATCATATTGCTAGGTGGCGCTATCTGACTTTAATTTTTTAAATGGAATGACATACTTTTGGTCGCATTTTTGGATTCTATAACATATTTGTGATAGCTTTTATTAAAACTTCTACCAACCTATGTCTTTTAGTTTCCAAGAAAACAATTGTTTTCAAAATTTTAAGACGAAAACATGTTTTCAAGAAATCGCATTGACACTTGAGTGGATAGAGATAAATGAATAAATTTTATATTAAATGATAGAGAAAATACTGTCTTTTTCCACAAAAATACTGATATTCGATTATTTATACGTGGCGCTTCCAAAAGTTACTTTCACTTACGTTAAACTAACACACTTTATTTATTTTATTGCCATTATAACAATTTAAGCAAAATTAAACAATATCAAAATTAAAATAAGCCTACAAATTAAATTAAATGTTCAAATGTTTCTCCATTATTTTTCAACACATTTTTCATACCTCTTAATTAATGTAGCACTAGTTACTGCGTTCAACGTTTCACGTGATATGCTCGCATATAATTATAAAAATTAAAACTGTACAGAAGATATTCAGAACTGAAATCTCAATTGTGAGAAACTTCAATAGACATTTGTTTTCATGGCATGCTAAATTTTTGATAAATTTTTGATACATGGTTCTTTCAATGACTGCGAGGACTTGACTACTTTTTCAATGTATGTACAGCGTTGTTGAATTATTTCGGCGTTATCTGCATTATGTTTGTGAAAAAAACATATTTTGTCTGTCATTTCGTAAAATATTTGTTAATTTATCTCTATCCACTCAAGTGTCAATGCGATTTCTTAAAAGCAGGTTTTCGTCTTAAAATTTTGAAAATAATTTTTTTCTCGGAAGCTAAAAGACATAGGTTGGTAGAAGTTTTAATGAAAGTTATCACAAATATGTTATAGAATCCAAAAATTCAACCAAAAGTGTGTCATTCCATTTAAAAAACTAAAGTCAGATAGCGCCACCTAGCAATATGATGGATGGAATTCTATTTTTTTGCCACATATCATGTTTTTGAATAAAAAAAAAACAAACAAATGGATGGAAACAAAATGTCATTATAATAAAATGCAACGTTGTAGAAACAAAAATTTATTAATTTACAAACTGCTCCTGTTTGGCGAACCGGAAAGCTACAATTAAGAAACAAAGTAAATCACATTTCAACTAAACTCGAGCTAGTAGTATATTGTTTTATAAGGAGGAAACGTGTCAATTTTAATATTGAAAATGTTTAACGAATTGGAAGTGTGACGTTATACGGGGTTCCCAGTAGCGATTTCTGTGACGCCTGGAAATTTTGCAGTTTTCGGTGTCATTTTGAAGATTTCGTCAAATGCGAACTGTGGGGGAGGGACACATACGGATACGTTCGGTGCTGTTACATCGCATACTTTATGAAACTTCCAGCTTTGATTTTCGGGATGCACGAGGGCGAATTATAGGGGTGTAAAGTTGAGGTATGTTTTAGCAAACTTTAAACGTTCGACATTATTATATCGCATATTTCTGTAACATCCAAAATTAATTTTGGGCTAATTTGAAAGAGGATGGACCAGAGCACATCGTATGGGTTGGTTTTTGGGGTTCTTCATGCATGGGGGCGACATTCTTAGGGGTGTAAATTTGAGCTACGTTTTTAGCGAATTTTAAGAGGTTGGTGCTGTTACATCGCATACGTTTGCAAATAATAATAAATAATAGTTTATGCACAAGGCGCAGCCGAGTGTAGAAGAATTTGAAGTGTGACGGTATATGGGGGTCACAGTAGCGATTTTTGCGAATTTTTGTAAGTTCTACGAAAATGAAAGATTCGAGGGGGCGAAAATGCGGGGGTTAAGACGATTTCTTGCCCACGAAAGCGACAGACGTTCTACAAGTACGGAAGAATATGGACACGGGTTATATCTCATAAATAACTTTTTCGTATTTTAGTTATGGATGAAGCTGAGACATTTGTCTTTGTTATTAAGGTAAGAGATCAACCCCTCTTTTTACTTTCTCCGAGACTATTATTTTTTCGATGAAGGTAATGTATTTGATGTACAAATGCAGAAGTATTTCAAATACAAAACAGCAAATGACAATAAAAACAAAATAGTTTAAATGCATACCGTATTTTGAAATACAAGTAGTATTTTAAATAAAACTGTCCCGTTCTGGGTGTATAGTTAAAAAATATAATTTTCGTTTGGTACTCACTTTGACATTATGTATAATATAAGAAACTAATGTCATAGAATGCCTTATTCGGTTCCCCACGTATACGCCAAATTTCATTTAATATCTAGAATATGATATCTAAAAGGCTGTTTTAAAGATATGATCAAGTTTAAAGATATAATCGTGTACTGGTGTGGACGGCGTCCCTGTTTTCGCAATGAATTGCCCGTCTTCTTTTCATTGTTGGCATCACCAACCATGCAAAATGTAAACCGATTCTGCAGAAACTGTCGTTTCAATTAAAGAACCCCATTAGTTAGAAGTAATATTTGATTTTCAAAAAGACGGTGCAGCTCTTCACGTCCCACTAAACTGTAAGGAAATGAAAATTCCTGTACACAGCTATCAATCAGTCCTAACTTATCCCTAATTGATTCCACTAATCTCCCCAGTTCGAGAAACTTCGATAATTTCTAGTCACATTATTCTAAAACATAGGTATTCATAATTATTATATTTATTAAATACGGTATAGATAAGTTAATTGGTACCTACTTAATCTGCTAATGAAATAGAAACTTGAAATATCTTATACTGAATTTAATCACGTGCACCTTCACAATTATTAATTAAGATGCATTCCGCTCCGTGCCGTACAAATAAACTTAAAGCCTAATTCTCGCTTAGCCTTGCTCAGATGGGTATAAAATATGAAAGTAATGGAAACTTCTCATTATCAGAATAATCCTGGAACAGTGTAACCGAGGGTGTAACACATGACTGCATTCAGAGCTGACGATCTGAATATAAGCGTTACGGGAAAAGTTGTAAACTACAGCAAATAAGCTATGAACTATGTGTTAACGCATCTATAATTTTCTGTGTACCTGGTAATAAAATATGAGAAATAGACAAATGTACTCCAATGAATATACAAAGTACGTAAAAATAATTGTGAATCACATGAGAAATCCTTATATACATATATTTACTAGTATATTTATTTCTAATCTGTAAATGAATGATGCGAGAAACATGCAAGTACGTTTATTACTGCTGCACCATATAAATAAACATGTCATGTACAGAGCCATATTATGATTACTCATTCATATTTATGTACAGTAGGTACACTGTGAGTGTTTAATTAAACATGTTCAACTCACGACGCCGACGAGTGTAAGTCGGAAATTATAATATTTCAGAACACTGTGACTTTGACTTTACACGATAACAGCACGGTCACTCCAGCAATTCGTTCCGTCAATATTTCAATTTACGGTTAACTCTTACCGTTAAATTTTAGTATACAGGGTGTCCCATAACTCGCGCACCTCCTTGAATGAGGGTATTCTTTATGAGAAAGTAAGTATAAAGTGGCAAAAGTGGACATCTTTAACAGCCCTCTGCTATTGATGTTAGGACTTTTTCATTGCCACTTTATACACTTACTTTTTCATGAAGAATACCCTCATTCAAGGAGTGGCGCGAGTTATGGGACACCCTGTATAATACTTAAAAACATGCCAAGCATGCGTTCAGATACTTAATAATTACTTATACATTGTCGTTGCAAATAATAGACCTTTTCATTTCGTTAGTGCGCATGTGCAGAAGTACACTGACAATCAGCAGCTGTTCTTAGTTTTTCGGACGGATGTCACTGTCAGGCCTTAATAAACTTCGTCTAGTTTATAAGTGTAAGTAAATAGTAGAATACCAAACAAGGAGGGTGTTTGAAAGCCGGAAAATTACAAATGTTAGTTCCCAGTGATATCCCTCGTAAAATGGTGAGGCTGAATCCCGAAGGCGTGCCTGGCTCTTGCTTGAAATACGGAAATGTTAACCAAGATACTTCAACCATGCAGGTTTTTAATATATAGGTGGAACAAATCCTCACATGGTCATCGACCCAGTTATTAATTTCAATTTCCCTCAATGTTAGGCAGGGTTTGGGAAATGGATAAAATCCTAATCCCAAGCGATAACTTGACCTACCCGCTCTGCTATCACCGTTGCACTCACCGAAAGCACCATGTTTGGATGCTCCATACTGTTTTAGTTCCGAACTATAACTAATTTTGAACGTTTGCAATACAATTTTACTGCATAGGCCAAGGAATTTAAAATAAACACTTTCAAACAATACGAGACTTTGGCATTTGTCCGAAATTGTCATGGTGCGATCGCGCATGCACCTGAGAATTTTTTTAATAATGAAAAGCCCTATTACCCGGATGTCACCGTAATCACTTGACAAGCTTTAATTTATAATTATTAATACATAATCACATTGAATCTTGGAATAAGTAAAAATATTCAGAACGGCTTAGGTACTTCATTCGATTTCACAGGAAGTGACTCCAAATATAATATTGGTAGGTAATTTGAAAAATTTTTAATTTTAACTGTTAAACACATTTTGTCTCGCATTTTGCATTCAAAAATTATTTATTTTCAGTCAATATAATATCCGCATGTCTGATCAATTAACTCGTGAATAGGAATTATTAAGAACGATTTTTCACAGAACAAAAACTGAAGTAATTTGACACTTACAAACAACGCACATAAATATATTATGTTGGAATTGCAAACAGCGCCGCTTGAAGTTTGGAAGCGGAATTACGGTCAGTTACGAAATCCCCCTTGTTCATTCATGTAGAAGGTAGGAACTTCCGTTACAAGACACCAGGACACAAGCCGATCCAAATTTATCTGTATCTTACTTTGCATAATATTGTTTATAAATATAACTGCTTTGGAATTGTTATTCACTTTTGCAATATTCAATCGGGAGTTATTGTAACTGTCAACTGTAGTATTGGGTAATAAAATTTACTTCTTTTAAAGTTAACCAAGTTGCCCAACATTTCTGGCGCAGTCGGTAGGATACAAAATGTCTTTGCCCCACGGATATCAACGTCCTCAAACTAATTACAAACCTACCCCTATGGATAACAGCTCAGGTAACACCAGATGAACTCAACAACCCAAATTAATTTCTCAAGAACTATTTTATCACAATACCGAACCGTGGTCTGAACTAAATAATGAAGTCGTCCACGAAGATCAACAAAATTTAGATACAAAATACTTTGACAGTCAGGATTTTCAGAGCAGCTTTCTAAACAGTCCAGAAAACTAGTAATCGAAATAAATGTCGAATCCCAAAATTCCCTACCTTTTATTTTGATCCCCTAAACAAAATGTAAATTTATGATTAATACAGGTTCTTCAAAAACATTTATAAATCTCCGTTTAGTTGAACAACGCTTTAAAAATTTTATACAGTCTGGCCCATTTCAAGTCAGTACTGCACATTAAACGACAAGTCATGACTATAGCGTAACTATTCCTTTACCTCCTTTACTTAATACCCCGAAACCCACAAATTTTACGATATCAAATTTAATCCAAAACATGACTGACTTGGTCTTGATTTATTAAAAAATTAAAAGCTAGTGTAAACATTGGAAAACAAGTTTCAGAAACAAATAATTGAATTTACCACTTTGCGTGCCTCATTCAGGAATAGAAACTACTAGGTACTAAAACAAAATTATTTCACATAACAGTAGAACCTCCAACAGAACGAAGAATTAAAATTTCTGTTGACAAACACCTTCCTCATGGTTACATTCCCAAATTAAATTTGATAGTGATCTTGTAACACCTTCAACTTTTTATTTCAGCTATTTTTATTTTAAATCCAAAACAGACAAAACTTTAACTTTGGAACTAAACCCACCAATTGAACTAAATTAAATCGAAACATATTCTAACCAACCCGGTCCTGAATTTGAAATTAGTCCCGACCAAGACAGACTACTTAAACAAAACCTACAAAATTTACGTTTATCCCACATGAATCAAGAATAGATAAAAGCTATTCAATCTGTTAATGATTTGGTCGTTTGTGATAAAATTGTACTTGTATTTTTCCTTTCATTTAAGCAGACTGTAAAATATCAGAAAATAGACTAAACGTGAACGTGACTCTAGTTATGGAGAATGGACTTTTCCGCCTTTGCTTTGTACAGCGACTCTGCTCTTCCCTTTTCTTCTGTCGGTGACACAGCTACAGCAATAGTACTACAAACTAGTTTAGCTAAATGGTGTAAACAGTATGTTTTCAACACGAAATTAAAATAGTATTAGAGGCCAGAACACAATCTTTATGTTTGAAATAAACAATATTAATTCTCTTCAGTTTCCTTGAGGTAGGGATAATATGCCCTCAAGATATTGGGGTAATTGAGCCCCTTCAACCCATGGTATCTTAAATTTTCCATTAACACAATTCCATTCATTTTCAGACGGATTATAGAAATTTGGACTCTTTTCAGTGGTGTTTGCCCAGGTTGCGGCAATTTGGTTGGTTCTTTTAATTTTCTCTGTCAAAACCACTTTACATGGTGGAAACCTGGAAGAAATTTATGTTTTTTTTATCTGAAGGGGGTTGTGTTTTACTTTTGTATGTGTCAGTGAAAATTTCGTATCGAGCCATATTGATATCATTACATTTTTTTATTGTACAATAAGCAAGTAAATTTTTCCAGAACTGCAGTGATTACGTCGTCCAAAATTGGCTACAATCCTAAACAACAAAATGCTTTACAGAAAGTAGAATTGTAGTCGCATCCGATAAATGCGTGAAAGGCCCGCAATGCGTTGCACATATTAACTCCCAAATCCGAAAAAAAATTTGAAAGATTTATGAATTTTTGAGCGTTATTTGAAAAATGACCCACCTCCAGCCATACCAATGGTGGGGTCGATTTTATTCAAATTTCTCAAAGCAGTAATAGCAATATCCGTGTCTGAAGATCTAATTATAACTTCATTATTATGTAGGTTATATTTTCTTTACTGACTTTTTGGTAGAAATTCATTATGAAATAATAAACTACTACTACTATTATTTCATAACTTCATTATTACTTTTTATTTTATTGAGATAGTAAATTATTCGCGAATCTGATTCTTCGTGATTACAACATAATTCACTTTCCTTGCACTTTATCATCTTATTATTCCTTGCCATAAATTTATAACATTTATCTTCATGTGTGACAAAACAGAATACACATTTTGGTCCAACGAATGGTATAAATAATTTATTAAACGGGTTTTAAAACTATGGCTATGAAGAGCTTTCAAAAAATTTGCAAGTCGCCTCTAATTAGGGCCAGAAATGGTGTAAGAATCTAGCCTTTCTACACTCTTATCACGACGGTCGCGTTCGTCATTTTTTATGGAAAGAGTAACTATTTTGTTAAAAATTAAATGTATTTCCCTCCCTGGCAAAGCACAAATTTTACTTAAAATATGTTCTGATAATCGCTCAAAAGTTTGCGGAGGTTCTTTTAAAATATGTATAAAATAGTCCATCAATAAGAACAACATCCTCAAAGGGCGAGGGGCCAGCAATAGTTTGTGAATCATATTTTTGTATGAATTTTAGTGCTGCAGATCTATCAGTCTCAATCATTGATCCATCAATGTTGCAAAGAGACAAAGGGACTGGAGTTAATGGCTTTTGTAAAATAAGCTGAAGATATATATTTTTATCACTGACGAGCAATAAAATTTTGCTTATTAAATCTCGCGCCAATTTGATTTCACTAACCCCTTTTGTTTTAAAGAAAATTTGACTCCTTGGCTTCGAAATGTTCCGACATTTATTCTTTTTATGGGCTTCCCAAACCGGGCTTCATCAATTAAACATTCCGCAACAGAACTATCTCGTGCTTTATTACCGGTAGTTACAACATTTAATAGAAAATATTCTGTTCCATTTGAGCAAGTAATCAGTGGTAGTGGACACTTCGAACAACTACTCCTTCGGTAAATACCCCGTCAGGCATTGAGTTATAGAACTAAATCCAGATTTTTTGTACTGCGAGACGTAACAGAATGCTACCCCACGTAAGGTGATCTGAAGCAATAATAATGTGTCTTCATGTACGTACGTGCTTTTAAGCAGGTCTTTGTTTAAATATTGCATGTTTTGAATGTGTATGGAAAACCGCACATACCAACTGGTTTCGTCCTTCTGCAACTCATATCAGTACAGTGCTTTCCCATACACACTCAAACCACGCAATTTAACTTATAATTTAACATATAATATGCAGCCGCACTCTGGACAGATATCAGCAAGTGACAATTATTTTGAGTAATTATATGGGAGTAACCGTTCGAACAACTACTCCTCGAGCAAATACGTCGCCAGGCATTGAATATAGAACTAAATCCAGATTTTTTTGCACTACGAGACGTCACAATGCTACCCCACCTAAGGTGACTTTGAAGCAATCATAATGTGTCTCCATGTACGTAAGTGCTTTTAAGCAGGTCTTTGTCTAAATATTGCATGGTTTGAATGTATATGTAAAGCCGCAGACCAACTGGTTTCGCCCTTCTTGGACTCATCAGTATAGTGCTCTCACCTACACACTCAAACCATGCATTTTAACTTGCTATATATGCTGCCGCGCTCTGGACAGATATCAGCAAGTGACAATTACTTTGAGTAATTATCTGGCAGTAATCAGTGATACTGGACCGTTCGAACAACTACTGCCCAAATAATACGTATCATCTACATGTTGTGGCTTTCCCTCCTAATCCTACCGGTGACGAGCCAAGGGCCCCCGCGGAGCGTCCTCTGGTCTATTGGAGACGATATTAAACATCGACCGTTTCCATAGAGCGCAGGTAGCAACTTAAGGCACTCACCCTTTAAAGTCACAGACCTTTTATATTACGTGCAAGTCCAGTTTTATAATTTACAATATCATCTACGAACGGACCTTCCCAACAACCCTGGTGACAGAGGTTAAACTACTAGTTTGGCAAAAGTTGGTTCGGGATCGGAACCAGGGGTGAATATAAAATCTAAAATGTTTATTCATAGCAGATCAGTAAATTAAATATATTTACTTGCATGTGGATGCATCGCCAAGCCGAATGGACAAACACAGTCACAAGTTAATTGCTAGAAGCAAAGAGTAAAGCTTAGTTCAGATAAAGCCTGGGATCGTGGAACTGGCATGTTCATTGTTCTACGTATTTTATAACTTGTTTAAATAACGTATCTAATGGTCCGAAAATTATAGTATTTATGGCCATACAGATTCCTGTAGTACCTAACTGTTTAGTTAATAGCGAAAGAGGGTAGTAATTTATAAACGGATACTTAAACAGAAGGCTTACTTGCTTGTCGTTTAAAATTTGAATAATCAATGCTTAGTAAATTGCAATAAAATATGTAAGTTGTTTTACAGTGGCTGCGTCAAGAATAAATTATGAAGTTACTCCTGGGCATGAATTATGACTTCATATAATGTTAAACATGTCGTGTGCAATATAGCACATTACGCATCACCCAAAAATTATGGGATGGCTGTCATTTCAACATTATGTGCACTAGACGATTAAATTACTTAAATGCTGCTGAACAACGGAGACAGGAAGAAGGATCGTTCTTGCAATTTAATCTGTGATGAACTATACAATACTGCGGGTCAACACTCTTTCTGTACAGTATAAAATGTATTTAACCATGTACTCCTATTTAAAATCACGTTGGGAAAATAATAATAATGTAGATTGTATTATGGGATTGTTTATGAGAGTTATTGTACGCAAAACGCTTAGCACCAAGCCATTTCTTTAATTTAGCGAACACGGAGAAGTCGTTTGGAGCCAAATCTGGAGTAAGTGGCGGATGAGGTACCAGTTTGTAGCAGAAGTCATGAATTTTGGCTGTGGCAGTGTGTATCGAGGCAGTATAGTGATGAACGAAAACTTTCTTCTTGACTAACCCACGCAGTTTGTTTCCCAATTCTGCATTTAATCGCCCCAAGAAGCTAGTAGCATAGTCATTTAGTCATACATCGTTTATTGTTCTGCCCGTTTCATTTAAATAATTAATTTCGCGTACATCCCAGAAACTGTTAGTTAGTTTAGTTTTCTTTTTAATGCAGAAGAATAAGGAAAATAATAGGATGATCACTACCGTACGCCCTGGAGTTGTTGACTGCTCACAAAATGTGTAAGTGTAATTGTAATCGCTTCAGGAAAGCAAAATGAAAACAACTCTTGAACGTACAGCACCTACTTATAAATGTTGCATTTGCAAATATGAAGCATGGAAGCAAGCAGAGAATTTGTTCATTTCAGTACAAAACAATTAAAACTAAAAGTAAATAGTAAAGAATTACTAAATTCTAATGATTTTTGAATACACCCTGTCCAAGACAAGGAGGGCCAGTATGGGGATATAGAATGACAAGAGATATAAGATTTGGTTAAATGAGGAAAAAGTTGCGTACTTAAAGGATTAACAAAATGATGCCTAGAAATACTTGATATGATTTTTACGGGTCTGTATTTCTCATATTTTTTTAAAAATAGATTCATACAGTAAGTCGATCATTTTTAAATGCATTATTATTATTGTGAGAGGACACGAAAATTTAATAATTATAGGAGATTTCAATGCAGTCGTAGGCACAGGGCGAGAGGGCGGAATAGTTGGTCCCTTTGGATTAGGCAATAGGAACGATAGGGGAGTGAGACTGATAGAGTTCTGCGATAAACATAACTTAACGGTCGCGAACACTCTATTTCACCATCATTGTAGGAGACGCTACACGTGGCAGATGCCAGGAGACCTAGGGAGATATCAAATAGATTACATTCTTGTTAGGCAAAGATTTAGAAATCAAGTTAGGGATTGTAGAAGTTATCCAGGAGCAGATATAGATAGTGATCCCAATATAGTCGTTATGAAGGCCAATCTTAAATTTAAGATTTTGAAAAAACGAAGCGGAAGAAGGTATCTTGACCCAGAGAAACTAAAAGATGATGATACGCGCGATAAGTTCGAGAAAAAGACAAACGAAGTACTAAAGGGCGCGGGCGAAAATATTGTTAGGGACGTAGAGGAAGAATGGAATTGCATTAAAAATAGTTTAGTTTCCTCAGCTAGGGATATTTTGGGTCATAAACAGAATGAAAGTAGGAAACCCTGGATAACAAAACATATTGTGAGTCTAATAGAGGAAAGGCGCAAATATAAAAATAGGTTAGATGAAATAGGGAAACAAAGATATAAGGCGATCAAGTGGGAAATTATTCGGAAATGTAGGAAAGCGAAAGAGCAATGGATCGATGATAAGTGCAAAGAAGTGGAAAATAAGTTCGAAATAGGAAAGACTGATGAAGCATATAAAATAATTAGGAGAAATTTCAGATAAATTGGATCTAGTACCAAAAGCATTAGGAATGAGGCAGGAGATATCCTAATCGAAAGCGGGGAGAAGGCAGATAGGTGGAAAGAATATTTAGGAAACTTATATGCGGGACAGGAAGTGCAAGATATATTAGAAAGTGAAAGCAGTGTAGAAGGGGATAACCTAGGGAGTCCTATAATGAGAGAAGAGTTTGAGCTAGCACTAAAAAGTTTAAGGAATAATAAAGCACCAGGTATAGATGGCTTGCAGGCAGAAATCTTAAAGTGCGCAGGTCAAGAGGTAATAGATCGTTTATTTAAATTAGTTAGTCGCATATACCTGACAGGCGAGATTCCAGAGGATTACAAACTGAACATCATGGTAGCTTTGCCAAAAAGGAAAGGCGCGGATAGATGCGAAAATTTTAGAACTATCAGTTTAACTTCCCATGCGTCAAAAATTTTAACTAGAATTGTGCAAAGAAGGATGGAGAAAAAGGCGGAAGAAATATTAGGAGAAGATCAGTTCGGATTTAGACGAAATAGAGGAACGCGCGAGGCCATTCTAGCTTTACGAGTAATTATAGAAAAAACGATAGAAAAGAGAAAGAGCGTATATATAGGATTTGTAGATTTAGAAAAAGCCTTCGACAACGTAAAATGGGGGAAGATGTTCGACGTGCTGAGAAAGGTAGGGATGAAATACAGGGACAGAAGAATAATACATAATCTCTACAAAGAGCAAAAGGCAGCTATAGAATGTGAGCAGGAACGAAGGGAAGTAGATATCCGGAAGGGAGTGAGACAGGGATGTGCATTGTCACCTCTAGTTTTCAACTTATATATCGAAGATGCGATTAATATTGTTAAGGAAAGAACAGCCTCAGGGATTAATGTACAGGGTCAAACTATTAACATGCTCAGATTTGCGGATGATATAGCAGTGTTAGCATCTAGCAAAGAAGAATTAGGAGCGGCTTTGAATGAAATGGAAGCAGTTTTGACACAGGGCTACGGCATGAAAATCAATAAAAAGAAAACTAAAATTTTGGTATGTAGATGGAGTGAAAATAGAACTAAAATTGAAATACAAATAGGAAATGAGAAGATAGAGGAGGTCGCGGATTTCTGCTACTTAGGAAGTAAAATAACCCAAGACGGTAGGAGCACTAAAGATATAAAACAAAGAATGGCGCAGGGACGAGTTGCGTTTAACAAAAAGAAACAACTGTTATGTTCGAGAACGGTTAATATAGAGACTAGGAAGAGACTCTTAAAGTCGTATGTATGGTGTACGGCATTATACGGGTGCGAAACTTGGACAATAGGAGAAGCGGATGGAAAAAGAGTAGAAGCTTTTGAACTGTGGTGTTACAGACGCATGATGAAGATACCGTGGATAGATAAGGTTAGCAATAGGGAAGTATTAGAAAGAGTTGGGGAAAGGCGAAAGGCGAAAGGTATGGAAAACAATAAAAAGTAGGAGAGATAGGATGGTAGGACACCTTCTAAGACACGAAGGAATAGTTCGCGACATACTAGAGTCAGAGATAGGAATAAAAAGAGGTAGGGGTAGGCCTAGATTAGACTACTGCTCTCAAATAGTTAGGGATGTAGGATGTTCTACTTTTAGGGAAATGCGTAGGTTAGCTCAGGATAGAAAAGAATGGAGGTACGCGTCCAACCAGTCTTCGGACTGAGAACCTTATGATGATGATTATTATTGTTTCTGTAATGTTCTTTATTAATTTATTTGTCGAACATATTAAATTAATGTTTCGTAATTCAGACATTTTGAAGGGCATTTCAATATTTTAAAGGCATTTAAAAACGTCAAATTTACTGTATTAACCTATTTTTACAACATTATTATTATTATTATGAGAAATACAGCTTCGTATCCTAAAAATGTATTTATGACGGTCAAAGAAGACTCGAAGTGTAATTAAACCATAACGTGTTGTATGTTGTTGAATTCGGGATAAAAAGGGCATCTGAAATTTGACATAAAAAATCAGGGCAGTATTTAAAAAAATGAAGTTGATGATGGTTACTCGAAGAGGAAACGTCGAAAAAAATAATTGATAAGGTAATCTTCAAGTTCATTAAAAGACGTTTTGTCAGTTTCGCTCTAACTTATATATTAACGCCAGAAACAGATAAAATAAAAAATCCGCAAATTCAGTTTTTTCAAAATAATTCAAAAACGAAAAATTATGTCCAGGATTTCTAGGCATCATTGTGTTAGTCCTTTAAGTACGTAAGTTTTTTCTCATTTAACCAAATCCGTATTTCTTGTCATCTCCTATATCCCCATACAGGCCCTCCGAATCTTGTACATGGTGTATAAACTACAGAAAATGTAGGCCTATTAACTATTTACACTCGTAATGCCATTACTTACATATTATATCTTCATCGATGGTGTAAATTTCCGCTTCTTACTTCTGACCTTCATATCATTTTCTGTAAGTAAAAATATTCTGTTGTAAGTAAAGGTTTTATGATGTAGGTACGAATGTAAGTACGTGTTAAATATATGGCGAATTCACTAAAGATTGAAAGATTTAGAACAATACGTAACATAAAGTATAATATACAAATTAATATCTAAATTATTTTAAGTCATTGGACTGCTCTCCCTAAAATAGTTATTAAATGTGATAATAATACATAATATACAGAGTAGTTAGAAAATGATAGCCTCAGGTACGAACCCGTTCGGAGCACATAGCGCCATCGAGTTCTCCAGGTGCCATCGAGTTTTTCGGCAGTGACCTTGAAAGAGACCAGAGGCTGCTGAAGGAGTCGTTGAGTCATCCGAAGAAGTGTCTTCAGCAGCGGCATCTGCAGCAGCCTCTGGTGGTGTCTTTCAAGGTCATTTCTGAAGAAGTGTGCATGTCTTCAGCAGCGTCTGGTGTCTTTCAAGGTCATTGCCGAAGAAGTGGGCATGTCTTCAGCAGCGTCTGGTGTCTTTCAAGGTCATTGCCGAAGAAGTGGTCTTCAGCAGCGGCCAGGCGCATGCGCCGGGGCTATTCCTCAGATCAGTCCATCGAGTTCTCCATCCACTTCAAGTGGGCGTGTCTGCAGCAGCCTCTGGTCATTGCTGAAGAAGGGCCTCTGGTGTCTTGCCATTGCGCACCCAAGCCGCCATTTTGGGGCCTTTGGTTGTGGCTCAGGCGCCTGCGCCGGGGCTCCGCCTTCAGCAGCTTCTGGTCATTGCTGAAGAAGTGGTCTTCAGCGGCCCCCCTGGTGTCTCTCATTCTTTTGGGCCTTTGGCTGTAGCTCAGGCGCCTGCGCCGGGGCTGTCGCGTACAAAGCACGTGTTGCTCACTGTTCAGGCCAGTCCATCCTGGCCCCATCCACTTCTTCGGCAATGACCAGAGGCTGCTGAAGGAGTCATGTCTTCAGCAACGGTGTCTCTGGGGCCTTTGGCCGTGGCTCAGGCGCATGCGCCGGGGTTTTCGCAAACGTTCTGGAAATGACGCCGACCGGGATTCGAACCCGGGTCCCCACGTACCGGAGCCCTCGCTCCAACCAACTGAGCTAATCGGCAGCCCACAAGCCCGTCTTTCAAATCATCCGTATATACTTATGATTGTAAACAGAAGTTACAGAATTAATATTTATTTTCTCGGAAATTTACAATTGTTTATACTAAATAAATATTGATATTAAAGTTCGCCGCCGATAAGAGATGTTATAAATGTTTTTATTATGGGAAATAACCTTTCATCTTGCCGATAGGATATGTTTGTTTAGGTTTGATCCCACGCTCTGCATGTGCATTTAATACGTTGTAGACACTACAAGGTGACCCGTTTGTTTGTTTGTATTATTACAATAAAATAACATTCTAGAATATTCTTCTGATTGTTTATTTGAAATTACTTGTTATCTTAATGCGTTTCGGACACGTGTGGGAAAAAAACATTCTAGAACATTCTCCAGTTTGTTTATTTGAAATTACTTGTTATCTTAATGCGTTTCGGGCACGTGTGGGAACCATCTGATTGATATATGCAAACATCTTAGTTCTCGGTAGTAGAACATTCTACATCGCTAATTATTTGAGAACAGTAGTCTAAGTTTAGGCTAACCCCTACGTAAAAACTATGTCATGTGGGGTGTAAATTAAAGGACTCGACTAGAGGTATCGGAATATTGAAGTGGATTTTAGGGGTGGTTTTTGGGGGTGGTTTTTAGGGGTGTTTTTAGGGGTGGTTTTTTAGGGGTGGTTTTTTAGGGGTGGTTTTTAGGGGGTGGTTTTAGGGGTAGTTTTAGGGGCGGTTCTTGGGGTGGTTTTGGAGGGTGATTTTTGGGGGTGGTTTTTAGGGGTGGCCACTCACTGACCGCGCCCCCGGCCACCTAGATCATGTAGGGTATCAAATTAATCAGCTCGATGAGACAAAAAGGAATCTATAGTTATTCTCCTACTTCCGAATTCTTATCAGTAGTTGTCTGTTTGTATGTCTGTCGGTCCGTCTGTCTGTCTGTCTATCTGTCTCTCTGTCTGTCTGTCTGTCTGTCTGTCTGTCTGTCTGTCTGTCTGTCTGTCTCTCCGTCTGTCTGTCTGTCTGTCTGTTTGCGAATACAGCTGTCTGTTGACACAGGCAGCTGTATTCGCAAACACCATGGCTGATGACACGAGCAAGAATAAGACTGCGCATGCGCACGGTTGTATGGAGAGTATTTAAGGAAGAAAATTAACGGTGCTGTCAGTTAGTACTTGTGCTTCAACAAGGGAACCGCATTTGAATAATGACACACATAAACGTAGACACGTTTCGTGTTCTGGACGGTGCTGTTTTGGATGAGTCAGCACGCCGTGTCGAGGTGCACGTACATCAGCCGTTCGTGACAACAACAACATTCAACGCCAATGACGAAATTCGCATACCAATCCACCAACAAGACGTTTACGTACTGCCGCATCTAAGCAGCATCTACATAGAGGGCAGGTTCATCAAGGGTGCAGGAGGCGGAAATGCGGCTTTAACAAATAACGCCCTCAGTTTCCTCTTTGACGACGTCCGCTATGAAATAAACGGGGTGGAGGTGGATCGAACAAAAAACGTGGGCATCACGAGCACACTGAAGGGTGTAGTTTCTCTGAATAAGGGTGAAGTAGGTGCCCTGGAGAATGCCGGCTGGACGAATACGGGAGACTCACCGAGCCACCTTATCGACGCGAACGGGAACTTTAACGTGTGCATCCCGGGAAGAATCCTGCTGGGATTCTTGGAAGATTACCTCAAAATTCTGTTAAATGTGTGTCACGAGCTCATTTTGACTCGATCGAAAAACGATAGGAACGCTTTCGTGGGTAACGAGGACACCAGAATTGAGTTGAGCAAGGTTCATTGGAGGGTGCCGTACGTCTATCCATCGGATGCTGAATACCTAAAACTTCTCAATATTGTCGAGGAAGAGAGAACGTTGCAGATATGTTTTCGCAGCTGGGAGCTGTACGAGTATCCGGTGTTGCCGCAAGCTACGAAATAAACGTGGGCCGTCAAGACTGCAACACGGTTGGAGAAACCCCGCTACGTTATTGTCGCCTTCCAGACGAATCGCAAAGCGAATTTGGACACGGAACAGTTCAAGGATCTAGCGCCCATCGTGGTGATTGACGCATCAAAGCAGTCGGAAAGCATCAAGCCTGGACCCATAGATATGCGTCTAGAATTTGAGTCGAGCTAGAATTTTCCGCCCAACACAACCGCATACTGTCTCATCCTGCATGACCGCATCGTTGAGTATACACCGGGTAATGAATCGGTCAGAAGAGTGGTATGAGAAGCTGCAGGGCTTCGATTTGCCCAGAAAATACACGCATGCCTACTCTGTATACAGATTATAGTTTTAATTATATTGATGTAAAAATATATTCAACGTTTTTATTTTTGCGAAAACCCCGGCGCAGGCGCCTGGGCCACATCCAAAGGCCCAACAGCACCTAACAACAAGATCAGTTCTGATTGGATGCTGCCCACAACCACTCTCATTGGCTGTTGCCCCGCCCACTCTCATAGCCAGAGCCCGGCGCATGCGCCTGAGCCACGGCCAAAGGCCCCAAAGACACCGTTGCTGAAGACATGACTCCTTCAGCAGCCTCTGGTCATTGCCGAAGAAGTGGATGGGGCCAGGATGGACTGGCCTGAACAGTGAGCAACACGTGCTTTGTACGCGACAGCCCCGGCGCAGGCGCCTGAGCCACATCCAAAGGCCCAACAGAATGAGAGACACCAGGGGGGCCGCTGAAGACCACTTCTTCAGCAATGACCAGAAGCTGCTGAAGGCGGAGCCCCGGCGCAGGCGCCTGAGCCACAACCAAAGGCCCCAAAATGGCGGCTTGGGTGCGCAATGGCAAGACACCAGAGGCCCTTCTTCAGCAATGACCAGAGGCTGCTGCAGACACGTCCACTTGAAGTGGATGGAGAACTCGATGGACTGATCTGAGGAATAGCCCCGGCGCATGCGCCTGGCTGCTGCTGAACACCACTTCTTCAGCAATGACCTTGAAAGACACCAGACGCTGCTGAAGACATGCCCACTTCTTCGGCAATGACCTTGAAAGACACCAGAGGCTGCTGAAGACATGCACACTTCTTCAGAAATGACCTTGAAAGACACCAGAGGCTGCTGCAGATGCCGCTGCTGAAGACACTTCTTCGGATGACTCAACGACTCCTTCAGCAGCCTCTGGTCTCTTTCAAGGTCACTGCCGAAGAACTCGATGGCACCTGGAGAACTCGATGGCGCTATGTGCTCCGAACGGGTTCGTATCTGAGGCTGTCATTTTCTAACTACTATACAGATATAATAAATATAAAAAAATTGCGCGTATAGCACCGTATACGTGATAGAAGTGAAACTTCGGAGATAGATTTACGGTGAGATAGAAAGAGAGAGCATTTCACAGGAACGTTCAGTCGTTTTTAGCTTCCTAGTTGACGCTAGGTAGCTATTGTGATAGTCGTTTTTTGACCATGGGGAAATCTTATCAAATGTGATGTTTCAGGTCATTCTAAGCCTTTTTGAAAAGGGGCCGTGTGTATGGGTGTATGGGTGTGTGTGTGTGTATGCTGTTGGCGATTTTGCGGGATAACGGCTTGAAAGATTTTGCTGAGTTCTTGCATACGTGTATCAGAGATGGTCCGTAGGAACCTGACGGCGCCATTTTTAAAAACACTTTTGAGCCGAGATATGACGTCATCGAGCATTTTTTCAAGGGACCATATATATTTGTGTATTTCATCGGATAGAGGGTATTTTTCGCTACTCGATGTGCGAAAATCGAAATAGGTTGTAACAGAAAATTGAGAAAAAAATTGGGAAAGGTAGGTAGCGTAATAAAATGTTTGTGGCAAATATGTGAGACCGGCGAGATTCTGTTCGCAACTTCGCCAGGAACTGAGTGCATGCGCGCGCACTGTGCAGTGCGCGCGTGAGGCGTTGCGATCTACGGGCTAGTAAAATAAACAGGATGCGATGCGCTATCAGTGCCCCTTGTCGGCCGGATTTCTGCCTGGAATACGGTTGCAAGGCAGCCCAGGTTTATGCTAATTTCATTCCCTGGGCTTTTGCCAGCAATACCCACCCCAGTACTATGTACAGTTTTAGACCCATATTATGTATACCAAATGTTTGTATCCTGTTCTCTCGCCTTTTGTGAATTGCCCTCCACTCCCTCTATCGCCATGGTAATCCGATAAGGTTTGTGAAAGTTTAAGATTGGGACGGTTCTATCCGACTGCATGCTAAGCATGTAGTTCTTGTCTATTTGTTGAAATATTTCGGTATGGTATCCCGCTCTTGCAAGAGTTAGCCCATAACCGTTTATCCTTAGCCTGCATGCAGCTGCAAGGGCCTCCGCCTCCACTACGATATGTAGTGGTGGGAGTCCCAGAAGTGCCCCCATGGCCGCAGTGGGCGTTGTTTGCAACGCCCCTGTGATTCCTGGGCATGCAAGTCTGCAATTTTCCTAGCTTAATTTGAGATTCCCTTTTTCTGCGGGGATTATTACCCTGGAGTAAATCCAAGAGACCATTGCTGGCCTTAGCCCCCACGTTCTCCCTATCATACCCCTACAAGCCCATAGGCTCCGGGTAGCCTTTTTGGTCAATTTCTCCAAGTGGGCGTTGTAGTTTAATTTCCAGGACTTCATGATCGAGAGCATTTTAATTAACTCATTAGGTAATTGACAAAAATGATAACAATTAGGAAAAGCCCTAATATATTCCAGTAAAAGTACCTATAAAATTTTAAGGAAATACAAAACATTTTCAAATGGCCGATTGACAGATAAATCAATATGACATGACAACGTTCTCTCAAGGATTACTTTTTGCAGATAAAGTAAAGAATTGCACTCTCGAGTTGTGGTTATTATTAACTCGCTCATGGAATAATATGCTATTATATTCTACATAAGGCGGGATTTACCATTGCAAGTAAAAATATAAAAGAACCCTAGGCAATGATTTATAATTAAAAAACTACCTAGCTAGAGAAACAGGGATACATATTGACGTATACAGGGTAATTCAATGTTCTGGAAAAGCAAACTGGTGCCTTTATTATTGAAATGGGATAAAAAAGATTTACACAAAAGTCGTTGCACTGAAAGATTTATCTTTATTAAAATAATTTTTTGCCATACAGCATAGCCCATATTTCTTGAAAGAAAAAGAAAAGAAGGAAAGTTTGGTTTGTTCGCACACAACAACCGCATATCATGATTTCGCTCTATTGGAGCTCATCAGTACGGTGCAGCTGTGTGCGAACAAACCAAAAGAAACCCCTAGACTATAAAAGCGAGCGGGCCACATAGGTAAGGAAGCGCCAATTCCGAAAAATAGCTCTCCGCCACCTATCGGCCGCTCTAAGGCATTACTAGTCTTGTATGATTATCAAGTTCTTTAATTCAAATAGAACACCCTGAATTTGACTTTATTTTGATTGCCTTGATTGATTTAAGTACGAGGTTTTGTCTAAACTTCGTATTTTTTGAGTTATTGGCATTTTCTTCAAATTTTAACAGATACAGAGAAATTTCAAAAATTAAATATCTCGGAATTAAATAAAGCTATAGCAATATTATTTTGGAGAAGCGACAGTAAGATGCAGGAGGAACTGCCTTCATCACTAAAACCAGAAAATATTATACATGGTTGAGCAATTACATATGACCAAATCAAAAATTTCAAAACCCTGTAACTTGCTAATTTCAAATAGTAGTGTACATTTTTGAACCATTATTGGATTCTCCATAAAATTAAATTCCACGTTACTATACACTTCCCTATACCTAAAGTTAACAGTTTTTTTAAATATTTGCAGTTCCTTGTAAAAAGTGTCAAACCAGGCCATTTAATTAAAACAACATTATGCATTTTTCATTAAACAGTAGCAATTGCATACTAGATCAATTAATGAATAGGCAATTCAAATTATATTATAAGCAAGACAAAGGACAAACCGATTTAAACATCACCAAATGGGGAAAAAGAAAGGCTGAGTATACTGATTTTATTATTTAGGTATAAGATGTGCATAATGAGTGGTACCTACGGGACAGTTCGAACAACTTTTCCTCGGGCAAGTATCCACGCCACTATAAAGCCGGCTACTCACTACGCGTTACTTTGCAAGTACTTGGGAATTAGCAAGTAGTGTGTACGATATGCAAGTACGACTCGGCTAGACTCGGCATGCTACTTGTACTTCCCAATTGAAGTCGGAAAACTGTCCAAAGTCAAAGAGCCCGAGTATTGTACTCTGCAAGTACTTGGCGGCAGATACACACTACGCCGTTACTTACTTATGATTCGGGCTGAAAAATTTAGTTGCAATGGAGTGGTCGAATAGAACGACACTTTTATTTTTAGATATTTATCAGAGGAAACCGATTATCTGGGACCCCTCGCACAATTTGCATAAAAATAGGAACGAGTTTCATTATGCGTGGAAGCGCATTCAATCAAAAATGGTGGAGGAAATGGAAGTTTCCATTCCCGAATTGGAAAAGTAGAAAGATTCCTTAATGGCAACATTTAGGAACTATTTGAGTTTTGCAATTATTGAAATTGCTCCTTCCGTTTCAGTATCATCCGCCATGATGAGAAGCTTTTTGACAAGTACTTGCACTTCCCGCAAAAGATGAGCATTCACCGTTCTTCCGCGTAGTGTGTACGGTATACACATATACTATTCGCCAAGTACAAGTACTTTAACAAGTGAAAGTACTTGTCAAGTACCGCGTAGTGAGTAGCCGGCTTAAGGCGGGTACAGATCTGAGCACGTACGCGTATGAGGCAAGCCGAGGACGCATGAGCATTCAGATGTGGACGTGCTCCCGAGGCGCGGCAAACTGCCTCGTTCTGTGCGTCGTGCGGCCTCGCCTCGATCCGTTTGTTGGCGGTACATCAAAGGCCGTGCGTGCTCAGTCTGGACGCGGGATATTGTACGTAGCCGCACAGAACTACTTTTAACGTAGGTACTCTCGCGTGCTCGCGAATTCATTGAATCAGTGGCGAACAGTGCCTCGTGCATCCACCATTCGGGTATTCAAATTACGCCGCACGAGGCATTCGGTTCGGCCTCGGCTTGCCTCATACGCGAACGTGCTCAGATCTGTACCCGCCTATAGAATTAAATTCAGATTTGTGCACTGACGTTGGAACATTCGAAGCTTGTCTCTATGTACTCATATGCCTACTAGCAGGTTATGTCAAATTAAAGATTGCAAACTTGATGAAATATTTAATTTAGCATAAGATATGCAAAATAAAGGAAATGTTAACAATAATAAATATTTACTATATGCATTTACTTAAGGATTAAAACCAAAACAAAATCTAACAACAAACATTTTACCAGATTATCAATGAAGTAAATGTGCAAAGTAGTGCCCATTTCCTTTTTATGTTTAGTTGGGTTCTTCTCATTTAGTAGTTGCTAACAATGGTGTAGGCAAGTAAGTTGGTATAGAAATATGGTAAATTATTTGAAAAAAGTAAAAAAAGGATTTGAGGCGACATTTACTGTGAAATACCATACGGTTTATAAAACATTATTTTAAAAACTGGTAACTTTAAGTATAGGGAAGCGTATAGTAACGTGAAAGTAACTTTATGGCGAGTCCAATGGTTTTAAAATATATACTTCTATTTGAAATTCGCAAGTTACAGGGTTTTGAAATTTTCTGATTTAATCATGTAATTTCTTAAACCATATATAATATTTTCTGGTTTTAGTGATGAAGGCAGTTACTCCGACATCCAAAGTATCATTGCTGCAGCTTTATTTTTAATCCCGAGATATTGGTTTTTCGAAATTGCTCTGTATCTGTCAAAAATTGAAGAAAAATGCCAATAACTCAAAAAATACGTAGTTTTAGACAAAATCACTTATTATAACCTCGTTCTAAAATCGATCAAGCAGTCATAAAATAAAGTCAAATACAGGGTGCCCCATTTTAAATAAAGAAGTTGATTTCCATACAAGAAATATGGGACATGCTGTATGGCAAAAAATAATGTTAATATAGATAAGTAATTCGGTGCAACAATTATTGTGTAAAACTTTTTTATCTCATTTCAAAAATAAAGGCATCAGTCGACTTTTCAAGAACGTTGAATTACCCTGTAAGTAGGTATATGTATGTATATGGTAGAACCAGGACAGATTTTGAATAGAACCAAAAGAGACCTTTGAATCAGATCTTTGCCTAAATTATTGCAGCAAGGTTAATTTTATGATCAGAAGTCAAGCCTCGTACAAAAATTCACCGAAACCTTGTGGAAAAAGAAGTGCGTATTAGATATAAGCGAGAAAGTGACACTGAAAATCAACGCGGAAATCGAAAAAACACTTAAAACAGCAGTCAGGACATCAATCCTAATTTTCAAAGGATAATTACATAAATTACATAAATAGAACGTTAAATATGGTTCAAGACAAAAAAATATATTCATCTCAATATGCATTTGATGGGGTAGACCGTTATATTCGAAGACTTGTAGAGGGGACTTAGCTATTTACATTTGCGACTGAAGCAGGAGGAATACACACAGTCTAAGCGTTTGTGTGTGGAAAAAGCAAAACAAAGCAGCCAACCAGTTGTGTAGTAAACAGGTGCCGCCGCGGGAACAGAATATCTCGGAATATTCGCCTGGTCCGTTGCTTGAATATAATAACAAACAACGCTCCCCGCGACCCGCTGACCAACGACCGTGTAGGCTTCACAACAAAATCAGCTGTTGCATAAGGACGCCAGGTCCATTCTACAAGTCTTTGTTTATATCGATGCCATAGTTATTATTGTGTACACTCACTGTGGTGCAAACATTTTGCGAGATTCATTTAATGAATATTGTAACCACGGCGAAGTACGCTTGCAACATTTACAAATAACTTAATTTAGAGCACAACACTGAAGATGATGAGATAAATATATTTTTCCTTTTTTCTTCAATTATAGTCACTATTCAGTGTTTATTCGCAAACAAATCGATCGACAGGGCAAGATTTTTGATCATTTAGATTTTGGGTAATAAAAATGTGAAAATTGAAGTTGTGAAATCAAAATTCGGTTTCTGTCAGTCTCAAATTAACTCTTCTACATTTTTTTATTTCAAAATGTTTTTCAAATGTCCGAAAATTCCCTAGTATTACACCGTCGTATAATGTTAATTTACTGATCTTTAATTTTCTTGAATAGTGATGGTTCATGCTTAGACAACAATCCTTTTTTGTCAAATAACAAAGCCTTGGTAAGAATATTTAGCTGAATCTTCTTCTACTTCTTAAAGTACCTACTTCTTGCTTTGGACATACTGTTTGCCACAATTCAATTTAGGTATCTTCGATTTTGTTTGTTTTCTTCTTCTTTAATGATTGTGGAGTATACCAAGGCACCTTTGCCAAGGAACATTTAGAGGTACATTATGGGTTCTGGGTCGACATTGTGCCGACACAAGGTCTCGGATACGACACATTTCGAAAGCACAGTGTCAACACATTGCCCACATTAAGTACAGAATATGCGTCCAAAATGGTGATGTAAATGTGTCCTGAATTGCGACTAGTTGTTAAACAAGAAAATTATGTCTAGCTCAAGCCTTCATTGTGCTCGACATGGTCACATCTCTGTGCCTAAGTTTTTCAAATAGGATAATAATGGGCAAAATAAAGTACAACTCTTAGAACTTATATTATTACACATAGTACACATAGGTATAAATAACCTAAAGCACACCTTCTGAAGTAAATATGCCGAAAATACTAAAAAAAGATAACAAGGGAAGTTTACCACATTTCGTTCGTTATTTGACAAATGTATTCAAAACATACTCCACTTTTGAAATTTGAACAAGTATGGACACATTTGAGTAGCAACAAAAAATGGCTGATTTGAAGATGGAGCCTAAAGACAGTCTTGTTTCTACACGTTCACCAAAATATGACTAATACCTGGCTGAATAGTGACATTGATATATACGTGTGGTACATTTTAGACTCCTGGGCACAAAATTGTGCAGAGTTGTTTAAGGCGCATTGAACAAAATTCAAAAATCTGCCTAATTTGTGAAAATCTGGACACATAACCTAAATTCTGTGAACTTAACTTTAAATTGCTGTTTTAGTGTAAATAACTAGGTCGTAGACAAACTACCTAGGTACGCTGCTAGATATTTTACAGCCTATTGTGTTAATTAATTATATATTTTATTATACAGGGTGTCTCAGAAAAGGTGGGACAACACTTAACTATAGAGATTCCCGAGAATAAAATATTTCAATTTAACCCAATTTGTATATATGTTATGGGCAAAGACCGGAGTGCAGGCAATCCTAAGAATGGCGAGTCAATTCTCGGAGTGACCGGAGGTTTAGGTCAAAGTCCGAAACACTCTTGAGTTTCGGACTACGACTGCGGCATTTTTAGACAATCCTAGGAGTAACCGACACACCTCGTCAAAGTCTGATACGAAGAAACGCTCGTCGGACTTTGACTAGGCGATCTTAAGTGCGACGAAAATGGGGCATTCACTGGAAAATATTAATCATAAACATTTATTAATCATAAACGGTTATTAATAAATAATACATTCATAAAACGTAAAGAAAGAAACATTTTTTAAGTAAAACATAATGCTAAAAATGCAATTAAACTTACAAAAAAGATCTCTTAAGTATAGCTAATGAGTTAGAAAGTGTCTGAGTCAAAATTTATTTATTGTTGCAATCGTTGGATTTATGACACAGAATTACATAAATTTTATATGCATCTTAGTGCAAACGCATTTAAGAAAACCTTGACCCCCAAATTTGGATTCTTTGGCACTAATTTATCTTACTGTTAATTTAACATTCGGTACTTCATTAAGATTTATCAAACGCTCCTTACATTCTTCAATTTGATTTCTGGAAAACTGCGTATTTATAGTTCTATGTTTAGTATCCACTTTAGAACCCGTCCTCGGTTTTATCTGTTACAACGTCGAGCACAATTCGAGCATCACCATTAGCTCTATCTACAGAAGGTAACATATGTATTTCCCACTTCAATCTCAGGAAACTTTTGATTTGACAATTTTTTCATATTATCTGCTTGAACTCGAAGACTTTCAATTGTCTTATCCCCCATTTGCAGACATAAATTCTTTTTGCGCACATCGCAGACACGTTACATAATAGTAATAATAATAATAATAGTTTTTATTAGATGATATAGTGGTGGCAGGCGGAGTTTAGCCTAGGGCTACTCTTACACTCAACCTGCCAATCACTAAGAAAGTAAAAAAAATAACATAACAATAATAAGAGGCGACCAGCTTAACATTACTAAACAAAAAAGAAAAAAATACAAAAAATACCAAAGAGAACAGTAAAATAACTTGTGGCAAGTAGGTAATTAACAAAATAATTGCTAAAAAAGAAAAAACATATGGCCAGTTAGATATAACAAGAAAAAAAAATAAGAAAAATACAAAAGAAAACAGCATTAACTTCTCATTGCAAGAATTCAAAACAAATATAAAAAAATAAACAAGCGAAACTAAAAAACTACTAGATAGCTCTGTCACTGCTGCGAAAAAAACAACCGTCTAACTGCAGTCTTGAAACTAGGAACAGACATATTTTGAAATTCTGTGGGCAACCCGTTGTAGATATGTATAGCGTTATAAGTGAGGCACCTACGAGACAAAGCCGACGAACACTTAGGAATGGTAAATTTGTGGCCTGATCTAATATTAACATTGTGCATCTGGGATCGTTTTACCCACTTTGAATAAATTGAGTCCCCGCTGTCAGATACCAAAAGGCCATGCATAAAGATAGCCAAGTGAAGTCTCCTGAGCTTTTCCATCCTTAACCAACCCAATTAAATAATTTTTTGTGACACATGACCATATTTACGGAGTGCAAAAATAAACCGACAGCAAAAGTTTTGAACTTTTTGTATTCTGTTTGAACACAAAGAGTCGAGACATGGCCCGTAAATAATATCGCAGTAGTTAAAAAATGATAACACCAATGACTCCGATAATTCTTTTCTAAGTTTTAAATTGAGAAAATGACGGCAACCATATAATGACTTCATAGCGCAATATGTTTTTTGCGGCAGATTTCCAACATGGCTCCTAAACCTCCAGTCATCATCGATATAACTCCCAAACTTTTAATAGACCGCACTAATGATACCCGAACATTATTAATAACTATGCTAATGTTATTTCTAATATACTCCGCAGAATTTTGTCTACCAAACACAATAACGGCAGATTTTCCAGGGTTTAAATTCAACTTGTGATTTCGCGACTCAATAAACAAAGAATGTAACTCCGCATTAATGTCCTGCTGAATCCCCTGAAAGTCACGCAATGGAAAACTGCGGTAGACCTGAGTGTCATCTGCGTAGGCAGCTACTTTACAATTTTTAAAAGACATTATTAAGTCTGCAGTGTATATGATATATAATAAAGGACCCAAAACGGAACCTTGAGGAACACCACAAGGAACAGAAAATTGATGTGAATACCTATTGTCTATTTTGATTACCATTGGCCTGCAAGTCAAATACGAACACATCAAAGAGTACGAGTCATCAGAAAATCCCAAATACTTAAGCTTAGGTCTTAGAACACATTAACTTATGACTGATCGTGTCGAACGCCTTCGAGTAGTCAAGCAGCACGAGTACACTGACCATACCCTCATCAGTAGCACAAAGAATATCATCAGAAACCTGCGCAAGAGCGGCAGCGGTACTACTATTTTTTCTAAAGCCGTACTGATTATTAGGGAGTAATTTATTGGTATTGACGTAATCGTTGATCTGTAGAAACATTACTTTTTCAAATATTTTTGAAAGGCAAGGCAGTATACTAATTATTCTCAACTCCGAGAAGCTATTCGGTTTTGAGACCTTTGGAATAGGGCATCCCAGACCAATTTTCCATATCTCCGGAAAACAGCTATACTCGAAACAAAAATTGATTAGGTGCGTAACATATTTATCTATAAAAGGACTACAATACTTAATCATCGCGGAAGACAAGTTATTAACTCCATACGCATTAGACTTTAGTTCTTGTATTATTTCATGTATTTCTCCCACCTCTACAAGATGAAATTCAAAATTAATATTGGGCTTGAGAAAATTATTGGAGTAAAATTGGATCAGCTCATCGGAATCATTCCGATCAGTAAAATGTGGTTGGGACTGCACATAGTTCGCTAAGTCCTCCGGATCTGACAGATGATCCGGAATTGTATTTCTGGGCTTACGTGTAACACCCAAATAAGACAAAGCAGACCATGTTTTTCTGGGATTTCCCGCGTTATGAACTGTACAGAGGTAGGCACGCTTTTCCGCTCTCACCACAGACAATGTACATATAATTACGAAGTTTTTTGTAGTTATCCCAATCGACAGGCAATTTGGACAATTTATACTTTGTATAAGCCGCGTCACGCAATTTCATTATCAATTTTACATTGTCCGTCAACCATGGTGCCCTAGGTTTAGACACCCTAACAGTCTGTAAAGGTGCGTGCCCATCAAATAAATCTGTAAGCATTTCATTAAAGTATGCCACTTTGTCATCAATATTTAGCTGCTTAATCAAATTGTACCCGCAAAGGACTTGTACCTTGACGCAGTTCTAGTAATACTGGGACGGGTGGGATGGCTTGCGCGCTTCAATGATATAAAGAGCCGAACCATAGGTTTAACCATATTGGAGGGGTTTTTATTTGAGAAGCCAGACTAAATCAAGTCCCTGGAAGGGGGCAGCAGCTCTTTCAGTAATCATAGTGACAGAGATCGTGAGGGTCGGTATGGCACTGTGATACACACTACTGCGATGTGGAAGGCAACGGGAAACCACCACATTATTTTATCCCTAGTACAGCGTACTTTAATTTATGATGATGGCACCTTCTGGAGTAAAATATTCCGGAGGTAAAATAGTCCCACAGTCGGATCTCCGGGCGGGGACTGCTTCGGGGGGAGTCATCAGAAATGATAAGTGTAACATCTCACGAGTCGGAGCGTGGAATGTTAGAAGCATGAAACAAGTAGGGAAGTTAGAGAATTTGAAAATTGAGATGGATAGGTTAGCATTAGACGTAGTAGGTATCAGTGAAGTGCGATGGCCAGAAGCTGGAGACTTCTGGAGCGGAGATTTTAGAGTAATACACACAGGATCTGTAGGAGGAAATTCGGGAGTAGGAATTGTTATGCGGAAAAAAGTAGGACAGAGTGTAGAAAATTTCTTACAGCAAAGTGACAGGGTAGTTATGGTTAGGTTAGATTCGAAACCTGTAAAAACAGTAATAATACAGGTATATATGCCCACTTCTAACTACAGTGATGAGGCCGTAGAGGCAGTTTATAGTGATATTGAATATGTGCTAGATTTTGTGAGAGGGCACGAAAATTTAATAATTACAGGAGATTTCAATGCAGTCGTAGGCACAGGGCGAGAGGGCGGAATAGTTGGCCCCTTTGGATTAGGCAATAGAAACGATAGGGGAGTTAGACTGATAGAGTTCTGCGATAAACATAACTTAACGGTCGCGAACACTCTATTTCACCATCATGTTAGGAGATGCTATACGTGGAAGATGCCAGGAGACTTAGGGAGATATCAAATAGATTACATTCTCGTTAGGCAAAGATTTAGAAATCAAGTTAGGGATTGTAGAAGTTATCCAGGAGCAGATATAGATAGTGATCACAACATAGTCGTTATGAAAGCCAATCTTAAATTTAAGATTTTGAAAAAAAGAAGCGGAAGAAGGTATCTTGACCCAGAGAAACTAAAAGATGATGATATGCGCAATAAGTTCGAGAAAAAGACAAACGAAGCACTAAAGGGCACGGGTGGAAATATTGTTAGGGACATAGAGGCAGAATGGAATTGCATTAAAAATAGTTTAGTTTCCTCAGCTAGGGATATTTTGGGTCATAAACAGAATGAAAGTAGGAAACCCTGGATAACAAAACATATCGTGAGTCTAATAGAGGAAAGGCGAAAATATAAAAATAGGTTAGATGAAATAGGGAAACAAAGATATAAGGCGATCAAATGGGAAATTATTCGGAAATGTAGGAAAGCGAAAGAGCAATGGATCGATAATAAATGCAAAGAAGTGGAAGATAAGTTCGAAGTAGGAAAGACTGATGAAGCATATAAAATAATCAGGAGAAATTTTAGAGAAATTGGAGCTAGTACCAAAAACATTAGAAATGAGGCAGGAGATATCCTAATCGGAAGTGGGGAGAAGGCAGATAGGTGGAAAGAATATTTAGGAAACTTATATGCGGGACAGGAAGTGCAAGATATATTAGAAAGCGAAAGCAGTGTAGAGGGGGATAACCTAGGGAGTCCTATAATGAGAGAAGAGTTTGAGATAGCACTAAAAAGTTTAAGGAATAATAAAGCACCAGGTATAGATGGCTTGCAGGCAGAAATCTTAAAGTGCGCAGGTCAAGAGGTAACAGATCGTTTATTTAAATTAGTTAGTCGCATATACCTGACAGGCGAGATTCCAGAAGATTACAAACGGAACATCATAGTAGCTTTGCCAAAAAGAAAAGGCGCGGATAGATGCGAAAATTTTAGAACTATCAGTTTAACTTCCCATGCGTCAAAAATTTTAACTAGAATTGTGCAAAGAAGGATGGAGAAAAAGGCGGAAGAAATATTAGGAGAAGATCAGTTCGGATTTAGACGAAATAGAGGAACGCGCGAGGCCATTCTAGCTTTACGAGTAATTATAGAAAAAACGATAGAAAAGAGAAAGAGCGTCTATATAGGATTTGTAGATTTAGAAAAAGCCTTCGACAACGTAAAATGGGGGAAGATGTTCGAAGTGCTGAGAAAGGTAGGGATGAAATACAGGGACAGAAGAATAATACATAATCTCTACAAAGAGCAAAAGGCAGATATAGAATGTGAGCAGGAACAAAGGGAAGTAGATATCCGGAAGGGAGTGAGACAGGGATGTGCATTGTCACCTCTAGTTTTCAACTTATATATCGAAGATGCGATTAATATTGTTAAGGAAAGAACAGCCTCAGGGATCAATGTACAGGGCCAAACTATTAACATGCTCAGATTTGCGGATGATATAGCAGTGTTAGCATCTAGCAAAGAAGAATTAGGAGCGGCTTTGAATGAAATGGAAGCAGTTTTGACACAGGGCTTCGGCATGAAAATCAATAAAAAGAAAACTAAAATTTTGGTATGTAGGGGATGTGAAAATAGAACTAAAATGGAAATACAAATTGGAAATGAGAAGATAGAGGAGGTCGCGGATTTCTGCTACTTAGGAAGTAAAATAACTCAAGACGGTAGGAGCACTAAAGATATAAAACAAAGAATGGCGCAGGGCCGAGTTGCGTTTAACAAAAAGAAACAACTGTTATGCTCGAGAACGGTTAATATAGAGACTAGGAAGAGACTCTTAACGTCGTATGTATGGAGTACGGCATTATACGGGTGCGAAACTTGGACAATAGGAGAAGCGGATAGAAAAAGAGTAGAAGCGTTTGAAATGTGGTGCTACAGACGCATGATGAAGATACCGTGGATAGATAAGGTTAGCAATAGGGAAGTATTAGAAAGAGTTGGGGAAAAGCGAAAGGTATGGAAAACAATAAAGAGTAGGAGAGATAGGATGGTAGGACACCTTCTAAGACACGAAGGAATAGTTCGTGACATACTAGAGTCAGAGATAGGAATAAAAAGAGGTAGGGGTAGGCCTAGATTAGACTACTGCTCTCAAATAGTTAGGGATGTAGGATGTTCTACTTTTAGGGAAATGCGTAGGTTAGCTCAGGATAGAAAAGAATGGAGGTACGCGTCCAACCAGTCTTCGGACTGAGAACCTTATGATGATGATAATCAAATTGTGCCAAGGAAGATTGCCAAGATCATTTAAAAACTGATTATAATCAAAATTCTTATAATTTCTGAATGTAGCAAACTTTTGATAGTTCTCAGTAGCAGCCAAATCAAGAACACAATACACCATACGGTGGTCTGATATTAAGTCTGCAGAAAGTGTACCAGACTCCAGAATCGAATTACTACAATTTACAAATATGGGGTCGATCAGTGTACTCGTGGTATCCGTCACCCTTGTGGGCTCATTAATAGTCTGAACAAAATTAAATGAATCAAAACAGCTAGATACAGGGTTATTAACATTGAATAAATTTACATTCGCATCACCCAAACAGACTATTTCAGAAAATACCGGAACAACGTTAGACAAAATAACATCCAAATCTTCCACAAAATTCGCTAAACATTACTTCCCTCTTCAGTTCCTAATAAAGTATCATCAGCGCAAATTGTGTGTACAATTTGACCACAAATATTATGTGTGTGCCCCTGAACTTTCCTCTTTACAAATTCAGCATATATTAATATCTGCGTTGGAATCTTTTTGTGTAACATCTTCTTGAATACAATAAGTACTTGTAGGATCAGGTTCATGTTCCATTGGAATATCTTCATTTCCTGAGAGCAGCGGTTCTGAAATATTTCAGCTTCGGCAGATGACTTCAGAGCATTTTCTAGATCTTCCTCAATTCAAAAAAGCTTTTGTATGGTGCCCGGGAGAGTTTGTATTCCCACGTGAGCTGTTCTTCCTGCAACAAATAGTTCAACTTTAAAACCGTTAATAAATTAAATAAAATATTTTTTTTAAATTAACAGACTTCAAAAAAGGCACCGACTTCAAAATTATTTTCAAGTTTAGAGTATTGCCTTTTTTGAAGTCTGTTAATTAAAAAAAAACATATTTTATTTAATTTATTAACGGTTTTAAAGTAGAACTATTTGTTGCAGGAAGAACAGCTGACGTGGGAATACAAACTATCCCGGATACCATACAAAAGCTTTTTCGAACTGAGGAAGATCTAGACAATGCTCTGAAGTCATCTGCCGAAACTGAAAATATTTCATAACCGATGCTCTCAGGAAATGAAGATATTCCAATGGAACTTGAACCTGTTCCTACAAGTACTTATTGTATTCAAGAAGATGTTACACAAAAAGATTCCAACACAGATATATGCTGCATTTGTAAACAAGAAAGTTCAGGCGCACATACATAATATTTGTGGTCAAATTGTACACGCAATTTGCGCTGATGCTACGTTAGGAACTGAAGATGGAAGTAATGTAACGTGTCTACGATGTGCGCAAAAAGAAAGTATGTCTGCAAAAAGGGAAAAGGCAATTGAAGGTCTTCGAGTTTAAGAGGATAATAAGAATACATTGTCAAATCACAAGTTTTCTGTGATTGAAGTGGGAAAATCTGTTACCGTGCCAATTCCTTCTGTAGATAGAGCTAAGGGTGATGTTCGAAATGTGCTGGGCGTTGTAACAGAGAAAACCGAGGACGGGTTCTATAAAGTGGGTACTAAATATGGAACTATAAATACGCTGTTTTCCAGAAACCAAATTGAAGAATGTAAGGAGCGTTTGATTATTAATTAATGAAGTACCGAATGTTAAATTAACTTTAAGAGAAATTAGTGCCAAAGAATCCAAATTTGGGGGTCAAGATTTTCTTAAATGCGATTGCACTAAGAGATGCATATCAAATTTATGTAAATGTAAAAGGTCAAAGGTTTTATGTAATTCTAAGTGTCATAAATCCAAAGATTGCAACAATAACTCATTAGCTATACTTAAGAGATCTTTTTTTGTAAGTTTAATAATTGCATTTTTAGCATTATATTTTACTTAAGCAATGTTTCTTTCCTTTACGTTTTATAAATGTATTATTTATTAATAAACGTTTATGATTAATAAATGTTTATGATTAATATTGTCTAGTCAATTTCGTCGCACCTGAGATCGCCTAGTCAAAGTCCAAAGAGCGTTTCTTCGTATCGGACTTTGACGAGGTGCGTCGGTTACTTCTAGGATTGTCTAAAAGAGCCGCAGTCGAAGTCCGAACTTCGGACTTTGACCGAAACCTCCGGTCACTCCGAGAATTGACTAGTCATTCTTAGGATTGCCTGCACTCCTGACTTTGCCCATAACACATACAAAAATGCATTCCTATCTCCTACCGAGATATAGTCTTCTGAATGGGGACCACCTTAGTTGATTTTGGTTAAATAACCCTGGAATAAGTTGACTTGCAAATTAGAAATTTCATAGAAACACTTTTCTATTTGAATGAAAGTTGCAGTAGGAGTTTGATGAAAACTGGCATATTGAGACAAATTCTGGTTACTGTGTCGACCCATTCCGGGCAAAATATACTTGTGCCCACTCTCAGGCACAGACACATTTTGTTCCCTGGGTTAAGAATGTCCGGGTACTGAAAATATGTACCCTGGCAAAGATAATTTAGAATTTGTATTTGGATAAGGAGTACAAATTAAGAGATATTACCCGAGTATCCACATCGCGTATCAAAAATATGCCCGGGTTCTGTCAGGCATGGCCGGACGTAACCTGGTGTACGCAGACCTGACCGGCAGCAACATATACGACTAATATTACTTGTTTTGCAAAATATCTAATATATTTGCAAAATACCTACCTATTTTATATTTCTCTAATATAAATTAATACTATTTCGAGCATCTTGCAATAAAATTCTTTTCTTTTTGTAGCACGAATTACTCTGGATTGATGATAAAATTATCACACTAATTTGGTTGCAAAACTAAACTGTAAATTTATATAAAACATTTTGTGGAAACATTCGGTTCCTTTTAATATACCTAAGCCCACGTTTATAATATACGACGGATCAAAACGTTTCGCCTCGCGCACAGCCAGAATATTTTGGCAAATCTGCAAAATTTAGGAAAGGCTGTTTATTTTAAGATAGAAACAAGCAGGAAATAATATGGAATGTAGCAAATCTTTTTTTTCAAAACATAATCTCCAATCACGAAATGAAGCGACAATCGATATAAATAGATATACTTCTAAACACAATATACAGAACGTAAAAATTTGTAACTCAAATTATTTTTAAAAGACAAAAGATATTACGACTCGACTGAGGAGGAAGTCAAATAGCGGCGATTGGGAACTACACACCGATTTTCCTGTAAATGGACAAGAATCCGTTAGAAAAATTAAAGGTAAACCGATATCTTTTCCTGGTAATTTCGAAAAAAAAATGAAAACGGTTTGCTGAAATTTATTTTTCCAGTATGCATTTTTGTGGAAAATATTGTGAAGATTTTTAATGCCTACCTAAACGTATCAAAATTTTCAGTTGCTTTTGCTATCTTTCGTTACGTATATGTGTGATGTCTTGTTCCGAAACATTTTTTCTGAGATCGGAACAAATTTACAATCTCTGAGTATGTAGAGTTGACCTTGCATTCAAAGATGTAATCAGTAGAGTTGGGATTTTAGTCCAAACGGCTATTTACCTAGAATGCAGATAATTGGAAATGAGCACCTTAAAATGGGTTTCATGAGCCCTACTTGCTTTTGCCTTTTTTGCCTAAAATGTATATTTGTACTTTTCTTTACCTATTTTTCTATTTGTAAGCCTTTTTAAGACAATTTTTCCTATTTTATGTACTTCTTGTTTGGTCAATGGTTTTTAATGCTTTGTAAATTCCGTTAATACCACTTACCTGCCACATTAAAAATATTTTCGACCATAGAACAGAACACTTCGGCATGATTTTAAAAGCTGTAACACCTTGAATAACTCATTTCCCTTTAAAATAGCTCAACGGTGGTAGATGTGATTGCAGGTAGTTCATAGAACACAGAACATCGAAGTAGATCGAAAGGTAGTAGTAGGTAGACTGTTAGAAATATGCCCATGATACGTCGACGTCGAAAGGTGGTTTATTTGTATAAAAATATTTTAACAGAAAAACTTTATAGTTTAACACAAGATATTTTTGAAAAAATGTTAATATGTTACAGCTGAGCCAAACAGACTTAAAAAAGACTTTGTGTTTTGATTGAAATATCTATGATTTTCTTGTTAAATACAGAATAATTCTCTCTGTGCATTGTGTTGAAACCTATAAGTATAGGATAAAAATCAAACCGAAAGGATTGTCTGTGAAAGTAATCCGTTTTTTAAATTATCCTTTTACTTACCTTTTTTGGAAATTTTATTGCCTTTTAGCCACATATGTTCATGACTACAATTCGGGACCTAAGTGCCTCCGTCATACGTCAGATTTTCATTCCAAACAAAACAAAAGCACGTGCTATTTGACGTTTATCGATATTATTTACAACGTCTTAAACTAGTTTTTGCAATATAATTATAGACGTTTTGCAGTGAAAACAGTTTATTTTCAATTTGTGTGTTGGGCTTACGCGTAAAAACTTGAAAACAACTTTATGTAATTATAATTATATTTCAGAGGTTAGGTTAAAACGTCAGAAAGCACGTGGCTTTGTTTTGTTTGGAATGAAAATCTGACATTTGTGACGCGCCACTTATCTCCCGAATTGCCTAAAAGTCCTGAGTCTAGTAATAAGTTTAAAATAAGAATGCTAGTAAGCATGTCCCATATAATCAGAATTTAAACTAATATTAGCAGCCATTATTAACCTCAAAGTTTCAGAATTTTATACACTGACAGAATCTGAATTCAATTTTATATGGGTAGTAAAGTTTCTTAAAATTGACAGGCCTACCCGTTAAGGGTCGACGAACCAGACGAAAATTATTAATTTTAGAGGCATTCTGTTTTAGTTAGTATAGTGATCACAAACGAGTTGTGAATTAATCTTTAAACAATGTAAGTTTATCGTTAATTATTATTTTTCTGTTTCCCATATAACTCTATCCATTTTGTATCACTGCATTTTAATTATTTTATGGATTATTCTTTTTTCTCTCACATTTTATGGGAAAAATCGGTAATTGCCCGTAAACCTTTGTAGCTATAAAATTATTCTCACCAACGCAAAACTTAAATATCAGTATACAACTTATAACACATCAAATTAAAGGTACCTAATTATCACTAGAATACAATAAAGAAAATTGCATCAAGATCGAACGACTATAAACTGATATAACTATGTACAGGAAAAATTCAAATTATGCGGTCGTTCTAATGTCGTCTTGGGAACGCCTTCATAAAGTGTGAAAATATTATTTTTTATTTATGATCCAGTAACGAAACGACTAATTTTGAAAGCAGGTAAAAACTTGAACAGACGACAGAAAGTTTGACATGTAGAACAAAAATAATGTGATTTCTTTTGAAAAAAAATACAACGTGTTATGAGGTTATGAAGTTTAGTATTTTGAACATGCCGTTTATAATTTCCTGTATAATATTCCAATTTTTAGCTTCCTAGCCGAGCTAGGTAGCTATTGTGATAGTCGTTTATTCACCATGGTGTTTTTTCATCAAATGTGGACGTTTCAGGTCATTCTAAGACTTTTTGGCAAGGTGGCACATTTTCCGTCCGTATGTGTGTGTGTGTGTGTGTGTGTGTGTGTGTGTGTGTGTGTGTGTGTGTGTGTGTGTGTGTGTGTGTGTGTGTGTGTGTGCGTGTGTGTGGGTGTGTGTGTATGGGTGTGCGTGCGTCTGTTGACACTTTTGCGGGAAAACGGCTCCACAGATTTTGCTAAAATTTTGCATACGTATATCAGAGATGGTCCATAGGAAACTAACGGGGCGGGTTTTTTAAAGCACTTTTGAGCCAAGATATGGCGTCATCGAACATTTTTTTCAATGAGACCGTATATATTTTTGTATTGCATCGGATAGAGGGTATTTTTCGCTACACGATGTGCGAAAATCGTAATAGGTTGTATTCGGAAAAAATTGAGAAAAAAAATACGAAAAGAGAGCGCGCGGCAATCGCGCCCTCCAGTTCAGTTGTGGCTGTGGCTAGGAAGCTGTTCTGTCAATGCATTGACAACTAGTTTTAATGCTGGGACGTTCATTCTCAGATATCTGCTTCAACTCGCAGAAATATTGCAATAGTAATACCTATTTCCGTTCCACACTATTATGATTGTCAAAATAATAAAAATGTATAAAAAAATATTTAATATCAAGCCTAATATTCAGAAAGTCAAATAAATCGAGATGGTAGGAACACTAAAAAATATAAAACAAAGAGTAGTGCAGGGTCCAGTTGCGTTTAACAAAAAGAAACAACTGTTACGCTCTGGAACGGTTTATGTAGAAACTCGGATGAAACTGTTTAACACGTATGTATGGAGTACGGCATTGTAAGGGTGCGAAACTTGGTCAATAGGAGAAAGCGGATTGAAAATAATAAGGGCTTGAAAGGAGTGCTACAGGCGCATGATGAAGATACCGTGGATAGATAAGATTAGCAATCGGGAGATATTAGAATGAGTTGGTGAAAAACGAAAGGTATGGAAGTTAAAAAAATAGGAGAGATAAGATACCTTCTGACACACGAAGGAATAGTTCGCGACATACTAATCAGATATGGGAATAAAAGAAGTAGGGGTAGGTTCAGATAAGACTACTTCTATCAAATAGTTGGGGATGTAGATGTAGAATTTTCTGCTTTCAGGGAAATGCGTAGTTTAGCTCAGGATAGCAAAGGATGGAGGTACGCGTTCAACCAGTCTTCGAACTGAGAACTTCATGATGATAAAAATCTTACTTACTGAACCAATAAATTGATTTGGTACAATCTAGTCTGTTGTTGTAAATTATTTAAGTAGGTAATTTTAATTTTGTAAGTTTCCCAAGAGATCAGGACCAATACTAATGTCAAAGTCGCTCATAATTTCTTTACTGCAGTCATTCTGGATTCCAGTTGTGTCGTTGATTTTTTTTTGAAGTTGCCTGGTTCTCTTGGAATTCTGTTTATCTTCAAGAATAGAAACAAATTTCTTCTGAAGATTGGAAGCAATTCTCAAATCTGGTAATTTTAGGACAGATTATATCCAGTTAAAATTAATTTATTAGGTACTGATTTCCTATGCTAGGTTTTCATAAGAAAACTTGGATTATCCAGACTTTTATGAAATGTCTCGTTCCATAAAGTTGTGTCCAGATGAATAAATATTTATGTTGTATGATACACGCATAAATTCCTTTGAAGTTTAGAAAAACCGAAACTCCTTGGATACAGTGAGTCGCACGCGACGAAAATATTTGCGTGCGCTTTTGTTCGGCGGACCGTCCTAATCTACGTATATACATCTACATAAATTAATGGGTAAATTTTGAAAACTATTTTGTCCACGACTATCTTACAACATACTCTTTATACTTGTGTTTCTTCAATCATAATTAGATACATTAATCACTGCAGTGAATAATGAATATTATTCACTAAACCAATAGGAACATCGCTTTGACCCTTTTTTACATTTATTTAGTAGGCCGCGATCGCGATATGTGTCAGTTCAAATTGAAACGTCAAATCAGCATGGTTTGCTTTTAATTTTAAATGCATATTCTAGAAAAGAAGATATAATGAGTAGTGAGAGTGAAAACGAGATTTCTTTAACAGCACCAGCAATAAAAGAAGCTGCAGAACTTGCCTCATTAGATTCGTTGCCCAAAAAACCAAGAAAATTATACCTGAGAGCATAATGTATGAATGTTTCTTACACTGTAGAAGGGAAATGAAGGTAAATTCTTTCTGGGAATCTGTTTTGATAGTCGTGGACAAAGTATAGTATACAACTCGTTATAATGATGCTATTATTACCTCGGATGACTACAAAACTCGCTCGCTTCGCTCGCTCGTGTTGTAAACTTCATCCTCAGTAATAATAGCATTCATTATAAACTCGTGTATAATATACTATTATTCAACAGAGCAATGATTTATTTAGGTACTTATCACATATACCTCTAAAGCCGCCACACTAATACCATAAATGTACCTATACCCACTATATTGAAGCTTTCATCATCTTTACAGTCAAATATTTAAGTGATTTGAATTGTTCAAAGAGAAGTAAAAACGATCGAAGATCTCCACAGTAAGAACAACGAAAAGGTGCTTTGTGTTGCCAAACCAAATACATCCCGTTCAATACATCCCGTTCAAAGCATCCACGATTGAAACAATTCAAATGGTCACTACGTATTTTCTGAATTTTACACAAACCTGGCGAACACTATTTAGAATTAAATTGATAATATTAAATTAAAGAAAATTGCATTGCGTACAAGGACAATAGTCTTCCAGTAATTGTATTAGCGGAACTGATAGATGTAACAACTAGTTTCCGGAATACATGTTATTATCATTACATAAAAGATGAGAATATCTAGAAATAAAGTAAATGTTTTCATCGAAATCATTTTATTTGCATGTTTTCTCCTATGTATTACTTAAAAATGGAAAAATATTGTGCAATGTGTACAATTATTCATTCATACTAGGTAGTCGTTAAAACAATTAAAACATTGATGAGTGACCGACCAGCATTCATTCAGTCGTTCAATGTAATCCCGTTTATTTGTAGTCTCTCTAAAATACATGTAATTCTAGGAATTTTTAGGACTAATAACGTTAGGAGAAAGAAAATGATGTTTGATATGTCTTTCATTTCATAGAATTCAGGTGTTATTTTTCCATTTCTACGGCGTGTTTTTTCCGTTGCTTTTTTATAGCGGACAATTTCCTTTATCATAAAAGAAAAACATGAAAGAAGACATCTGAATAATAATGAAATGTTGATGGTGGTGTAGTATGGTAGTGTCTACTTCCACGCTAGCGCGGACGCGAAACTAAAAAATTATATACACGCGAAACGTTATCATAGTTATACGTTATACTTATATTTATGTAGTTCGTTAGCTGAAACGGCAACCAGCAGCGTCGGTAAATAGGTAGGTATCGCATAGAACTGGTAGTTTGGTATTCTTGACTTGGGTAGGATCGGCTCCCTTAGAGATTAGTTTTTTTTCTCACGTTTTTACATGGTCATTTTTGCAAAAAATGTGTGTGTCTGGTGCGGGGACTGCTAAGGAGTCTGCTTAAAATGCGTGCGTCAACTATGAGGTCTGTTTTAAAAAGTTTCCGTCACGTGGAAAGAAAAATATTAAATTATTGCATTCACGTTAGCGTGGAAGTAGACCCGGCCGTGTAGTATAGTTGCTGGACGACTTGCTACTTTACGAAGTGTTCTCGCCTTTAAATACGATATCGCAAACAGGTGCCGCAATATTCGTGAAAAGATAAAAGGTGGCGTACAGTTTCTTGCAGCTAATTTGTTTTTACACTTCCAAATCGACCGTGTTCGAACAAAATTTTAAGTGACGGTCGGACGGTGCAAGTCACTCCCTTAAATGCTTTGGAAGATCTGCCTGTCGGAGAATTGATAGGAAAATTTTGTACTAAGTAGGTATTATGTGGGCCGCAAATAGCCCGGATTTGTCGTTGCTGGACACATTTCTTTGGGGTTATTTGAAAAACATATGTTACAAGGAACGAAAGGAAAATATTGTAGTTTGGGAAATTCCATCCTCTTATGGTTATGTTCTTTTTCCTATTATTTTGTCCTCTTGTTCTGTTGTCTTATTCTAACTTTACAGTCCTTTCCTCTAGGCGTCCTCTTTCTTGAGTCCGCAGTTCTTCTTTATTTTTCCAATCTTTTCTTAGTTTTTTAATTCGATCTTCATTTCCTGCTGCTTTATTTCGAAAGCTTCTTTTCATTTGGCTTTTATCTCGTCCACTTTCGTCAAGATTATTTCAATTCCTCTTTTAATGCGTTAGTTTCTCCTGCACGTCTACGATCGATCGCTCAATGGCTCAGGAGTATTGCTTGACCCAGTTGACTTTTTAGTTTACTGGAGTATCAGTCGCTATATTTCCCATTTTTCGTCTTTTCCTCTTTGGACTATCTGCTGACGATGAGCTGCACTATCTTTACCTTCCGTAATCACTTAACAACTGTTAAAAGTAGTGGAAAATGTAAAAAATATTGAAGCGTAAAAAATAAATATTGACATAATACTTAGCAACACCAGATTCCTCCCATTTAAAAGAAACATTCCTAATTTATGTACTTCTGGGTTCCTGCTTGTGTGTATTTTATGGTCCCAGTGGAGGGTATGCAGATTTCCCATGTAATATATACTCTACGTAACCGCATAGTTTACACAGTTGCAGACCAGTAATGATAGCTATAAAAGTATATAGAGGTATCCATACATAAAGTTGCTGTATTAAATTAATGTGTGGCAGTGCTGCACGGTATCTATATTAAGTATAACCCGACAATATTATTCAACAAAATTAAATTCTACTAATTTTTTAATTCTCCCCGTGTTCGATAGAAAAATAGTGAGGAGAATTCTGACTTCTGGAGACTAAATTAATGAGAGGATTATTTGTATGAACTTTTAATTAAGATCAATTTTTATTATTTGCCTCTATTCTAAGTTAAACACCCGCAGATTAGCCTGCTTAAATGTAAAAAAAACGAGTAACTAATTAGAGGAAGAATTAGAACATAAGTTTCGGAAACAACGGTCTTTAGTCACAAAAGTATTTGCAGATTCATAATAGATATTTTCAATTTGTTTAAAAATTATTAAATCCCATTAAATCTATGGTTCAGTTAAAATGCAAGTTACACTCCACAAACTAGAGTTTTATATAAATCGAACAGAGAAAAAACTACGAAATCCTTGGAAGAATAAGGAAAATAATATTTCAAGTATAATGTCTGCGGCTATAAATCTGCTAGTTGGGTCCGACGGATCCCCACAGGATTTCTGAAACCCTAACCGGCCCTGAACGCAATTCTAGCTGCGGTATTTAGGATATAATAAAATTGATTATATCTTTCTAGGAAGAAACACAACAATCCTCTCAGTGAACTGCAAGTAACTGTGTCAGTTCGGTATCAGTATAAACTGAAATGGTTTAATTCCTCAGTTTTTAATACATTTTCCTTAAGGAAGAATTTGAATGCCAGAATTTGGATGCCAGATATTTCAATAATTTTTTGAATTATTATATGGGTACAGCAACAATAAATTATTGCTGGGTAAATTTAATCTCGGCCATAGCATATAATGTCATTGGCGAATCATCCTGTATTTGAAAAATTTGAGACTCTTTACTCGGAAATTATGGCATTTGCGTGTATGGGAGATGCGAATATCGATAGCACTGTTCGATAATATCTTCACATGCTGGAAATCGAGCTTGAAATTTTTAACTCTTCTCATATGATACACACACATTCATGATGAAGATGCAGTGCATAGGCAACACGTTAGAGCTATAGGGAGGTATTTGAAACAGGGACAAAGGTAATATAGGAAGACGATAAACGTCAGGAGAGATAGGATATCTTTTGAGACAGGAAGGACTAGTTCGCGGCATAATAAACGCGGGGATAGTAATTAAAAGATGTTGAAGCAGGCCCAGATTGCACTACTGTTCTCGAATAGTTGGGGCTTTTGAAAAAATATATAGGTTAACTCAGAATAGGAAAGTATGGGGGCATGGGGGCACGAGTTCCACCAGACTAAAAACTTTACGATGATATATTGTGGGCACTGGATTATCGGGGACGGCGGTAAAGGTCGAAGCCGTGGTTGCGAATACCGATCCAGTGCGGCGCCCAAGACGACGATCGGGGTGAGGTTGGCAGCAACGGTAACCTTCAGTTTGACATTGTCGGTGGCGGCAATTACGCCGAGAAAACTTTGCTCTCTTGGCAGTAAAATTGATAGCCAGAGTAATTTTTTGAGTATGCTGAATGCAACGCTAACTTTCAGTTTAAAATTATGGTTAGTGACAGTGGTGGCTGCGACGACGAGAAACAGAAACTGGCCAAATTTGATGAAAACTGATATCCAAAGTAATTTGAACGTGCTAAACGCAACTGTAATGTTATTACTGTTTACGCAACTTAAACGCCGGTGCAGAGCGTTAACTTAAAATGTTCATGAACATTTTAAGTTAAGAATCCTTGAGGAATACAGACGATTAGTGACACATTAAAGGATAGTGCCCACTTGCCTCTGGGTCGGTCAGCGAGGATTTGATTCTTTGCCTGGGAAACGACTTTTTATTTTTTTTCTTTATACCTATTGGGAGATTAAAATATATCACTTAATTTATTGTTTTAAACAACTTGATTTTGAAATAAATTTCCAAATTAATTTTATTCACACATCATTGATTTTTTTATAAAATAGGACATAAGAGTAATAAGGTCATCTTTAGGTACTTTAGGTAAATATATAAAAAATAATAAAGATGAAATTCCAAAAGATTTGAAACCTGGAGTTTATTTTTTGTTGCCGTATGGTTCATGTGCAAAATTTTATATAGGCCAGACTGCACTGGTAGAACTTTCTGTAAACGTTTGGAGAACATAAATTTTCGTTTGGAAACAAGAAAACTGGTTCCACATATGGTAATCATTTGCTTGAAGAAGACCATACTTTTAATTTACAATTTTACAGGAGTGACAAACTTCGATGTGTATATGCGGAAATAACATGGGTAATTACGTCTTTGAGGATTCCTGTCCACATGTATAGTTACAATGGTGTTAAAGGTAGGTAGCAATCGGAAGATTATTTTTTTCTGCGTATGAGGATATCATAAACTACAACTTTTCAATGTATTAAAGCATTAAAAGCAAATATTACATTAATAATTTTAAAACTAAAACAGAAATTTATCAAATTATCCATGACAACTTCATTTATTCTTATGGATTTTCTAATTCGTCTGAACGGTCAACATTAATTTATTGGCAATTTAAAATTTGATTTCAAAATGAGCAAAAATATTTATTCAGTTGAAGAAAAGGTTTTAATTGTGAAACCCAAATTTTTTAATTTTCGATAACTGTAGACAGTTCAGACGAAATAGAAAATCTAGAAGAACCAAAGAAGTCTTTGATTAGAATAAATTAAGTTATCATGGATAATCTGATAAATGTTTTAGTTTGAAAATTATTAATGTAATTTTTGCTTCTAATGCTTTAATAAATTGTAAAGTTGTGAAGTTTTTGATAGCCTCATACGCAGAAAAAAATAATCTTTCGATTGCTACCTTCACCTCCATTTTAACTATACATGTAGAGGAGGTGTTCCCAAAAACGTCATTATCGATGTTGTTTCTCCATGTACACATGGAAGTTTGTTGCTCGGCATATGGAAAATAAAGATAAAAACTTGATAATTTAAAATTTATGGAAATTAATAAATTTAAACATTGTAATTTGTAACTCAATGATCGATTATTGTAAATTTACTGGTTCTAATTGTTGTAAGTGCGCAGAAAATGTTCCTCTAAGAGAACGTGATTTTTTAACAAACCAAAGGAAAGAAAGAAAAATGGTGATTGCTGGAGTGGACTTGGTTACTACAAAATCATTAAAAGGGAAAATTGAAAGAAAAATAAAAACTAAACCGCAAAGTTTGAATTCTCAAACAATACCTTCTACAGCGGGGCTTTGAAAAATTTGAAAGAAGTCCTAACAGCGATTCTGAAACAAGTGCATCGGAATTTGTCCCAAAATCCTATATTTCCTCAGCATATTTAGAACTCGATCAACCCAACATAGCACAAATGAGAGTTAATTAGGAGAAATATTGGCTCTATACTTGGGCCGCCGATCAGATGGAGTGATCACCCTGCAAGCATGAGCTCTAGACGGGACCACTATTAATTTAGGACGACATAACCGCAGTGATGCGCTTTCTTTAGACCCAACGAAGTCGCATCACTCCAATTCGGTCGCCATAAATTAATATTGGCCCCGCTAGAGCACGTTCTTGAAGGGTGATCACTCCGTCTGTTGGGCGGCCCAAGTATAGTGTGAGACCGAATCTGCGTTTTAGACAGATCGGTTGTAATGATAGCGAGTGCAGTTCTTCAGGATGTGGAAATAGTGAGTAAAAAAGACAAATCTACAGTAATTGATCGAAGCAAAGTCAGAAGAGCAAAAAGGAAGAATAGATTGACAATATCAAAAAAAGTAAAAGTGAACAAAGTGACGTGCAGGGCAATTACTTCGAAGCGCGTAAAGACAAAATCGTTCGCTATATCTCCTTCGGTACTAATTTGCATAGAAGGGTAGTTTTCGAAGAGAATATCGCCGTAGTGAAAGAACCCCGATCTGAATGTTTAGGTCATGTTACGCAGTCACCGGATTTGCAAAAGATATAAAATCATGTTTGTTTGATAGAAGTTGATGCTTCTAGTCTAGTTGCTCTAGTCTGCTATGGGCACCCTGGTTAATACGGGATACAAGAACGGAGTAACTACTCATCTAGAAATATCACTAGGAAGACCTCTGCAATGGTTTGTCTGATGTATGCTTCACGCGAACGACTTACCTTTAAGACATATTTACTTCAGTTTTAAGATGGTTCTACAACAGTACCCCGAGGTGTTTCTGGTGAAATTGGAAGACAATTAAAACGTTGTGAGAACCTTCCTATTGTACGTTTGCAACCTACTGAAGACGAATTTCCTAATGCGGATTACGAAGTTTTAAGCATGAGATCAAAAATATTTATATCAGATTTGTTCGGCAATTTCTTCTGGAGATTTATCAGATTTATCACATAGATATCCAGGGCCGCTGGCTCATTCCAGATGGCTTACTAATAGAATAATATTTTTATATGCTGCTATAGACGTGCATTCAAAAAATCTTTACCTTAAGCTACCTTCGCCTTAAAAGTGTATTCGCCTACTTGGTTGACAAAATTCAATTCAATTCAAAGCATTTATTAAAAATGATTCAACGATCATGATATCCACCCCAAAGTATTTTAAATGTAATAGAATCAATGATAAACAGAAATTCTTTTTTTACTCATTCGGAAAACCTGTCACTCTTGATCATAAATGAAAAAAGATCATAATGTACGCGAGAATTAAGTCTAAGACGGATCTTAAAATCGATAACATATAGTACTCCAAGAATTATGAGAGAATTTACAGTACCTGAGTCACATTTCAATGCAAACAATTATTATTATGAGGACCTGGTTGTATATGGCAAACCCGTAAGTTAACTGAACCGCCCAGTTTAGCAACAATTTCAAATTCAGAATTAACAAACCTTATAAAATCGGGTGGATGGAACTCCATTGTGATTTCTGGATAGTTCATTATGTAAATATTTTAAGTTATACAGGGCGAATCAGTTTTTTTGTAGCAGGACTTTAGCAGTTGATAGATCTTCTCCCAAGAAAAAAGTTCCTAAAAACATAGGTATTAGAATGTCTCATTTTTAAGATACAGGGTATTGAAATACACATTTTCCTTTAACTATTCCTTAATATAAAAATAACTGTTCGAATTAATATCAATTAATATGCAATGTAAACGTTTGGGATGGAATTTATAATATTCATTTGTTTGGGACGGACTTATTTTTAACCACCACCTAGCTCCATTTACATTAAAAAATTTTACAAAGGGCATTTTATCTTTGCCCGAAAGTCAGACAATGATGGACCATAAAATACCACACAGCAGTCGAGAACTTTGACGTAAGTTTACTATGAATTCTTAATAAGTTAACCCCACACACCAAAAGATATTGACACAGTAATTAAACTCGACACGTGTTTCGCTGACAACGTCAACATCCTAACGATCTGAAAATTAATCTAAATCTCAACTTATACTACGCTGCTATAAATACCAAACCTCCTACTACTGAAGTAAAATCAATCGATAAACCTATAGGGTTTTTAGAGGGAGGGGGAGGGAGAGGGAGAGGGAGAGGGAGAGGGAGAGGGAGGGGGAGAGGGAAAGAGTAAACAATTAGAAAACGGCCCAAACGTGAAAATTAACAGAGATCCGTTGCCCAAAATTATTTCAGATACTCAGAAAATATTTAATCTATGTAACAACCTCATTACCGTGTATGTCAAACGTAAGCTAATGTGTCTAATTCAAAAGTACCATGCATGTATTGTTTACCGAAGATTCATAAAGTAGGGCAAGTCGTAAGGTCCATATTTTCAACCATTGATTCTCCTAATCACAAACTGTCCAAATGGTTGGTCAATTAATTTAATAACCTCGATAGCAAGCAGTCAAGTTTTTCAGTAAAGAACTCTTTAGAGTTTATAAAGAAAACTGAACACATCACATTGCATGATAACGAATTATTAACTCTATTCGACGTCAGCTCACTTTTTCCCAGTGTACCTACCTGTACCAGAGGCTTTGGAGTATACTTGTATGAACTCCTTTGTAAAAATAACATTGACGAACAAACTGTCAAAGAATATTAATTTAATTTAATTTAAATGCAGCAAAATTATTTCAGTCAGTGGATCATTTTTTCAACAAAGTGAAGGTACAGCCATGGGAAATTGCCTCTTCTTTCGTTGCAGAAATTTTCATGGGCAAATTTGAAACCCAATAAAAGATGAGCTTCCATATTTCCTAAAGGTGTGGGTGAGATTTTTTAAGCGACTGACTTAAATAGTAGATTCAATAACCCATGAAATAGAAAGTGGACAGCTTCCATTTTAAAACATTTTGGTAATTAGGAAAGAGAGTAAGTTAGAATTTGCATCTATAGGCTAATTTTGTTTTTTTAGTTAATAGGCTGTTGAGTCTACCATTATCCGTTGAAAGATACCGCAAGGAAGTAAACGCAATCAAATATATAGCGAGATATAACGGTTTTTATCCAGATATTGTCAATAGATTAATATTAGGAAACGAAAATTTAAAATACTATTGCGAACTTCCATCACTTTAAATGGGGATAACCAAATTACTAGATTTATAAAAATACGATTTGTACCGTAGATAACTAGAGGTATGAATACGATTTTCGGAAAAGCAGCCTTCAAAGTGGTTCACACTTCGAGCAACAATTTACAAACTCTACTTAGAAATGCGAAAGGTAAATCGGAACCTAATCATTAAGCGGGAATTTACGAAACAGCATGTGGAAATTGCGTCAACAATATATCGAGCAGTCAACTCGGTCTATTTTAATTTGCTTCAAGGAGCTCATTATAAATACAGCAGTACAGATTAGTCTAGCATGGCGTCGAACGCGTTGGAAACGGGACACAAATTCGATATAAATAATTTCAAACTCTTAAATCCAGAAAATACTAAATTTGATTTAAACGCCTTGGAAAGATAGCAATATATAAAAATAAACGGAGCTGTCTTAACAGTAATTATGGTCCGATTCCAAACTCAACCCTGTATAGATTTATGAGGTAGATAGTAGTAGTTAGAAAATGAGAGTACTGGATACGAACCCGTTCGGAGCACATAGCGCCATCGAGTTCTCGAGGTGGCATCCACTTCTTCGGCAATGACCTTGAAAGATACCAGAGGCTGCTGAAGGAGCCGTTGAGGCATCCGAAGAAGTGTCTTCAGCAGCGACATCTGCGGCAGCCTCTGGTGTCATTGAAGGTCCACTGCTGAAGAAGTGTGCATGTCTTCAGCAGCGTGTGGTGTCTTTCAAGGTCATTGCTGAAGAAGTGGTGTTCAGCAGCAGTAGCAGCAGCAGCCAGGCGCATGCGCCGGGGCTATTCCTCAGATCAGTCCATCGAGTTCTCCATCCACTTCAAGTGGGCGTGTCTGCAGCAGCCTCTGGTCATTGCTGAAGAAGTGGTCTTCAGCGGGCAGTCTCTGGTGCCTTGCCATTGCGCACCCAAGCCTCCATTTTGGCTGTGGCCCAGGCGCCTGCGCCGGGGCTGTCGCGTACAAAGCACGTGTTGCTCATTGTTCAGGCCAGTCCGTCCAGGTGCCATTCACTTCTTTGGCAATGACCAGAGGCTGCTGAAGTAGTCATGTCTTCAGCAACGGTGTCTTTGGGGCCTTTGGCCGTGGCTCAGGCGCATGCGCCGGGGCTCTGGCTATGAAAGTGGGCGGGGCAACAGCCAATGAGAGTGGTTGTGGGCAGCATCCAATCAGAATTGTTGTTAGGTGCTGTTGGGCCTTTGGATGTGGCCCAGGCACCTGCACCGGGGTTTTTGCAAAAATAAAAACTGAATATATTTTTACATCAATATAATTAAAACTATAATCTGTATACAGAGTAGGCATGCGTGTATTTTCTGGGCAAATCGAAGCCCTGCAGCTTCTCACACAACTTGATGCGTCAATCAATCCTTGAACTGTTCCCTGCCTTATAGCGGCTCGCCAACTTTTCAATAGTATGAACTCTGGAAGTTCTCGTACATTTCGTATAGCAGGGCGTATTTCCCCGTGGAGAAATCCAAGTTTAAATTCTCGTAGGGGAAGCACTCAGAATTCAGGTACAGTTTGACGTTTGTCAGATTGCAGTGGTCAAATTTGCTTGAATCCGTGTCCAAATTCGCTTTGCGATTCGTCTGGAAGGCAACAATAACGTAGCGGGGTTTCTCCAACCGTGTTGCAGTCTTGACGGCCCACGTTTGTTTCGTAGCTTGCGCCAACACCGGATACTCGTACAGCTCCCAGCTGCGAAAACATATCTGCAACGTTCTCTCTTCCTCGACAATATTGAGAAGTTTTAGGTATTCTGCATCCGATGGATAGACGTACGGCACCCTCCAATGAACCTTGGTCAACTCAATTCTGGTGTCATCGTTACCCACGAAAGCGGTCCTATCGTTTTTCGATCGAGTCAAAATGAGCTCGTGACGCACACATTTAACAGAAGTTTGGGGTAGTCTTTCAAGAATCCCAGCAGGATTCTTCCCGGGATGCACACGTTAAAGCTCCCGTTCGCGTCGATAAGGTGGCTCGGTGAGTCTCCCGTATTCGTCCAGCCGGCATTCTCCAGGGCACGTACCTCACCCTCATTCAGAGAAACTACTCCCTTAAGTGTGCTCGTGATGCCCACGTTTTTTGTTCGATCCACCTCCACCCCGTTTATTTCATAGCGGACGTCGTCAAAGATGAAACTGAGGGCGTTATTTGTTAAAGCCGCATCTCCGCCTCCTGTACCCTTGATGAACCTGCCCTCTATGCAGATGCAGCTTAGATGCGGCAGTACGTAAACGCCTTATTGGTTGATTGGTATGTGAATTTCGTCATTGGCATTGAATGTTGTTGTTGTCACGAACGGCTGATGTACGAGCACCTCGACACGGCGTGCTGACTCATCCACAGCAGCACCGCCCAGAACACGAAACGTGTCTACGTTTATGTGTGTCGTTATTCAAATGCGGTTCCCTTGTTGAATTACAAGTACTAACTGACAGCACTCTGTTAATTTGCTTGCTTAAATACTCTCCATACAACCGTGCGCATGCACACTCTACCAGATTCAACGGTCTTGAAGAGGACAGACAGACAGACAGACAGACAGACAGACAGACAGACAGACAGACAGACAGACAGACAGACAGGCAGGCAGGCAGACAGACAGACAGACAGACAGACAGGCAGGCAGGCAGGCGGGCAGGCAGACAGACAGACAGCCAGCCAGACAGACAGACAGACAGACAACTACTGATAAGAAAACGGAAGTAGGAGAATAACTATAGATTCCTATTTGTCTCATCGAGCTGATTAATTTGATACCCTACATGACCTAGGTGGGCGGGGCAAGGAGCGTGGCCGGGGACGCCTCAAAAACCACCCCTAAAACCACCCCCAAAAATACCCCTAAAACCACCCCAAAAAACACCCCAAAAAACACCCTTAAAACCATCCCCAAAAACCACCCCTAAAACCACCTCTAAAAACCACCCCAATATTCCGATACCTCTCGTCGAGTCCTTTAATTTGATACCCCACATGACATAGTTTTTACGTAGGGGTTAGCCTAGATTTAGACTACTGTTCTCAAATAATTAGCGATGTAGGATGTTCTACTACCGAGAACTAAGATGTTTGCATATATCAATCAGATGGTTCCCACGCGTGTCCGAAACGCATTAAGATAACAAGTAATTTCAAATAAATAAACTGAAGAATGTTCTAGAATGTTTTTTTCCCACACGTGTCCAAAACGCATTAAGATAACAAGCAATTTCAAATAAACAAACTGACGAATGTTCTAGAATGTTATTTTATTGTAATAATACAAACAAACAAACGGGTCACCTTGTAGTGTCTACAACGTAATTAAGTGCATATACAGAGCAAACCTAAACAAGCATATCCTGTCGGCGAGTTGAAAGGTTTTTTCCCCATAATAAAAACAATTATAACAACTCTTATCGGCAGCGAACGTGCTTTTTTCTTAAACTTTGATATCAATATTTATTTAGTATAAACAATTGCAAACATTGGAATTTCCGAGAAACTTCTGTTTACAATCATAAGCATATATGGATTATTTAAAAGACGGGCATGTGGGTCGCCGATTAGCTCAGTGGGTTGGAGCGAGGGCTCCGGTGCGCGCGGACCCGGGTTCGACTCCCGGTCGGCGTCATTTCCAGAACGTTTGCGAAAACCCCAGCGCATGCGCCTGAGCCACGGCCAAAGGCCCCAAAGACACCGTTGCTGAAGACATGACTCCTTCAGCAGCCTCTGGTCATTGCCGAAGAAGTGAATGGCACCTGGATGGGCTGGCCTGAACAATGAGCAACACGTGCTTTGTACGCGACAGCCCCGGCGCAGGCGCCTGGGCCACATCCAAAATGGCGGCTTGGGTGCTCAATGACAAGACACCAGAGGCTGCCCGCTGAAGACCACTTCTTCAGCAATGACCAGAGGCTGCTGCAGACACGCCCACTTGAAGTGGATGGAGAACTCGATGGACTGATCTGAGGAATAGCTCCGGCGCATGCGCCTGGCTGCTGCTGAGGCTGAACACTCACTTCTTCAGCAATGACCTTGAAAGACACCAGACGCTGCTGAAGACATGCCCACTTCTTCAGCAGTGACCTTCAAAGACACCAGAGCCTGCCGCAGATGTCGCTGCTGAAGACACTTCTTCGGATGCCTCAACGGCTCCTTCAGCAGCCTCTGGTGTCTTTCAAGGTCATTGCCGAAGAAGTGGATGGCACCTCGTGAACTCGATGGCGCTATGTGCTCCGAACGGGTTCGTATCCAGTACTCTCATTTTCTAACTACTGATAGTATTTAAGACTTTCCGTGAATACTTACCCTCCAGTTCTAAGAAACCAATATAATTGCTCTTATGTCCAAAAAATTCTAAGAAACCCTATAGGCTTATCGATTCATTCTACTTCAGTAATAGGAGGTTTGGTATTTAAAGCAGCGTAGTGATAGTTATGTTTAGATTAGTCTTCAAATCCTGAGTATGCTACAGTTGTCAGCGAAACACGTGTCGAATTTAATTACTGTGTCTTTTGGCGTGTGGGGTTAACTTATCAAGAATTCATCAATAAACGCCAGACTGGAACAGAAAAATGTCAATTATTTTCGAAATCACTCTGTTCAGTTAACAGAAACGATCCCTCCTCATATCTTTAAGATGCACCAATTGAATGCACAATATAAAAATATACCATTATCTTCTATTTTTCAACAATTACAAATCCTTCTGGGAAAATAGTTTCAAAACAAACTCGCATTTTACCTTTCAACACCATGCTGCTATTTCACTTAATATTATAGTAGGTCGTACACAGGCTAAATTATTTTGAGTACCTACCGACTGCCAGTGTCTTAATTAAGGTTTCCGTATTATAAACCGTTAGTATTTGAAAGGCATGCGGCTGACATTATAAACAACCGTCACAAACTTAATAAAGTTACCCCAGCTTTGTGCGGGCATATGAGGGTGCCATGCTACTGTCTTTAAACGAAACTGATCAAAGATATAAAATTGGAACTCTTAAACTCGAAAATAACAAATTATTAAAGTTCGTAATTAAAGCAAAATTTTAATTACCTTTACGGGGAATTTAACAATTGTTTTCACATAAATAGGTACAGTTTCTTTTATTCCAAATATGATATAAGGGCACGCATGTGAGAAAATATGAAGTTTCTAAGCATTTAAATCTAAAGAATTTTACACCGTGAATACATGGAAATAGAAATTCACCTCACTAAATTGCACTTAGATAAACACGAAGAGCAGGACAAACAGATTTCTCATTGTTTGCATCGCCAGAGGCAACAAAAGCATGGAACATACAATATTCTGTTTGCGGGTTAAGTTAACTTGCTTTTACCCTAAAAATAACGAATTCTAAGATTTAAGGGCGTTTTTGTTGCAGATTTTGCAACATTTTTTTAAATTTAATCATTTACGTTCTTATGCGATGTAAAGTCAAAAATACTACAGCACAAATACACATACGGAGTGTCCAATAGGTTAATATATTGCAATCCATCAATATGGTCTATTTTCCCCTAATGTATAAAGAACAATTTCTCAACCCTTCAAATTTCATCCTAAAACACGATCTGATATTACATAGTCAACAAATTAGATAAACAGCAACCCTGTATACTTGTAACCAAAATAGTATCATGTTGATGAACTAAAACTAGACTACTTGTCAGTTCTTGGTTCTGTATGAGGCGCCGTTTAGGACATTATTCTGTTTCTTGAATATTTGCAACTTTTTGCATGTTTATGTAAGAAATTGCAATATTTATTAATTTAAACCTGATATTTTTAAAATGTTTGTATATAATCCTATTTCTTTATAAATATTAACTTCCAACACATTATTAAATTCAAACGCAACGAGCGGACAAAACTGGCGATATTTATATTAGTTGTGTGCATCTGAATAAAATGTAGGGTTCGTCTTATATCTACTAGAGAGCGCCACCATAACAATTGGTCGCGTAAAAGATAATTTGGCAACATAGCAATGGAATTATACCGTTAAGTAGTTCAAAAGATCAAGGTTTGACGTTGACATTCCAAATTTTTCCGCCACTGCCAGGCCCGGTTCACTCATATTATGCTATTTTTAGTTTGTTAACCAAAACACGCGATGGCGCTACGCGGAATGTTACCTAGGTTGCTAGGTTACCATTTTAAAGTTTATCGCGGTAAAAATTTAAACGCTGAGCCACGAACTACCTCGTTAAAGCTGAACATAAAACGTTATCTGGGATACCTTTGGAAAATTTTTGCCATGGACTACTTTGTTGAAGCTGAACATAAAACAATATCTGGGTTACCTTTGGAAAATTTTTGACTTATCTAGGGTCGCGTCGCATCGTAAAACTTCAAAAGCGAACGTAAATTTAAGTAGGTACATATAATTGGGCCGCCGAACAGACGGAGTGATCACCCTGCAAGCATGAGCTCTAGGCGGGATCACTATCAATTTAGGACGACCGAACCGCAGTGATGCGCTTTCTTTAGACCCAACGAAGTCGCATCACTCCAACTCGGTCGTTATAAAATAATGCTGGCCCCGCTAGAGCACGTTCTTGCAGGGTGATAACTCCGTCTGTTCGGCGGCCCAAGTATAATAATTTGTAAATTTGGTTTCCGTATACGAATTTATATTCTGGTAAGTACTATTAATTGATAAATTCAAGAAGTTTATCTGTTCTTTTGGTTACATATTACATGTACCTTTTATTCGAATGTATAAAATTGGTATGCATAAGTATATGTATATTATTGTCATGTTTCTATTACAGTGAGAATTATGGCACCATTGCGCTACCGAACTTATATTGTACAAGAGTGTAATAACCGGAAATCCACACAGCACCGTGTTCCAAATCCCAAAATGTAAATGTATGTTATTATTATTGTTATACAATTATGTATATTCAGTATCATTGTAAATCCAAGATGGCCGCCGCCACAAAATGGCGGATTAGATATTTTTTCAATCCCCTCAATATGGGTATCAAATGAAATTGCTTGACACTTTAGAAAAAATTCCTAATCAAATGGCGTCCGAAACAAAATGGCGGATCATAGACCTTAGATGAGGGAAGAGTATGGATTCGCAACGCCCGATCTTTGCCGTGCACGTGAGTGTTACCAAAATTTGAGCATGTTTGGTGCCAAACAAAGTAATGAAACTAGGTTACTGTTTAGAATTGATGTAATTTAACTCAAAATAACGAAAGCAGCGTTTGAAATAGCGCAACTAGTCATATCATTTTAAGATTTTTCGTTCAATTCTCGGCGTAAAGGGACTAAGAAGTTTAGGTTACGCCCCTTTTTTTGGTGCCGAATGGTAACAGGAACACCTGCTTTGTTATTCCTCCTCTTCTTCCCTCCTCTAAGGTTTAGACAGTCAATATATTAAAACTGAAATCTAGGTAGGTATCTAATCAAAGCTTTGTAAACTTAGAATAAACAAAACAAAAACAAAACTAAAAACTTGAAAATAAAATAAGTAAAAAAAACATTTTTAAGTTAAACGCTTTTATTGTAAAGAAACATAATATTGATGCAGATAATGTACTAAAAGCTAAAAAATAATTAGGTAGGTACCAGGTACCAGTCATCACACCACTCTCCTCATCGATCTAGAGCATTGATCAGACTAAAATAAAATCGTAGGGCGAGTCGAATTTCTATTATCTACAGTCAACCGCTCATATCATTATAGGTATGCTTTGGATGCATCTTCTCAATACTCAATAGACAACATCGCAGAACGATCATTTACATATTTACTCAGGTTACGCTACTCCCAGGATTTTATTTTAGTCTGATCAATGCTCTAGATTGATGAGGAGAGTGGTGTGATGACTGGTACCTGGTACCTACCTAATTATTTTCTAGCTTTTAGTACATTATCTGCATCATTATTATGTTTCTTTACAATAAAAGCGTTTAACTTAAAAATGTTTTTTAACTTATTTTATTTTCAAGTTTTTAGTTTTGCTTTTGTTTTGTTTATTCTAAGTTGACAAAGTTTTGATTAGATACCTAGATTTCAGTTTTAATATATAGACTGTCTAAACTCTATGATCCGCCATTTTGTTTCGGACGCCATTTGATTAGGAATTTTTTCTAAAGTGTCAAACCCTTTCATTTGATACCCATATTGAGGGGATTGAAAAAATAGTAATCCGCCATTTTGTGGTGGTGGCCATCTTGTATTTTTTTCATGGTGTACTGTATTGTACTAGTTAAGCACTTTCATTTGATACTCATATTGAGGGGGTTGGAAAAAAATATGTAATCCGCCATTTTGTGGCGGCGGCCATCTTGGATTTACAATGATACTGGAATATACATAATTGTATTGTCATCACAACTAAAGGTGTGTACCAAATTTCAGATCAATCGGGCAACAGGAAGGGGGTAAAATTTCAATTTCTAGATTTGACCTACACAAAAAAACAAACAAACAAACAAGGCAAGCTAAATAATAAAACCGTTTAAAAAAAATAAAAAGTAAACTGTGACTCTGACTGAGAAATTTTTTTAATTGTGTTTAAGTTGCAAGTTGTAATTGTAAAAATGTAAAAAATAAAGAAAATCTGTACTGTACAAATACGCAGGAAGTTTAACATGGTTTAACGGATGCGCACGCAGCAGGGCCCGATTCTATAATGATCATCACCGTAGACTGAATTCAGTCTACGTCATCACCCATCTCGTTGTTAACTATTCCTGTGTTGCCAAATTGTCATTTCATGGTTAATCTATCATAGTGGCGCTCTCTAGTAGATGTAAGACGAACCCTACATTTTATTCAGATGCACGCAACTAATGTAAATATCGCCAATTTTGTCCGCTTGTTGCGTTTGAATATAATAATGTGTTGGATGTTAATATTTATAAAGAAATAGGATTATATATAAACATTTTAAAAATATCAGGTTTAAATTAATAAATATTGCAATTTCTTACATAAATATGCAAAAAGTTACAAATATTCAAGAATTATAATAATGTCCTAAACGGCGCCTCATAGTTCTGCTACCAAGAAGGACGGAAGATGAATATATAGGTTTAATGAGGTGACATCAGGTAGCAATGCTAGAGTGGAACTAAATTGGTATGTACAATTTTGCTCTTTTGGGGGAGAATTTATATCTACGTTATTCTACATTTGCTTCGGATAAAAAGTTTAACGTTCGTGGACTGTTATACAATTGCTTAGATAGTGGAGAACGCCTTGTATACAAGGCGGGTCCAAAAAAGTAGGTCATGCTCTTAGTCACAGATTATTTGACCGAAAATAATGGGACCTTCCTTATAACGTCTAACAGCCAAATTATCGTTGGAAAGAAAAAGAGGTAGGTGTTTAGTTGTCGAAATAATGATTAACAAAAAAGGTACCATCCGAGGGCATTTTTCTGAAGTTTATGAGTTATGCAGAAACATATCCAACCGAGGACATTTTTCTCGAGCTTAGTTTGTCACCTAAGAAAAACAGCAGCGAGTGGATCAACAACACATAGTCAAATGAGTTGCAATATATCATATCCATGACAAGAATAAAATGATGTCACACTGTCATTTGTTGCTATGGAGCTAAATATATTTTTAATTGAAGTTCATAAAAGTCAATATACATATAATGTCATTTTGAAATACTTCAGAAATGTACAGGTACAGACAATACATTGGTATTGCAAGATATTTTATAGTAACTTTCAGATAATATTTCATAAGCTAATTATTATATTCTTGAAATTGAAGAAAATGCTAAATTTATTTCTGGGTAGTAAAACTAGGTATATGAAACAAAAATGTTGGTCTCCAAGGTACCAAATTAATTGTAGATTAGTTATTTGCTCCATTAAAATAGTATATTTTACAACAAGAGATGAAAATACTGTTTTTTTCGTGAGGTGAGAATCTCACGAACTAAAAAAACGTATTTCATCTCGAGTAGGAAATGCTATTTTTTCTACACATATATGTATATATTTGGGGGTCTGCAGATTCACAGTATTCACTTTCTGAGTCCATTTAAAATGCTGTTAAATTATAAGCGAACCCTCACAATGCAAATTATTAATTATTTATTTAGTCGCTGCTAGGTAACATACGCAGGCTACTAAATGAAAGTGTTTCTTCTATCCATTATTAAAACTATAAATTTGACATTTTCATTTTCACTTCTAGAGATGAAAATATTTTCATCTCTAAAGTAAAAAAATGTCACTTTCAAACAGAGTAGACAGTTGAAAAATTGCTATTTTCATACATATGTGTAGAAAAAACTATTTATTTGCAGATATAATTATTTGTTCATAAAATGTCTACTAATTTGAGATAATCGCTGAACAATTTTTAGGGCTGGGATAAAAGAATTGTCGAACATACATTTATTTTTCAACTTGTCTTACAAAAATTACAAATCAGCGCAACGAAAACCTATAAAACATAAGCTCCAAGGCAACATTTTATAAGTAAAATATGGAATACACTCAACTTGTGACAAGAAATTTGTAATAAGAAAATTATTACTATTATTATATAAAGTACCTGAGCTGAAGACTCATTATTTTTACACTAAAATTAAACAAATTAGTTGTTGTTGGGTTTTAATTGAAAGTGTACTGTGATAGCTAGCGTTATCCGCATTACAATGGCAGAATGCCCTACATTTTTCAAAAGTTGATGTTCAAACTACCGAAGAAAGTTATTTTGATCATATTCCCCATAATAATCAGAGTCTTTTTCTTTAGACGAAAACGCCGGGAATGAAACCCGATCTAGAACCAGCATGGAGAACAATAAACCTAAACCTAAATCACTTTAAATTCAAGCACAGTTTTAACATTGAAAATGTTATTAGTATCTTATATACGGAAATTTTGAATGCCGCATTTGCCACACCAAGTGACGCGTTGAGATTCGAGCGCCAGCGCAGCGATTCAAAGGCAAGCGGCTGGCAGCGAGGAACGAGCACCGCGGAGCGCTCATTCTTCTCTTCTCTGGCTAGCAACGAGCATACAATAGTGTGAGAGATTGCAATCCGCCCAAGTTATTTAACATGCTATAACGTATGCGGAAATATTTCAAATGCACAAGGGTGTGATGAATAGTTTCCAATATAACCATAACAATAACACCGATATCCCATATCCAAATAAAAACACCGCTGCAGTAAATGCTGTCGTTGCATGGGCCAGGGCATCATTGGACCCAATATAATAGCATTGTTCAAACAATGATACTAGGGAAGTGATTACTTCCTAACACACGCTATCGCGTATACGAAACGCACAAGGGTTACAGTGTACTTCATCATTTTCAATGTCTCCCCCGGTTGAATCTTTGCGAAGGCTGTGCATTTTTTTATATTCCACCGACTTAAGTACCTTGCACCACCAACTTTTGTTTTTTTTTGGCGCTTTTTATACTGCAATCTTTCCAAGAGCGGCTGACAGTTTTCTATCTTGAAATAACCATATTTCATCGAGAAAAACAAATTGCAGCATCCCTTCATTCTTCAGACGAACGTATTCTCTCAAAACTGATATTCGCTTCAAGGCAATATGAGGTAGTTCCATAAATCCACGTCGACGATCATCTTTCTTAAGTTTAAAACCAATGTTGCGCGCAATTTTCCATAATGTTGTTTTACAGCTCGTAAAAATGTCATGTTCCAAAAGTACCTATTTCTCGTAGAGATTCTAGCGTGATGTGTTCTGAAATTAGAGTAAATAGGTAAGAAGCCAACTAGAATAACAGTAAAAACTTTGCAGTACTTTTGTTTTGGTACATATCGTATATAACATTTCGAATTGCAACTTGGTCAAAATCATCAATATCTACAATAGGCTTCCTACGTACACGTTTTTTCTTGGGACTGCGAATAAGATCACCTTTGTTACATTTTGCCGCAATATTGTTTACTGATTAGAAGATCGCACTTATTACAGCCCCAACGCACTAGAAAAAATGGTACACGCATGTAACAGAATTTGCTTTAATCCTATTATTTAAAAATCTTGGACTTGGATCTCTTCCAGCAGTTAGTGACAACGGGCCCTGATTTTCCTGCTCCCGTACGAAATCATTGACATGACCGTTTCTTGAGCCTGACTTCTTAATGGTTTAGGAATAGTGTAACGTGTAAGGCTGTGGTGTAAGTTTAAAATACTATCACTATCACAGAATAGGAAAAAAACGAAAGATATTTTGATAGTTATTTATGTTATAAGGATCGTAACGCCAATCATCATGGTACTAGTTATGAAGTTTATCTGACGAGGCGAAGCCGAGCTGATAAACATGATCCGAATTACATACAAAGCTTTATCTGCTATCATAAAGTTATAAGAAAAATGGTTAAATTATTTTTAATATTCTGACATAACAGTGACATTTTGAAAATAATTATTTTTGAAGCATAAAATTTTTAAGCCCAATAAGCTATTTCTCCGTTTTCTTGACCACGAAATAAACAACGAATTGTTGATTTCAGTATCATAATGAACATCATTACAGTACTCAAAAATTCAGGCTCATAATGTTGTCATTTTGATATAATAGCAGATAAATTCATTTAGCGCTTGGAACTCTTCAAATCAAACGTCAAAACATGAATTGCCCATAAAATTTTTGACGGAGTACAGATGGAAGTGTGACAATCTCGCAATTGTTTACCAAAAGTAACACTTCAATAGAACTGCAGCTAACGTATAGATTGCTCATTAACTGCTTAGGTAATTAACTTTTTAGATTTTGCAGAATTTTATTACTAACTATGATGTCATCCCATTCTTATCATGAATAGGGAATATCTCGTAAACCAAGTCCTAAATCAAAATTTTACAAGAGTGAAAAAAATAAAATAAATCAACGCTTGGTGTAGAAAACAATACCTTTAAACCACAGGCGTGTATAGAGAAAAGTTGGTGGGTTAATGGGTATTACAACCCCCTTTCCTCCGTTTGCGTACAGATTTTTTGACCACAATTACACAAACATATTGCTGGTATATGGAAAAATGTACAAAATTTCAACTCAATATCGTAAAAAACAAAAATAGTTTTTTTAAATTTTAATTTTGACACCCTGAATCTTCAAAGAAAGAAGCCTAAATGAAAAATGGCATCAGGAAAGTCCCATTATTTTCGCCAGATAATCTGTAGCTAACAGCTTGACCTTCTTTTTTGTAACATCCTGTAAATTATTTGAGAAATCGGAACTTGAAAGGTAGCCAAAGAAAACGCCATCGTTGTGTTTCGTTGGATTGTTTTTGATGCCATAAGGAATCTATCCAATACTGAGGTATTTCTTTGTGACACTTTCGCGTCTGTTTTTATTGCTTAGAATTTTAATATCCAATTCTAGAAGAAAAATAACTTAAAACTGGCAGTATGTTATCGTCGCTGGTACGTCAGCAACCACGTAATGGCACAGCAAGGAGGCATTACACACAAATCATTATGCAACTACTTAGTTATGCTTCTCAATAATATAATACTTTTATGAATCAGTTTATGTATCTCAAGTCATTCTAGTACTAACCTTGGTTCGGTTCAGGTGATATTGAAGAGTGATTGATCTACGTTCGAGCTGATGTCGCCCAACACAGTACAGTGTCAGTGCTTATCGAACCACCGCACACTTATGTTTCGTTTCGCTCAGCACTTTAACGTCAGAAAGGGGCATTTTTTTCCTTTGGGCTTATGTACTATTCGTTTGTGAAATCCACGAATATGAGAAACACTAAATATAAGTAGCAGGGTAAGTGGTTATTATCCACTTACTAACAATTCTGTTTAAGGACAAGTAAATTAGGAACAGGAAAGAGCGAGCTGAAAACTGAGATGTTATAGACCAAGACAACCCAGCCCTAACACAGCAAGAGGCTGGTGGAAAATTCTTGGTGCAGCTACGCGTTGCTCTTCTGTTGCTCCCAAATTTCTGATACAGTCATAGATGCCCTTTTGTAAGAGATTATCCATTCGCCGACAACCTGACAAACCACATAGCAGGTCACAGGATTTAACGACAGTTAATAATTTGTGCACGAAAGCAGATCATGGGCCAATTGTATTAAATGCTTGGTTTCAGTCAGGACGCGCAGTTTTTGAAGTGAAACTTCTTTTGCCTCGGTAGAGTAAGTTCCTGTGTTGGCAAATGCGAGCGTTACGAAAAGTTAAACGAATAGTGGGGAGCAGTCGGGTAGAGGAGAAAAGGAATATCGAACGCCCCACTCTGTAGTCACGCTCTGTCTCATACTTCGCGCTGTTTCTCTCAGGCAAGCGTCAGTAAGGCAAGGACATAGCGTTTCAGTTCTCGTGACACCACAAAGCGCTTGGTTAGAAGCATTAAAATTCGATTTTATCTTCCACAATAAATTATTATTTTGATACGGACAATATTTATTATCGATTTTTTGTGTATTCCAAGTGCGATTGGTAGTCTATAAATTAATGAGTATATTACAGTGTTAGGAAAATTAGAATGAACGTCTTTACTTTTAAAAGTGTCGAGGATTATAAACGGATAAAATTTCCTTCCCTAATCCAATAATAACCTTGATAATATGGAGCAATTCAGAAGATCCATAAAAATAATAGTCTTGCTTAATTTGTGCCAGTTCAAATTTTAATTTTTTTAATTTTGTGAATTTCTGGAATGTACTAAATAAATAACTGTTTAATTACATATATAATAATATCGGCGTTCCGTCCCCGTTCGAGGGCTTTGTCAAGATTTATTAAAAACGTATAAAAAGATATAAAATATTTGATTTTTTTGTTTTTTTGTTGTTTGTGTTTTTGTTTTTGTTTTTTGTTTTTTGTTTTCAGAGAAAATTAAACCGCACATAGACCTATCATTTCAGTTTAGATTTGAGTGAAGACATGGAAGTTGATGAATAAAGATATATTTGAAACTCATAAATGTACTCCAATCATCTGTTTGCCCTACAAATTTTTTATTCCTCTAATAACGTTGAAGTATCACTTCTATCGCGCGTGGCGACCACACACCCAGTTTTTTTTAAGAAGGGGGTAGTGTTATGAGTAATGCTTGTGCTTAGTACGATACTGAGATTTATTTGATGTGTTGCGCGTGTCATGTCTGACTATTGGGTGATTGGGTGACTTTGTTTATTTGCCCAACATGAAATTTTTTTCTTAGAGATTCTTCCACCATATTTTTCGGGAACAGTTCGGTAGTAGTACAAAAAACGATGATTAGCCGGGAATGGAGCAGTAGTAATATTTATTTAGTGTTTGGAGCCACAAAAACTAAATTCGAGGACGATTCAGAAAGAATGGTAAATTTAAGAATTGAAATAGGGAATTCAATTTGTAAGTGTTCCTTGTTCGTTTATTGTTGAATATTATTGATTAATTAGATATCCAAATTACTGAAAAATAATTGTAAATAGTCACTGAAATAAAGATTTCTTAAAACTAAGTAGGAAACAATATTTTTCAGAAGTTAGTTGCATACGTTTGACTTGAATACATTGCTATGTATCTGTGATGGAAGTAAAAATTATTACATATTAAATTACTAGAAAATTTCGTATACCTAACCAATAAATATATATATAATCATAAGGCCTTGTCTACCCGAAGGTGTAAGGCGTTCATCTATATTTGCATCTTTCATTCGCGTACACTAACTTTGTCCATTGCTTCTTGTTCTTCGCTAGTATTTTGGCGTCTTCCCAGTTTTCACCTTTATTCTTGATCACATTTGCCACTTCATCGTTCCATGTCTTCTTGGGTCTTCCCCTTCTCCCTCTACTCTGTACTCTGGTTTCCCATACGTATTTCACAGGTCTGTCATCTTTCATCCTGCCCAAATGTCCAAACCATTTCAGCTGTTGTTCTGCTATTCTCTCAGACAGTGGCTCGACACCCAGTTCTTCTCTCACTACCTCATTTCTGATTCTGTCTCTTCGAGTGATTCCGTTAACTTTTCATAGATACTTCATGTCCATAGCTTGTAATTTGCTTCTCAGGTTGTTATTTAAAATCCAACTTTCACTCCCATGTGTAAGTATCGTTTTATACACGACCATCTTTGTCTTTCTGGTTATTTCTCTTTTTCCAATGAATGAATTTTTTAAGGAATGGTATATCTTCGCAGCATTTGCTATTCTCTCACTTATTTCATCCTCCATACTTCCCTCTCGCCTCTCTGTGTATCTGTACACCCAAATACTTGAAAACCTCAACTTTTTGTATGATTTCCCCATTTATAGCTATATTGGTGTCTTTTTTATCTCTTCCGATAACAATCACTTTTGATTTATTTGTATTTATTTTCATTTTTCTCTTCCCCAATTGCCGCTCCCATATTTCCAGATTTTTTTGCAGGTCTACTTCTCGCGAGGCGCAAATCATCAGATCGTCTGCAAAGGCACATACTGACATTTCAGTTGGTTTTAGTTTATAATATGCTATATGCACTCTCTTCGTCTGCTTTTTTGTTTCTTTTATAACATCGTCCATGATCATTATAAACAGTGTTGGGCTTAGTACTCCTCCTTGCCGTAGGTCGTCATTAGTGGCGAATTCTAGTGATTGCATATTTTCCTTTCTTACATAGCTTTTGTTATTATGGTATAAGCTCATTATTGCTTTTCTTAGTTTTAAATTTATACCTCTATTTTCCAAGCTTCTCCATGCAGTTCTGTAACAATGCACCGACGTAATGCCTAAGAGCTCTAATGAACTTAGAGTGGCATTCCGTAATTGTTCTACGAGACCGTTGCTGTTAATTTGAAACAGACGGAAGCCCCGACCAAATGATAAATTTGCCAGTATACGCATGCACCGATGGAAGAATGAAACACGCTACACGTGCGACCGACGTCATGCGAGATGATAGGAATTCCCAAACCAATCTTTGCAAGCGGCACTGATGTGACGTTGAAACTCTTGACTCCCACTTTTACGAGATGGCAAGAATTCGTGCTGAATTTGCACCCGCCACCACAGCTGACGTAGAAGAATCCGACGTCAAACCGCCGTCGAAGACCCACACTTACCGCGTATAAAAGTGGGTGCTCCGCAGAAGAAAATTCAGTATTTGGCCGTCCGGCCCTCAGCTGGAACAAATACTCCCAGCATCCGGGATGATGCTGGCCGCTGACATCCGACCTAGTAGTACCTGATTGACCGTTCCGACTTTGCCGTGTGATCGACTGAAAGTAACCGACCCGTAAATATTTGAGTAAGTACCCTAGCTTGTTGGTAACAAATAAGTAAATACGTTCATACTGGGGAATTGAAAGTGCTGTGAAGATTAGATCGTTTTGGCAATCCTGTGTGGCACTTGTGTCTGTAATGGGACGAGATACCGGCGGAATTCGATCGCATCTTTGTAATGGGCGGCTTTTGGTGAAATCTTAAGGCAGGACGTATACTTGTTTGCAACGGACAAGCTAGCGGCGTTCCCCCAGGTGATTGCATTCGCGTGCTGCGACGAGAATTGCCAACAGAAACCCGGCTCGGAGTCGGCACCGTTCGGTACTCCCACGAGAACTCCGAGTCACCGTAAATATTCAGTTTTGATTACACGACAGGCCGTAGCGCACCATCAGGATACTCCGCGTTTTATTTCTAAATAAATATCTCGTATTTTTGTATATATTCCGATTTATTAACTCAATTCTTTTAAGAATACTCCGTGAGAACCGCGTTTTATTTCAATGTAAATAATATCTCGTATTTTTGCATATAAATCCTGTTTTTATCTATTCAATTCTGTTTATTCAATTCTTTCACATGTAAATAGTTAAATTAATAGAGTACCGTTTCATTTTGTTTCTGTTTTGTTATTCGACGTTTAGCAATAGTCATAGAACCCCACCCTTCTGCGACTAAGAGCGTAAGAGTGATCAACGACTAAGTCTTACCGACCTGCCCGTAAATACAACTCCAGAATCGTTCATAAGAGAACGATCCGACCAGCCTAAATATACAGCGTATCCCAATAAGAATAAGTGATACCGAGGGGTACCGCTGCATATTTAGGGACCGCACCTAGAACGTCCAGAATTGGCGTACGAAATAAACCCAGACGAAAGTTATCGTTGTATAAGTGACGTCCGAAATCAGGAGAAAGAAATCGTTGTAGTTCTTTGCGGGATTCTGTCGAACGCCTTTTCCAAGTCTAAGAAGGCCAAATACACTTCAGAGTTCTTTGTTCTGGTCTTTTCAATTATTTGTTTGATTGTGAAGATATGGTCCTGTGCACTTCTTCCTCTCCTGAAACCGCTTTGTGCTTCTTCTAGATGTGGTTCTAATAATATTCTGAATCTTTGTTCGATTATTCTTTCGTATGTTTTCGCTACGACACTCAGTAATGTGATTCCTCGGTAGTTTGAGCATACTCTGGTATCTCCTTTATTCTTATAGACCGGTACAATTATTCTCACCTTCCAATCGTCTGGTACTTCTCCCAAATCCCAAGCTTTATTGAAGATTGCTGTTACCATTTTTCCACCTTTTCCGCCCAAATTTTTCATCATCTCTGGTGTTATTCCATCATGGCCTGCAGATTTTACTCTTTTGATGATTTTCACGGCCCCCACAACCTCTTCCACACTTATGGCATCTTTCAGAACCTCGTCCTGTATACCTAACCAATAAATACATCAGAGAATTGAACCTATCTTCATAACTTCGAGAAAGAAAAAAAAAGAACGTGCGTGGTCCTTCAGTGTCGGCAGAAGTTGGCGAATCACTGTACATATAGAGTATTGCATTTTTAATTTTATGTCGTGAAACCGCAGATTGAAAAGTCGTTTTCAATCAAAAGGTGCAGCTCCAAATATAGTGCAACCGCAACCAATTTCTATTTACAAACCAAACAATTTTCGTAACTAAATAAATTATGTAATAAAATAAAAGTTGCGAAAAATATCTGTTTTTGTTTTGCTTTTATAAGAATAACGATTTGAAGATACAATTCTTGTTGAAAAGGCGCAATTCCATTTTCCTTAAGGTAGTTTCTATTTGTCTGTGTATTGAAAGGAGTCAAAACAATAAACGAGGGAAGAAGCGAAAATATGCTCCAATTATAAAGAACAGCATTTCGGCATTTAAATTGAATATAAAATTTGCTCTTTGGCAAACAAGCAGAGCCTGGGCGCGATTTTATATTCAAATTAAATTTCTTGGGACTTCATTTGTTAGAGGAGGATTCTTTTGTTCTCCTTGAATATATTTTAATGAATCGGGGAGAATACTGCAGAATTAATTTTCGATATAATTTTAAATTATCTTACAGAATCGCAAATTAAAGGCATACCTAAGTGACGGCAATAAGGAACCAAAACAGCTTCCACGCGAACCTTATTTACTGAAAAATTATCCATGGATATTATGTGTTCTTAGTGCCATAAATCACTGGTTAGTTAGCAGTAAGAACTTGAGCTTGATTATTTTGAAAAAATATCTAAAATAAAATAAGTACAAATAATTAACATCTCGAAGTTACATGCCATTTAGAATTGAAACGACCTTCATATATTTATAAAGCAGTATGCACGATTTTCCAGCGTTCTTCCGGTGCTTATTTCCGGCACTAAAATTGCCATTGTACAAACAACAACTAATGGATAATTAAATGCCAAATACCTAGTACATATATTTTAGCACGCGAAATTTTTTTAAGTCATTCTTTTTGAAAAATGCAATTTACAAACAATTTTAAAGCATTGTATAAGGTCAAGCAGGGTGCAGTTAAAATACTTGAAATGAATTGCAGATAAGTTACTTGTAGAAGAAGCACGTACACTGGTCATTGATGGCTAAATTTTGCCTAGGTTAGTTAATTCACGTGGTTTTTCCAGGATTTTCACACTTTTGGAGGTACTAATGAAAAATTAAGAAGGTAAAGGTATGGTTCGGTTTTGGCGTTTGTCGGCGGCCGTCGACGGTAGCTGTCAACGGCGGGGTACTGATTGTAATGTTCGCTTATCAACGCGGTTCGCTTTGCACGTCCAAACTTCCAAACGCGGCAGTCAACAGCGCGCCGTTGCGTGCAGACTGCTAGGGTAATCAGTATGAACGCGCCGTCGAGGTTTGATAGTCAATGTCTACGACGATATTGGATTCTTGATATAGTTTTTAAATCTGCGAACACTATGTTGAGCACAAAATTGAACTGCTCTCTATTTAAACGGACAAATTGTCGAAAACGCTCCTCATCGTTCTGAAGATGGCTTTTAATTAATAAATTGAAATACCCCTCTGTATATCTATTTTTAAATATGGTACTCTGTTCACGAGCAGACGTCTCTTCTTCAAGGCAGTGTGTCAGTAGAACCATTTCCAAGTAGTCTTCTTCTTCTTCTTCTTGTAATAATGGGAGGCACAATTCCATTGCAAACGGCAAATACCTCTGAAGACTCAAACACGACTGTCGTCCGCTAGAACGTGGAAGCGCAAAAGGAACCAGTCGCTATGCCGCCGTCGGCGCCGTTGACGGATACCGTTTTCGGTCGCCGACAACGTCGACTGAAAAACGCCAAAACCGAACCATACCTTAATTGACAATATCGAATGGATTCAGCACTAACTTGATGAAAGTTTATATTTAAAATAAAAGAACGTGTGTAAAACTTTCACTGTGTCAATAAATTATACAGGATAGATTATAACAAACGTCCCAAGACAAAACTCCATTATTTTTGAAGATATGACAATACTTCTTGGAACAAAGTTGCACAGTTTATTGTCATCTACTTTTTGTGATAGATGCTCAATCAATACCGCTTGCTGTGGAAGGGACATCAACTTCAGTTATTTAAACGGAACATCCTGTATATTTTTTTTATTTTTGGATTCCTTGTTAAATTGTCTTAAAAAGTTTGGTAGTACCATACTTAGTGATATATTTAATAAAGTACGCTGTGGAAAGAATATAAAATTTGTATTCGCTTTATCTAATACAAGCGAACGACTAAACTTAATTTATTACAGATACTGCTCAAGCAATCCACCATTCTGTTGAACAAAGGGACATTTTTTGCCTGCCAAATAATTGGGCCGTATGCTGTACGTTGGTAAAGCTAGCATTGTTCTACGCTTCCTTACATTCCTTGTTGCCCTCCGCGACACCGTGATATATTTAGAAATCTGAGGAATTTCGCCAGTATAACTGTCAAGTCTTTCCCCCCAACTCCCTTTTCAAATTTCTCGAGTCTTGGTCCAATGTGATATTCACGCTGGTTTCTCGATTGTGCTACTGGAGAGTGCGGTTGGCTGATCGAAGTGGTGTGCTTCCTGAGGGGTTTGTTTTCTTTAAACCTTTTGTGAAACGTTCGGGTTGAGCAGAGAACTTGTTTGTGGCTTTTAGTCCCGTTGTCTCATCCATATCGGGATTCTGCCGATCTCACAAGCATTTTCTGTGAATTTGAGATAAACCCTGACTAGGTAAGTCATAATTCTCTTTACTCATCCAGATATATTCTATTGTATAGTTCAATTTATTCTTGTTCCTTATCGACGAGGAGTGCTGTCTTGCTTATTCCTCAGAGGATCAAGGACTCCAACTCCTTGGTGCCATTATTTTATCTTGTTTTGACCCACCCCATCTCCTTCTGGGTGTTAGTGGCGGTCGAGATCATCCTGCTTGGCTCACGTCACAGTAGTCCACCGAAATTCTTGGGAAAATTTAAAAAAAAATGGATAATGGTCTTCGTTTTGTTAGGTTATACGTATACGAAGCTAATTTTGAAAGCGATTTTAGTACAGCACTGGCAACACGTGCTGACAATAGGTGCCTCCAACGGGTTGACCAGGGAGCGCAATTGCGCCTTTTGTGTAGGAAATAAACTATACGTATATGTAACAAAATTTGGTTAACTCGTTTGTCAGCGAGTCTGGAGAACTGGAGAAAAAAAGAAGCGGAAGGATATTTATAAACCCACTAGAGTTCTCTAGGAGTAAAAAATCCAGAAAACTCTAACAAAAACTAAAAACGTGGAACAAAAGATTTCAGAAACAAATTGAATGGAGGAACTAAGGGCTATGATTCTACAAAATTCAACGAAAATGTTGGAACTCAAGGATAATGAAAAAAATAGTGAAAAATAGAGGTAGAATGAAAGAATATGGGCTGATTCACAAATTACCATCCAGGAAGTTGCAAAAGAACCGTTGGTTCCGAAGTCAAAAATCAGTTTAATTAAGTGGTTTGATGAAAAGTGTAGAAAGTCGTGTTTTGGAGGAATTTTTTAACGAAGGTGGCGGCAGACTACCGTTTGATGCAGGGAATATGGAAAACTGAGGAAATGCCCTCGGTCTGGGGAGAAGCGGTACTATGACGGGTATATAAGAAAGGAGTCAAAACTGATTGCCAAAACTACAGAGGTATAGCAAATAACTGTCCTGTTAGGATGGATAGTCGCGTATCTGTCATTCAACTTGAATAATGAGCTACTTGAACTTGAGCTCCCCAATGATTTGGTAGGTAAAATACATTCCAAAATGTGGTTTCACTGTGCTACGTAATACGCAATTTGTACAGTACGTACAGGAAACGAAAACTTCTAGATGACGGCAATGCTGAACAAGCAAACTTTCGCTCTCATACTTGCCGCTCGTTAATAAAAAAAATCCTGAATTTACTTTCTTATAATAAGGCCCAGTAAGGCTATTTAACTTTTTATGTTATTTTCGTTATGTTTGAAATTTTCTTTAGTAGTGAATACTTAAATAATTATGTTGTGGAATCCGTTGAGCTCACACCCTCTGCTATAAAGCCGACCAACGTGGAATATAAAACCGAGCTAAGTAAAAACAGGGTGATAACCTCCTTTTTTTGTTGCTTATATTAAATTTTCACGTTCTTCCCCGTAATTCATTTACCAAGTAACAACCGCACTTCTATTAAGCAAGAGTTACGAAAGTCCGTATTAAACTTTGGAAGTATATTGGCAAATTATTTTGGAGCTAATGGATGTTTTTTTAAAGTATATTAAATATTTGCATTCATAATTTACTCTTTTTGTACCGACACACATACGATAATTAAGCCAACAACGAGTTGTTTTGTGTAAATTTGCAGTATCTAAATATATGAGTCTGCCATGTGTAGAAACAAATATGAAAGAAGGGAGCCTATCAGACTTCATGTCATTAAAATCAAAATAAGATCAGCTGAGTAATTAGGTAATTAGTAATTAGGCCATGATGCCTGTGATCGTTAATTAAAAAAATATAAATTTGTACTACTATTGCATCTAGAAAACCAAACGTGGTGGAAAATTTTTATTGCCATTTTTAGATTCCACATACATAAAAATACCTACAAGGAGTCACTTTAATCTGGTTTTTACCTTACATGGCCACAAAGATATCTCATTAAAAATTTCGGAGATTTTAACTTTTTTCTTAAATTTGAAATTGTCACAGTTTCACTTACAATTTAGAGATAGAAAATGGACAGTCTGTACCTATATAGCGAAATGGTCTATCAGTCCTCGAGTGGCAGACTTTAAGAATGCTTAGAATTATTAGTATTGTTTAGTAAATTTTTAATTCTAGCTCAGAATATTTCCTCATTATAGGTAGTCTCCTTAAACACTGGTTCTATTTTATATTACATATCCTGCTTCTTGTTTCCCAAGTAGTCCTTCCACCGTTTTCTCATTTCGAATTACGCTACTATACTCCAATTCTCTGAAACTTTTCCTTTTTTCCGTACGTTTTCTTTCGGATAGCATACTTTTATATTTTCGTCTCTTCTCTGTTAGGGCCGTCTGACACGAGATTGATTTTAGTACTATATTCAGTAAAATTTCAGCGTGCACAAAGTTTAATTTGAAATTTAGAGTGACAACAGAATTGGGCATGACAGATAAACACTAAAATAAGTATGTGGGCATGCGCATTGATCATAATTAATTAAATGTCAAATATATTCCGGCAAGTTTGTCTTTATAATTCCTGTTTTCAATTGCAGAGAACTTATTTTAGTACTTACCTATCATACTGATGTTGTCGTCGACTCCAGCATACACTTTTCTGACCATGATTTGATACGCTGTACTCTTGGCACTGTGGCTGCACTTGAGCCTAAAATTATTGTTTCTTACAGGTGTTTCAAAGGTTTTGATTCTGCTGCTTTCGAGGTTGATCTTGCCAGCGTTCCATGGCAGCATGTTTGTTTCACTGATGGTATTGATGATAAGGTTGACTTTCTTACTTCTAATATAGGTAATTAAAATCGCGGATCGTCATTTGCCTCTTAAAAAAATTGAAGTCGTTAAATCAAAACCGCCTTGGATTACAGCTAATGTGGAATTGTTGATGCGTTTGAGAGACGGGGCATATCGCAAGTTCAAAAAGTCGAATAACGTATCTCATTGTACATATTATAAGAGTTTGAGAAATTTTGCGACACAATCCATTAATCGCGAAAAGAGGGCTTATTTCAAATTTTTGACGGATTCGAAATATTTATAGAAGCAGTTTCGACGTTTGCAACTTTCTCGTCAGAAGTCCTTTTCTATACCTAGTCAGCTGAAAAATCCTGAAACTATTAATGACTTTTTCTTAAATAACATTCCTAAATTAAATTCTCAGTCTTCAACAATATCTAACTTTTATAGCTCACACTTAGTTAAACAAAACCTGGACGAGTTTCGTTTCGTTCCTGTGGATGTTCAAACTGATAGCAAAATTATAGGTGCCATTAAGAGTAAGGCTTCGGGTTTTGATGAGATTAACATAGATATCATAAAATGTGCTGTCCAACTATTTTACCGTATCTTAGGCACGTAATCAATTCTTGCATTCTTGGTTCACAGTTTCCGCGTGCCTGGAAGGTGGGTATAGTCACGCCAATTCCGAAAACATCTACTCCTACGGATTATAAAGACCTGCGACCCATATGCATTTTGCCAGTTCTGTCAAAAATTATGGAGAAAGTCATGGACGTACAATTACGGTCATATCTTGAGCAAAATTCGATTATGCCAGAGCATCAGTACGGATTTAGAGAGGGGCACGGCTGTGGCACGGCACTCATACATCTGGTTGACGATTTGATAGCTGCTTGCGACCAGGGTAAAATTTCTGGTTTGGCCCTTGTTGACTACTCAAAGGCGTTCGACACCATTGACCATGAGCTGATGGTGTCTGTACTGAGATTTTTGGGCTTGTCACAAATATCGATTCTGTTAATTAGACATTTTCTTGTGGATAGAGTTCAGTGTGTGAGAGTTGACGATGTTTGCTCAATATTCAGGAGTGTCGTTCAGGGTGTCCCGCAAGGTTCTATCATTGGCCCACTTCTATTCATATTATACAGTTCCAATTTTCACACGTGTTTACAAAGTACAAATTTAATAACTTACGCAGATGATACCCAGTTGTACTCTTCATTTTCACCTGATAATTATCATAACGCCATAGCTAATATCAATAACGATCTCAATTCATTGTCTAACTTATCATTTCAGCACTCATTGCATATAAATCCGTCTAAGTCATTTGCGGTTGTTTTTGGAAATAGGAACAGGCTGCCTTTGATCCATTCGGATATCAAGTTGTGTATCAATGGGTTACAAATTCCGGTGCAGACCGAGGCGAAGAGTTTAGGTTTGATTATCGATGACAATTTCCATTTCAAAAGTCACATTAACAAACTTGTAAAAACTGCATACTCAGCTTTGAGACTAATATATCCTCATCGACAGTCTCTAACCTCTGAGATTAAGAAAAAATTATGTGATGCTCTAGTTCTGTCTAACTTCAGTTATTGCTCAGAAATTTACGGCCCCCTGTTAACATACGATTCAATTAGACAAATTCAGAGAGTGCAGAACTCATGCTTGAGATTGATATTCGGCATCCGGAAGTACGATCGAATTTCCCATAAGCTTGTGGAGATTGGCTGGCTGAACATGGAAAATAGAAGATTGCTTAGATCCGCGACGCTGTTTCATCAAATAATAATAAGCAGGCGACCACAAATGTTATACAAAAAGATCACTTTTAGAACGGATGTGCACACGTTGAATCTCAGATTCAGGGGCAGGTTGACTCCACCTATTCATCGCACTGTATTGTTTGAAAGTAGTTTTTCATACCGAATATGTGCAGTCTACAACGCCATCCCTGAAGTGACGTCTTGAAAGTATGTTCGCCTAGCAGATTTAGGACAGGAATTTATGCTCATCTTCTAAATAGGCAAAGGGAATTTATTGAGGCAAATCTCAGGAGCGTCACTGTCAAGCTCTAGAGCTATTACTTAATTTTAACTTTTCTTATGTTAATTTTTATTCAGTTTCAGGTATTGTGTCCTTATTGCACCAAGCTTCAGACTCTCAGTATATTTTACTCCCTTTAAATTCACTTTCCGTGTTTGTGCAGGTTCCTAGTCAGGCTTATTTGTTATTTGTATAAATTTTGACAGATTAATTGCATTAATTAAACCTTTCACTCCTTATTTTGCATACTCAGTTGTTTAATTTGTTGGGTTCTGGGGAAGAACATACGTCTTGTATGATCAGAATCCTTTTTCCGGGTTTCTTATCATAATCTTACAACATGTAATTATAATTGTATACTTTTACCGGAAATAAATGTATTATTATTATATTATTATAATTATTATGCACAATTCTATTGTCATTCTAAATTTCAAACTTACTTTGTGCTCGCTGACATTATACTAAATTTAGTACTGAAATTAATCTCGTGCCAGACGGCCCTTAGGCCTACAAAATCTTTTACTATGCGCGGCTTTCTACCTCAATTATGAATTTAAACTGTTTTATTGCTGTTTCTTTTAGCACTAAATTCAGTAAAATTTCAGCGAGCACAGAGTAGGTGTAAAGTTTAGAGTGACAACAAAATTGTGTGTGGCAGCTAAATACTAGAGTAAGCATGTTGGCATGCGCATTGAACCTAATTAAGTTAAATGTCAAATATATTCCCCCATGTTTGTCTTTATAATTCCTGTTTTCAATCGCAGAGAACTTATTTTAGTACTTACCTATCATACGCAATTCTATTGTCACTCTAAATTTCAAACTTACTTTGTGCTCGCTGACATACTAAATTTAGTACTGAAATTAATCTCTTGTCAGACGGCCCTTAGGCCTACAAAATCCTTTACTATGCGCGGCTTTCTACCTCAATTATGAATTTAAACTGTTTTATTGCTTTTCAATTTTGGATCTATATCCATAACATTAATATCACACGCTTTATTTGATAATTTATTTGCCATTTTCTTGAACTTATCGCGTGTATCATAATCTTCTAGTTTCTCAAGGTCAAGGCACAAGATGTCCTCTAGCGTTTCGTTTTTTTCAGTCTTGAATTTCACATGAACATTCATAACCACCATTTCTGATATCTGCCCTTCAATTCCAATCCAAACAAAATATTTTGCATAGACAATCCACGCAGAACCATTCAGATATTTATTTAGTCCTTATAACGGGATTCTCCAATGCAGTGTACACAGTTGCTTCTAGACATCATTTACATACTGACCTGCTAGAATCAAAAAATATTTTCCATAGTACAGCAAATCTGGATGTAATGGATTTAAACATTTAGATGTTTAAATCCAGGTTTAGACCTGGTGAGATCTTTCCCGATAAGTATTTGTTCAAACTCTCCATTAACAGGGATTCGACTAGTGAAATGTTGCACTTGATATTACCGATGACACCTCGGAAGCATTCCGCCCCCGGAGATGGGAATGTGGGACTATTTTACTACCGAAATCTGTAGCAAAATAGCCGCACATGTTTTTTCCGTTAAACTTTCATTCTAAGAACTGCTAGGTTCGGACAAATAGCTCCCTTCAATATAATCATAAAGTGGCAATAAGCTGAACTGGTAACATTTCATTGTTTCTTTTTGTGTCCTGCATAGGAAATAAAAAATGTGGGAATACGTGGGCTTCCGTTCAAAGTAAATTGTTTATTGATAAAGATTTTTACTTACCGCAGCTCTTTTGTTGCATGGCTACCTTGATTACATTTGCTAACATGTTTCTCTTTGTAACTTCTTTATTTGAGGTTAGATTTAAAAAATTAAAAAACCGTTGTAATCGTAATAATACTCTCTTAATGTCCGCAGCAGAAATGAATATAGCTGCCATAAAGAAAAAAAAAGTTGACTGTCGCTCTGCAAAAATGACAAATCGCACTGTACTGCCAATGTCACCCAACGATGCACAACGTTCTTTTATGTAAGCATTCCAAGTTTCAAGTCATTTGCACAAGCCACAGTTGAGTTATCAATAAAAGAAAAAAATCGGAAATTTTCATTTTTTAATTATATCTAGAAAGCTGTGAAAACTTTTGAAAGTTTGAGAGTAGGTTTAAGATGGCCCTAAAATAGTGCAACTTTTCTCTCATTTAACCGACTTTGTAGCTCTTCAAATAACAAAAATGCCAATACATAGAAGCAATGTTGCATGGTTTGGGTGTATAGGACAAAAGACCTTGCTGATGAGTCCCATAAGGACGAAACCAGTGGTCTACGGTTTTCCATACGCATTCGAAACATTCGATATTGAAAAACTTCTAACATACTTACTCCTGTATGAGCACGAAAGTGCGTAGAGATGCAAGGATATTTCGAGCCCAACGATATCTTTGGGGTAGAACTCCGTACGAGATCTCATATTACACAAAATCTAGATTTAGTTCTATAAATCAATGCTTGGCGGGGTATTTGCCCGAGGAGCAATTGTTCGAATGGTCCTGTAATACTCTTATTTGAACATTAACACAATGCATTGTTAAAAAGTAGCTTTCTTGTCCTATCTTAAATAATATGTATTTATGTAGTTACATAGTTTAAATTTGAGTGATAGAACACCGTTATTTACAACTTTAGGGCGCTATTGCATAAGGACTTTATTATCCACAATTTTATTTCTTTCGAATAAAGCGAAGGAAAAAAGGGTTAACTTTGCGAAAATCTCGAAAACGGGATGCTCGAATTATTTTTCTGTTTATAACTGAACGCGATTTTTTTTCATTGTACGACAGAATTGCAATCTTTATAAAAATGTCTGCTTGTTCCGAAACATTGAAATATGATATGACTTTTCAATTCCCCTTTATAGGCTGGACATTAAGTCAAAAAACGTAAAAAATACTAGGTAAAAAGTTTCGTCATACTCGTTCAAATCGAATTTAAATATGGAGTTCCACGATGTGTTGGAAGTAGCTCTGTGTAACGTCTCGTAGTTCAATAATTCAAATTTTAAAGTTTTACAAACATAAATAACAAATCGTCAGAAATAACTAAACCTTTTTCTGAATAGATTTTACTTTCTTTGAAGAGTCGTGGGAAAAGTAGTGTACATAACTCGATTGAAAGTGTACTTCATACACTCGTGGATAAAATTCCATACTCGTACGGGATCTGCCACTTTCTATTTTCGTTGCGTACCTGATGTACTATTATTTCAAATATGTACTTCTTATGCATATTTTATTTATTAAATAGGTAATAGAATTTATGTATAAAGGCAATTCCTAATATTCTTCAATCGCAGCGGACACCCAGATATTTCCTTTTATAGGTATAGGGGGAAAAGTCGTGATTCGCTATGTCAGTAAAATATCAACCCATGATTAGCAACAAGCACTGAAAGACAACAATTCATAATTCATAAAAGTATTGCTAATAAGACATGCCTAATATTTCTGAATTTCCACTAGTGGTTCTACGACGCGCTGCTTTAAAGGTGGAAGCCGCCAATCTAAAATAACCGAATTATTTAAATAAATTAAATATTTTAAATATTCCAACCAACAAAATTCCTATTTAGAAATGCACTAAAATGGCTACTGACCGGTCAATGTAGACTCATCAGCAGTGCGAAGAAACCCAATTTGGGGTAAATTGCAACAATTTAATAAGGACATTAGTCTTGTTGAAAAATACTCTAAAATGGCTCCTAAAAATATAAAATTTTCAGAAATTATCCAGAAGCGAAAACCTGCACCGCTCGTGGGGTTCTACTGCTCCCGCATACCCCATCCTTGAAGTCACGGCCATACCTTAGGGTAGAAACACAATAAAAAGCGTGTTACTTGTGTGCTGTTAAGGCCGCATTTCACGTAGCTGGTCCAGTCGAGCTGGTCCCACCCGGCTGGACCCGCAGCAATCTGAAAAGCATTGCCGCTTATGGAACTGCACTCACGTAGCTTGTAAACCCGCTTCAGCCCCACTGGTCCAGTTTGATTTGTAGAAATATATAACTCCGGCGGGACCCGCTCGGCCGGTAATTGCAAATCCACCAATAGATTTGCATTCTTTGAAACCACGTGTATAGTACAGTCCAGAAAGATTATTGTGCATTTGCAAGCCCTTCATAATTAATTAATATTTCATGAACGCAGTATCTATTGCGTTTATATCGCCTTCTATTGCTTACGGTTGACGATAAATAGTAGATGGCAATAAATTCATCGTCACTTCTCGACATCTTTGCGCAACCTCAAGATGGCTACTGATGAATATAAGCAGTCGGGCACGAAAATTGCTCTGCTTGCTGTACATATAGAAAACTAATCAAATTTACAAGCCGTGTGAGTGCAGAAACGAGCGGGTCCAGCTGGGCGGCACCAGCCACGTGAAATGCGGCCTTTAATGTTGATAAATGCGACTACACAAAAACAAAGCAGATTCGTACTGGTCGATATTCATTACCAATTGAACGTAGCCAGCTGTTGTGGCAACCTGCTTCCCAGTTTCACTGGACTATCCGTTACATTCACCAGGTTATTTATTTATATTTTACATTTATTTACATTTTAGGTTTTATAAATGTGAAATGAAACTATAACACTTTATGTGTACACCCCCTGACTGGCATCTGAAATTTAGAAAATTTTGAAGTGTGGCTATTTGTAGAGTGGGTTGAGAAGTTCATTAACTGACTGTCAGATAACCATAGTTTGGCAACAAACGAGTCGGCCCTCATAAACATTCGATATATGGACGACCATTAATTTATTCAAGTCAGTAGTTTGCATAAAATTTCTTAAAAACCACTTCTGCATAAAAGATAAACGTGCCAGCATAATAGTTCTAATGCCTACATTAATTGCTCAGAAAGTGAGTGGCTTAAATTCGATTCCCAGAAGCGTCCGTAACATTTTTCATGGATTTTTAACATTAACTATACTACGACAAGTTAATACCGGAAAACTAATAATTATTACATAGCATACCTTCAACATAATTGGTGTCTGATAATATTGTAGGGTATAAAATACGAGAAGCAATGAATAAATTTAAACCGACAAGGCTTGCTGTTTTTTAGAGAAATATTTCACGCAACTGATTTTATACCAATTTACTTGTACATAATTCGGTGTCTAAGTAATCATTTGTTAATAATATGTTATTAACATGCGCATGCTATCCGGTTTTGCGATGCTAGAGTTTAAGGTTTCTGGTTAAGAAAAGTAAAATAAATAACGATTTTGAAATAAATTCCAGATGAATATTGTGTAGGTATTCTTTCATTATTCATTGGGATATTTATCGCTGGATACAAATAAAAAATTCGCTAAAAGAAAATACCGCAAACATTATTCTTCGTTATTAAAATTAATGAATGTAAAGTATGAAAAAAGAGAAAGCGGGGATTATTTGCATGGGAAATAATTTGTTAAAGGTCTCGTATTTCCCTTGCATCACATTACAGGACGAGCACAATTTAAAAATTCAAGGGTCACTAATCAATTGAATAATGAGCAGGCAAAGAGAATATAGCGTGGGTCAGTCGGTGAAAAATTCAAAACATATTTTATCGAAAATCCCTGAAGCGTGCCCGATTTGTGTCTTAAGGCTGCGGTATTCGAATATCCGAGAAGCATTCTCCTCGCTTCTGAGACGGTGTTAGTACAGGCAGTCCAGCTCAAAAACTATATTACTTATAGACATGAACTATGGTTTAAAAGAAATACGAGGGTTGGTATAATAGACTTATAACTATTTTATTCGGCGTATTTACACTGTTGGTAAAATAAACGACGTTGAAAACTGGCAAATTTTAACGGAAATCTTTAGCATTATCCACACACAAATTGTACATTCGGATTTTAGTTAACCGCCAAATAAAATATGTGAGCATACTCACCGATGTTTTAGCTTTATGTTAAGGCTATTATATATATTTGCCTAATTTCGTTATTCCAATTTTCTGTTGGACTGACTGTACCTAGCGGTTGCTAAAGCTATGTCTATTTCTGTCTTCCACATGTACTACCGATCTCCTGTCCTGTCTTTGCGTATCCCATCCTTAAAAACGCATATTTATTAAACGAACCATTTCACAATTTCTTTCACTACATGCGGTGTTCCTCTAGCAACTAGCAACTACAGTAAGGAGTAACTAGCCTTCTTCATCTCATTCGACGGCCCGTAATGCACCCAAAACCGAGCAGAGTCATCTACGGGCTATGTGATGGTCAATTTCCCATGGTATATGCGTGCCTCCAACCAGATTGACCATTTAGTAATAAAAATAATGATGATGATGATGATAATAATAATAATAGTCCCAACGGACTTGTACCTTGACGCAGTTCCAGTAGCTAATACTGAAACGGGTGGGATGGCTTGTGTGCTTCAATGATCTAAAGAGCCGAACCATAATATATTTAACCATATTGGGGGGTTCTTATTGAGAAGACAGACTAAATCAAGTCCCTTAAAGAGGGCAGCAGCTCTTTCAGTAATCAGAGTGGCAGAGACTGTGGGGGTCGGTATGGCACTTTGATACGTGTGCAGGACAATGAGATATATTAGAAAAGGAAACCAGTGTAGAGAGGGATAACCTAGGCTGTCCTATAATAAGGGAAGAGTTTGAGCTAGCATTAGAAAGTTTAAAAAACAATGAAGCAACAGGTGTAGACAGACGGATTGCAGAGAGAAATTTTATCAGTTTACCTTCCCACGCGTCAAAAATTTTTACCAGAATTGTGCAAAGGATGATGGAGAAAAGGGCGGAAGAAATATTAGGAGAAGATCAGTTCGGATTTAGACGAAATAGAGGAATGCGCGAGGCCAGTCTAGTTTTACGAGTAATTATAGAAAAAACAATAGAAAAGGGAAAGAGCGTCTATATAGGATTTGTAGATTTAGAAAAAGCCTTCAACAATGTAAAATAGGGGAAGATGTTCGAAGTGCTCAGAAAGGTAGGGATGAAATATAGGGACAGAAGAATATAATCTCTACAAAGAGCAAACCGCAATTATAGAATTTGAACAGGAACAAAGAGAAGTAGATATCCGGAAGGGAGTGAGACAGGGATGTGCATCGTCACCTCTAGATTTCAACTCCATTGACGACTATATTTTTTTCTTTTGCGTCCTGTTCGAGGGTGTTGGTTCTTGTTTTCAGCTTCCGTACTTTTGTTTTTAATCTTATTCTCTGCCTTAGCATGCTTAAGCATGTTATTTATGTTGATTAAAGTTTCCTGCTGTTCGTCGTACTTGAAATTTCTTTAGAATAAATCTGGGAAATCTAGGGAAATTAATTTCATTTAGCAATCGTTTGACACACAATTTCATTGCCTTCTTTCACAGAAATGACAAAAATTGTGATTTTTAAGAATTTTTGTAAATATCTCAAACGCCGTCGAGTTTGGGTATAGGGATACTTAATACGGTTAATTAGAAAACTTTCTCAGCTATTCATGGGTGTGATTAAGAACATAGGATTCTATTTAAGAAAACGGACTTTTAAGCGTTTGAAATTTGTGTTCATTTAGAAGACTTTTTTAGACTTCCTAATTGTATAGGGGCCAATTTAAACGATTCCTCGGAGAGCAACATTCATGATCAACGAATTGATTCTAATTTTAAGCTCGTGAGTGTTTTGGATCAAAAGTTATTAGCGATTTTTGAAGTGGAGGAAATGTGTGAAAATTTCGAAAAATAATTTTTATCTCAAAAAAGAGAAGAGATAACAAAAAACTTTCCGAGTAAAAATAATTCAAACTCATGTGATAAAACCAAATATTGGTGTATTTGGGGGTTGTCCTATTTAAAAAACTGAACTTTATGTTAACTTCCGGTATATTCGGATTTCGGAAGTGCTAGAAGTCTGAAAATATTTTAGAAAAGTAGATCACTACCAACTATAATTCCATGCAAAGTTTCAAATTTATCCCATTTTTCGTTCTCCATAACCTTCTAACAGGCCGCCACCGTGGGACACTCTGTATACGTCTTTAGGAGTCTCTTCCCGAGCATAACAGTTGCTTCTTCTTGTTAAATGCACCATTATTTCTTTTATATCTCTAGTGCTCCTACCAATAATAATAGTAATTTTATTTTTCGCACGTAGGTAGGTATATCGTCAATAAAAAGAAACAATAATGAGAACATTACAGAAAATCGCAATCGATTCAAATCGTGGATATTCCATATTCCGCACTGGCTTTCCGATCGCTACCGTGAAATAAAAAATAGTATAATTTTTAACAAAATATCCTAGGCCAAATTTTCTCGGAACAAAGACAACAAAAAATCCCATGATCTAACAGCCGGACAGGGGCAGAGCACGAATCTTAAAAACAAGAACTCTAAAGTTCATTAACTCTTGTGAAAATGAGGATTTAATTTTTGTGGGTTTATTAAATCAGAGCAAATTTTTGCTTAAAACATTTTACTGAAAGAGCCTTTAATTCATCACTAAATCCATTATACAGGGTGAATCAGAACGTGTACGCCAAACTTCAGGGGAAAATAGAGAAACTCAAAATAAGAAGAAAAATTCCCTATGAACAAGTTGTAACAATGCATAATTAAAATTCCCGTCAAATCCAACAAACTTGGATAGCCAGTCATTATTGTTTTTCTCAATTCTGCCGCCCCACAGAAATACAGCTGTGGCCCATTCATATAGCACATGTTCTGCGATGGATCTATTAGTTATGCAACTGCGTGCATAGGTACTGGTTAATAAACCTGCACTACACTGACTACACTGGATTGCGCCCTAGATGCTCCGAGGTATATCCCAGACTTGGACCCCAACAGGTTGCACAAGAGTGCTATGAGGGAAAATAAAGTACACCGAAACAGTTAAATCATACGACGAGGCTACTGGTATTCAGGTAGTATCTGACCCCGAGGGAATAGCCCACGAGCCCGGCATATGGACCGGCACTCGTTCAGGAAGCCTGTTAATATACCGACGTGTTGAATTTTACCGGAAGAATTACGCACTTATTTTCTGTATATATTATTGTAAATACCCTTGTCAATTTCCGTAATGTGTATATAGTTAAAGCAATAGAAACCCTTTTAATTTGTTTATGTTTTATCATTTTACCGTTTAGCAATAACGAACCCTCCCTTTTCTGACTTTGAGCGAGGGTATTATCGACGAATCCGACCGACCCAGATGCAACAAAAATACATCGTTAATAAGATAACGATCCAATAAGCCGAGATATACAGAGCTTCTCAGGAAGCAGCCCCGAAAGAAAGATAGTTCGTTGCAAGGGGCCAAAAAGTGACTATTAAAAAGCTAGAGGGTTGCGAAGCTTCCCTAAACAAATGTTTTTGTTTCAGTATCTAAAGTTTGAATAATATAACTTGGCGTATGATTGAAATAATCTACGCATCATGTTAGTTTGATGTCTCTGTCGCACGCAACTAGTTGATATGGCCGCTAATTATTAACGTAAGATGAAATAATCAAGATTTTCCATTGTAACTCTTTATTTCACTCATTCTCATTTATAATGTTGGATAACAATGTATTTGTACGTCTTTGCTTGTTTCGTATGTTATCATGGAAACTAGTATTAGTGTCACAGTACTGTCAATGTCGAAACAAATTAGTTCATATACATGTTTCAACCCATACGCCAAGTTATATGATTTAAACTTTACAAAGCTATGAATGTCACTGAATTGAAATTTTATATACGATTTTCATTTAGACATCTACTATTCTAAAAAGTTTTACATTTGTACAACTTCCAGTGGTGCCGCTACATGGTAGGTCGTCTACCTGTGTTCCGCCACTGATCTATGCAGGTGTATAATATCTGCGTTCAATGTGGAAGAACATCGGAAACTGCTTACTTTCTGAGTGAAATAGCATTTTGTGAAATAGTTTATGATCTGCATTTTTGGTTTAAAATAGTTCTGAACTACTTGCGATGACATTTGTAAGTATGAAAATAAAATTTTCTGCAAAGAACAATCGCTACGAAAATTTGAATTCAATGGCGTTGTTTTATATTTAGTACTGAATTGTTTATTGTTCTATCTTATTCTCAAGTCATAATTATTATATTTCATTAAATTATTGATCGTTGTATTAGCTCTCACACCGACCGTTCTTGTCGTCTGAGCAGCCACATACATGAATTCTGGGTGATCCCGCGTGATGGCAGACCCATAAATCTCATGCAATAATTGAATTGTGAGAGAACAAAACTTTCACACAATAAAGCTTTTATTGCAATTGGTAAACAATATCTATGTGAATACAACAATTTTAATTTCATATGAAAATTTGAAATGTACTCCAAGGTCCTCGTTTCATTTTTCATAAGAACCAAAGTACCGTTTATACAAGGTGTTGAAAAAAGGTGATTCCAAATTCTAAAAGACTCCACGTTAAACTCGTATTTGTTGACAACAATTTTTAATTCTCTACTGTCAATTCATTTACGTTGTCAACCGATGTGACATACACCATTACCTTCAAATGTCACCACAAATAAGTCTAACGGATTTAAATCCGGTGAACGAGCGGCCATGCAACTCGACCGCCGCGTCCAAACAACTTTTCTTGAAAGTGATTGTTGCCTAACAATTATCGTAAAATGGGCAGGAGCACCATCGTGCATAAACTACTTTTTTGTTGTCTCCGTAGTAGAGTGAACAACTTCCAGAAGTTCATTTAAGTTATTTGTAAGAAAATGAAAATACGCTGCCTCCGTCAGTCTCTTAAGCAAAATGTAAGGCCCGCTCAGGTGATCTCCAAAAATTCCTGCCCGATCGTTCACAGAAAAACGATGCTAATATCGGCATGGGCGATTTTCATCTAATCAAATATGAATGTTATACAAATTGTTTATTACATCTCTGGAAAAGGGAACCTCACCGGTAAATAAAATGTTAAATAAAAACTGTTATTCTGAATGAGTTGACAAATACTTACTAGATCAATAATAATTTATTATTGCTATTTTTAATGAACAAAATTCCATGCAACTCCGAAATGAATGGTTTTTACATCAATGTTTGTTAAGACCTTTTTGTTTTTATTTTTTTTTGGTAAATACCACCTACGCCTAGAATTTGGTACCATCTTTTTTCAAGCCTAATATTTTGCAGAATGGAACTGACTTTATATTTAGGTATTGCCAAATAAAAGTGCTACGGTAAGCAAGGACCTTTGGCCTGACATATTGCGAAATACAATTTATTCAATTTCTGATTAATATTTACTGCATTTACATCATCTTCAGGTTTGGGTGAATAAAGCTAGGGACACATTTCTCTGACGTGTTGTGTTGTGTTGTGTTGTGTTGTGACGCAACGTTGTATGGATCATACAGCATAAATCGCATGTAATTAAACGGGGCGCGTGCACATTACTCTGACGCTACGCGCTGTGTTGTGTTGTGTTGTGTTGTGACGCGACGCGATCCCTTCTTTCCAGATTTTCGTTGCATCGCGACACAACACATCAGAACGTCAGAGAAGTGTGCACGGGTCATTTCGCTTAAAAAATATGGATGAAGCTGTCTTAATTGAAAAAGTTACAAATTACGAATGTTTATTCAACGTGAATTCGAAGAATTACCGCAATGAGTGTATGCGGCAAGAGACGTGGGAGGAGATAAGCAGGGAAATGAATTCTACAGGTAAAACAACAGAATTTTTACTTCACTTGTACTTACATACAGTGTGGAAAAAAGTATAGAAACAGTTCTATAAAAAGTTCCCGGTTAATCGGGGACGAAAACGCTCGGTGTGTACATGCTGGAGCTTTTGAGATATGGGGTAGCACCAGTTTATCAAACGTTGCGTCACAACACGACAGAAACATGTGCACACGGCGAGTCACAACACAACACGACACGACACAACACAACACATCAGAGAAATGTGTTCCCAGCTTAATACCATTGCATGCCATCTGCAAACGATAATATCTTGCAGCATTTAATTTGTTTGAGCAGATAGGACGTGTAAATATTACATAATAAGGACTTGAAAAACATCCCAAATGAACTTCCAGTTTAACCGGAAGATTTACTTCCTGTTTAACCGGAAGTCACATTAAATAAATTTTATTATCATTTCTTAAGAAAATGGTCCGCTGATGGTAGATAAAACGTAAGACTTATCGTAACTTCATATTATGATACACGGTTATCAAGTTCGGCCTTCGGCATCGTTTGATAATTTTCCCATCTTGTATCATAATATGAACTGTTAGGATACTGGTATATTAAAATAAATAACTATCATAAAGCTTCGTCATTATAGACTATAAGGAAAATACATTAGAGACTTTAATATAATATTTGGAAAAATAATCTTTGATAAAATATCGCACCATGAACAACAATAATTATTACAGATATTTAAAGATTATAATACCTATAAGGCAGAACACAATCAAGACAACACTGTTCATCGGTGCATCCTATGTCAAATATCTGCATTAATAATTGTTTTCCATGGATCGTTGTGAATATATTTTATGGATGTTTATGGCGACTGAAGGCTATTCTATCAAAGACTAAACATTATTCTTCCAAATCTGGAAAATATCTTTGTATTGCCTTTTCCTTATTAACAAACGAAGAACGCTGGGTCACACTCTAGCAGCAAAAATAATAAATCGTTATTTACGTGAGCAATAGCCGTGAGAAAATTGCAGTCGAAAAATTAGCAATTAACCTGTGTCGTTGGCATTGGCCTACGAACTTGCAGGAATAAGACAGGGACAGGTCCGAAATAATGGGTGGAACAGAGCAGGCGACAATGGAGAGATAGGGCAGGGTGCAAAATTTAATACAATTGACTGTTTTCGAATACGTAATTTTGGCAGTCCGCCATTGTTGTTGGAGCACAAATGTTTTGTCGTTCGTAATGCAGTGATACGGTGTTTGCATTTGTTTCCTTATTAAAAAGTCCGTATATTGGATGAAAATAATAGTTAATAACATACTCACCAGGTCCACGAAAACTTGTAAATTTCTTTTTTAAAAGCCCTGACTTTCGACATGTATTCGAACAACAGCAATATTTCTCGTACTTATCTCTTATTTTCTACGACCAACGGATATAACCGATTCTTACGTTTTGTAAAAGCAGGAATATTCGAATTTGCTTGCAAAATGTCTCACGACTAACCTTTCGTCTCGAATTTCAATAATACACGAAGATTTAGGGCAAGAATTCTGAAAAACCGTAACAAAACCCTATCACCTGTCATTCCACACCCAAAACACAACAAAACAGTGGCGCATTATTTGTTTAAAATTTAGGAAAAGGACAGTTTACTCGTAAGGTTAAAATGTAAACAAACAGATGTTTGCCTTCCAGCAAATATGACTGGCCAATATTGTGACGTCATTCTGAAATAATCAATTGGGGAACTGATTTGTATAGATTGAAAAAACAGTGGCCCAAGAATTGACCTTTGAGGAACTCCACAATCAACACTTAAAGGTTAATATTTCAATTTTTTGTGAATTTCTGGCATATAATGCAAATAAACACAGTATAAAATGGACGTTTCGCCCCCGTTCTGGGGCTTTGTCAAGATTTATTTGGTATAAAAATTTAAAATTGCGAGTAAAATTGGCAATAAAAACTTTTGACAAAAACAAACATTTTTTTGTTATTGTCAAGATTTATTTGGTATAAAAATATAAAATTGTCAATAAAAACTTTGACAATAACAAAAAAATTGTTGTTCTCGTCAAAAGTTTTTATTGACAATTTTATATTTTTATACCAAATAAATTTTGACAAAGCCCCCGAACGGGGACGAAACATCCATTTTACACAGTGTTTATTTGCTTCATATGCCAGAAATTCACAAAAAAATGAAATATCAAATTATAGCTGGCACAAATTAAATCAAAATTGTTAAAGGTTAATGTATTTCACCGTTCAATTTAACATTTTATTTTCGGTCGGGAAAGTAGTTACCTATATAGGATCAGCTGTTTGACACTTCAATGTAATACTACTATGAATGAGAGTGGAATTAATTTGCAGTGTTTGTTATTACCTATTATATAATCAGTTGGGGTGGCCCATGTCTAGGGTAACACATATTAATGTGCTTGTTACAATGGTGTGAATTTGAAGTCTGTGGGAATCTTCGTAAAAAAAACGTTACTTTTAGAATCGACGGTCAGCGACTTTAAAAGTACTTTTACTGCCTAAATATACAAGTAACCCTTACGTACTATGTATAGGAGAACGAAATTCGATGCTTTTCTGCAATTCGAAGATAAAAAAATCACGCAATTGCAAATTGTCTCGAGCTCCTGAACTTTACTCGCATACGATTACTGAATTTATATGTACTTCACGCTGTATACCGCAAATGCCTAAAACAAAAGTATATGAAACTTAAATCTTGTTACTTTTCCATCACGAAAGGGCCACATCTATTTCAAAATATCATTTTCATCTCATCTACCTACCGACATGCCCCTAAGAAATTTCCGGCATTGATAACCAAGTATCTACTTATTCATGTTGTCGCCTTTAGGAAATACTTGCACCCCAAGGGAAGATAATGTCAACAATGTATTCCAACGCGGAACTAAAACCATTTATGAAAAATGTGCAAAGCACTATTTACTATTATATTTTTACCCAAAGTATCCAAATTGCAACAAAGCATAAATATTTACTCACAAGATTTACTTCAGAACTATACAGAAATTGGATAGACAGAAACAAACATTCTGTAGTAATATAAGTGGTCGGAAATTTTACGAAAGCTGTTGCGTTGCTTGGTAGCCACGAGTGTAAATTTGACAGTTAAAAGATCACGAGCGCTTGCACGAGTGATCTTCTGTCAAATTTACACGAGTGGTTAGTAAAAGCAACAGCTTGAGTAAAATTACCTAAAAATTCCAGACCACGAATTGTATTTGACAAGATTATTTTTTGAATCGAAGCAAGGTAGTTCAAAACGAAATTTTATTTCAATTAATTCACACACAAAGAAATGTGTTGGGAATATTTGACGTTTGGCAGGTACTAAAGTAACTAGATTATATATTATAAATGCACCTACAAATTCCCAACTATGGCAATTTATCAAGAAGCAAAATTATCGGAAAAATTACAGTAAGTAAATACATAAGAGATCATTTTTATCGATAAATACATGTTTAATTGTATGAAAGTTATTGTCATGGCAAATAATCGAGAATCAAGGTACCTAGTGAAAAAATCGCGAGAGCTTGCTCGAGCGATTTTTTCTACTTCCCTTGATTCGAGATTTTCGCCGAATGGCAATAAAATTTGAATACAATTTGAAATGTATTTATCTTATAAAAATGAACTCGAATGTATTTTAGGGAGGTTAATACACAACTACATTATGCGGACAATTTAAAACGACGTTGCAAGAAAACTCGAAAATAATATGACAGTGACAGTTGCCAAGGTAGAAATTTCAAAACTATCATTCACAGCATAGTTGATTAAAAGCAAGGCGCATATTTATCAGTTATTGGGAAAGCTAGGTAGGGTTTTATCGTTTACAATGACAGTTGATTGGTCGATTTTAAGAAATTGAAGAAATCTCATTGGCTCTTAGAATAGGCGTGTATTAACCGAAATAATACACTCTTCTAGACCCAAATGGAATGAATGTTCCTATTGGTCAATTTGACGATGAAAAAAATAATCAACAATCTACAATTTTCCAAGTCAAAACTTCCATCTTTGTGTAAGAGTGTGAAAATTGGTTCACTAAGAACACGCTTTCTTTAGAGTTATAGGAAACGATTGATAATAGGGTTTGAAATGTTTAAAACGTAAGCGGTTTTAAATTTTAATGAAATCATAAAAGTTAACTGCGAAAAATGAATTAATACATCTTTTTCGTTTGACGAACCGGTAACTGACACATGACACCTTTGGCCTACGCACCCTTTTTAACACTTGTCTCGGGTATCACTCAGGATCTCACGTTACAGAGTTCAAATACTTAGTATCAAGTATTTTTCGAAAGTATCGTTCTGAACTAGTCAGTTTTAATTACAGAAAGATGTGCACTTTCTCCTAGGTCAATATAAATAGTTGAAAATACTGTAGCTCACCCTTAAGTGGCCTTTACAAAATTTCAACTGTCTCGCTCGCGCACGGTTATTGGGCCCTGAGAACTAAGTGTTCGTTTTTCATAGAATACACATCCAGCTTTAAATTATTCATTCTGGAATATTGTATCTTAAGTTTCCTGTCATGTAGAAATGCGCTATGATCTCAGTATATTTGTAATTTCAGAAAAAAATAACTTATTTCGCACTTAATTAGAAAAAATTGCAATTTTTAAGTAAGCAAAAGGCACTTGTTTATATCGTAAAAACACAACTAAAATAATAACAGGGTCGGTATGGAGAACCCTACATGACTTCCATCTCGACTTCAATGTTCCATTGTAAAACAAAAGAACTCTTAAAACGTCGCCAAAATCGAAATATTTTTAAATGTTTAAAATAACTTTTAAGAAGTCATTGTTACAGTAAAATTAAATTCTTTATAACGTAACTTTTTGGGCTTGAAACTAGCAACATTTTTTATTTAAATTATTTTATATTATGAGTTATATGATATAGCTGCAATACTTGTTTGTAATTAAAATGTTCCTAACAAAAAACCCATAAATTAATTATCACCAAAATCAATAAGCCTACCACCCTTCTCGTTTGATTTGTGCAGGACTTATCGCAAACTAAAGAATTCCGGGCGGACACATATACAGGCGCATGCAAATACTTCAAGCTAAAAGCAACTTTCCTCGACGTTTTGAGGTTTGTACAGTTATACGAATCTGACCTTGATTGCTACAAGAATTTTTGTCGGTAATGCAATACTTCCATTTCCTTATTAAGAAACTTGGAAAAGAAAAGTTGAAATTATTTTGTGCAGTGTCGGTTGAACAATAATTTGTCGAAAATAGACCTAGTTATGTTTATTTATATTATGTATCTGCATAAAATGTGAAATAATATGTAGAAAGGTTCTTTAACTAAATGTCGGCTGCCGAACTAAACATTTTCAACCGACTCTTTCTTGGCTTTCCGGCCATTTTTATATAAATGGCAAATTCCATAAATAACAAAATACCGTGATACGCCACTAATAACTATTTCAGTAATGCCCGGTTTTGGTAATTTTCCCTTGAAATGTTGATTTGGGAATGTTTACAGTACCAGTTTCATTCAGGATGATTCAGGAGAAAACATCAACCTTTTGGCTATTTGACAGATGATATGATCGACAATTCGGAACATGAAAACTTCTTAGGAATAGAAAGGAAGCTTTTTTCTTTGAATACGGTTCTCTGTGCCTAAAGAAGCACTTTGCGTGAAATATTTAAATAGTCTAAATGTCTGGGCATGAAATTTTAGAAATCATTTATACATTCAGAAAGCATTAGTTATTGTGATAAATATTCAGTTTTTTAAAACAAAACACGAGGTTCAAACTGAATGGGAGTTTCTTATTAATGTACAGAGTTCTCCTCATTTATTATTACAAATTGAAAGATGTGATAGAATATGTAATCTTAAAACAAAGGTACCTACCTATACCATAAACAAAACATGCATCGAAAAATACTTCGCAAGGAAGCAACAACCACTATAAAAAGGACTATTTTGTCAATGTTTTTTCCTAATAAGACGAAATTACGAAATGTGACATAGTTTATAAACTTTGTACGCCTAAACAAAATCTAGGATCAATATTCAAAATTTTGATTATTGGTTGATATCTATATAAATAAAAATCAATTGCCACATGTATGTAAGCTCATCACTTGAGAACGGCTCGACCGATTTGGCTGATTTCTTTTTTGTTGTGTTCGTAATTTTCAGGACAAGGTTTGTATGAAAGAAAATTTTGGATAATCCACCGGGAAAGTAGAAAATTTGGAAGGTAAAAGTTTGTATGAAAATCTGTTTGACAAACAAAAATGTGACGTTCAGTTTGACAGTTCTAAAAATTGAATTGTCAGTGTGTTATCGGTGGTGATCATGTATTTGGTGGTTCTTTGGAAAAAATACCACCAGTGAGGCGTCGAAATATCGGTCGGCGTACGCGAAGAGCGTAGACAGCGTTTGGAGCCAAGTCGAATAAGAATTTCTCAAGCCTCAAGCGCGATCCATTATAACTCCGGAACAACGGATACAGTCGAGTTCGACGCGCTCAGTTGGAGCTTACGCACAAAATAATTTGGAACGTCGACAAAACAGAGGCCGAACGTGGCATTAGGGAACGAGAAATTGGAAAAGTGCCCGGAAAATTGGAAAATTCGGGAAAAACTGAAAGTGCTTTCTTCTATGGGATTTTTGTATGATATGGATATGCGTAAGTCGGGAAATTCGAACAAACTGTAAAAATCATAATTTTGGAAAATCGAACCGAAAATTTGAAAATTCGGGAAAAACTAAAAGTGCTTAACGGCTGAACCGATTTGGCTGATTTTTTTTGTTGTGATCGTAATTGTCAGGACAAGGTTTGTATGAAAGAAAATTTTTGGAGAATCCACCGGAAAATGTGAAAATTCGGTAAAAACTGAAAGTGCTTAACGGTTGGACCGATTTGGCTAATTCTTTTCAAAAATAAGGTTTTTAGGGAACAAAAAATTGGAAAAGTTGCCCGGATAATTGGAAAATTCGGAAACAACTGAAAATGCTTTTTTCTATTGGACTTTTGTATATGTATAGGCGTAAATCTGGAAATTCGGACAAACTGTAAAAATCATAATTTTGGAAAATCCATCGGAAAATTTGAAAATTCGGGAAAAACTAAAAGTGCTTAACGGCTGGACCGATTTGGCTGATTTTTTTTTGTTGTGATCGTAATTGTCAGGATAAGGTTTGTATGAAAGAAAATTTTTGGAGAATCCACCGGAAAATGTGAAAATTCGGGAAAAACTGAAAGTGCTTAACGGTTGAACCGATTTGGCTAATTCTTTTCAAAAATAAGGTTTTTAAGCAACGAAAAATTGGAAAAGTTGCCCGGAAAATTGGAAAATTCGGAAAAACTGAAAGTGCTTTTTTCTATTGGATTTTTGTATGATATGGATAGGCGTAAATCGGGAAATTCGGACAAACTGTTAAAATCATAATTTTTTGTATGCGCTCGCGATCATAACTGACGATAGAAACGACATATTTGGTTGAACATAAACGTAATCAGAATAATGTTTCACATTGAATAAACGATTTGGTTAATGAATCAAAAGTTCAATACGAAAAGTAATTTTAGGCAGGACAACGTCTGCCGGGCCGCTAGTAATATATAATTAAACTAAACATCTGTCTAATTTTTGCTGGCTTGTAATATCTCTTCTAAATCAGACATTGGAAATGTATTTTTTTAGAAACACAATTTTCAAGGTTAAATGACATTGATAAGGAACTTTTAAATTGTGAAATACCTATGTCACTATTAAATAATATAAGCATAGTTGCAAAATTAAAGGACCCAATGTATACCTAATCGAAAATTCAAAAAAGTCGTCGTTCTTGAGTAGTTATTTAAATAAACTACTTTATCCTCACAAACTACTGCAGCGAATCTACTCCACCCATCTCCGAAGTCACGAGTCGGCACTCTATGAGTGTCTGATTCGATAACTCTTTAGCTGCATAAAATCTGGCATTTGCGAGAATCATTTTCCGATGGTTATGTTTGTTTCCTATAAATGAATTCAGCGTCGTTTTATAATTGCGTTATAACTGAAAGCGGTAGATGAATACCATTATTCTATAACATGAAGAGAACATTTAGAATTTAGGGACGCAGAAAATATCAGATTTCAGTTAGACTCTGTTTTCAAGATGCATCACACTGGGTACACAATGAGTAGTAGAGTAAGCAAATTACATTTATCACTTTACAAAGACGAACAACATTATTTTTCTGTAATTGAGACTTTCAGAATTTCAACACAAATTAATAAGAATCAGCAACGATTATTTCTGCTTTTACTTCAAATATGATACCCTCAGTGCCGTTAGCTTAGTTTTCTGAATTACGAAACCCACATCTATGTAAGGAAGATTTTAACGATCTAGAGGCCCGGTTTTTCAAAGAATCCAACACCGCGTTAAGTCTGACACCGGCTTTGTTGCTATGATACCGGCTTTCTGATTGGTTGTATCATAGCAACGAAGCCGGTGTCAGACTTAACCCGGTGTTGGATTCTTTGAAAAACCGGGCCTAAATGTTTCTCTTGTATTAAGGCTCAATAATTTTAGTGCCCGTACCCTTTTAATACGAAGCCATACTTACCTAAGTACACTTAGTACACTTATTTATTTATATACTTCCACATATCTTTTGAAAAAAAGATCATACCTACCTTCATACTGTGCGTGTCAGAAAGATCGTCCAGTTAATTTTTTTAGTTCAGATGTAAATTGTTTAACTCGTTTGAAAGTCTGCTTTCAATGTTTTAGCTACCGTATTGAAGTTTAAACAAATCTGTTTTCAGACGTTTTCATATCAACTATAGTATTCGAACAAAGTGCGGTAATTGGTAGTAATGTAACGACACAAGGTAGGTAGGTATGCGAAGAGTGCGGCGACATAAAATACAAAGTGACACCAGTTACTTCTGTAATACTATTTCTATTGTGAAATAGAGTGGACGATTTTAGCGCTCGGGGTGGCAAGAAAAGGTGCGTGAAGTTGGATTAACCCATCCCTTAAAGCTAAATTTTCTCATTTGCAGCATTTAGTGCTCAATTTGTGCTAATTTGTGCTGCAGTTCCCGTAATTTGTGCTCGTCAATTTCCCGAGTTATTAATAAAAATCTATGGCTTAATTCAACTTCACGCTTTATAACCCACCTCTAATATTCCAGTTTGGTAGGTGCAGTCATTTAGTGCTCAATATTTGCTAATTTGTACTGCAAGACCGGCAATTTGTGCTCGTCAACTTACCGAGATTTAATGGATTGATCGACTTACCTAATGCCCCCCCTAGACGATCAATATAATTGCGCAATAAATATTGCACAATGTTAATTGCGCAATATTATTGATCGTGTAGGGTCTATATTGAACAAAATATTGACGCTTGTGTAAAGTTTGAGTAATGGTACTGTCAGACGTGTACAGTTTTGTATTGCGCAATACGAAAAATTGCGCAAGTTAAATATTGCTTCGTGTGAAGGGCGCCGCAAGTCAGAAAACTGGCGCAATACGTAAGAATTGCAAGCAATATTACCGCTTGCGTACAGTTGAAAAATTGCTAGTGTGACAACCCTCATGCAATAAAGTTGCGCAAGAAAAAAAATAACCAACACGTTGGTTATTTTCTTGCGCTAGTTTTTATTGCAATTGCATTCATACTCGTATATGCGACGCAGTGGGCAGTGACGAAGACGTCAGTCAAGGGCTTGTTGGTTCGCCGTGCATGTGCATTCAAAATGTCTCGAAAATGGACTTCCCGGGAAACATCCCAGCTCATTCCATTAATTGAGGAACAACCCTGTTTGTGGAACATTCTCACAAAATTCCTATAACATGCTGGATCTTCTGCGCGTAGTTCTTATAATAAATTATTGACAGCATCATACTTAATTAGTGGTACTGGACCGTTCGAACAACTACCTACTCCTCGGGCAAATACCCCGCCAGAACTAAATCCAGATTTTTTGTACTACGAGACGTTTCAGACTGCTACCCCACCTAAGGTGGCTTTGAAACAATCCTAATTTGTCTCCATGTACGTACGTGCTTTTAAGCAGGTCTTTGTTCAGATATTGCATGTTTTGAATGTGTATGGAAAACCGCAGACCAACTGGTTTCGTCCTTCCGGGACTCATCAGTACGGTGCTTCCCCCTACACACCCAAACCATGCAATTTATCTTGCTATATATGCTGCCGTGCTCTGGACAGATATCAGCAAGTGACAACTACTTTGAGTAATTATCTGGCATTAATTAGTGGTACTGGACCGTTCGAACAACTACTCCTCTGGCAAATACCCCGCCAGGTGGGGTAGCAGTCTGAAACGTCTCGTAATACAAAAAATCTGGATTTAGTTCTATAATTCAATGCCTGGCGGGGTATTTGCCCGAGAAGTAGTTGTTCGAATGGTCCCGTACCACTAATTAATGCCAGATAATTACTCAAAGTAGTTGTCACTTGCTGATATCTGTCCAGAGCGCGGCAGCATATATAGCAAGATAAATTGCATGGTTTGGGTGTGTAGGGGAAGCACCGTACTGATGAGTCCCAGAAGGACGAAACCAGTTGGTCTGCGGTTTTCCATACACATTCAAAACATGCAATAGCATCATACTGGTAACGATTTAAAATCCAATTTCTGGTCCACAAACTTTTTGGACGCTGTCATTTTCTTTGCTCTCTTTTAATCGAATTAACTGCCAAACAAGCAATGACGTCAAATTCGCAGTGGCGGCTCCTGACTTTAGAACTTGGCAGTGCTCTAGAATGAAATCATCGGTCAGGGGTTGGGGGGGGGGGGTCTGGCGGTTTCTCCCCCGTAGTTATTTTTTTTGAAGTGCTTTAGAAGCCATTTTCAAACAAGAAATTTCACTCACCGCAATATTTAACGAAAATCCCAAATCCAAAAGGTTAAACTTTCGCACACAACTTTTACCGCGACCTTTCGAAAAGCATTTGATACTTCGCACAGGCTTAGGACGTCCATTTCATTTTATTTCAAGTTTTTCGTCAATTGTCTATATTTAGATAAAATATTCATTTTTAACTGAATGGAGTATTACAACACAATAATAATTTTGAAAATTGCAAAAATCAGGCGACCACTTTGTTAAATTTCACTCCACAATGTTTAAGTGTTGACTTTAACCAAACCACTACCTTTAGCCATGCTAAAGTATTGGAAATTTCAATATTTAAAAATAAACACGATAATGCAGCTAATTACTCACGTTATAAGCAAAGCAACGAGCTATCTCAGACCTAAATATGGTAAACAAAAACAATAAACACTGCCGCAGAAGTACACTCCCGCGTCCCGTGCTTCGCCCAACAGTGTGTGCTCAAACAGCGCTCCCAGACGTGCTATAATTCTTCCACCTAAAAGCACATACGACGAAATTTTCCCGAGTCGCGCCGATCTCGCTCCCATATCGAATATGCATTTGCCTTAGAGTGCCACACCTCAGTACTCGGACGGCTGGATGCGTGTGTAGTAGGCGTTTTGAAAGACGACGCGGAATGCTTAGAGCGCATACTATTTATTATCTCGCATAATAATTATATATTGCGGCAGAGATTCAAGAAGTTCTAAACTTATTAGTTTATAATTATTATAAAGTTTGAACCTTTTATCAAAAAAGGTTAAAACCATATTTTTGTAGGCAGTGCGTGCGCACGAGCGCACTTATTAAGGAGCCGCCGCTGCAAATTCGTCTTCAGAAGAATACATTTTCAGACGTAGTGCATATGAATCAAGCAGCACTCATACTGAAATTTTATACTGGATGGAAGGGTAAGTTGCGTGACACAAATTGCGCATTCAAAATTGCAGAATAAATATTGCCTATGTGTGAAGAGCACTGCAATATCTAGATATTGCTGCAACATTTTCTTATTGCGCAAGTTTAAAATTTGCTAGTTTATGCAATTTTTCCGTACACGTCTGAACTTAGGCTGCAACTTTATTGCAGTACTTGGAGAGTTGCGTACAGAAAAATGTATACGTGTGACAGTAGCATAAGTTTAAAATAAGTTGTGCAATATTCAATATTGCGCAATCTTATTGTGACGTCTAGGGTAGGTATTGCGCAATATTGGCTCATTTCTAGTAAAGATGGATACGCCACAACAGGTTCCGCAATCACCTGTTGCTCAGAAAACAGCCCACGAGTTATTAGCGGAATTTATTCAGTTGTATAGGGAGTTTCCAGTGCTTTGGCAAGTGAAAAGTGCAGTATATCGTGACAGAGGGAAAAAAATGAGGCTTATGAGGTACTCGTGGAGAAATATAAAGAAATCATACCATCTGCTAATAAAGACATAGTTAAAAAGAAGTTAAACAGTCTGCGGACAAATTTTCGAAAGGAATTAAAGAAAATTGAAAATTCCCAAAGGTCTGGTGCGGGCGCAGATGATGTTTATGAACCCACATTATGGTATTTTCAAGAACTCGCTTTTTTAAGGGACCAAGAAACACCATGCGAGGGAATAACAACCATTCCAGCGGAAGAAACCGAGGGATATGATGAATCACAAACACAGGACCAATTAGAGGTACTTAAATAATAGTTATTTAAACAGGACCCAAATAAATAAAGAACTAATTAGCAGCGTGTGAAAAACTTTTTTTCACGCGGTGTGAAAAACGCCATTTTCAGAGGTTGTCTAGCGTGCGAAAAACTCCATTTTCAGAGGCAGTTGTAGAAAAAAGTAATAATATTAATTTAACGGTAGTTCATCAGTTCTTTATTGATTTTTAACAATTACAAATATATTTTAAACAATATCGTCTTGCCAAGACACTCTGCCAGCATTGTTGAAATAATCGCAATACTTCTCCCGAACATTTTTTGCTGTTTTCGAGGCATTGCGTGCTGCATTGGGTTGCAGTGCAAGTAATTGTTCATACTCGGCAGCATTGTGATTTTCTATTTCGCCCAAATTATAAGTTGGAACACCCGCATATTTATCCTTAAGTTTTTTTCTTAAGAAGTTATGCAAGTAACAGGCTGCCAATGTTATTTTTCTCACTTTTTCTGGTGATAAGTTAATAGTGGTCAAGAACACCCTAAAACGAGCTGCTAAGATACCAAAGGCATTCTCGACAATGCGCCGGGCTCGAGATAATCTGTAATTATAAATTCTGTGTGCCCTAGTTAAATTTGTTTGGGGAAACGGCTTCATAAAGTTTAGTTTTAAAGCAAATGCCTCATCTCCTACAAAAACAAATGGAAGCGTAACATTGCTGTTTGGTAATTGTTGCGGAGGTGGAAGCTTTAGGCCCCCATCTTGAAGTAATCTACCAAATTTAGTATTAGAGAGCACTCCTCCATCGGAAATTCGACCATTAGCTCCAACATCTACCATTATAAACTCATAATTAGAATTTACCATGCACTGCCATCAAAACAATGCTATGGGTTTTTTTGTAGTTAAAGTAATATGATCCGCACTCATGTGGCTTCTGTATGACAATGTGCTTGCCGTCGACTGCTCCAACACAATTGGGAAAATTCCATCTTGCGTGGAACCCCTCAGCAGTCTTCCGCCACTCAGTTGGAGATCTTGGCATCTAAAAAAATATGTCATAATTGTATACGGATTTTCCTTTGAGTGATAATGTTTTGTTTTCTGTAGAGCCAAGGCGACGGCCAGGGTTACCTAAATACTGAAAACGCTGAACAACTTGAAGAATCCCCACAAGGTCCAAGCCAAACTGAAACGCCAAAGACTGGTGGAACTGCAAGGTTTTCTGCAACCCCAAGAACAGCTGAAACTCGAAGGACACCTGAAACCCCTAAGACAGCTGAACCTGCACAGTCAAAGCCATTAGGGAGTAAAAAAAAAGTCAGTCGGCAAAATGAATTGTTAACACTAGCATGCGACCACTTGCGTCAAGTTGACGACGAGTATGAATATGTCGCAAAAACTTGGGCCGCTGAGCTGAAGAAAATGAAACAGGATCAACAACTATTTGCAAAGAAAGCCATCAATGATATTTTATTTGAAGGACAGTTGGGGACATTGCATCGAGATTCTGTAGCAATAAATAGAAATAGTTCGCCGTCAACTTCCCTAGGACCGCCTTCGGCTTCATCTTCGGCTTCTTCAGGACCACCACATTATAGCTATGGCCCCCAAGGTCAAACGTGGTGTGTACGTTCATCACCATCAACCACCACCAATAACTTTGACTTAATACTAATACATTGGCCTCATTTTACTCTAATTTTTCTTGAGTACCTCTTCTCATATATTCACAGTCTTTTGTATGGTGTTCATAAAGTAGAATATATATTTTCTAATTTTTGTTCCTAAACATGTTACTTTGAAATAAAGATTACTTACCTTAATAAATTCTTGTAGTTTTGATATTATGGCGTCACACGTTTCCAGAACTATACAACTGATGGTCTGCGGAGCAATTGCAGTTGAAAATTTTAAATCCTCGAAGGTTCTACCGGTTGCCAAAAATCTTAGTGTCGTCGATAATCGTTGAAATGGTGAAATTGCTTGTCGCATTACAGTATCTTGTTTTTGAATAATAGGAGTAAGAATCTCCAATAACTCTTCAAAGGTTGCGTTATCCATACGCAGGAAATTTTGAAAATCCCTGGGTTCACTGATCTTCAACTCACGCAGCAAATTTTCATGTGTGTATTGATCTCTCTTTTTATACCACTCCTTAGACCATCTTCGCTTTTTTTCCTCACATGCATAACTTAAAACAATGGCTAAACAAGCCCTCTTCATTCATTCTGGACGAGAACGCACTCTTGAAAAGAACTATCCAGAATACTACTTGCGTAATAAACTTGCGTGGTGTAGGGCAAACCAGTTGTTCAATAAATATTGCGCAATTAATATTGCGCAATATTTATTGCGCAATTATATTGATCGTCTAGGGGGGCTTAAGGATGATCGATCCAAATTATTCGAGCTGTTGTCCGTCATGATTATATTACGTGTAGTAGGCATTGACTCATGCCGACCGGCACAAATATAAAGAAAAGAACAAAAAAGATAGGTAACACGTTAGTCACACCTCTGCAGAACCCACTATCACTCATTGTATTAATTTCACAATTAGATCGCGAGGGTAACGTATGGGAAGGGAGGGTTATAATCATGACGGACAACAGCTCGAATAATTTGGATCGATCATCCTTAGGTAAGTCGATCAATCCATTAATTATTCTTCGCTGTTGTCCTATATGATTATATTACGTGTAGATGTTCGAAGACACACATAAACACGCGATCTAATCAAACAAGAATTTATTTAAGTTATAATAATACAACTAATAATCATAAGTAACATATAAACAGTTGAGAAAAGTTTAATTCATAATTCAAATTCAGTTTTTATTTTTGTTTTTTACAATTTAATATTGTCCTTGCAAACTCACCAGGACGATTTGTTAGAGGTCTGTTATAAAAAGCGTTAAAAACTTGTGACTTTACTAACCAACCTGCGGTCTTCCTAATAGTTTCTACATTGACGCCTGCACGTAGGGCAGCCGAAGTACTTGCGTGCCTGGTGCTATGCGCTGAAAATTGTTCAGTATTAATGCCACTCTTTTCCAAAATTCTTTTAAGCCACCGACTGAGTGTCTGTGGGGTAGCTGCGTGGTGTGGCTTTTTGAAAGTCAACAATAACCGATCTTCTCCGGGGGGTCTTAAGGACTCCGATATTTTTATGTAATGTTGTAAAGTTGTTGCTATACACAACCTGGTATTCTCTTTAAAAAACGGAAATACTAATAAAGGTTGAAGTTTCTGGTATCCGGAAGTCTTGATCCTATCCGGGACTCTGATTTCCACCAGCTCTTCTGCCATTTTTATGTTGCTTAAGCGAATTTTTGAAAAGGTTTGCATCCTATGTGCAGATGTCAATGCGAAAAGAGTTAAGAACTTATAGCTACATAATTCTAAAGTTAAAGTATCTAATGGCCACAGCACCTCTAAATAGTTTAGAACTATACTTGGATCCCAAGAGGCAGTATACTTTGGTTGAGGTGGTTTCAAATTAAACGCCCCTTTGAAGAATCTCTTTAGGACCTTTTCATCTGACTCTTCTATCGTTAAGATTAAAGACATTGCTGCTCTGTACGTGTTGAGGGATGAAAAAGACACGCCCGTCTGTTGAATTTCGGAAAAGAAATGGAGTAAACTACTCAAGGAATATACCAAAGGGTCGTGGTCTGTACGCTTACAAAATGACCACCAGATCCATAAACACTTCTCATACTGCTTTAAAGAACTATCTGCCAGCGAGGCCAACAAAATAGGGATCACCGTTTCAGGAGTGCCTCTCTTTATGTAAGCCCTCCGTATAACCTCCCTGCCACCAGGGTAATCCGCCGGTAGAGAGGGTGCGGTTGTCTGCAAGGAGAAAGAAGCAGACGTTCATTTGGCAGAAAAACGATAGGCTCATTTATTAATAGGCGTTGAAATGAGGGATACCATGATTGACTTGGCCATCTAGGCACTACTACTATCCCCGTGGCTTTGTCTTCTACGATTTTTTCAAGGACTTTAGGTATCATAGAAAATGGAGGAAAAGCGTAAAAACGTTGGAGATTCCAATCCAATGTAAATGCGTCTACACAAACGGCATTCACATCAGGGAGGTATGACACGAATTTATCACATTTTTTATTTTGATCAGAGGCAAACAAATCGATTTCAGGTGTACCAAATCTGTTTATGATATCTCTATATGCTTGGCTATTAAGCTCATATTCTGTTAGTATCGAAAGATGTCTTGATTCTGAATCTGCAATGGTATTTTCGGAAGGAGGGATGTATGAGGCGAGAACCGTTATTTTCCTTTGTTCACACCACAGCCAAAGTCTCCGTGTAATTGAATTCAGGTTACTGTACTGGACGCTACCCATTTTGTTTATACAAGCTATCGCCGTTTTATTATCTATTCTGAGTAAAATATGTTCATTTTCAATGCGTCCGACGAAAAACTTTAGTGCGTTAAAAGCAGCCAGTAACTCTAAACAATTTATATGAAGAATCTGGTCTTGTTCAGACCAATAACCATGTGCCCTTTTTGACTCACAACACGCCCCCCAACCCGTCCGAGAAGCATCTGGGAAAATCTCAAGGGCATGACGTTTGGGTTTGATATGGCGCCTGCAACTCCCTATATTCGCCAACCACCAATTAGCATCTACCAGCACAGAATTGGGAACCTTCATAAAGGCGTTATAGTCAATTATTAACGGACAATTGCAAAAATTTAAGTCTTTCAAATTCTTTAAGATGCAACCATCCATATTCAACCGCCGGACATGCCGCCACCAGAGAACCAATAACTTTGGCAAAATTGCGAATACGACACCTATCTGTATTCAATAAATATTTGACAGCATCTGAAATCTTTATCTTGCGCTGTTCGGGTAAGGTAAAAGTCATGGCTATACTATTTAATAGAAAACCTAAAAACTGAATCTGCTGCTTAGGTATAAGTTCACTCTTTTCCAAGTTAATGAATCCTAGACTAGCGAGTAGAGTTTTCACTTGTATTACATGCTCTGAACATTCCTCCGCTGTTCTACCCACAACAAAAAAATCATCTAAGTAGGCTGTACAGATAATCTGTCTTTCTCGTAAGTATTTTAAAATGGGCCTAACCAATTTCGTGAATACGTACGGTCCAATATTAAGACCAAAAGGCAGGCAATCGAACAGAAATGTCTTGCCTTCAAAAACAAATCTTAAGTATCTCCTATGATGAAGACTAATGGGTAGAGAATAGTATGCGTCTTTTAAATCAACACTAGCGAAAAAAAAGTTTGGTGAGGTTAACTTCAAGGCGGTCCTGAGATCTTCTAACTTGAAATGAGGAGGTTGAATGTACTCATTCAAACCTTTTAAATCCAAAATGAAACGATAGCCCCCGTTTGGCTTTATAATAACGACATAGGACGATAGGAACTGATCTCGTAAGGGCCTGACCTGAGAAACCGCACCAATTTGAATAAGATGTTCAATGGCGGCTCTGTAAATAGCTACCTCTTTCTTGCCTATATTAATATTAGGGGGAACATGCTGACGTGGCCGAGAAACGAAGGGTATCGAGATACCCTCTATCAAGTCTAAGACCACGGGGTTAGTAGTCAGTCTCTCCCATTTAGATTTACAAAATTTTAAAGAGCCCGCATATTTACTCGTATTTACCTCTGCGAGAGTTACTTTTTGGGATAAGTGAAGTTCTTCCTGCCCGGAGTCGGACGGTAACCTTGTCTTGGTCTTGTTTCCGTCTGCTGTCTCTTCCGAGCTGAGGCTCGCGGGCGCGAGTAGTTTAAATAATCTCTCGGTTTGTTCCTAGATGAAGAACTATAGCTAGTAGAAGGACCAGGTTGTCCCTCATACGCTGTCGAAGCGGGCCTGAATATACTTCCAGTAAAAAAGGTAGTCTTCTTCAGCAATTTACCAGACTTCTTCACAGCTTCACTGGACCTAAGTGACTCCTGGAGGGATTTGCCAAATAAAAAGTCGTCAATAGGGCAGTCTGTTAGGGTTTTCTTGCAGTCACCTCGAAGGTGATTCCTAGTCACATATCGTCTATGTGTTGACAGACCGAAGTGTGTGTCGCAAAAAATTTGACCACAATCTGCTAACTTAGTTAGAAGCTCCTGAGGGTATGCGGCGTCAGGAACGGAGATTAGATCTGTAATTGCTGAACCTAAGGCAGCCAGGCCGCTTGCCATCTGAGCCTGAAGTTGAGCCAGAAAATGATTCTGGCTCAGCACTTCGCGGGATAAACACGATTCGACCTCTATGTTCAATTTAGGCGCCGCTAGAGCTGCACAGTTGCCGGGTAAACGGTGTTTTTGGGTTAGCTGGTCCCGAAAATTCTTATCTAAGCCCTGAGTTAGGTAACTTTGCCAACGCACAGCTAATTCAGCATGGAGGTCAACTCCCATCAAATTATTTACTGCGGGGTTAGCGCCCAGGGCCTGAACGATTCGCTCATCTACTTGAATTTCCCTCGCTGCGGGACGAGGATCCAAGGCTGGAGAGAGCAAATGACATTGGTAAGACATCTGTCAATTACCTAACGTGTTTTTTATGGGACATTGGTAAGATATTTATCGATTACCAATATATCAGCGAGACATGCGTCTATCGCTTTAAAAAATGAACTTACTTTCGTTAAAAAATCCTGATCCTGCATCTGCTTCTGAATCGCTGCTTGCTTGGATCCGAATCTTCGATTCGAGGTCGCCAAGTTTCAGCAACACTTCATGATAAAAAGCATCTTTGCGCTTATCGCGCTTGGGCTGCTGGAAACTACCATCTTCGCCCTCCGAAGACGACGGTAAGGGTCGGATCCTTTTTCGGGATTTCACTTTATCACTAACTTTAGGCATCGCGGAAGAAAACGTCCAATTCGGTCGGCACAAATTAATACAATGAGTGACAGTGGGTTCTGCAGAGGTGTGACTAACGTGTTACCTATCTTTTTTGTTCTTTTCTTCATATTTGTGCCGGTCGGCATGAGTCAATGCCTACTACACGTAATATAATCATATAGGACAACAGCGAAGAATAATTTAAACGAAATCTATGGTAGGGTAGTGCAGTTAAAGTAGGGATACGGTCGATATAAATAATTATTTAATTTGAACACTATAAACGAACTGTTAGGACAATTTTAAAACATTCTTTCTGGGTAAATAAGTAAAACGTTCTCTCACATTTGACAATCAGATGAATAAAAAAATAGTAGCTTGAACCTAATGAAATCTACACCCGAGTTATACATATAGAATTAAACAGAAGTGAAATATTACTTGTGTGCGGCACAGAAATGCTGTCATTTACTACTCAATTTGTACTAATTTTTGATGTGACTCGGGAAATTTGTGGTCTTCCGTTTGCCGAGATACCTATTAACTATAATCTTTGATCTAATGATCTAATCCAACTTCACGAAATTTACCCCATCTGCGATGTTCCAGTTTGGATGGTGCAGCCATATCGTATGTCCCAAGAAACGTGTCCTAACATGGGCAAAGTAGCTCAGAATTACCCATTTGTTACTTACGCACACTCCTTACAGCATTCAATACGTGAACGTTTAATAAACCTCTCATCGCAGCTTCAAATTTTTTCCGAAGTTCAACTACATTATTGCTTCTGGTTTAATAAATTTTGTTTTTGAGAAATCCCCAAAGGAGAAAATCCAGTGGCGTTAAATCTGGTGATCTTGCAGGCTATCTAACTGGTCCATTGGTGCCAAGCATCTATTGCCAAAACTCAAATTTGAAACCTCTGCAACACGTCGGGTATTGTGGGTAGGTGCCCCATTTTGTTGGAAATATAAGTGCAGACTTTCTTCTAAAGGTATGTTAACTACGAAGTTCTCAATGTGTTCTTTCATATACCGCCCGGAAGTTAAATTTCCTTCAAACACGTGATAAGCTATAACTCTATAATGAAGTATAGCACACCATACGTTAAAACCAATCTGCCCAGACGTACTCTGTTAACAATTTGATGCGGACTTGTGTCAGCCCAAATATTGTTTATTTGCCTGTTGTAAATTCCATCGCTACATATATGGGCTTCGTCGGTCCAGATGATTTTTGAAAAAAAGTTGCTGTCGAAATTTTTGAAGATACCAGGTGCAAAACTCAATTCTCCTTTCTGGATCTCCACGATGTAATAAATGACTTTCCCGATCCCGATGTGGTCTGAATTTATTTTTCTTCAAAACCTTTAAGACACGAGAATGTGGTACTTACCCCTACATCGTTTTCAATTTCTCGGCTTGATTTCGTGTCATCGGCAGTTACACAAACAATAATATTAATGGTTCGCAAACTTGTCCGGTTTTATGGTACTTTCTAGCTCTTTGTTGTTTGAAAGATCCATAATTTATTACATTTTCTTCCAGCCTTTTGGATATGGACGGATGAGGTTGTCGACGATCAAGAAACTGCTCAAAATAAAAATCCGCTGCAGCGCCGCAATGTTTGTTACAGTGAATAAAACATTCTATACTTGGGCCGCCGAACAGACGGAGTGATCACCCTGCAAGAACGTGCTCTAGCGGGGCCAATATTAATTTATGACGACCGAATTGGAGTGATGCGACTTCGTTGGGTCTAAAGAAAGCGCATCACTGCGGTTCGGTCGTCCTAAATTGATAGTAGTCCCGCCTAGAGCTCATGCTTGCAGGGTGATCACTCCGTCTGTTCGGCGGCCCAAGTATATCATGTTGTATTTTTCATAGTTTTCATATTTCATTTTTATTATCCTTACAAAATTTGTGACAGTGACAATGACACACTTCTTGAAGACACTGCTTGGTGCTTTCCTACTTCAAGCTGAAAGAAAGGGAAATTGTGAAATGTCAAAATCGCATTTATAGTTTTAATTTCGCGGCCTACCGATTTTTTATACCTGTAATATTCTCGTATTGTGCATTTCCTGCACTTATTAGACAATACGGATAGGTTGGATATTAATGAAAAATCGTACTAAAAAGCACTAGTACGAATAGGTAAGCAATAAAAATAAACTAATAATAGGTCTGTTGCGTGCCTAATTGCTTACGTCAAAGTCAATAAAATAACAATAAAACTAGAAAAATCGCGATAGCTAATAAATTATGAAAAATAAACATATCAAACTATATCGCTGAAATCAGAAAAAAACTTCGTTCCAGTGTTATTCAAATATACCCCCATGAGAAATTACGCATGTTTGTGTTGTCGTGTTCAAACTGTAACCTTAAATAAAATTGTGACTACGCCCCTGTAGTCTACTCAAAAAGTGTCTTAAGAATGTCTTTACAACATTCCCGAGTAGTAGATAAATGACAGCCTCAGGCCACATCTGTTGCCAACCCAAAACTCCAGCAACCAAAATCCCTGTTAGTGTCTTCAGCAGCGGCAGCAACCTCTGGTTCTGTTGCCAACTCCAACACGCAAAAATCCCTGGTAATGTCTTCAGCAAAGACATCTGCCATTGGTTGTGGTTCAGGCGCCTGCGCTGGGGCTCAAAAAGTGCGCGTGTTGCTCATTGTTGCGCAATGAAAGAATGTTCTGGAAATGCTGATGCAATAGTACGCAGATGTTGCAGAATTAATGTTTTTTCCCCTTCTACGCTGAAGGAGTCCTCGAGTAATGTCTTCAGCAACGACTTCTGCCTCTGGTGTCTTTGGGGCCTTTGGTTGTGGCTCAGGCGCCTGCGCCGGGGCTCTATGAGAGTGGGCGGGGCAACAGCCAATGATAGAGGTTATGGGCGGCATCCAATGGGTGTGGTTGTGGGTGGTAAGGTTCAACTACTGCTAGATGCCTTTGGATGTGGCCCAGGCGCCTGCGCCGGGGTTTTCGCAAACGTTCTGGAAATGACGCCGACCGGGATTCGAACCTGGGTCCCCGCGCACCGGAGCCCTCGCTAAACCCACTGAGCTAATCGGCTGCCTACATGCCCG